>OU015498.1:25313301-25420801 GCA_907164885.2 Dolomedes plantarius | reverse complement strand
TGTATATCAATTCCAAAGTAACGATTCCGAAACTAAAAACAACCAATCAATCACTGCAAATATTAGTTAATATTCAAACGATTTACGAAGAAACGCAAAAATAGACTTTTACGAGAAAAAGAATTTCGACACTGTGAATTTTGTACCTAAAAAAAAAAAAACTATCTATAATATAATCATAATTATCTCAAGCATTGAGTAGTAGAAATTAAATAAAATGATGAGGAATGCAGTATATTCACTAAGCGCATTTCATAGAAATCTGCAATGTGTCTCAAAAAACCTTGACGCATTTTAAAAATTTATACAAAAAAAAAAAAAAAACAAGGTAGGAACAAAAAATTCACATATGTGTTACCTTATATATTAGAGTTTTTACCATGTTTTTATTAACTCGCTTTCTTGTTTGTGTGTGTGTTTGTCCAGTACAAATCTTGCAATCGGATTTTAACTAACTTTCCGACTAGTTAGACATTTGAATTTTTTTTGTAGACTGGTGTAGACATCTATCGGCCGGGACGGGAACGAAAAGTTAAACTCAAGTTAACTTCCAATTAACTTCAGTTTCTTTCAAGTTCATGGGATAATTCATCAAAAAAATTTTTAAAAAGTATTTATTAATACATAGAATTGCCAAGTTTATATGATTCAACAGAAAATTTAAAAACATGGTATATAAAAAGTTCTTTTTATCTTGTAATTTTTTTTTAGTATAGTCAATGAATTTCACTAAGTGAAACTTTTGGGGCACGGAGAACATCTAGTTGGTAAGCAATCTCAGCCTATGTGCGTTCCAAAATGGATTCCATAACACATAAAATTGCAGCAATTATGCGTCTCTTTAGTTCTTCACTGCAACTGATTATGAAGGACACTTCTCCTCTCCAGAAACTATTTATAATAAACTAAGATGTTACGATTTGGAGGATCTTTTCCAAATTTCTTTGCACGTGCGTAACAGATTCCGTAAGACATGAAAATGCAGCAATTATGCGTCTCTTTAGTTCTTAACTGCAACTGATTATGAAGGACACTTCTCCTTTCCAGAAACTATTTATAATAAACTAAGATGTTACGATTTGGAGGATCTTTTCCAAATTTCTTTGCACTTGCGTAACAGATTCCGTAACACATGAAAATGCAGCAATTATGCGTCTCTTTAGTTCTTCACTGCAACTGATTATGAAGGACACTTCTCCTTTCCAGAAACTATTTATAATGAACTAAGATGTTGTTACTACTTGGAGGATCTTTTCCAAATTTCTTTGCACTTGCGTAACAGATTCCGTAACACATGAAAATGCAGCAATTATGCGTCTCTTTAGTTCTTCACTGCAACTGATTATGAAGGACACTTCTCCTCTCCAGAAACTATTTATAATAAACTAAGATGTTGTTACGATTTGGAGGATCTTTTCCAAATTTCTTTGCACCTGCGTAACAGATTCCGTAAGACATGAAAATGCAGCAATTATGCGTCTCTTTAGTTCTTCACTGCAACTGATTATGAAGGACACTTCTCCTTTCCAGAAACTATTTATAATGAACTAAGATGTTGTTACGATTTGGAGGATCTTTTCCAAATTTCTTTGCACCTGCGTAACAGATTCCGTAAGACATGAAAATGCAGCAATTATGCGTCTCTTTAGTTCTTCACTGCAACTGATTATGAAGGACACTTCTCCTTTCCAGAAACTATTTATAATGAACTAAGATGTTGTTACGATTTGGAGGATCTTTTCCAAATTTCTTTGCACCTGCGTAACAGATTCCGTAAGACATGAAAATGCAGCAATTATGCGTCTCTTTAGTTCTTCACTGCAACTGATTATGAAGGACACTTCTCCTTTCCAGAAACTATTTATAATAAACTAAGATGTTACGATTTGGAGGATCTTTTCCAAATTTCTTTGCACTTGCGTAACAGATTCCGTAACACATGAAAATGCAGCAATTATGCGTCTCTTTAGTTCTTCACTGCAACTGATTATGAAGGACACTTCTCCTTTCCAGAAACTATTTATAATGAACTAAGATGTTGTTACGATTTGGAGGATCTTTTCCAAATTTCTTTGCACTTGCGTAACAGATTCCGTAACACATGAAAATGCAGCAATTATGCGCCTCTTTAGTTCTTCACTGCAACTGATTATGAAGGACACTTCTCCTTTCCAGAAACTATTTATAATAAACTAAGATGTTGTTACGATTTGGAGGATCTTTTCCAAATTTCTTTGCACTTGCGTAACAGATTCCGTTTTGCAATACCAGACAACACATATTGCTTTCTCTGATGGAGTAGCCATTTTACAACATCCGCTTTCACGGAACAACTAGCGCCACCTGTTCAATTTTTTTGACACAATATATATATATATATATATATATATATATATGGTAACACAACTGTGAATTTCCAGTTCTTACCTTGTATACTTCTTTTTGTATAAATTTTAAAAATGTGTCAAGGTTTTTTGAGACACCCTGTATATCTCGACGAATATTTATGAGCTAATCGTAATACTATCTGACTTCATTCAGAAAGGTTTCCACGTGAGCCATCTCTTCGTGTGAATTATCGTCACAAAGCACCGTCGAGCTGAAATTCTCTCCTCTCTCCTCCTGTTTTAGAATGATGACTGGATTTCTCACAGAAATTATGCAGTTTTTCAAAACTGTGAAATTCAATGAAATTTGTTGTGAGACAAATTGACCTTGAGGTAACCGATATGGTTAGGCTCCCTGATGACGAGACCTGTCGGTTACCTCTGTTGTTTTATGGTTCAGTTCCGGCACTTATACAGAATCTTGCCGTTGGTGCGTGGATGCCCAGAGTGCTTGATTTCTGTTTGTTTCTTGTCTATATTTGTATTATTTCTTTATCTATCTCTGCTGGATTATTTATTTCTTGTGAGACAAGTAAGACTTAAGTACAGTAGACTCTCGTAAAAAAACGAGTTTCATACAACGCGTTATAAAAAGGTGAGACAAATTTATTCGTATAATGTGATTCCCTTATAACGTACTATAGAATAAAATGCGGGAAATTCCCTTTTAAACGGGGTACATACATTTATTTTTATACATACGGGGTTTTTAACGATTTTGACGAAGTAGTTTTCCATTACTTTGTCAACGTAATTACATACTCTGTATGTAAGTTTTGGCTGTAGTACCGAATCCGGACCATTTTGGAGAGATTTTGGCGAAATTTCGCCCTCGAACGCCCAAATGGCCACAATTTGGTTGGTTACCACAGTAAAATATAATCGTCCTTTTTGGCGGTCCGGTCCCTTTTCGGTATCACAGCCTAATATTTTATAAGTAAATTTTTACACCTTAACATCATTCGCGTTATACAAGATTTTTACTCGCACAACACGGTTTCCTATAACGCGACTTCCTACAACGCGTAACATATTAATCGCGTTATACGGGAGTATACTATATATAATATCAAAATGAGGAATAAGACACGAATATCTATAAAATTTAAATTAAAGATAATTATAAAGTCTTTGGAAAATAAATTACTGTAAGATGCTTTGAAAAAACTAAATTACTGAAAAGTAGATTTATAATTTGGGAAATTAATAGAGATGTGATATAGATTCTTAACCTTATCATAGGTAATTAAGTGTATTTTACCCCTTTGGAGCTCTTCGGACAACATTTCCAAGGTCTTTAAATTGTTTCCAGAACCATTGTATTGCCTCAAATTTCTTTAAGACCTATCAAAGGCTTAAACACTGTTTTAGTTGGATATTGGAAATTAGTGCTACAAGTTTTAACTGATATTTCATTTAATGGTATGAAATGGCATTGGGATAGATGTGTCGCGTTATAAGGTTTTACCATATTAATGATGCCTTTATAATTTTTTTAAATTTATAATTTTTCCTTATAATTTTTTTAAATTTCGGAAATTTTATCTATTTTATTTTAGCAATTTGCTTTTTTAAAATTCTTTTATTCCTCATTTCCTTAATATTTTATGCAATAATTTAATTCCATTTCTATTTAATGATTCAAGTTTTAATTAATATTTCAATTAATAGTATGAGATGACATTGCGACATTTGCATTGTGGGATTTTATTGCGTTATAGGGACTTAGCATATTTATGATGCAACTTACTTTATTAATTTCCCAAATTTTGGAAATTTTATCTTTTTTTTCTCAATTTTTTTTAATCCTTTTATCCCTTATATTCGGAATATTTTTAAGGCAATTAAAAATAAATTCATTTCTATTTCTTTCATTTCTGTTCCTTCTTATTATAAAATTATATATTAATGTTTTATTTCCCAATAAACTTCATAAAATTTCCTTGAATCGTTCTTGGAAAAACTGCCTTTTCTGTGGACTATATTTATTTTGGACACCATCGTAAATTCTTGACACATAAACTATGGACAAAATCTTGTAGCTTATAGCCATGAAGATGTATAAACTCTTTGCTATGGAAGTCTGGAATATTCCCGGCAAAACCCCTACAAAACTATTTTATCTCTTATAAAACTAAGAAGCCAACCAAATAGGAAATCAAATTTATTTATTAGTAGAGTCTAAAACTATACATACATACATACATATAGGTTTAATAGTCCTAAAACACAGTATCCATAGTAGGTCAGTTTCTGTGTTTCCATTTGCTCCATGGTTGTAAGTTTTGTGACGTCAGTCATCTTGCGGTTACCTATTCATAACTTCCACTCTGTCTAGCGCCAGGCTTGGTGTTCTATGGTTAAGTAACTCTTTATTAAATTCTACAGTTTCTCATGGATTGTACGGTGTCTACGTATGTTTATTGTTTATATCATACTTATCGGAAACAATCCATTCGTTTTTAGACAGTATCGACACCGCTGATGAAGAGATGCTGTCAAAAACCTCTTTCATACTTACCTTTTCATGTTTTTAGTTCCTGGCTGCAAGTAGCTTTAGTGCTCATACTGGTTTTTCTCTTTCAGCTATGTCTTATATATATATATATATATATATATATATGTGTGTGTGTGTGTGTGTGTGTGTGTGTGTGTGTGTGTGTGTGCAGTATTATCTATCCTATAATAATAACACAATACCAGTGTTAATTCTATCCCATTGATACTCTACTTTTGACATAGTCTTTCCCATTATGTAACTATTCGCGTTTATTCTGTAAGGCACCTGGCTGTCGCCTGGCCAAATTGCAGCACAGATAGTCACATGGACAAACGAAACTAAATTTTCTTTATGCTGATGTGAGTGTCGAACTTCTTACTTCGAGAATGAATTGAGTGGTCGCCATTATCCATTTCCTCTTTGCAAATATGTAAATACCTTCCAATGGCGGCTCCAAGGGGGTGCAGTAGGGGCAATTCCCTCCCCCCCCCCGCAAAAAAAAGCCCAGCCTTTTTTTTCCCTAGCCTAAAATTATATAATCATAGACCTAATACTAAATGAGTTTAAATTTAAAATCAGAGGATGTTTATTTCTTATATATATAAATATATATATATATATATATATGTGTGTGTGTGTGTGTGTGTGCGAATACATGCGAAATTTTATATATTGCATTTTTTGTTGTTGAGAAATTTCGATATTTTTCATGAGAAATTTACGTATTCCTATGTATAACCCTCTAAGCGTTTTATACCTTTATTCCGTCTCTTTCTATTAGCTGGAAAAAAAGCACTTCTGACAAATTATTCAATCCTCTTTTTGGTCCTTAAAAACTTCAAAATTGTACCAACTGAGCCACTTTTGAACTGAACTCAAACTCAGCCACTTTTGATCATCAAATAAGGGTGAAAAAATCTGTCTCAAACACTTTTCAAGCCGGAAAGGTGTGATAGTAAAATATGTCTCCAACACTTACAGGAAGTAGATTGGGTGATAATAAATACTAATTGTTAATTCTGAGCGCGACCCTAAAAAACATACCCAAGCTAAGAAGTATCTATACAAAGAAATTTTTCTATCAAGAGAGAAGAATGATTTTCGAAATTTTTCAAACCTTAGGTGGTTTTTGTCTACCTTTTTTATTAATTTTGATTATTTTATTCACTGTATTTATCCATTGCAGGAAATGTCTGACTGATGATTATTAAGAAAATGAAGTAATTTGAAAAGTAATTTCCTTATGTTAAAAATCAAAATCGGTCGAAAAAGACCCATTCATTCTTTAGATCTGCTATTAGAGGAATATTAACATTTCTCTGAGTGTTTGAATACAATTAAAGGAATTATTGATATGCTTTCCACCCATCATTTACAAATCTAAAAATTTTCTACACACCTAATTTTGCATAAGCGTATGCCAACTTATTGTGGCGGTAAAATTGAAGATTTTTTTTTTCTCTACGTTTAAAATTTATATAAATACTGAACGACTAAATAGCTTAATCTAAGCCATTAAACTAAAGATATACAGGGTTCCCACCTATATCCGCTACCCCCCCCCTTAACTTCTAAACGGTGACAGATTAGGCCATAAAGTTGGTGTCTAGGTATAGTAAAAGGCTATGCGCTACTCGATGAGACGCCATCTATCGGCAAATTTTGGAATTTGCATTTTTATCTCGAAAACGGTACTAGATACGGGAAAAAAGTCAAATAGAAAGTTGTTCAGCATCATCGATTTAGTAAGAAAAGACACCTTGCTCCCATTAATACTCAAAACAGAATGTAAAAAATGAACATTTGCTTTGTCGTGATTTCCAACACTATGGCTTCGTGAAACGCGAGCGAAGCTCGAAAAGACCATAGAATCCAGTCCAGAGTGCAAATGTGTAGAGTGGCTAATGAAGAGTATTTTCAGCAACATAACTAAATGATCCTGAAGATAGGGAAGTGTCTCAGTTTCTTTCTTCCACTCTTTATGAGATGACAATTTTCGAAATCGGAACCAAACAAATGTTCGTTTTATACATTGTTTTAAGCATTAATGTGTCTTTTCTTACTAAATCGATGATGCTGAAAAACTTTGTAATTGACTTTTTTCCCGTATCTCGTACCGTTTTTGAGATAAAAATGCTAAATCCAAAATTTGCCAATAGATGGCGCTGTAAGTTGTGTCATCGAGTAGAACATAGCCTTTTTACTATACCTAGACACCAAATTTATGGGCTAAGCTTTCACTGTTTAGAAGTTAAGGGGGTGTAACGGATATAGGTGGGGACCCAATATATTTGATTGGCACAAGATTCGATCGCCTAATTCTACTGTTTATATATCACAACCGTAACCTCAGATTTCCAACGGTTATATCTTAAAACCTGTTTTTATAATATATTGCAAGCATAAATATCCTTCAATGAAAATCCAAATGAAGCAAAACTGTCTAGAATGATAGTCATAATTTTTCAAAAATGTAATGCAAATGTAATGCAAAAATGTAATGCCATTCACAGCAAATCAAATCTCATTGGATAATAATCCCCCCCCCCTCGTCAACATACCTGTAGTATTACGCCCTCGAGTAACCCTGATCAGAATGAAACTCACATTTGATCATGACATTGGCTTTCTTTCGACTGAATTCACAAATATTGTTTGTCTCGTTAAATCTGTTGTTGTTTAAGATTAAAGGTAAACTGCATCGTGAATACGATGATAAACGTTTTACTAAAAAAGCCATTAAAAAACTGAATACTAACCTTTTATTTCTGAAAATTTTAGTGATTTTATTATAAATATAGTGGAAGTTTTTCTATAACGTTCATATCAGTTCATATACACGTATGAGTTTACTGTATGATACTACAGAGGCTGTTCGCACATTTTTTAGAGGATGTATATTGTATTCACAAAACTAAATTACATAAAATTCTTGTGTTTTAAATGTTCTATTTGACATCCCTTATTCTGAACTATCTTTCGACACCGCAATTGCCAGGATAATAATGCCTAATGAAGTGTCAGAAGAGGTATTCTATCCCATTCCTCCTGAACAGCTTTCCAGAGTCCTGTAAGGGTTTAGGGACGACGTTTGGATAATGCAGATTTTAAAAGTCCGAAAGCACAAAAATCCATAGGTGATACATCGGGAGATTTAGTAGGGATATCAGTGAAGGGTATGGCCTTGATACCAGTTTTTTGTTCCATTCCTTTTAGGAAATTTACAGTGGATTTTGATGTGTGACTGCTGGCTTTGTCCTGATGGAGTCTCACAGATTGATGGCACTGTGGGTAAAGCGATGGTATTTCATTCAGAAAAATTGACGATAAAATATGTTCCTGATAGTATTTGGAGTTAATCTTGACATTTTTTCCACTCTCTTTATTTTTAACTTGCCATTATAAGAAAAACCAGCAACAATCATGGATCCCTTAGAAAAACTTTCTTTCGATTCTTTGAACCATGTACTTTTGAACCATGTAATTTTTTTCTCCCCTTTTATGATAATAAATGGCTTTTTTTGTTGCAATAATTTAAATACACCCATGATTCATCTATTGAGACAATTGTTTTCCATTTTTCTTTGGATAAGTGTTTCTCATATAGAATTCTGCAGCGTGTCCTGCGTTCAGCGATATGATCTGGAAGAAGACGATTCACATTGCGTTTTTTCGCTTTCTTAAGATTTTAATCAACGTTTATCATTTTGTTTACAGTGGACACCGAGCATTTTAATGATTTTGCAACTGTCCTTTGACTAGGGGGATTTTCTTTTAACATTAAACAACGTACCTTTGCAATAGTCGAAGATGTCCGGTTTTTCCTTGAATACTTGTTTGGAATTTTTGTCCCACTTGAGGCTCCAATTTGACGTTTTTTTCCTTTCTTGTTGACGATATTACCTATCGACGCTTTAGATATCACAAAACCATGACTCTCACATCGTTTTTGGATAACGGAGTATGCATATTTCTCTTCGGAAAGAGCATAAATGTAACCTTCGAACCACTGCTTTGTTAAAAACGCCATTTTGAATAAAAACAAAACTTTCAAGCCGCAGACGGTAATTTTGACTTTTAAAAACATAGTACAACTGCAATTATTTCTTTTGCAGCAAACGATTTTTTATTACCGCTTACCAAAATCGTCTAAAAAATGTGCGAACAGCCTCTGTACTGTTTGAAATGTTTGCCCCAGAGGAAAAATAAAATCAGTGAAGCAATAGACGGCTGATCATTCAGTTTTTGTTTAGAAATAAGAGCTTTAGAAGCATAGACATTTCGCCGCAGAACATATGATGATGAATTGACTCACACCGCACCGTTTACGTGATTTAAAAATTTGATAAACAGAAAATTCCTTGTCAGATAGTGTGGACCAGGTGCCCCGCCCAGTGCTGAGATTGAGGCAAACATTAAAACCTCTGCCACGTATTCATTCGACATGATCGCAATATTAGAATACGTGACCTATTGAAATTTTCTATGCATTTTTGCATGATCATTCGCATTTGACCTCACTTTGCGGTCTGTAGCTGCATAAGCTGCTGATTCCAAAGGTTAAAAAAAAAAATCAAAAAATCTTGTGAGTTGAAACTTTTATGGGCACGCTGATACTTTTTTCGTGACTCCATATCATATATCGTGTATTGTATCAGTTCAAGATACAAAAAAGATGTTGCGAGGTCTTCTTTTTAAACTTTCGTACGTGCTGATTTTTTATTCTGATTACTTTGTTTTCTACCAAAACCCATCTGTGTCAAAAGTTCCGTGTTGTCATCGTTTTTGAGCTACTGAAGCGTATACGTTGTTATATCTGTATCAGTCACAATTTCTTTGAAGACTCATTCCAAGTGGACCATTGCAGAGTCATTTCAGCACAGAAAGTTTCACCAGGCTCATACGACACAGAACATTGTCTCTCCTTGCTCGATAACAAGAGAAATCTTGATGCCGTTAAATTATGAAACCTTATGGAGTTGCTGCTTATCTTCGTAGACAGTGCGAAAAAGTTTTGCATCTTGAAGTCCAGGCTACAAAACTAGGAATTTCAAACCTCCACTATTCCCATGAACAGATGCGTCGATTTTGAAGAACATTACAAAGAAAAGTCTCTTTACAGGATAGGATAAAGCGCTTTAATTAGTATATTGTAGTTGACGATAACTACAAGAAAAGAAAGACTGTGCGATTCGATCAAGTGTGATTAACTCATTTGATATTAAAAATCAGTCGCAGTTAGTATAAAACAACTTGCGTATAAATTAGGACGTGGAAGAGGAAGATTCCAAGCAAAATTATTAAATAGGAAATATTTAAAATGTGAATATTACGGGATATAATGTATTAAAGAACCGTATACTTGTATAAATACAATGGTGCCTTGATTAAACTGATTTTCTTATCTTCTCCTAAGGAATTACGAAAAGTTTTGCGGTAGAAAGTCCTCTATTTAACAAATAATTTAGTCTATTATTTATAATGATGGTCCATGATTTGAGTTTGAAAAAAAATATGTAAATTTTAAAGAAACGGCGATTCAAAGATAAATCCAAACAATGTTCCATTAAAAAATTAATTTTACATAAAAAAGGAGCCTGAAATGCATGTTCAGAAAGTATATAACAGGTGCATACATGGCTGCTTTTCTAATGAATTTAAAATTTGCCCTGGTGAAATAAAGGAAAAAGTATATATGATATCGAAAGGTAATAAAGGATATAATATCTTCCTAAAATATTACAGGTTCTTTCTTCAAACCTTATAGATGTAACTTTCCATTTAAAGACCATCTTTGCTAGTCCCTTCACATTCTTAAATTCGAGGCTCCCCTGTATTCGGTTAATCGTTTACCGGCATGTTTTTGCCTACGATCTCCATTCCTCGACTGGTTTTATTTTATACAAACAAAGTAGTAAATATACCCTAAAGAGCTCTTAAACACAGCATCTAAAGACGGGAAAGTAACATAAGACTCGTTTTTTTATAGTCCTTACTCCAGTATCGTCACAGTCGCAAAAACAACTAAAACGTTCGAAGAATTTCTGAAGCCATAAAACAGGTTCTAAGGATTATCTTTTATGGGATTAAAATAATTTATACACCTCATATAACAACTGCCGGGCTACCTTTTTCAACTGTGTAAACAGTAATTTATACTCGTCCCCCCGTCTACCGTAGGAAACAAAAGAATATAAAAACAATATTAGAAGCACAACTGTTCCCCCTCCCCTCAAAATTTCGAACGACACGAGAGCATAAAAAGTAACGACTTCCAACTGCGGAGGGTGTTTCTCCGTTGACCCCCGACCCCTTAGTTAAACGAACGAAATCAGTCCCCCCACCCCCTTCCCCCCCTCCCCCATCTCGTCGGTTGTGCGGTGGAAAAGAACAAGGGCGAAAAATGCCCATGACACCTGCTTCATCACGATGTAAATCCAACACGGTGGATTTGGCTTTATCGTGTTTCGAGCCGTAAATCGAGGAATGTGCCTCAAAATACGCTATTTTTGCTCCATTATGATGCAGCCGCACAGGTTGTTAGGGCTCCGCGGGTGCCAATTGTGCAGTTTTTTTGTGAGCTTGAATATTTATACGCAGTAATATCCTTACAGACTTCATATCGTTGAACTGACGTCCACCTATGCACCCGTACACAAATATTAAGGCGTGACGCATGCCATGTTATTAGGAAAAAAAAACAGCTGTAGTATATTTTATACCTTTATTTTTTATATTTTCCTTACGATATTTCAAAGTAATCCCTATTGACAAAATATTGCGCGCTAAATGTATGCAGAAGAATTTGATAATACAGCATCATCAATTTGAATTTCAGTTTTAAGCTTTTCCTTACGGGGTGGGATAGCATGCATCCCAAGGATACGGGCCCAAAAATGAATATATATATATATATATATATATATATATATATATATATATATATATATATATATATATATATATGTGTGTGTGTGTGTGTGTGTGTGTGTGTGTGTGTGTATAAGAAATAGATGAAAGAGAATACCAGTAATAGCCCTAAAGCTACTTGCAGCCAGGAACAAATAACATGGAAAGAAAAGTATGAAAGAGGTTTTAGACAGCATCTCTTCATCAGCGGTGTCAATAGCGTCTAAAAACCAATGGATTGTTTCCGATGAGTATGATCTATACAATAAACACACTCAGACACCGTACAATCCATGAAAAACAGAAGAATTAAAAATTGAAATAATAGTTACTTAGCCAAAGAACACCAAGACTGGCGCTAGACAGAGTGGAAGTTAAGAACATGTAACCGCAAGATGACTGACGTCACAAAACTTGCAACCATGGAGATACTCAGTTACTGACTTACTATGGTTACTGAATTATGAAAACTGGGGGTTATATATATATATATATATATATATATATATATATATATATATATATATATATATATATATAACCCCCTTAATGGCCGTTCTTACAAAGGGGATATGAAATTTCCCGTTCTAAAGAGGGAATCGGAAAATGGGCCCCGTAAGCTACAGGCAAAATATAACAAGCTTCATAAAGGGTTAGTAAACTTATTTCGTTGCAATTTCCTGAAGTATCTGAAAAGTAAGGAGTTTTTAAAAGCTCATTTTCAATAGACGACTTTGTTATCTTACCTTATCATACACAGTTTACAGATATGTCTTCTCTGTTACAGAAAATATTTTTTTAAACCTTTTATACTTCAAGCACAATCACATTAAAAATCATGTAAAACCTACTCTTAGGAGTTGAACGATACATATATGAAGTAAATTTTCCTGCAATTGTTCATGAAATGCTATTCAGAATAATAGCTGATCGGATATATAGATTATTTTATAAACTGGTAAGGACAGGAACTGAGCAAAAATCAAATTATTTTTCACTGAACAACTCTGACATACCTGAAAGAAGAAAATTTTTAATAGTTTTCTGAATCAGAGTCTATATAGCTCTTAAGAACATACATTTTACGTAATCAGATTCAGTTACTAACTGGGTTTGAAATTTAAACTGTGATCCTATCTAATTAATTGACTTAGAGGTGCTGAGGTCCTGTCGGAAGCAATTAAAACTGCAACTCAAATAACTAACCGGCATACAAGTAGAGTGGATAAACACACACAAAAAAAAAAAAAACAATAGAATTACTCCAGTCCTAACAGGGTCTCATACAGACAAAATAATCAAAAGTTAATTATGCATGCTTCATTCCACACTCTATCTACTACAAGCCATTTCCATACACATCACTTTAACTTATCACTTTAACTCATCTTTAACATTACTTTAACTCACCATAAATTTTGCTTCTACTATAGATCCAGTTGTCTGAAATACATCAAAACATCAGTGGCGTAGAGAGCATAACTGACGCCCGGGGCACAATACCTTTTTTGCGCCCCCCAAAAAACATTTAGTAATACAACATATAGAATTAGTTAAAAAAGCTAGACCATCTGGCGCCCCTCTGTGAATGACTCCCGGGGCATGATTGACCCCTTGAATCCCCCCCCCCGCTACGCCACTGCAAAACATTTCTGCTTTTCAGCTTCTTATATATATATATATATATATATATATATATATATATCGGAAATCTCTGCTGCAATGCGAACGAGGAATTCTAATTGACTAAAAATTACTAATTCAGTGTCTACGTCATTCTTTCTAATCCCCATATCGGTGATAGTTAGGGATACGTCAATTTCGCATAAAAGATATCGAAATTTTGCAACAAAAAAAAATACAATACATAAAATTTTGCATTTATTCTCAAGAAAAGAAATATAAATTCAAAATTTTCGTATTTATCAAAAAAAAATTACAATTTTACTTACTTTGATACGTACGTATTAAAATTCTTAGTTAAAAGCTGACATTGTAGTAATCTCCACATCATGTTCTATAAGCAGCAGTGTACGCAGAAATTTTCTAGGGGGGGGGGGTTTACTATGAAAGAGTAGTTTTGAGCAATCAGTGCAAAGCTTAAACCTAATTAAATAATATATGTAATCAGAACCAATGGGGGGGGGGGTTATAACTCCCATCAACCCCCCCCCCCTGCGTAAGTCCCTGTATATAAGTCTTTGCCTTCTGTCAATCATTACTATGTTGTACATACTAAAATATCTCAGCAACTACTCTGTTAACGGGACTATAGAGGCTTTGTATAGCTGCTTTTGCAAAGTTAAGGTAGCAGCATTTCGTTGCAATTAAAATCTGTATAACATCAACAGGAGTCTCTTGGTTGACTACTGTAAGAAGCTTGACTGGCGCTCAAGAGACGTTCTAAAATCTACTAACTTGTCCCACAAAACTTGATGGTTGATCTTTACAGTTAGATTTTTAGGTTCGACTCCGGTATGGAAAACTGTCCGGGTGAAATTCGGAGCAAATTTGAAGGAGAGTAAGGTAAATGCACCTATAATGTGCCATGCCCCTATAATAGGCTGCCTAATTGAAATATCGAGAAATTAAGGGTCTATCGTTACCTAAGGCAGTAGAAGGGGTGAGGGTCATTGGCCTTTTAGAAATGTCGAGAAATTAAGGGTCTATCGTTACCTAAGGTTGTCGAGAAATTAAGGGTCTATCGTTACCTAAGGCAGTAGAAGGGGTGAGGGTCATTGGCCTTTTAGAAATGTCGAGAAATTAAGGGTCTATCGTTACCTAAGGTTGTTGAGAAATTAAGGGTCTATCGTTACCTAAGGCAGTAGAAGGGGTGAGGGTCATTGGCCTTTTAGAAATGTCGAGAAATTAAGGGTCTATCGTTACCTAAGGCAGTAGAAGAGGTGAGGGTCATTGGCCTTTTAGAACTGTCGAGAAATTAAGGGTCTATCGTTACCTAAGGCAGTAGGAGGGGTGAGGGTCATTGTTTACTAGTAGTCAATGACCCTCACCCCTTCTACTGCCTTAGGTAACGATAGACCCTTAATTTCTCGACATTTCTAAAAGGTGGCCCTTTATAGGGACATGGCCCATTATAGGTGCATTTACCTTAAGATTTCTCAGTTAAAGACCATGGATGTTCTTAGTTAAGCAATTATGTTAATAAATTATTACTATTATTACCTAATTTCGCCTAAAAAAGCCGTTTATCAGCGAGTTTTTGCCGATCAATAGTAAAAAAAAATAATTTTCACATTTATACGCTCATATCGGCAAATTTCGCATTTATTCGCATCCTGCGTAAACCACGGTGCCGTGAGCAGCGACAATGGAAAAAACGAACTCAAAGAAAAGCTGGCCAGCAACAGACTATAAAAATATAATGTTTTGCAACTTGCTTCATTTCAACTTTGCAACGTTTCTTTCCCCGAAAAGGAAGTAAAAAGAAGTAAAAAAATCTGAGAAACTATTCGAACCCCTTTCAACAGAATCCAATTACACTCATAGTTCAACCAACTTTAAAAGCTACAAATCACATACGCAACGATCATTTCATTTGACAGTGTTATTTAAACTTAATAAGTAACCATGACTAACTTTTTAAACACATAAGCTGTCGCCGAATCACACATCATCTCATAATAGGACCAAAATTGAATCAATCTATTTTTCCCTTAACTACCTTGACATAACCGAAATAAAAAGGAAAAATTTCAATAGCTGGACATGAACATAAATTTTACCAAACCATCCTCGATTGCATATTTGCATTTATTTTCCTATTAAAAAAGTGCCTTGATAGAAAAAAAAAAAAGAACTGTTAACAATTAATCATAGCCAGTTCAACCAACTTTCATGGGCTCAAGAAATATGTAAGCATAATTTTTTCCCACGAATTATCCGAAACACCCAATTTCAAGATCGCAAAATGAAAAACAAATAACTAAAAGCGAAGCACTGAAAGAAAAGGGGGAAAAAAATTATTCCATCTCCCATCTTGTGCCCAAGCTAATTAAGTGTGATTTTCCGCCATTACCCTCTTACCTCACAATAAGAAGGCGCCCAGAACACAGGCTACCGTATTAAATGGCTGGTCACGACTCGAAAGGGCTTGATTAAATGAATGAAGAGATGGGGTGGGGGGTGGGGGGATTTCAAATTTGTTCCATGTCCGAAAAGACGAAATGAGCGTCATCGGTAATGCTGAATCGACCGTCACGCCATTTTTAGGCTGTTTGGGGAAGAACTCGATGCTGGAAACCATGAAAATCGATGTCATTATTTTTTTACTTTAGCAAACAGAAGATGGGACAGTCGCAAATTTCAAATTTGTTCCATGTCTGAAAAGACGAAATGAGCGTTATCGGTAATGCTGAATCGACCGTCACGCCATTTTTAGGCTGTTTGGGGAGAACTCGGTGCTGGAAACATTGAAAATCAATGTCATAATTTTTTACCTTCACAATCAGAAGATGGGACAGTCGCAAATTTCAAATTTGTGTCATGTCCGAAAAGACGAAATGAGCGTTATCGGTAATGCTGAATCGACCGTCACGCCATTTTTAGGCTGTTTGGGGAGAACTCGATGTTGGAAACCTTAAAAATCAATGTCATAATTTTTTACCTTAGCAAACAAAAGATGGGACAGTCACACTATTACAGGAGAGGCAAGATTATAACCCGACGTGTTCCAGGAAAAGTATTTAAGAAAAATAAAAGTGTTACTAGCGATACAATATTAAATGCAATATGCAAAGGCAATTGCTTTTCGTTAAAGACTCTCCCCCATAATGTTAGCAATACTGCTGCCAAGCGCAATGCTGAAATACTAATAATTACAAGATAAACAGAACTTTTTATATACCATGTTTTTAAATTTTCTGCTGAATCATATAAACTTGACAATTCTATGTATTAATAAATATTTAAAAAAAAAATTTTTGATGAATTATCCCATCAACTTGAAAGAAAATGAAGTTAATTGGAAGTTAACTTGCGTTTAACTTTTCGTTCCCGTCCCGGCCGATAGATGGCTGCACCAGTCTACAGAACAAAATTAACTGAAAATGAATTCAATGCTGCTTAAAGATGGCTAAAAGTTTTAAAAGAATGCATTGTCATCGTGTTCTGAGCTATTCTAAAAGTTTCAAATGTCTAGCTAGTCGGAAAGTTAGTTAAAAATCAATTGCAAGATTTGTACTGGACAAACACACACACAAACAAGAAAGCGAGTTAATAAAAACATGGTAAAAAGTAGACAGACGAGATGTTTTGGCGTCTTTTATCTGTCAGTCTTGAAGATGGGGTCGTCACTAAAATTCATATTAAGACTAAAGGCCTGTTCACATAGGAGTCCGGTAGCGGAAGCGTTAAAGTATTGAAATATATTTAACCAATGACAAACCTCTAAACGATTAACAGCGAAATGTTTAACACCTATGATTGGTTTATTTCCGTCTAAGCGCCATCTTTCCTTTTACGCTTTCCCTACCAGACTCCTGTGTGAACAGGTCCTTATGGTTGTGGTGTTTATTCAGTTCTGCTATCAAAATTTTGAAGCTGGAAGTTATTGAAAAAAAATCATTATTCATTCCGTTTGATTTGCCTCAATCGTTAATCACCATTCTGCCAGTGATATTGCGTTTCCTACACTGTACCCACCGACAGTGCCATTGTAGGTTTATATGAAATACGTAACCTGATCCCTAACTGCAGCCAATGCTGGAGATGCCATTTTATGTGACCTGATTATATTCGCTGATTTAAAAGAGACTCAATATACAGTATACATTTGTATTAACCAATAAGACAAGTTGTACAGTTGTGGATTCCGCACATTTGTCTTTATGGAAAGATGTATCCAAGAAGCACAGTTATTACGTTGCAAAGATCATGAACTACATTTAACATCAGGGCTGACGGTGTCAGGAGGATTTGACTAGACCGATAAATGGCTTTTTATGGCATTTAACAAACAGAATCAATAATTTTGGTTTAAATTATCATACCAGAAATAAACGAAAGACGTAATTCGATCACATAGGATGTATGATGTCTTCGACTAAAGCGGACCAGCGGATAAACTGATCCACAAAGGGCGCGATGTAAGCTAAGTAGGGAATAGAAACTAAAGCGGCAAGTAAGAAAGCATTGTAAATAAGTTTGTATGAATTGGTAAAATTCATCTCTCGTTTCCATTCATCTCTCGTTTTAAATGCAGGAAACTCAATGTCAGACTCATGTCCGACATTCATAATTGGGACCATAGACACATCATTTAGAATGATTAGAGTAGGCCGTTATCGGCATCCAACAAAGCGAAAGCCGACGGCAGTGAAATTCACCATAGGTGGTCTACATAGAATCGAACCGGAAGATCGGGGGTTCGAGGTGTGAAAAGATCTAGATTGTTCGTGAAAGAAAAAGCGATAAATAGAGGTGACCGCGAGAAAAAGAAGAGTCTAGATTTAGACTTTGCCGAACGACGCGGGCGAGCGGAGAGAATGGAGAGACAGGGTCTCTATATAGAACTGATTTATGAACTCCGCGCCTTTGAAACGATGTATGATGGTTCTTCGGAACTAAGGTGTATATATTAATACTAGCTGAAAACCCGTACTTCGCTACGGAGTACATTCAAATTAAATACAACGGTCAATGTATGCAATTCTTGCCATATATATATATATATATATATATATATATATATATATATATATATATATTATATGATAAATACGACTATCAATGTATACAACTGATATAATATATATATATATATATATATATATATATTTATAAGAAAATCGTAAAGGATAATTTCATAGACAAAATAATGTAGAAGAAAATATTCAAATTAAATCTAATATAAAGAATACTAAAGAATATAGTACAGTTAATATAGTACACTTTGTAGAACATTTCTTTTACTGTATTTTAATATTTTTTTGGATAATGTCCAATCATCAGCAAGGAAAAAAAAATATTTTTTGTTTATTTAGTTGTTATGCACGTGACGATAAATTTATTTAAAGTACCAGACAAAGAAATCACGTGATCAGCATTTAATAAATTAAATTCTAAAAATTAATCTTTAAAAATTCACCAAAAATCAGGAAATGGAGGTAAAGATTTAAAAAATATTTCATTTTAAAGGAATTTTTATGATCTTTCTCGTGATATAAATTTTATAACCCTCAAAGTATTATTTTAAATGCAAACGTAAAAAAAGTTAAAAAAACAGCTTAAAAATTTAATTTTAAAAAAAATCTAAGAAGAATTTTTGAAAATCTTTCTTAGTGCACCCCTACACTATAAGAAGAATCGCCATGCAAAATTTCAGCCCTTTAGGTCCAGCGGTTTGGTCTGTGCATTGTATGTCAGTCAGTCAGTCAGTGAATGAGTCAGTTACGGAACTGTTTTATATATAGAGATTAGTCTAGATATTGATTTTATAATAAACAAGATGTAAATAGACATGTATTAGTGTCCACATTAATATTACGAGTGGCTTATACATCGGATGGCGACGATCAAGTCAACACTCAATTTTGGGAGAACAATCAAATGCACGTGCTCACGGAGCAATCAAAACACAATAACTCTGTAGTAAATATAACAAACTAATGTGTTAAAAACAAGTCGCCATAAAATTGCTTATAACATACCCACGTAAGAAGTACCACTTTTATAAAACAGGCATCCCGCCGAAACCCAGCGATCGTGGAAAAAATGTGTTACTCTCATTATGTGCATCTCAGCAAGATATAGCTTTCAAGTACGTAGATTGGCAATAGTGATGCGACATCGATAACAAAACATCGATGTTTTGAAACATCGATATTCAATATTAAAACATCGATGCTAATAAAACATCGCCCAAAAACCATCGATGTTTTTAAACATCGATGTTTTAGAACATCCATTTTTAAAAACTGTTTTAGTAATCTCTAACATTAATGGTACTTCCGTTATTCGTGGGGGGGAGGGGGGATTTAATTTTACTCTCTGATTGGGCAGACACAAATGACAAAAACTTGGTTGCTTTGGACTACATTGATGACTCAAAATTCTCGTTGTAAATACCTCCATGTTTTGCCTTCAAATGTCCAGATAAATTCGTGGTATTGCCAGAAGTTTTGAGGGACTTAAGGCAAATATTGCATTTTGCCAATTTGTCAGAGGTTTTGTAAAAATATTTCCAAACAGTACTTTTGGGAGGCAACTTACTAATAATATTAACGTCAACTTATATAAAACCAGAACAAAACAACAACTTAAATGGATGCACTCGTGTATATACTATTTGTAAAATAAAATGCCATGGAAAGTTCTGGAGTGTCAGGAACATTCCAAGAGCTCTGTTTGGTTCATTGGTTGTTAATTGCCATTTGTCTGTTTGCTAAGGAATCATTCCCCCTTTTGTATTCGTCCTTTTCAGAATTCAGACTTACATTTACTGAGTTTGAAAATTATGCTGCGTGGTATTTTTTTTATTACGGTACTTTTTCATCAAAAAAAAAAACATCGAGACAACGTAAAACATCGAGTACAAAACATCGATGTTAAAAAAACATCGGCTTCAATAAATCGATGTTTAAAACATCGATGTTTTTATCAAAACATCGATGTTTTGAAAACATCGACATCGATGTCGCATCCCTAATTGGCAATAAAATTCCGGAACATACGATTCACTTAGCTTGCAAGGATGCAGATAACTGCAGAGGAAAATCTAGTAAAAAAAAGTGGAGAACTCCTTTTATAAGAAAGAAAGGACTGGTATAGGAATATACCCAGCTATATTAATCAAGCTTAATTAGAATGAATTAGTGTTGAAACTTTCATCGGAAAAGGCAAAGGTGAGACTTTTCTGTGCCTCCCTAGTTTGTTATACAAAGTAACATTGCCGTGCGAATTTAGTTTGTCAAAGGCTATACCGTCCTTATGACTTTAAAGATACAATCCCGTATAAAAACCTAATGGTAATGAAATACTTTATATTTGTTTATTTAAGAGTATTTGATAAAACAATGTCTTTGTTTGTGGGTGTTGAGGGTTAAATTGTTCTTATTCAGTTCGAGATTTGCACTCACCTCCTATTGTCTCTCTATTTAAGGGGATGGTGGACCTTTCAAAACGATTTTTGAAATTTTTACCACAGAGATATGAAATTTTGTATATATATCCATTAAAGTATAATAATATTAAACACCTTATAAAGTTTTATAAATATTTTTTAAAAAATATTTTATAATTAAAAAATTTAAATTAAATTACCCTTCTTTAAAATGCTCCTTGCGACTCAATTTTAAACTTTTCCCCTTAATTTTGCCTTTATATTGCTTATAAATACTTTCTGAACAAAGTTATGTATTTTTTTGTACTTTCGTTGAATAGTTAATTTTTAGAAAATATTTTTATGCTTGTACTCTGAATTTTCGCGAAATTTTTGTACTTTTCTACACTAAAGTTAAACTTTTATAACCTAAATGACCTCGAATCCTAAAATGGATACATAACTTTTTGATGTATTACAGGAATCTTTATTATAAATTTCATAAAATTTCGTCAAAAATTATGACGCGAGGAGCATTTTAAAGACTTGCAAATCTGGAAATTTCTCATTATGAGAAAAAGTCATTTAAAAGATAATTTTTTATCTACCTTTAATACTTACTACTCTAAAGCCACCAATTTTTCATTTTTCTTTTCACTACACATTTTAAATGCATTTCATTCCAATATTTACATGCTTTTAAAATATTAATACACCCCCAAAAAAATTCCAATTTTTGCTCGATTTTTGGTAATTTGAAAGTCCACCATCCCCTTAAAATAATCATTTGTGTTTTAAGGGGATGGTGGACTTTCAAATTACCAAAAATCGAGCAAAAATTGGAATTTTTTGGGGGGATGTATTAATATTTTAAAAACATGTAAATATTGGAATGAAATGCATTTAAAATATGTAGTGAAATGTAAAATGAAAACTTGGTGGCTTTACAAAAGTTAGTATTAAAGGTAGGTGAAAAAACATGTTTTAAATGTATTTTTCTCAAAATGAGTAATTTCCAGATTTGCAAGTCTTTAAAATGCTCCTCGCGTTATAATTTTTGACGAAAATTTATGAAATTTATAATAAAGACTCCTGTAATACATGAAAATAAAGTTATGTATCCATTTTAGGATTCGAGGTCATTAAGGTAATCAAAGTTTAACTTAAGTGTACAAAAGTACAAAAATTTCAAGAAAATTCAGAGTACAAGCATAAAAATATTTCCTGAAAATTAACTATTTAACGAAAGTACAAAAAAATACATAACTCTGTTCAGAAAGTATTTTTAAGCAATATAAATGCAAAATTAAGGGAAAAAGTTTAAAATTGAGTCGCAAGGAGCATTTTAAAGAAGGGTAATTTAATTTCAATTTTTCAATTATAAAATATTTTTTTTAAATATCTATAAAATTTTATAAGGTGTCTAATATTGTTAGAATTTAATGAATATATAAGGAAAGTTTCATATCTCTGTGGCAAAAATTTCAAAAATCGGTGTGAAAGGTCAACCATCCCCTTAAAATATTTTCTCTTCTTCTGCACGTAAGTAAATAATAAAATACTCTTGTAATGACGAATGTAGGTAAACACGTATTATTTATTTTGAAATAAAAAGTATACTTTTGAAATAAAAAGTATACTTTTGAAATCAAAAGTTACACAGTTTAAAATTCAAGGGTATTATTATTATTGTTATTATTATTTTTTTTTTACAAATACCTGGTTTAAAAAAATGAAAATGCACATTTTTGGAAGAATCGGAATTTGGAAGAGCCGACTCAATTTATAATTGCTTAGGAAGTAGAAATATAATTCCTGTAATTGATTCAGGCTTTATATTTGATGACCTGTTTATCTAGATTAATTTATTAATGATAAAAAAATTTTGAGGATATATCCATTTGTGAAAGGTAAGATTATATTACATATTTCCTCTTTCTTGATGCTCGTATCGAGTATACTTGGAAAAAAATTAGGTATTGAGCTTTGGAATCGCTGCAAAACTCTGCTGAAAAGGTTTTGGAAGCTTAGAGAATAAAAAACCATTAACACATACGGGACTTAAATTTTTGAATATTTTGGAAATTTTTATCACATTTAAGAAAAAAAATTAAAATACCTTGAAATACAAGATTTATCTTTCCACGTGTAAAATTTCACGCCGGTTAATATGCACAATATGGTACACACACACACACATATATATATATATATATAAATATATAAATATATATATATATATATATATATATATATATATATATATATATATATATATATATATATATATATATAGAGAGAGAGAGAGAGAGAGAGAGAGAGAGAGAGAGAGGGGGAGAAGGTGGGATTATGGACCCCCTTTTGTTTTTGGCTCACTGTGGTCATACCAAAGACTGATTTTCATATTTTGGGGCTCCAACCTCTTCCATAACTCATCATTTAAACATCCTTATGTGTGTTTGACATTAAATCAAATTTTAAGATGTATACAATCACATAAGTGAAAAGAGTCAAAGCTTGCAGGTGATCTAAAGTGGAGGGTAATATGGACCCCCACCTTTTTTACCAAAAAAAATCATTTATCTATTTATTAAACAGCTGGAAACAAAAAAAAACAGGAAAGTTTTCAAATGAAAAAGTTCAAGAAAGATAATATATTATTAAACAGCTGGATCATCAAATATTATCTATATAAAAAAACTTCAATTTTGGCGACAAAAGTCGCAAATATAAAACTCTGCTTCGGCTCCGGTGCACACAGAATGAGTCCAGTGTAGACTCATCCCACAACGAATCCAAAGTTCTCCTCATGTGTCATCCTTGAATGCCCCTTCACAGAAGATTCACGATGCTTCTTGCTGGTCTGGGTCATCTCTGCAAACATATGGGCTTGTATCCTCCCAGAGGGATGAGCTCTTCCAATTGCTCCGGATGGGGCTCCATTCGTAAGATGATCCGTTAAGATTTTACGAGAAAATATCATCATTGGTGGAAAATATGTTCCCCCAGCACTCATACAGAAAACCACAGTTACCAGAGAACCACGTTCAGCTGTAGTCAGAGCTCCCACCTGACGTTTTCTCTTCAACCCGATGACTTGGGAGACTTTTGACTGAACCACACTTAAACCAGTCTCATCTACATTGAAGATTCTGGAAATGATTCCCAGAACACAAGCCTTCCAGCAAGTAAAAATAACCCAGCCACCTGCTCACGTGTGAATCCTTCTGCATGTGCATATGACGTCCCTGTATGTTTTCTGATCGAAATTTGTCTGACGAGTGACGAATCGGTTTAGCCAGTCTCTCCCTGCTGCTTCGTTTATGAAAGTGTGGAAAATGTTATTGCCTTCAGCCAATTGGAATGCCAATTTAATCACATCTTCTCGAGTGAGAGTGTGAAATACTGACTCCATCTCTAGCAATTAGACCACTAACGCTTTTTTTAGTGTAATCTGGTGAAACAGGCTTCCTCCCTAGTTTTTGTGCCAGGTGATGACCGAATGGCTGGGGCACTGGCATTTGGTTCAGATCCTGTAGGTTCGAGTCCAACTGATGGCATGGATGTTTGTAGCATCCCCGTTCGGAATCGGCTTTAAACTGTAGGTCTCGGTCTAATTAGCCCTTGTATAACAAAAGTTGGCCGTAGCGCTCCAAACCAAAACCAAACCCTAGTTTTTGTATAACCAAATCTGCTGTTGGCTTATCCACTTGTGAAGCCAATAATCTCAAAGTTATTCTTGATACACCAAACTCTCTGGCAGCCTCCGTTAGTCCCAATTTTCCGCATCTTAGCTTCTGGATAGCCTCAACCATCCTCACTCTACCCCAACTTCTGCGCACTACAGCGTCCTTGCTAGCGGGAGATTTCTTCTCAACTTGCTTACTTAACTTCCAGAATAACCGAAAAGGATTACAAAACATGAAAATAAAATGTATCACAATGAAATCATCTGTGGAATCGCATTTTCTCACGGAAACATTATTATTACATTATCCAAAACGGCTGTTGGTATTATGGACCCGGGTCCATAATACCAGCACCCATGGGGTCCATATTTCAAACAATGCCTGGAAACAAACTCTTTTTTTCACATTATGAGTTACATCGAATTTAATTTCGAACTAGCTCAAAAGGAACGTCATGTCGTGTAGAATAAGGCACAGGAATCAGTTTTTACAAAAATATAGTAGTAGATATGTAAAATATTCACTTTTACTTTCCTCAGAAAATGTTTGAAAACTCGAAAAACAAACAATTGGCCACACGACATCATTCGCGAGTGAACTGGGGTCAATGACCTTGACTATCCATTGCAGCTACCTAGGGGCTCCAGATCACAGCTATAATTAGCGGATGCACCTGCGCATAGGGCAGATATTAAGGGGTCCATATAAAATGCAGGGTCCATAATCCCACCTTCTCTCTCTCTCTCTCTCTCTATATATATATATATATATATATATATATTAGATGAGGGGTAAACTCCAAAGCGCATTCCGAGTATGTGCTGTGTTCAAGATGCGTCTTACTTTACCTCAAGACACGTTACTGGTGAAGCTGTTTTATCTTCACCGATCGAACGCATCGGCTGCTCTCCGTGAGTTTAGGACCCGTTACAACTTACGTAAAGGCCCCATTTCAATTAATGCATTGAAAGGCATACTTAAGAAATTTGAAGAAACAGGAACCCTAGCTCTCCGGCCTGGTAGAGGGAGGAAACCGGTGTCAGAACAGACAGTAACCGAAGTTTTGACTGCAATCGTCGAAGGCGCACAGGGGATCGTTGCTGGTAGTAACAGCGACCGGGGCTTGCGGAATGCTCTCAAATTCTATCCATATAAGATAAGCAGCCTGCAAGAATGAAGACACGACGATCATGATAAATGGTTGACATTTGCTCTGACATTTCTTGCCTGGATAGAGGTCGACGATGTTTGGTCAAATTTTACCTAAATGGGACTGTCAATACCCAAAATTGTCGCATTTGAATGTTTGAACATCCCCATGCAGTTCAGCAAATACCAATGCATTTACCAAAACTCACTGTTTGGTGTGGCTTCACAGCAGACTTCATCATCGGACCATTCTGTTTTGAGAACATTACTCGAGCAGGAACACAAACCTGTACTGTTACTACGCAACGGTATCACGATATGCTGACTAGTTTTGTCATTCCAAAACTTAAGCAAAGGCAATGCCTTGATAAGACAATCTTCATGCAGGATGGAGCGCCATCATACATTGGACTACCGGTGCGGAATCTGGTCCGCCATCACTTTACAGAAGAAAGGATCATCAATCCCTTTTTACCAATTGCATGGGCACCAGTAGTATAAAAATGAGAGTTTCGGGGCAGGAGCAGGAGCAAGAAGGGGGAGGGGCTTAAAGTGGGCGGAGCTAAGTGAGTGACGTGGACCAATCAGAGTGCAGCTGGCCACCTGGCGGTCGATTTGGACCAATCAGGAGAGGGCAGCGCTGCTATCGCCCCCTAGCGGGAAAGAGTGGAACCTTGTAGTTCAGCAGAATCTTAGAGGGAGTAGGTGCTCTGCGGAGCGCCACCTATCGGTTAAACAGGGAACTAAATTTTAGAAAAAATTATTATTTGATCTTACCTTGAAAATCATTCCATGAAAGCTAACAAGGGATATTTTTACACATGAAATTATTTAAGACAACCGTTAAGTTTAAAATATCTTTAATTTTTCTTAAGAATATTACTTTACAGTATAATATAATTTAGATAGAGCTTTGAAACCATTGTAACATTTAGTATAGAAAAAATTATTATTTGATCTTACCTTGAAAATCATTCCATGAAAGCTAACAAGGGATATTTTTAGACATAAAATTATTTAAACAAAGCGGGAATTCTCCAGTAGAGTTATTTTTTCCTTTTAATATTAGAAATAAAAACTGAAATATGATTCAATCTAGATAATTATTTAAATTAAATACACATAACATACCAATCCATACTATTAAATCTACAAGAGAAGATATTAAATTTACGCTAAAAATTTTTTTTTAATTGTCGACATATACATACTGCAATAGTCTACATTATTATCAAAAAGTTCATTGAATTATATTCTATAACAGAGAGAATATTTTTATGAATTTACTAGAATTAATTATCAAAAATAAATATAACGTCATCTATTGATTAAAAATGAAACTTAGAAAATTTAATTCATGGTTTTGAGTATATTTTTCAAAACTTTAAATATTTTTAGTCGAAGGGCTTATTTTCAGGACTTTAAAATTGTTTTGATATGTTTTTTAACGTGATATATAATTTTACATAGATACATTCGCAAAATAATACAAAATAATAAGAAATTTTTACATAGATAGGCTAAAACGAATATTTTTTTTTCTTTTACTTGATATTTTTACACATGAAATTATTTTACAACAAGCGTTAAGTTTAAAATATCTATAATTTTTCTTAAGAATATTACTTTGCAGTATAATATAATTTAGATAGAGCTTTGAATCCATTGTAACATTTAGTATAGAAAAATTATTATTTAATCTTACCTTGAAAGGCATTCCATGAAAGCTAACAGGGGATATTTTTAGACATAAAATTATTTAAACAAAGCGGGAATTCCCCAGTAGGGTTATTTTTTCCTTTTAATATTAGAAATAAAAACTGAAATATGATTCAATCTAGATAATTATTTAAATTAAATACACATACCATACCAATCCATACTATTAAATCTGCAAGAGAAGGTATCAAATTTATCTCGCGATGTTAATAGAGAAGATTCTTACATTATCTGAAATAATACAGACTTTATTATGTTTAGAAGATATTTACAAGAGTTCATTTTAGAATTAAATGAATCATGGTTTGAATCCTACAACAGTAGGGGGTATGTGCAAACATGAAGACTTTAAATTATACAATTACCATCTAGAACCTGAAACTTAAAAATATATGTACCAATTTAAGTATCTTTATATAGTTTATGTACAGTTTTGAATATATTTCAAACCATAAGCACTTTTACAACTTTGAAAATATATTGTAAGTTAAGACGCTTACTAAAATTAAAAATATTTTATAGAGATAAAGACTTGAAAGATAAAATTTACAAGTTTTAATCCTAAATATTATATTTTATCCAGAAATGTAGACTATTAATATATGATTTTTAACCTTACATGCTTTCAACGATTACCTAAATTGCGATATAACCTTTAGACTTCCTTTTTAATAACATAAATATATATACATAAATGTTATCAAATTAAAATTTTTAATATACTTTCGTATAAGATAGTTTTCTACATGCAATTACCAAAATATTTTATCCTTACAGCAACAGAAATAATACAGACTTTATCATGTTTAGAAGATATTTACATGAGTTCATTTTAGAAGTAAATTGACCAAGGTTTAAATCTTACAGCGACAGTGTTATACGTAGACAATATTTTTGCTTTATATAAGAAAATAGTTACTATATATTTTAAAATTAAAATTAGTTTTGTTAAGAATAAAACTTTGCTGTATATTTTATAATATAAGCATATACCAAACTCTCATAGTTATCATTTTCATCAGTTAACGGTTTAAAATATACAATTGGCTAAAATACATATTCAATTATTTAAAAGTAGGATAAGCTAATAGAATTTTTATATCAAAGTTGTTCGATTATTGCTTACAAGACTTTAAATATAAAGTTTAATGAAACTGGATCAATTTAACTTTCCTTTTGATACATCTAGAGAAAAATTATCTGAAAAGTATGATGATTTTAACATAGCTAAAGAATTCGCTGAAAAGAAAATGATCAAGCAAGAATCTGCAGAAAAAGAGTCAATATACGATGATTTCATTTTAATCAGTATCCCACAAACTGTGAAAAAACGTGCTTCTAATCTGATATCTATTTTGAAACAATAGCCCACCATAATATCATGGAATGACAAGGTTAAGTGATATATCAAGGAAAACCTTATGAAAGTTCTAATATTATTGATTTATTCAATTCAATTTTAACTAATAAGAAGAAAAGTGTCAATACCCAAGCTAGATTTTTATCAGTGTTAAAGCGATTAAATATCGCACAACATTTCATATAAAACAAGCATTTATCTGTACAGCAACAAGAAGAAAAAAATAGTTATCTCTTTAATAAAATCTGTTTTAAAACTATATATTAGTGTTTTCATTTTTTTCTATGCATGCTTTTTAAATTAATTCACACATATGCATAATGAAATATACAAATTTATCTTTAAATTATCATTTATTTAACACATGAAAAAGTATTTACATAAAACAAATGAAGATTCACATTCACATTTTCCCATGTTCAATATAATATTTAAAATTCGTAAAAAATATCATGTAAATAATCCTTAAATGTTTTTATAGTAATATTATCAAAAAAGTTTCCATAATTATAATGACACGTACAATAATTTAAGCATATATTTTTTACGATGTCTCCCAGAATGATATGATACAATGAAGTCTTTCCCATACTTTCATACTTTTCAGAGATTGAAAGTGATACACAGCAATGTTCTTGGTTATGGGATTTCTCTATTTTACAATCATAGCATTTATAAATTTGATTAATACATCTACAGTACTCTTCGCGTATACAATGTAAATAATTTTCACGAGCTTGATTTATATCACAATGTTCTTTATAACATACACCTTTTTTAATCACCTCACGTCGAAGAATTCTAGGAAGACTTTTACATAGTAAAGTTTCCTGAATACAGTCATCAACATTTGTCATTTGTGATATAAAAGCCTTTCTTTGTTTAAAGTTCAATTTTATAAATAACGGATTTAATTGAAACTCACCAGTTTCCCTTATAAACATCTCTTGAAACATATACTCTTCTCCATCGTTGGTAACACATAATTTCTGATTCACAATAAAAGACTTATCCGCATAAAGAGCATCGGATCTTAAAATTTTAGAACATAATTCACTCCACGTACTCGCACACATTTTAACACTCTGCTGTGCAGGATTCGAAACACCACATTCTCCAATATATATGTTAAATCCATCCTCGTTGTCCTGCAAACTGATACATTTACCATTGTATATATCCCAAGATATGAAATACGATGTTGCACGCAACTGCTTGCTAATCTTTACACCAACAAGCTCTCCCTTAAATTTTTTTAACGGCGATTCCATTCTTATCCACTCGCACAAAATAACAACCTATTCGTTTGAAAATCTAGCAAGCGACTAAGTTTTCTCCCCCCAAAAAAATCAACCTCACAAGATATGTCTGATCAGATAAGATAATGCATATCTACTACTAGTCACATATTTTGAAAAACACATTTTTATAAATACTTTTAAAAATTATTTTCTAAAAAAAGGTTTTAAATTAATACTTTCAAAATTATTATTCTAAAAATTATTACACACATAAATAAATGCAATAATTCATCTTTAAATACTATATATAGAACATGGGAAAAAAGTACTTACAATTTAATCTTCTAATATATCTTCGTCAAAATATTTATGAAATATTTTAATGTTGTCGCTAGCGAGAAAATTAGTGTTATTATAGTGACATATGCAATAATTGTTGGTCATTTCATTTAAAGTCCTTTTAATATTTATATTAAATATAGCTGCTTTTCCCACAGCTTGATATTTTTCAATATCACTTGTGCTTAAGCAGCTATGTTGACGTTGTGAAGGATGGTCAAATTCACAGCCTCGACATTCATACAACTCACTGGATGTAATCATCACACTTTGTTTTATAACTTTGAAGAAATTTATCCGTGCTGTGGGAGAATCACAATGCTCTTTCACACAAGGTCCGTTTCTGTATACCCTATATTGTAACATGTTAGGGATGGTTTGAGTCAACAATGTCTTCTCTACACAATCTATAATATCTGACGAATATTCTTGCAGTTTGTTGATTTGTTCCCGATTTAATTTTATACAAGAGTTTTTCAATCTGAAAACATTGTTCTCGTTTTTGAATAGTTGTTGCAACACACACTGTTCAGCGTTGTAAATCCCCACTAATTGATTATTAGCAACGAATGACTTTGTATTGTAAATTAATTGAAGTTGGGATATTTTCCACATAAAATCCCAAAATGTTGAGATGGTCGCCATTATACCGTTCTGAGTCGGTATACTGCTGTTATATTCACTAAATTCGCGAATATGTACCCTTAGGCCTTTATGATCTTGATATATTAAAACGAAGACATTATATTCAATATTCCATGATGAAATTAATACTGGGCTGTTGCGATTTCTATAGTAATTCTCCATCCAGTCGTTTTCTGGTATCTCATCAGTAGAAACATTGGAGGAAGTTGAGGGGCCTGCAGAAACATTCCAATATGCAGATGTAGAGGTTGACGGATTCATTGTAGAAGGACCCGCAAGCTACAAAACATTTAAAGAGTCTTCGAAGGACGGAGCGTTAAATTCTGGCATATTCATTTTTAAAAATATTTGCTAAAATAGGATGATTACACTGGTAGCAACTAAACGTTTTGAATGAAAGTGAAATTCTACATAGAGCGTTTGATGTTTCAACATGTTATCTTTAGCTCCCCACCCCGCAAAGGGGAGATAACGCTCCCTTCTGCTATTGCATAGGGTTGGTTGAAATCCATCTTAAAGAGAAACATCTCGCCCTGCCATCTAGATAAAAATTGATAATAAGAATTTAGTCTCGCAAAAGTTGCACATTTTAGGGGAAATATTTGCAGGTAATAGCTTTTAAAGATCCCCTTTTTAAGATAAAGTGTTCTAAAGCAATTCATTCAGATAAGTACACCAATGCCATTCTTTAAAACTGAAATTTTCGAATCGTTTCGTGATTCTTTTAAAAACTCAATGAATATTTTCCCCCTATTTTTAGAAGAGGTAAAAAAATAACTTCTACTTTCACTGAGATAAGCTGTAAATACCTATAGCAAAGAAGAATTAGGGTATTGTGAAAGGAATTCTCGCTTTACACAGTTCATAAATTAATTTTTTTTTAGTTTCGATTGACAAAATATGTCTTCTAACATGGAAAATCAAGATTCAACTCCTGATAATATCCCCGTAAGTATTCTCTGATTAATAATATTTTTAAACTTTTTTATTTTTAGAAATATAGTGATATATTTTTAACTTTCATGAATAGGAACTTATTATATATATTTTGAATGTTAACTTAGTATATTTTTTTAATAGATAATAAACGAAACTTATAGTATACACTTAATGAATAACCAATTCATTTAAAAAGTTTATTTTATAATTGTTTTATTTATTTATTTTTTAATTCATTTGAAAAATAAATAGAAAAAAGTTTATTTTATAATTGTTTTATTTATTTATTTTTTAATTCATTTGAAAAATAAATAGAAAAAAGTTTATTTTATAATTGTTTTATTTATTTATTTTTTAATTCATTAGAAGCACGTTTTTTCACAGTTTGTGGGATACTGATTAAAATGAAATCATCGTATATTGACTCTTTTTCTGCAGATTCTTGCTTGATCATTTTCTTTTCAGCGAATTCTTTAGCTATGTTAAAATCATCATACTTTTCAGATAATTTTTCTCTAGATGTATCAAAAGGAAAGTTAAATTGATCCAGTTTCATTAAACTTTATATTTAAAGTCTTGTAAGCAATAATCGAACAACTTTGATATAAAAATTCTATTAGCTTATCCTACTTTTAAATAATTGAATATGTATTTTAGCCAATTGTATATTTTAAACCGTTAACTGATGAAAATGATAACTATGAGAGTTTGGTATATGCTTATATTATAAAATATACAGCAAAGTTTTATTCTTAACAAAACTAATTTTAATTTTAAAATATATAGTAACTATTTTCTTATATAAAGCAAAAATATTGTCTACGTATAACACTATCGCTGTAAGATTTAAACCTTGGTCAATTTACTTCTAAAATGAACTCATGTAAATATCTTCTAAACATGATAAAGTCTGTATTATTTCTGTTGCTGTAAGGATAAAATATTTTGGTAATTGCATGTAGAAAACTATCTTATACGAAAGTATATTAAAAATTTTAATTTGATAACATTTATGTATATATATTTATGTTATTAAAAAGGAAGTCTAAAGGTTATATCGCAATTTAGGTAATCGTTGAAAGCATGTAAGGTTAAAAATCATATATTAATAGTCTACATTTCTGGATAAAATATAATATTTAGGATTAAAACTTGTAAATTTTATCTTTCAAGTCTTTATCTCTATAAAATATTTTTAATTTTAGTAAGCGTCTTAACTTACAATATATTTTCAAAGTTGTAAAAGTGCTTATGGTTTGAAATATATTCAAAACTGTACATAAACTATATAAAGATACTTAAATTGGTACATATATTTTTAAGTTTCAGGTTCTAGATGGTAATTGTATAATTTAAAGTCTTCATGTTTGCACATACCCCCTACTGTTGTAGGATTCAAACCATGATTCATTTAATTCTAAAATGAACTCTTGTAAATATCTTCTAAACATAATAAAGTCTGTATTATTTCAGATAATGTAAGAATCTTCTCTATTAACATCGCGAGATAAATTTGATACCTTCTCTTGCAGATTTAATAGTATGGATTGGTATGGTATGTGTATTTAATTTAAATAATTATCTAGATTGAATCATATTTCAGTTTTTATTTCTAATATTAAAAGGAAAAAATAACCCTACTGGGGAATTCCCGCTTTGTTTAAATAATTTTATGTCTAAAAATATCCCCTGTTAGCTTTCATGGAATGCCTTTCAAGGTAAGATTAAATAATAATTTTTCTATACTAAATGTTACAATGGTTTTAAAGCTCTATCTAAATTATATTATACATCAAAGTAATATTCTTAAGAAAAATTATAGATATTTTAAACTTAACGCTTGTTGTAAAATAATTTCATGTGTAAAAATATCAAGTAAAAGAAAAAAAATATTCGTTTTAGCCTATCTATGTAAAAATTTCTTATTATTTTGTATTATTTTGCAAATGTATCTGTGTAAAATTATATATCACGTTAAAAAACATAGCAAAACAATTTTAAAGTCCTGAAAATAAGCCCCTTTTTTTTTTTAACTACAAAGTTGATAGTATATTTTAAGTTAGAATTCGACTAAAAATATTTAAAGTTTTGAAAAATATACTCAAAACCATGTATTAATTTTTCTAAGTTTCATTTTTAATCAATAGATGACGTTATATTTATTTTTGATAATTAATTCTAGTAAATTCATAAAAATATTCTCTCTGTTATAGAATATAATTCAATGAACTTTTTGATAATAATGTAGACTATTGCAGTATGCACATGTCGACAATTAAAAAATTTTTTTAGCGTAAATTTAATATCTTCTCTTGCAGATTTAATAGTATGGATTGGTATGGTATGTGTATTTAATTTAAATAATTATCTAGATTGAATCATATTTCAGTTTTTATTTCTAATATTAAAAGGAAAAAATAACTCTACTGGGGAATTCCCGCTTTGTTTAAATAATTTCATGTCTAAAAATATCCCTTGTTAGCTTTCATGGAATGTTTTTCAAGGTAAGATCAAATAATAATTTTTTCTATACTAAATGTTACAATGGTTTCAAAGGTCTATCTAAATTATATTATACTGTAAAGTAATATTCTTAAGAAAAATTATAGATATTTTAAACTTAACGCTTGTTGTAAAATAATTTCATGTGTAAAAATATCAAGTAAAAGAAAAAAAAATATTCGTTTAAGCCTATCTATGTAAAAATTTCTTATTATTTTGTATTATTTTGCGAATGTATCTATGTAAAATTATATATCACGTTAAAAAACATATCAAAACAATTTTAAAGTCCTGAAAATAAGCCCTTCGACTAAAAATATTTAAAGTTTTGAAAAATATACTCAAAACCATGAATTAAATTTTCTAAGTTTCATTTTTAATCAATAGATGACGTTATATTTATTTTTGATAATTAATTCTAGTAAATTCATAAAAATATTCTCTCTGTTATAGAATATAATTCAATGAACTTTTTGATAATAATGTAGACTATTGCAGTATGTATATGTCGACAATTAAAAAAAAATTTTTAGCGTAAATTTAATATCTTCTCTTGTAGATTTAATAGTATGGATTGGTATGTTATGTGTATTTAATTTAAATAATTATCTAGATTGAATCATATTTCAGTTTTTATTTCTAATATTAAAAGGAAAAAATAACTCTACTGGAGAATTCCCGCTTTGTTTAAATAATTTTATGTCTAAAAATATCCCTTGTTAGCTTTCATGGAATGATTTTCAAGGTAAGATCAAATAATAATTTTTTCTATCCTAAATGTTACAATGGTTTCAAAGCTCTATCTAAATTATATTATACTGTAAAGTAATATTCTTAAGAAAAATTAAAGATATTTTAAACTTAACGGTTGTCTTAAATAATTTCATGTGTAAAAATATCCCTTGTTAGCTTTCATGGAATGATTTTCAAGGTAAGATCAAATAATAATTTTTTCTAAAATTTAGTTCCCTGTTTAACCGATAGGTGGCGCTCCGCAGAGCACCTACTCCCTCTAAGATTCTGCTGAACTACAAGGTTCCACTCTTTCCCGCTAGGGGGCGATAGCAGCGCTGCCCTCTCCTGATTGGTCCAAATCGACCGCCAGGTGGCCAGCTGCACTCTGATTGGTCCACGTCACTCACTTAGCTCCGCCCACTTTAAGCCCCTCCCCCTTCTTGCTCCTGCTCCTGCCCCGAAACTCTCATTTTTATACTACTGGCACCTCGTTCAGCGGACCTAACCCCATGTGACTTCTTTCTGTGGGGTTATTTAAAGTCTAAGGTGCATCTTGGTGGAGTCTAGAACTTGGCGACCCAAAAGGACAGAATATCCCGGTGGGTGATGAATATTCCTGGTGACATGTTACGCTACATATTTTCTAAGCAACCTATGACCAGATGTTTTCAATGGGTGATGGATGAGATCTGGAGAACGAGCGCGCCAATGCAACAGTCTAACACCCTCTGTGTCGAGGTAGGTCAGGATACAACGGGCAACATGCGGTCTTGCATAATCTTGTTAAAAGATGCCGTCTCTGATGCCTCGAAGAAGATAGGAAACAGCCACCGCCCTTAAGATCTCAGAAATGTAACGCTGGCTGTTCAGATTACCGATGACGCGAACAAGACGTGTTCGTGTCGTGTACCCAATCGCTGCCCATACCATCACACCAGGACCATCAGACCAGGTGCATGGCCAATATGACGATATCGAATGCAAACAGGTTACGTACGATCTCCTCGGTGCCTCCAGACACGGGTACGTCTATCATTATGCTGCATGCAGTACCGGGACTCGTCTGAAAAGACGACGTGGTGCTACACCTTTATCCAGTTTTGTCGTTGGGCGTACCACTGTCACCGCGTTCTCTATGCTGCAGTGTCAAGGGAAGCCTCAATATGGTCGCCATGCATACAGTCCGTGCTGCTCCAGACGTCATCGAACTGTCTGTGTGGATAGTTATCGTGCTGCAAGAAAGCCTATTTCCTGCCTCAAGGTCCATGATGTGGCTGTACGATCCTGCAAGGCCGACCTGACAACATGCCTGTCCTTACCGACGACGAGAACAAGATGTGTTCGTGTCGTGTACCCAATGGCGTTAGTGGCGAGAGGCCGTTCAGATCCTGCATGGCGTTCAGTATGAACCTCCTGAACCCATCGATTTCATATTCGCATGACAGTCGTTGGATTCCGACCAATGCGAGTAGCAATATCGCGGAACGATAAACCACACTCTCGATAGGCCACGATCCTACAGTTAACGAATGCCGACACGTACAGGTAGGCGTTTCTCCTTCTTATACGAGGCATAACACGGTCTTTTCACAAGCAACGAGCATTCAAATGTGATTTCCGAATGAGAAACCCTCTGCGTAACTTTCCTATTATACAGACTTTGAGATGCCGTTTCTCCCTCTTAAATGCTAACTAACACACACACACACACACATATAAACAAATAAATAAATAAATAAATATATATATATATATATATATATATATATATATATTTATTTATTTATTTATTTATTTATTTATTTAAAAGAGAGAAAGAGAGGGAGAAAAATTGGATGATTTATTCAACAGAAAGAGCTTCACAAAGTGAAAAAGTCAATGACGTGTTGATCCACCTTTGGCCCTTATCCAAGCAGTTTTTCGGCTTGGCTTTGATTGATAGAGGTGGCGGATGTCCTCATGCGGGATATTGTGCCAAATTCTGTCCAATTGGCGCGTTAGATCGTCAATTCCGAGCTGGTTGGAGGTCCCTGCTCATAATGCTCCAAACGTGCTCAATGGGGGAGAGATCCGGCGACCTTGCTGGCCAAGGTAGCATTGGGCAAGCGAGAAGACAAGCAGTAGAAACTCTCGCCATGTGCGGGCGGGCATTATCTTGCTGAAATGTAAGCCCAGGATGGCGTGATAGGAAGGGCATCACAACGGGGCGTAGAATATCGTCGACGTATCGCTGTGCTGTAAGGGTGCTGCGGATAATAACCAAAGGGGTCCTGCTATGAAATGCAATGGCACCCCAGACCATCATTCCTGGTTGTTGGCCCGTATGGCGGAAGACAGACAGGTTGGTATCCCACCGCTGTCCGGGGCGTCTCCAGACACGTATTCACACGTCATCGGGGCTCAGTTTGAAACGGGACTAATCACTGAAGACAATTCTACTCCTGTCAGCGACATTCCAGGTCGAATGTGCCCGACACCACTGCAAACGGGCTTGTCTGTGTACAGAGGTCAATGGTAGTCGGCGCAAGAAGTGCCGTCGTGAGCTCAGCCCCCTTTCTCTGAGCCACCTATAAATGGTCATTGCGGTCACTGAAGCACCAGTTGCGGGTACGATCGATGATAATCATGAATCTGGGGCTGCGAGTGCCGCTCTGACGATTGCTCGGTCCTCACGTTCTGTCGTTTCTCTAGGCCGACCGCTTCCTTATTTGACGCTGTGTTCGGGCATGGTTCACCCATTCCTGCAACATCGTCTAATAGTGGCATCTCTCCTATCCAAATGTCGAGCGATTCGCCGATTAGACCAACCGGCTTCTTTGAGCACAACAACACGTCCTCTCACAAATGCTGACGTCTGCGTATATTGTTCGCGCACCTGTATACGAGGCATAGTTACTGTCTACCTGAGTACACGGAATGAAATTTGCAAAGAATTTATGATCTGGAATCGACATTTCTCCTCTTTAATATCCTGCCAAATGCGCAGTTAAGATGCGCTGCAGCGTCACGTGTTCATTCATTGGCCGCCAAACTTTAAAATTTTGCATTTTCCGTCGAAACCTGTATGCATATCAATTTGCCAATTTGCATTACTTAGTGCGTCGTTTTTTTTCTTTTTGTCTATGAGTGTATATATATATATGAGTGTATATATATATATATATATATATATATATATATATACACAGTCGAACCTCCATATATCGAACTTTTCTATATATCGAACTCTTAGCAAATCTCCATGTTCATTACATAGAAAAATTGTTTCTATATATCGAAAAAATCTCTATATATCGAAATTTTTTTCATGACAGATTGGGACATTTTATACCACTTTAGAATAAAATCTCTCAATTTTTGGCATTTTAAACAATATGTCATGGACTTCAATTCGCGGAAAAGGTCCCTGATTAAGTTTTTAGTGGACTGAATAAATAAAAAATGCAACTGTGATCATTATAACCACTGTCTGGATTATTGATTTTTTAAAGGTATGTAGTACTCAATAAATCTTTCATATTAATTCATTTTTGTTATTAACTTTCATTTAATGGGATTCGCATATAAATTAGAAATGGAGTTTCGTATACGAAAATTAGCTTTAATTTTTTTAGGAGAATTATGATAAAACTAAGCTCCATTCTATATATCGAAATTTCTATATATCGAATTTTTTTCCGGCAATTTGCTACTTCGATATATGGAGGTTCGACTGTATATATATATATATATATATATATATATATATATATATATATATATATATAGTTTGATAGCTTACCAAGATTGATGTAGATACCAATCTATAAAATGACCTAGATGCAGACGAGAAGGGATTTGACTCAAGATTGTAATATATGTTCATAAATAAGGCTTTTTTAATTTCTGAAATAGAAGTATTATAATATTTCAGAGTTTGTTTAATAATAACTTAAAACTCTTTTCTTTCTTTGCTTAGTTAAAAATCACTTTAAAACACTCCTTTAACCTTAACTGTACAAAGTATCAGTGAATAGGCTTTGGGTCTCAGCGTGCTGAACTGAAAATCATTTTATCTCAAGTAGACAAATTTAGGAAAAATTTAGTTATGATAAAAATATAATTTTTCCTAAATTAATCATGATTTTTTCTTTTGAAAATAATTATATATATATATTTATAATTTCCTTTGAAACATAATTTTTTCTTTAATTACACCCGCATTTTAATCAGAAGTGCTTAAAATGCGGGTGCAATTAAAAGTGTAAAATTTCCCTTGCTTCGGTCAAAAATGGCGGATAGAGGTTCTGCGCTTGTTTGGGCGTTAGTTAAAATGGAGTAGACGAGTAATAGCCATTTTTGTTGCCAGTCGCAGAAAATAATCTTACCTGCAATTTACACCCAATAGACGAGGTATTTGTTCAAAGCGTCAGATAATTCGAAATTAGCAGCATTCGTGACTCCATTTCATATCAGGGATCTGAAAGCGAGAAAGAGAGTAAAAAAAAAGCAAAAGAAATAATCTTATGATGCATGTTCCAAACGATCATGTGCAATTACGCGGTGGAAGAAAAACCCCGATATCGGATTTCTCCAGCTTGATCTAATGCGATATATATTTCCCCCCCCCTCGCTCCATTAAGATCAGCAACTTGTCAAGAATGGAGTGGCGAATTAGGAACCATTGAAAACCAATATTTATCTTGCAAAGTGAAAAAAATTCTCCGAAATTACATAATAAGCTTTAGCTAAAAATCCGACCCTGTTCCGTAATTCGTGGAGTAGAGATACACGACATATACAGGTGCGATTTTCCATGCTTTTTGGGGAACAAGATTTATGACGGATGTTTCGCCGAATGTGCAATAGATGGCGCTGATAGCGGCAGCCCCCCTGAGCTTAAACAAACACAATTAGGGGAAGGTGGCAATAGCTGACCCTGAGTCCATTTATCAAAGATTTTTATAACGAGCGAGCATACCTTCTGCTCATTCGTTCTAAATCGCAAAGCAAAGAATTTCTCCATTTTGACAGCTTATCGTTTTTCATTGCTCAGAAGTTCGAAAGTTAGGCGTCAAGTTTTGGTTATACATATATTTTGTTTTTTGTTCTTAATTTTTCTTTGTTACAGTGTTAAACCTAAGAAATGTCAGGCAACATCACTTTTTTTTATTTATTTTTTATTCGCTAGGAATTCTTTTTTCCTTTTTGACGAACTCAGATAGGAGAATGACATCAGTAAAGCAAACTATCTGCCCACGTAAAGGAATTAGTCTTTCCGTAACTGCGACTGTGGACAGCAACAAGAGTTACAGATAGAGCAATATGTTTTGATTTAGAGCGCAACTTGCTTTTTGCCCTGCTTGACAAATGCCGTACATTCATCCAGGTGTTCGGTAACAGCTTAACTCCCGCGGCGAAATGCGTTACATTCGAAACATTCTATTTTACGTTTTAATAGCGAAAGTAATTCTTCTCGAGGATGGTTCTGCTTCATTTCAGCAGATTGTGCGTTCGGCGGATAATTTGCAGAGTGACAGACAGCAGATGATTATTGCTAACAAATTTACAACTCTTCACAATTGCACTCTTCAGCTGCGCACGCGTAGGAGGGAAATATAGGCATGTGCTTAAGTTGTTAGAATTTCAAAGCTCATTATCGTTAATTAACCTTTATCTGATTCAAGTTTAATTTTTTTTAACTCTCTAGGGCTTTTAGTAACTTGTGAGAGTAAGGACCTGTTCACATAGGAGTCCGTTGCGTTGCGTTAAGGAAAAGATGACGTTGAGGTCTCAACGTCATCTTTTCCTTAACGCAACGCAACGGACTCCTATGTGAACAGGCCCTAAGGAGGTTTCAGAATCCGCCTTTTGGACATTGATCGAAACATTCAATTTCAGGTTTTTCACTCTGTGAAAACATCATTACTTTAACCCGTCTTTCACATTCTGTACAAGAATTTTGAAGGTTGTGTAATTTGCGAAAAGCCAGTCAGACACTTAAATGCCCTATACGCTTAACCTGTCAAGAATAATATCAGGGGGGCAGTGGCCCAGTTGGCTAGTGATCTGAAAGTCACTGGTTCGATGCCCGTCGCTGGCAAATCCAAAGCCGTGTACGGCTGGTGCACGTAAAATCTGTCGTGGCTGCAATGTCGTCCAAGTTCTCAAAATTACCTCTGGAGGTGCGGGGTCAAGCGTTCTGGTCTCGTCACTTGTCTTGGCTCAAAATGACGGGACTGGTCCTTGGGCCAAGTCGCACTCCGGCCCTTGTGGTGCCAGTCAAAACAGAAGCCACACCTTCATCGCCCATAGCCTTCGGGACTCGATCTGTTGTTGTCGGTAAAGCGGCATAAGCAACAACAACAGAATAATATCTACAAAACTCGAGAAAAAAATTAAGGTAGTAGATTAAATAGTAGGTATATTTTCACGCGAAGCACAACTTTTGACATATTTTCAGGAATCGGGATTTTTCTCATATTCTGTTTATTCAAAATTCTAAAGAACAACAATTTCCCACATTATCTGGAATTTTTTCAAAGACTAAGTCTTAAGTATAAACGTAGTTGTGTAAAGTTCCTCTTTTATTATGCCTGTTAAGCTAAGCCTTTTAACTTTACGTCAGGGATATTTGTAGGTTGCCCTTTGCAATAACCAACACAGATTCACTAAAATTTCTAAGACAGATTTCAAAGTTCTCATGTTACCAAGCTTAAGGTTGCTGTGTAATAACCCTATTGGATTCACTCACCTCGATGTTAACCTATGGAGAAAATTTGTCTACTATTTACAACTGCACAAATGCTGGTAATCCAATATAAATTGTATTTTCAGATAGCCTGAACTTTTCTGCACCTTGTAAAAGGATTCATTTTTAAAATTTCTTCCATAAAAAGGAATTTATGAGCGTTTAAAACACACTATACCAGATTTTTTTTTCCCGAATCATTTAAATTTTAAAATAAAATTTGCATTAAAACAAGTAATATATAAAAAAAAATTTAAAGTCAATTCCTACTTAGGTCAACAAAGAAAAATTTGAGTGTGAACTAATAGTAGGAATTGAAAAAAAGAATTGCCTGCCAGAACCTTGCCTACTGTGCGAGATTAGGAGGCGGGAAAGAGAGAGAAAAAGTTTGTCAGGTTGGGGATTCGATCTCGTAACCTACAGGATGTGAGAAGCCAGCGATACCGCAGTGCTACCGTTTACACAGTAACAAGAGGGAAATTACTATTCAAGAGCAAGAGACGCTCTAGGTCTAAAACTAAAATTGATTAATTAAATTTAATTAATGAATTAATATTTGAAAAAACTGTATTAACATCAAGTGTCATCCACTACAAGTTTAAAAAAATGTATTTGAACTTGAGTGGATGAATAAAAAGTACTTTTATTAACGATTGAAAATTTGAACAAGATATATATATAGAGAGAGTGTGAACTAATAGTAGGAATTGTAAAAAACGAAAAATTCCCCAAATTGTAAAATTTATTTCTCTATTACGGAGTACAATAAAAAAATCTTTAAATCCAAGTCGGCAATCCCTATACAAATTTTCTCCATAGGTTAACACTGAGGTGAACGAATCCAATAGGGTTAGTACAAAGCAGCCCTAATACACACGCCTAACGCGTCTTACCCTTATCAACACACACCACTTATCGAGTAAATGTTTAATGGAGTAAATGTCACGATCCCAATCATACATTATAGTACTTACTCGTCTGGCAGCACTGCTCAGTCTGCCTCTATCTCTCCTCAACGCTGGACCAACTTCAAAACTGAACTGCGGAATTCCTCTCAAAGTTGAACTCAACATAACAAGTAATATAAAAACAAAATTTTTTAAAGTCAATTCCTACTTAGGTCAACAAAGAAAAATTTGAGTGTCAACTAATAGTAGGAATTGAAAAAAAAGGATTGCCTGCCAGAACCTTGCCTACTGTGCGAGATTAGGAGGGGGGGGGGGAGAGAGAAAAAGTTTGTCAGGTTAGGGATTCGATCCCGCAACCTACAGGACGTGAGGAGCCCGCGCTACCGCAGTGCTACCGTTTACAAAGTAAGAAGAGGGAAATTAATATTCAAGAGCAAGAGATGCTCTGTCTAAAACTAAAATAGATTAATTAAATTTAATTAATGAATTAATATTTGAGAAAACTGTATTAACATCAAGTGTCATCCACTACAAGTTTAAAAAAATGTATTTGAACTTGAGTGGATGAATAAAAAGTATTTTATTAACGATTGAAAATTTGAACAAGATATATATAGGGAAAGTGTGAACTAATAGTAGGAATTGAAAAAGAACTCAAAGGGCTGATTCACTTCTCGTCTTTTTACCACGTTTTTATTAACTCGCTTTCTTGTTTATGCGTTTGTCCAGTACAAATTTTGCAATCGATTTTTAACTAACTTCCCGACTAGCTAGACATTTGAAACTTTTAGAATAGCTCAGAACACGATAACAGTGCATTCTTTTAATACTTTTAGCCATCTTTAAGCAGATTGAATTCATTTTCAGTTAATTTTGTTTTCTATGGAAAGTTAGTTCGGAAAAAAATCCGCAAGGTGGCGCTTCGATCGATTTTTTTTTTTTTTTTTTTTTTTTTTTTTTTTTTTTTTTTTTTTTTTTTTTTTTTTTTTTGCGTAACGGCGTTTGACGATTTTTAAAACAGAATACATGTGAATTTAGTTTGTTTACAAAAATATTGTGCGAAAAATTAAAAAAAAAATTCTTTATTACGCATTTGATCATTTTCTTTCAAGTTGATGGGATAATTCATCAAAAAAAAATTTTTTAAGTATTTATTAATACTTAGAATTGTCAATTTTATATGATTCAATAGAAAATTTAAAAACGTGGTATATAAAAAGTTCTTTTTATCTTGAAATTATATACTTCAACTAGCTAATTCTTAGAGACTACTTGATGGTGTTATCTTTGGCTTTATTCAAAATAATTGTTAGTCCCGCCATCTTGATAGAATAACGCCAAAAAAAAAACTGGGAAAGAAACCCATAAAAAGCTTTTATAGGACAGGAGTAAAATAAATACAGCCAAGACTACACAGTTATTTTAAAACTTTGACATTTATATTGACCTGGACAAATTTCCTGGACATGGCGTCATGAAAGAGAAATTTTTCACAGGTAACTTTATTGATTACTCAACTATCCTGAATACTTCACTTGTTCAGAACATTATGTGATAATTTGGGCCATAAACAAAAAATAAATGAAGAAAATGAACTAGTGTATGATATATGTTCCCTCCAAGCAGAATCTTTCAGGATTTGTCAAATATTCAATTTATTCAAAATGCTAAACACAATTTGAATTGTCTGAAAATTTATAAAAGCATCTTTAGTCCTAAGTGTGATTAAACAATCGTTGATCTTTAATAACCTGAAATTTAATTTCGCAGTCGAACATTATATACCAATTTTTTGAAGACTGTGTACGAGAAATCTTTCTTTCGCTTAAGGGCCTGTTCACATAGGAGTCCGTTGCGTAGCGTTAAGGAAAAGATGACGTTGAGACGAAAATAAACCAATCATAGGCGTTAAAAATTTCATTTCTAAACTTTTAAACGCCTATGATTGGTTTATTTTCGTCTCAACGTCCTCTTTCCCTTAATGCAACGCAATGGACTCCTATGTGAACAGGCCCTAACTGTATTGAACGCTTAGCTATACGGAAAAATGTACCTGTCAAAAGTATCCTGTACTAATTTCTTGAAGTTTGCACTGTATCCGACAAGAAATGATTGAAATAGTTGGTACTTTTGGTATATTGTCATTCATCATCACGAAACGTGATACGGGTCACTTAGGTTCATAACCAGCCACTTTTTTTCGATTTTTTTATTGCATATATTACACGTTGAAAATGTTCTTTATCACCAGAAAAGGAAATTTAATATCAAAACAATCCATTTCAATGTAAATCAGGGATTCCCAACCTTCTTATATCTAGGCCCCCTCTACGCGCCCCTTAGGCCTAAAAAACGTAAGTAATGTTAGTAAAGTACGTTCTGTACATATTTTTTTCAAACCATCCTCGCCCCCCCCCCCTCAACCCCCAGGTTGAGGACTGCTGGCCCAAAGAACACACATCGTTGGCACAAAAGAAAATTTTCGTTACATCATTGAGGAACGATTACCGTTGGTAGAAGTTTGAGAAGCAAACATGGGCCAACTGCAAAATGTTTATGCTGGGACAACAATTATAAAATGGTGTTGCTCCAACTGCAGATGAAAGTTGAACTGCTCTCTTAACGGTTGGCCCAACTAACAGTCAACCGTTGGATGAGCTGAAGTGTCAAGTGTTGTTTCAACATAACCCTGACGGCGAAATCCAACTGTTGGCCAACTATGCTGAGTATGGTTATCCAACATTTTCCCAATGGTCTTGTGTTACTTGGGGAAGTAAATTCATACGACAAAATCCTTTACTTTCAAAACCAGTCATATGAATAGTTACCATTGTTGTCACCAGTAGCGCTGCTCAAGTTTGTAATGAACACGTAGCTAGTTTTGAACCCTAGACTCATAATGACATTAATTTAAAATGTTAACAAAACTACTCCAATTTTTCTGAAACAATTTAAAGGGATCTTTAAGTATCAATAAAAAACATATTTTATGACTTTTTTCTGAAAATTTTTTCCAAATCAAAAACACTATAAATTATTCTCCTTTCCAGCCACAGACCTAAATATCAGTTTTATTGTAGGTCTCTAAAAGCTGACACATCCTACAAGGTATACATTGGGAATTATTTGGGTTCCAGCGCAGTTGTCGGCTATGCCTTTCTGAGACACTGAAAATTAGGGAGTTGTTTATATTTCAGCTAACTACCTTTCCTTACGACGGTGTGTGACAGGCAATTTTATCATCTTCAAAAATTCTAAATTTTATGTAGCAAAACTTAGAAGTAACTTAGTTCTTTCCGTTGAGAGCTGGATTGGCCAAAACTTGTCAGATACCAATGAAATATCAGGAAAATTTAACTTTTGAAATTGAGGATAGAGTCCTCCAACTGACTCTTCTACTATGTTTGGACAACATTATGATGGAGAACGTTTTGTCTAGAATGTGGGTATCCTGAAGATGTTTGTTTCTGTATTAGTTTCAATAGTGTGTTTTTTGCAGCCTTGTCAGTACATGAGTTACTTTCATATGTGTGCCAAGGTTTATGTTTCTTTCTCATGATGTAACGTTTGCTTAAAAAGTCCTATCCTAAACGTTGCAAAGTAATTAATTTTGAGTAAATGATAAAAAGATAAGTCCCCTTTAGACCTTTAATTTGAATTTTTTGGCAACAGGAAATCTGGCTGTAATTTAAAAATTTCAAAGAATTGTTATCGTAGGATTACGTTGCTCCATAATGGTCCATAACGGAAAGGAAAATTTCAGACGCTAAACCGCCCGTCCGTACCTCACGAGTTATAATTTTGGCAGCGCGCCAAACCCAGTTTGTATCGCTTGGACAAGTAGTAAACTGTTAAACAGAAAAGTACCAAAATGCGTCAAATTTGACATACATATATGTATATATATATACATACGTATACGTACAGGGTTTGTATAAAAAGTATCGGGAAAAGTTTCGGAAAAATAAATTTATTTGAGATATTACTACAATTCCTCAAAAGTCTTCAAAATACATCCCTTGAGCGTCGACACACTTTTGCCAGCGACTTTTCCACGACCCGAAGGCTCCCTGGAAGGCGAATTCCGGAAGTACTTAAGGGTACGCGTGCAAGCTTCTTTGACGGCATTTAGGGTCCCATGGTAGTGTCCTTTGAGGGAGGATTTCCCTTTTGGGAATAGGAAACAGTCGGCTGGTGCCAAGTCGGGACTGTAAGGGGGTTGGGGAATCGTCGCGATGCCATTTATCGTCAGGTACTCGGTGATCTTGGAGCAGGTGTGGCTGGGTGCATTGGGTCATCCGTGAAGACCTCAAGGACGAGTTTAGTGCAGATCTTTCGCATCACCAAATTTTCAGTGATAATACTGTGCACTGTCATCTCATCAATGCCAATTTTATCTGTGACCATGGGCACACTGAACAGACGGTCTGAATTCAGCACTTCAAGCACTCGTTGCACGTTGTTGTCGGTTCTTGAAGTCGACGGCTCGTCCTCCACACTCTCTCGGCCATCTTTGAAGAGCTTCTGCCACTTAAAAACTGCAGTTTGTGACATGCTTTCATCCTTGAACACTTGGCGAATCATGACCGACGTTTCCGTGCCCGATTTCCCCAGTCCAACACAGAATTTGATGGCGTATCGCTGTTCAATCGTTCGCTGCATTTTGCGCTTGCACCGAGTCACTCGACTGGGATCCACTAAAAACACGATCTAGCCTGAACGAATGCTTGCAGGTGCGTCTTGTAGGTCACATCCCCCTCTACCGAGCATGCATAGTACGAGTGTGCGCCGACGTACAGTCACTCCAGGAAAAAATTGTTCCCGATACTTTTTATACAAACCCTGTATATATAGATACATATATACAAGACAAATACATACATATATACATACAAAAGAGGTAAGCAACGATAAGTAATCCTACGTTAAAAACCCGCGGTTAGTTTCGTTAGAAGAGACTACTGTCCGACCACAGTACGAAGAACCACGGTTGGCATAGTGCCAAGACGATTCTATTCACGCTGTAGGGAAGGCTGCTGAGGAAGGAGGGGGAAAAATCTCGTATTCTCTCGACATTCTTTAGAATCGGTTACTAACTGCGCTTGCTTGCTTTTTCCTCGTCTGTTATTTTGATTATTATATTAAAATTACTGGATCCTTTACCCAACACAACTGCTCGGAATAAGCTGTTCCGTAGTGATTGTAAACGTATAATACACAATGTAATTAAATTGTGTGATAAAGAAGCACTAGAAGGAAATGTTATTGTTCCACTTTCGCAATCCCTAAAGAGAACTAGTGAAATGACCGGGATATCAATGTCCAGTGTAAAAAGAATACGCAGAGAAGGAAAGAGTGAAGAAACTCCAAAATTTGTATCTCCGAGGAAACGTCAGAAAAAAAGATCCACCGAAAACGTAGCTTTAGAAAATTTTGATTGTGATGTAATCCGAAAATATCCACTCCTATAAAACTCCTATTTTTTAAATAGATTTGCTTCTTTCTTTTTATTATTTTGAAATTATTATTCACATATTCGATCAAAAATAAAGTTTTAAAAAATAACTTTAAAATTGCGGACAAAAAGCAGTCTGAAATACATTCCGTATTTCATAAACAAACACATCCGAAAATATGACGTTTTCCCCTATTTTCTAAGTAGACTAGCTTTTCTCGCGCATGCGTAACAGCTTCCAGGGACCTTGCTTCCGTGGTCGGACTGTACCTGAAAATTTTTTTTCATTATTTCTCGAAAACCTGACTTTCCTTCAGATTTCAGTATTCTTTTCTTTGTGCTCTAGTTTTTATAAATTATTTTTAATAAACCATGTAATAATGAGAAATAACGTTTCAAAGAATATTTAAATTTTGCACTGTGAATATCTTTGTATGAAAAAATTGTCCTAAAAAGTATGAGATAAAATATACATCCTCTGTCAAAACTTCCAAATGAATCAAGCAATGTTTTCGTTTTGACATATATTTAACTAAATGCGCTATTTTTAAGTACTGGTCATCAAAAAGACGCATTTTTCTTTGGATAACGACCAAATGCCCGATCACTCAAAGACGGATCATAAATTTAAAGTGCTAATGGCAGATAAAGGTGGAAATTCGTAAAGGACAGATTAACTCAAAAACAATACTTCCGAGGCATGGAAACTTATCCGTCTCATTTGGGCACACGCATTTGTAATGTTAGTCTGAAAACGCATTTATAAAGTTAATTTTTATTTTACTCCAACGCAGCAGGTACATTGTCTTTCAACATTCGCCCATATACACCGTGAAATTCTTTCGATGGGGGCACCATATCGGTGAATCAACATTGCCCCCTGGTGCCACCTCAAGACCTAGCATCCCCAGGAGCGGCATGTTGGGAGCTCCTACTCTCCTCCCTCCCACCCACACACCACATGGAAGAACTTTCCAGCCAATGGGTTTAATATGCCCATACCCGTCGTGGACACAAAATCATTCAGTGGCGCTTCTCGGGATTCAAACCAAGCACCTTCAGGGCCGAAACCCTATGTGGTAAATACTAACAGGCCATGGGTCCCGTTATTCTAAATGTGGTGCTCAATATTATCGAAAAGTTTTTAGACCAACAAGTTTAAACAAGAGGATTAAAAATTGCCCTTATCCTTTTTTAGGGATTGTGAAGAGTAAAATAATTCATTCAGGGGGGGGGGGGAAGAGAGATGGTAACTTTTCAAGCTGTTCTTGAAAGAGGAGTTTGCATATTATGGGATGCTGGGACTTCCGTACACTACCAGTGGGAGCAAATACCGTCTATACAGAGTTTGGCGCTGAATTTATTAGTGATAGGTTTGATCATATTTACTCTTGAAAGGTTAGCGTCCGTAAGATGATGTTTCATAAGACTCATTTTTCCATTGTTCTTCCCGTCATGCATTTAGTATAGAGGAGGGTCAGACAGATTTTCCTGTTTGATCATAATGCTATCTAAATCTGTTGTTGTTGCTGTTCCTAATGACCCCCGGGCCGAAAGTATTTCAGACCATATCCATATAGGTTAGCGGACTGATTGGTGCGACTTTGGTTTATAATGGCACTACAAGGGTTGGAGTGCGATTTATCCAGGTGTCACCTCAATTTTGACCGAGCACCCCCAGAGGGTGACATCTGGGGGGTCGTACCCTCTCCCACCCTCTCTCACCCCAAAGAGGGACTTTCCGGTCTAAGGATTTAACGTGCCCATATCCGGCTTACACACGTAGGTATTTAATGGTGATTGTCGGGATCCATCTGAACATCCCCAGCACCGAAAGCGGACGCACTACCACTAGGCTATCTGGGTTAACTATGCATCTCAACCTACTAGGTATTTTTGAAGTGTTCGACCTGGTGATAGGGTTACTGGCGGATTGAATACAAGTACTTACAGCTTCTACGAAGAACATTCGACTCCCCGTGCTGTGATACAGCATGTGTGCAAGTATTACTGTTTTCTTTGACAATTATTCTTTGAAAGCCTACCAAGCAAAAATTTTACTTTAAGGTACCACCAGCAAACGTAATAAACATACTTTTCGAGCATGTTTTCGTAGTTTGTAGGTATAATACGCTATCGATCGTAACTATATATAATTTAAAACAGTTTTTCATTTATATTTCTGAGTTGATCCTATGACACTGCGATTCAGGCCAAGTCACAAAAAGAAATAGGAAGCTTATTTGCTATATAAACACTTATAGAGACTCCATTTATGACACTGCCCTCACTCACACTTTATATTATATTAGAATACACACACACACATTTATATATATATATATATATATATATATATATATATATGTGTGTGTGTGTGTGTGTGTGTGTGTGTGTGTGTGTGTGTGTGTGTGTGCGCGCGTGTGTGTGTGGGTGTAATATCTTAAATATTATGCCCTCCATTCTAGCATTTGAATTCCATTTCCTAAATCTAATCCGCAGTAATATTAATTTATCGCTTTAAAATCACAGAACTTTTCATGAATCGCACGCCTTTTAATTTTTACATGTGTATATGTCCGAATTCAGGAGTGGGTTAGCTTCGCGAGCCCCTAAATCTACTGAACCTACAAATAATAGTCACATGTCTACCTCGCTCTCTCGCGTTTAATGTTGAAAGGTGATATTATTCCGAGCCGTTCTTCTGGAATGAACGGATGTATTCTCGCTCTAATAAACGATGTACTAAAAAGTTTGGCCCGACTGCATTTAAATCTAATCTTTATTCCTTTCAGACTGAGTCTAGCTCCAGCCATGTAAATATGAGCTAGTTTTCCCCCTCAGGTTATAATTTAAGGACGTGATGTAATGGGGATATTACTTACTTACTTACTTACACACACACACACACACACACACACACACACACACACACACACACACATATATATATATATATATATATATATATATATAACAGATGACGGAATTGACCTAGCCATCTTTGGGGGTCTTATATCGGGCTAATATTCAACCTTCGATCCTTTGAGTCGAGTCATTGATCATTTCTTGCATCATTCTCACCAGAAAAGCGTTGGAGAACCACCCTAACGACCCCTTCTTTCACGCAAGATTCATTTCTGTTATTTTTCCGTCTTTGAAAGCGAGATTTGATCGTGGCAGGAAACTACAACATACCATGCAATATTCCAAGTTCAGAGCTATCAGCGCCCTGTCGTTAATCAACGTTGAGCATATCATTTCTTATACGAGTATATTTTTGCAACGGTGCTTCAGTGATCCAGTAATCAGCCCTTAACGTATTTAATTAAGTTTATTTTCACCTATATACATATCTACAAGATTTAATAAACTGAGGGCGTTAATTATTAGGCAACCCCAATCCTTACAGAACTTACATTTTCATTCGCCTGCCACAGACTGGCGGAAACTCAAAAAACACATTTCATGCGGTGCTCACACAGCACCCTCTCGCGGTGAAAGGGAGAAATACGCAACATATATTAACTCACTGCCTAGTATTACAATCAACCTATCTTTACTAATCCTTAAGACATAAAACAGCAACCACGACTTTAATCATACTGGCAGCCACAAGCTGCACTAACTTTTACTAAATGGCCGGCTTACACATTCTTATGCACAATGTCGCACTTAACCCATCACTTTCCATGTAAACTTTTCTTATTGGTATATTTTGCATGCAACGTGGTGCATATCAATGGAAATTTAGCCAAATAAATGTCAGTACAGGATTTACATAAAAAAAAGAAGGATCAAAGAGAGATCTTGGCCCAGAAAAGGTGTGCTGACACGTCACCACCTTGGTCATATTAAACTTGGTTACAAATTGGGAATTCATAGGCGTTTGCACATGAGCGATTACGTCCTTGAAATTTAGTCTGGCTCGTAGGGGGTAATCATCTCTCCAAACTGCATAGAAGAGAGGCTACCTTTAGATTTACAATTAGCAACGAGTCTTTTTTTTTTTCCGCCTTTTTTTCAATGGTACGAAGTCCTTAGAGGGTTTATTTCATTCTCAAATAACACATAGACTTATTAATTTTAGCTTTCTCGTTAGCAATTTCTCCTCCCTGTTTCTCAAATAAGTCCGCTAATTCATCACCTTAAACTGTATGTATCCGCACACAATTCAACACCACTCCTTTTTTTTTTTTCCCCATTGCAGGGAAAAATCCATCATCACACATCTATGGAGAGAGGGAAAAAAAAAATCAATCAAAATTTCCGTGTCAAGGATTATTAGCTGATAATGGAAAGATTCCTCTACCGCGATGCGATAAGGTCTTGTCAGGTTCCCAATTTGCTACTTAAAGTTCTCATTATAATAAGTAGTCGGAATATGTCCGCTTTCGGGAGAAAGGGTTGTAATTACAGTGGACTCCATTTGCTTTTCATTTGGATTAATAAAAAAATGTAGAGAATAGGCAGTTGTTTTTTGACCCCTAAGAACTTCATACCTTATTAACAAGTTGCAAACAAGCCAAAGGGCTAATGTATGTTGGCGTACTGAGAATTAATGTGTTTCTTTGACATATGAACAATTTGAGTATGTGTTTTTCTTTGACAATACACACAAGGTAAATGGGCATTAAATTATGAGTAATTAGGAGAGGACGTCTAGTCCACACACAGTCTATTTACTGAAGAATGATCTAAGGTCGTAAGTGGAGATAGGGGTGAGTCTAAGCCCTGTGAACTCTCGAAACAGTCTCAATCTTGCTTTTTTTTTTTTTCAGGAATGGTAATTTATCTTCCATATAATTAATTGCTTTATTTAAATGTGAAAAGTGGTAATTTAATATTTAAAGTATTGGCACATTTAAATCAAAGCAAAAGAGGTCAGGATTTATATGCGATGATTTTAAAGCAAATCATCAAATTTAAATATCCATTTAAAAAATATATTTTGGAAATAAATCTTTTTATTATTAATTCTTATACTTTTATCTACAGCCTATGGAATGAATTGATACGATCACTAATTTTAAGAGAATGCTTAAAACAAATATACTTTTGTTTTTTAAAAAGAGTATAGAGTTAAGTATAGGCATTAGTGTTCCAAAGTATCTCTGAGAAATGACATTTCGTCTTCTGGTTCGAACAACTACATAAGTAGAAGGACTCTTGATATAAGCTGACTCTAATTATAAGCCGATGAGAACTAATGCTGAAAACAATTTATTTATGTTTCATTAAACACCTCTTGTAAACAATGTGTTACTTTGACTTCACAAAACTTTTAAAATTGGTTTGCCTTAACTTGACACGGAGCAAACAGTCAATTAATTCTCATCCTTTCATGCTCAGCAATTTGTGAAACAATTCTTTTCCTCATTTGTTAGTTTATGTTTTCCTTGAATAGGCCAAAATACCAAAATGTGCGTTCAAGTATAGGCTTTCTAATTTGATATTCTTTTAATTTAAAAAAATTATTAATTATAAAAAAAATTACTAATTATTTAAAAAAATTACTAATTATAAGCTGATGAGAACTAATGCTGAAAACCATTTATTTATGTTTCATTAAACACCTCTTGTAAACAATGTGTTACTTTGACTTCACAAAACTTTTTAAATTGGTTTGCCTTAACTTGACCCGGAGCAAACAGTCAATTAATTCTCATCCTTTCATGCTCAGCAATTTGTGAAACAATTCTTTTCCTCATTTGTTACTTTATGTTTTCCTTGAATAGGCCAAAATACCAAAATGCGCGTTCAAGTATAGGCTTTCTAATTTGATATTCTTTTAATTTAAAAAAATTATTAATTATAAAAAAAATTACTAATTATTTAAAAAAATTACTAATTATAAGCTGATGAGAACTAATGCTGAAAACCATTTATTTATGTTTCATTAAACACCTCTTGTAAACAATGTGTTACTTTGACTTCACAAAACTTTTTAAATTGGTTTGCCTTAACTTGACCCGGAGCAAACAGTCAATTAATTCTCATCCTTTCATGCTCAGCAATTTGTGAAACAATTCTTTTCCTCATTTGTTACTTTATGTTTTCCTTGAATAGGCCAAAATACCAAAATGCGCGTTCAAGTATAGGCTTTCTAATTTGATATTCTTTTAATTTAAAAAAATTATTAATTATAAAAAAATTACTAATTATAAGCTGATGAGAACTAATGCTGAAAACCATTTATTTATGTTTCATTAAACACCTCTTGTAAACAATGTATTACTTTGACTTCACAAAACTTTTTAAATTGGTTTGCCTTAACTTGACCCGGAGCAAACAGTCAATTAATTCTCATCCTTTCATGCTCAGCAATTTGTTAAACAATTCTTTTCCTCATTTGTTACTTTATGTTTTCCTTGAATAGGCCAAAATACCAAAATGCGCGTTCAAGTATAGGCTTTCTAATTTGATATTCTTTTAATTTAAAAAATTATTTCTCTAGAAGAATTTTCATTTATCAATTGCTTTTAGTTAATCTTTTCTTCCAGAAAACGGTTCAGAAACAGCATGGTGCTTTGCTCTTTGCTAAGAGCTTCTGACACTGGCATCAGAATAGCTAAAAACTCTATCTAATATTCTTTAAAGAAAGGTTAGACACCTTCTACTCTAATGCAAACTGAAAGCATCGTAAATATCTTTCAGTTTTCAACATCGTATTCACAAGACGATAAATTGAAAAATCCTGGACAACATAAAGAATATATACCCTTTTGTTATGCTAATCTCCAAACATTCAAATATAAAGAAATTATAGAATTTTCATTTCATATTCTGTCAGTATTGACATTTTAGACAAATTATAAATAGAGAAAAAATGCATAAGTCAAAAGAAAGTGGTTCCCATCTAGATAGAGCTGATTAATCAAATCTTACTTAACATGAAAATATGAATTAATATTAGAAAAATGTTTAGTTTAAGGAGAAAATACTTACAGTATTTTTTAAACAATAAAATAGACGAGTGTTTATTTAGATATGTAATTCTGTTGGAATTATCTCTTCCCTATCTCCTAATTTAAACTGTTTTTGTAATTTAGAAAAAAAAAAATCCTACTTAAATGAAACCCGATTTAAATTGAGAAATCAATATTTTTTATCTTTTTTTACGTAATGATCTTTTTCAAATCTTGTCTTTTCAGGGGTGGAAAGGGAAAAAACAGGTTCCGGCGGTTTTACAAAATGTTGTCTAAATTATATTTCGTAAACTTTTAAATCCCATACGTGATTCACAAGGAATTCTATTGAATAAATGGATAAGATATTTTTTCAGTACATTTGTATATTTCATTGAATAATTATTTCTGTTACTTTTTTACGAATCATAAAAATGTAAATTTGAAATATAATGGAAACTTTTTATAATTTTCTGTTCCATGAAAGATAAGAAAATAATTTTCCCCAGTCTTAAACAAGAGATGATATGGCTCAAGTGCTTTTTTGGGGGCTCAGTTTTTTTAATCATTTCCAATTTGTACAGCTCCGTTTAAAAAATATGTTTGCCCATTGGTTTATTGTGACACCAAAGCAACTACCTCGTTTCGAGTCTACAAGGAAATTACCACTCACATTAGAAGATTCTTAACGAAAACTCTCTTTCAAAAGCGACAATGGACCATGAAAAGCTTTTTTTTTTATTTATAAACCAATTGCTATGAAATTTTGTATACTTATGCAGTGTTGTTTAGAGATGAAAATGCTAAATAAAAAAAATCAGAATGTAATAAATTTTTAAAAAGTAGGTAAGATATTAATTAAAATCAGTTTGTTAGTTACTCTCTATTTAAAAATGCTCCATTTTTGTCTCAGATATCTAATTTTCTTTCTTAAGCTAGCTTTATATAGTTATAATGAAAGTTAGTAGCAATATTTGATTTTGAGTCATATTTATAAAAACTAGAAAAGAAATCGATAAAAATAGGTCATTTTATGCAAAATTTTATCAAAAAATGTTTTTTGATTGTAAATATTTTAAGGTGTTTTAAAATAGTATAAGGAATTTATAACTAAGTTTTATTCTAACATATATAAAATAATCATTTTATGAAATTTTGTGAAAATTCAAGAAAAATTGAAAGGCATGGAACATTTTGAACTCACCGAAACGACATGAAAACTTGTTTTGAGAAAATAGCATTTAAAGTTTTAATTTAACGTAACAATTCCATTGTTTACGTTTGAAAAAATACTTATAACTCGTTTAATAAAGATCGGATAAACATACTTTATTTTAAATTTAAAGCTGATGAGTTGAAGAATCATTTTCTGAAAGAAAAAAAAATCTTTTTTGGGACATATTTTTGTCAATCTGAAGGTCAATTGTCGCCTTAAAGGAGAATTTCGGTGTCAAAGGAAAAAAACAAACAAAAAAATCAAATTGGAATACAGATATTCCTGGACTTAGGACTGAGATAGGGACCGAGACATTGGTCATAAGTGGAGTGAGTCGTAAGTTCAGTTTGAGACAAAACTTTTTTTTGTATATGCACATATATATATTTTTTACTCTCATATGTAATTTAAAATACATTGTATTTAGAAGACAAAAATTATTCTTCATCATCACTATTTATTAACATGTTTTATTAACTCGTTTTCTTGTTTGTGTGTGTGTGTTTGTCCAGTACAAATCTTGCAATCGATTTTTAACTATATAGAGTTTCTACTAAGGGGGCACTTCTACCCAGACTTGGGTGTATATAATTTGAAGTGGCACTCTATTTGAATTTGAAGCAAACACAGTTTATACATGAAACAATGTTTATTGAATTCGTTGCACATATAATTGGCTTTTACAGCAATAAGCATGCGTACTACTTGTACGGAATGTATAAACACAGCTTTCAAGAACAATATATTTTTATACTCACGAACAGTAAGTCAAACCAGCAGTACTGCCACGTAAACTTCTGGCCCGCTAAGCACTAGCGCAGGATAACACCTTTTCAACCTTAACAACCTCCTTTTTTCTATTAATGACGCTGCATGGTATTTATACTAAGCGCGTATGCCAAAATTAGCATATCTGAAGCAGCTTCTTTAATTCATTCACTCAAAAGTTCGATTCTTGTGAATCGAATCTTGTGTATACCTTACAACTAACTTCCCGACTAGCTAGACATTTGAAACTCATAGAATAGCTCATAACACGATGACAATGCATTATTTTAATACTTTTAGCTATCTTTAAGCAGAACTGAATTCAATTTCAGTTAATTTTGTTTTGTAGAATGGTGCAGCCATCTATCGGCAGGGACGGGAATGAAAAGTTAAACGCAAGTTAACTTCCAATTCTCGAGCTAAAAGATTTATTACACATTTGATACCTCTTTATTACGTATTTGATCACTTTCTTTCAAGTTAATGGGATAATTCATCAAAAATTTTTAAAAAAGTATTTATTGATACAAAGAATTGTCAAGTTTATAAGATTCAGCAGAAAATTTAAAACATGGTATATAAAAAGTTCTTTTTATCTTGTAATTATTTAATATTAACTCACATCACATTATCTACAAGGATCATCGTTCTTCTTTATATCTTGACTAATTTTTAAAAAAAATCCTCATCCCCCCCTCCAAAAAAAACCCGGTTTGTCTAGTTTTATTTTACTCGTGGCCACTTTTCAAACCTGTGCCACAAACACAACATTCAATATCATTTATTAATTTCAATCATTTTTACACCCCCTCCTTAGTATATACATTTACTCCGAGACAGAATGAAGCGCGTACCCTAATACCTTAAGTGAGTTTATATGTACTCGGCAACGGAATCAGCTTTTAGCATCTCACATAAAATACACATACTCGTAATTTAATATTTATCATATACTTAAGAAGAAGACATCAGCAACGCCTTCGATATCCCCCTTTTCTCGCAGAGCAGAGGGGAAATTTTAGAACCTATCCACATAAAATAGAAAATTGATTTTTAAATCTCGTGACACAAAGTGGATCACAGAAGAACGCTTTCATATTTTATAGGAAAATTTTCGAGAAGTTTGAAGAATACTGCAAACTCAATTACCGAAGCTATATCCTCCCTGATAAAATAGCAGGTAGTATAATAAGAGCGTCCCGATAAGAAAATAATCGATGAATAGAAAATACATTGTAACGGGCTGAGTATATACAGAGTTCTTTTTTTTTAACGCATTATCGTTTAGTATATCAATCTGTATGGGCATAATCATGCGTTTCCGAATAGGTATTTTTTCAGCTTCAAATAAATAAATAAAGTAATGAATCGTGAATATACGCAATGCGTTCAGTTGAATAAGGTAGTGCCTGGGGAAAGAGTGTTCATTTCATAATTATCGTGATAAACCTCCTTCTTTACTTAATTAGCCAACAGATGGCTCTGTACGTCACTTGATATTTTTTTTTTAGAATAAACAAAGAAAACTCAATTGCTAAGTAATATGTTGAAATAAAGAATTATCAAAACGAAGATATGCAACACCGACAGAAAAAAAATATTTTCTGTGTGAGTGAGTGAATTAATAAGAAACTGGAGTAAAGGAAGTGAATTACACTCTTCTGCATTTCACCCGATACAGTATTTATAATTAGCCACTAACTTACCTTTAATATAAATAAATAGTGAGACCTGAGTTAACTTAAATCAAAATCAAAATATAGACGTATTTTATCGAAAATAAAAAAGGTATTAGCATGGGTATAATGCGCAAAGTTTATGAATATGGCATGTTATGTACCTCTAATTTCAATTACCTCTATAGTAATCATTTATCTGCAACTAATTCATCATATATTATAAGCGAAAAAATTCATGTTTAAGAATTTATTTATACTATTCTTTTTTCTTTCTCTTAACATGCTATTAGTTATGAAACTTAAGCGTTTGCCTGATATTAATTCATATTTTCATAATAAGTAAGATTCGATAACTCTGTCCTATCACACACACACACACACACATATATATATATATATATATATATATATATATATATATATATATATATATGTATATATATATATATATATATATATATATATATATATATATATATATATATATATATATATCTTCTTTCTATGAATAATTTATATGAAGCATTTTTGCTAAGTATGTTATTATAATCTATATATATAAAACAGTTCCGTAACTGACTCATTCATTCATTCATTCACTGACTGACTGACATACAACGCACAGACCAAACCGCTGGACCTAAAGGGCTGAAATTTTGCATGGCGATTCTTCTAATAGTGTAGGGGTGCAATAAGAAAGATTTTTCAAAAATTCTTCTTAGATTTTTTTAAATTAAATTTTTAAGCTGTTTTTTAAACTTTTTTTACGTTTGTATTTAAAATAATACATTGAGGGTTATAAAATTTATATCAAGAGAAAGATCATAAAAATTCCTTTAAAATGACATCTTTTTCGAATCTTTACCTCCATTTTCTAATTTTTGGTGAATTTTTAAAGATTCATTTTTAGAATTTAATTTATTAAATGCCGATCACGTGATTTCTTTTTCTGGTACTTTAAATAAAATTATCGTCACGTGCGTAACAACTAAATAGACAAAAAAAAATTTTCTTGCTAATGCGGCAGATGATTGGACATTATTTTGTCTTTAAAAATATCCCTTACGATTTATTTATAAATATATATTTTTTTCTACATCAATTGTATACATTGATCGTCATATTTACTATAAATACATATATATATATATTTTTTTTTGGCATCAATTGCATACATTGACCGTTGTATTTAATTTGAATGTACTCCGTAGCGAAGCGCGGGTTTTCAGCTAGTTATATATATAAAAGTTTAACTTAACATATAAATACTGAAATATTGAACATGGGATCGTAATAAAATTAACAATTAAATTGTTAATGCCCAATAGTAATGTTCGGCATTTAGTTGTACTAACATATCTAATCAAAAAATGATTATTTCTGAAAGAAATTGAGAACACTGACATTCAAAACGTGACATTCTCACAACGCCAATATACAGATAATCTACAGATTCGAAGATCCATGATTGGGCCTAAGTTGTGACAAATACGATCTTAACTTAATAAATACACCTTAGTATTTTTCAAGCTCTCAAGTTATCTAAAAAAATTTTTTATAACAAGATTTGTACCGGATAAACACACAAACAAGACAGCGAGTTAATAAAAACATGGTAAAAAATAGAAAAAGATGAAGGGAAAAAAACGAGGTATTGCTTCCATGACTATGATGTTGGACTGTGTGCATCATACTGTACTTCAAAACACATCATACCTAGAAATCTATATATTTAAGTTGCTAAGCCGACTTTTTGGGCAGTCCGGGAGAGAAAACTACTGCATCAATTTACTTCATTTTGGTCTTAAACATAAGATTGTAATCTTTAAATTTCTCAAATTTGGTTTTTGCAACTGTAATTTTTATTAATGAGCTATAATTCACAATTAAAATTTGATTTCTGCGCATGCTCAGTGGCATGTTTGAATCTGGCTTTAGAAACTCACTGTTTCTGCGTATGCTCAGGGACATGTTTCAATGCCGAGGAGTCTCTCTAGATCTCTCTCTGCCATTTTTATTTTTATGATAATTATGTTTGTGAAATATAAGATTAAACCTGATGGAAATTGTTTATTTCGAGCTGTTTAATTACCGATAATTTACAATTAAAAATTTTCTTTCTGCGCATGCTCAGTGACATTTTTAAATCTGGCTTTAGATACTCACTAAGCACGAGGCCGCTTAAACATTAATTTGTTTCTGCGCATTATTATGATTTTCAACATTTGGCAATGATGTGCTGAGTATAATTTGTGTATTAGTACATTTATTTAATATCTAGCCGTCATGTTTTGACGGGTACCAACTAGTATTATTTATTTCCGGAAGCAAAACTATTAATAACCAAATCTAAAGGTAAAACTTAGTAAAATTATGTTAAAATAATAGTCGCTGCGCGACCAGCATGGTCTCTTTTAGTTTTATATTTTCTTTTGCAAAACAACTCAACTGAAAGTAACATATGTAAGGAATGTTATCACTACCTGTCATCATAAATATACATTGTTAATGGGTAGTGGAAGCTCAGCCAAAAAATTTATAATCATTGCTATATTCTCTATAAGGCTGACTCTAAAACACCGTGATTAAAAAAAATGGGAATTTCCATTACTTCAGAACAGAGTTAAAGATAAGACTAAGAAACCCAACACCAATGATTTTACAAATATAGTGTGGATTACATCACACTCTGTATGTACTATTGTCCACAATTCAGATATCTAACACTTAATCATATCAAATAAAAAATTGTTGGGAAAATTTCTTCACTTATAAAATGGAATAAAAATTCAGCAAGTACTAAAAAAAGTGTAGAAAATTAACCCTTACTTACTATTAAGCTATTATAATGCAGTTATTAATATTTTGCCATGATAATCCTAAAACTTCTTGATATACAGAGATGAGTATTTCAGAAGTAGGAGATACCACAGTGACAAATTACGTGCTATCGTAGAGCCATGCACACACGCGGTTGCAAATTGCGGACGGCCGCTAATGTTTACATCTGTTAGTTGCAGTCGTTGCCATTCGGAGTGTAGAAATATCGTCAATTTTGGTGTCGCATACCTACGCATTATATATATATAGAGAGAGAGATTGAGGACAATATAATTTTTCTCCCGTGGTGACACTTTTTGTCTTCAGTAAGTTCAGTACAGCGGGAACAGCTTGGGTCCAGTTGGAACAGCTTACATAAATGTTAAGTGATCAAAGAGTAATTACAGTGTAGACACTAATAACCAAATCTGAAGATAAAAGTGAGTAAAATTGCATTAAAAAATTGAGGGCACTATAAAATTTTTTTATCACGGTGGCATTTTTTGTCTTTAAAAAGTCCAGTACAGCGGGAACAACTTGGGTCCAGTTGGAACACCTTTCATAAATATTAAGTGATCAGAGTGTAATTACAGTATAGATATTTCCAAATTTTTACAGTTTCGCCGATGTCAATTCTTCAGGGGATACGGTATACAGAACATATTAATAAATAAATGTAGAAGACAATTTGGAAAGTAACAAGACAATGTTGTCAACCTGTAAAAATGAGCAAGGCATATTTCAAAGCATATTATGCTTTGAAATAGTCCTAATTGTTTGAAAAACGAGCGTCTGACATAGCAAGTGTCATAACAAGCTGTCATAACGAGCATCTGCCAAGACTAGAGATTATACCCGGGTATCCTAATCTCCAGCTTGGTACTTTATCAACTGAACTATCTTGGTGGCGAGGAAAACTCTCATGTTTCGAATTCCGCAACTTGTGTATTTCTTCTTTCTTCATTGAAACTAATGATTTCGGCGTGGGCATTTTTTTCTCCAACTTAACTGTTCTGGGGGTATAAGGAACTCTCATATTTTTCTTAATTTTATTCCACATAACGTTAATAAAGGGCTCCGAGAGAAAAGTTACCATATTTGACAAAAGTATATATGGTTCTGTTTCTTATGTACCCTGTGAATCCTCTAACGGTCCAGACACACTATAAAGTAATAGGCATAAATATAAATAATTCCTTTATTTTCTACGTAGAGGTAGACTAACAGAGACCGACTTGGGGCTTCAAATAATAACACAACAGTACCGCAACTTGCGGTACTAAGAAACTGAACTTTAAAGTCGTAATGAACCCTTTCAGGCAGAATATACGTTCACTAGCAATACCCGTAACCATCGGGCTCTGAACTAACTATGGAAATCGTGCAGCCACCTAGGCTAAATGTTAATACGTGCTCTATCAGTTAACTACCGCTATCACCTTCAATCTAACTTTTCTCGACTCTTTCGTATCTCTACTGATAGCGTAACGTACTACCGTACAAATCTCCACTCCCTTCTTGGGCTCTTGCCAACTCAGCGTGTGTCACTTAAATAGATCAGACACCTGCTCCGAACTCACTTCGACTGGCCTGCACTGAACAGCTACCAGAAATTTGCATCTGAGCAACACGCGAACCCTACAAGTATTAAAAATTTACCATGGAAATATTTTTTGTTGAAAAATTTACTTTTGTAATTGCTTACCCGAAAATAGAGTAAAACGCATAACAGGTACACATAACAGGCATCTGAATATCCACAATAAAAACAGAGAGTGGCAACTGCTTTCGAACTAATGTATATAGTTCTTCATTAGGAGTGGAAGGTGGGATGGTCTGTCCTCAACACGGACAATTCATAGATGCCTAAAAACTATCTGACACATCCTGAATTTTGGCACGTAAAATCAAATAATTACAAGATAAAAAGACTTTTTATATACCATGTTTTTAAATTTCGCTATTACGTTAATAGGTTCAATATCACGTTAATAGATGGCGCCTGTAGCGCAGTTACTTTTGGCTGCAGACGCTACTCGTATTTTTACGTAATGGATTTTAAAATATGGAATAAAGATGGGTAAAAGTATTAAAATAATGCATTTTCATCGTGTTCTGAGCTATTCTAAAAGTTTCAAACGTCTAGCTAGTCGGGAAGTTAGTTAAAAATCGATTGCAAGATTTGTACCAGACAAACACACACACACACAAACAAGAAAGCAAGTTAATAAAACCATGGTAAAAATTAGCACGAGAAAGAGCTTTATTCCACAAGAATTAATACAAAGTAATTGAAGAAATCGATTCAGGAAGCATTTTAAATGCCTACATATTAAAAACAGCCTGCAGCCAGAGTTGTTACTCATTTTGCACCACCCAGGAGGCACGTGTAATTTAATACGTGTGATCCAGGACAGCTGGAAAGACTATAGTCATAAATCCCGTGCAGTGGCACATTTCAAACTGAAAACAGGCCACGACTGTCTAGCAGAACATTTAAACTGAATTGGCATCCTAACCAAAAGTGAATGTCAGGTGTGCAGGGCTGGCAATATGAATGCAGATCATTTACTTATATGCCCGGGACTTGATCCGGAAGCCCAAAAAAGTGAGAACTTTACCAAATTATACTGGGACGCTAGAGATATGAACTTTCTATGAAATTTTAACACCTTTTATCTGACTTTGTTCACTGTTGTGATTTATGCATCTGTTCAATGCTTAGTTCTTTGCTGTTTGTGTTGCCTGTAAATATGGATTAATTTTCCAAATAAAGTCATAGGTAATATATATATATATATATATATATATATATATATATATATATATATATATATATATATACTTATATATAAAGAGAGGGAGCGATTTTGTACGTGGAGGGTAATCTTCAGAACCACTGTACCTATTTGAAAAATTCTTTCACTGTTTGAAAGGTACATTATTGCAGATGGACATAGGCTATATATTATGTATATCTGATCAGTAGAAATAAAGTTAGGGGCTTAATCCTAACAATCTCCATTGTTACCGCTACTGGCCTCTACCGCTTTTCTGCCAAAGTCTTCAACGATCCTTATCGTGGTGCTATCGCGGTCAGCTTCTGTTCTGACGCTAGCGGTTCGAGCCTAGCCGTTGTCCGGCACGCCTTTTTCTTTTAAAAAATTTATTTTAATTGTTAACTAACATAAAATTAATTTAAGGTATTATTTAGGTTATTATTAAGGTAAAAAAAGATTTACAACTTATTGGCTACCAACTGGAAATTTATTGGTAAAATATGTTGTTCAACCCTGACAAAGTCGGGACGGGCCGCTAGTATATATATATTTATTAAAAACAATTTTATGGGGAATTGAGGTATTTAGCTAGCATGTTTAATTCAGAAAAAATTGATCAAATTTTTAATTTTACATGAAGAACAAAATCAGAACTTATGGACAAATAGGAGGATGAGAGATATCGAACGGTAAGATAAATATAAGAAACACACGAAAAAACTGATAGCAAAGGGACAATTATACAAAATTAACGTTCTTGAAAGATCCTGAAGGAGCCTTGCTCCTTGCATGAAACTTGTGAAGAGCGGATAACAGGAACATACAGCTTCTTAATATCCTTAATAAAAAATAGGAGTGGCAACCAGTTTCGAACTAATTTAAAGAATTCTTAGCTAGACTCAAAGGCGGCTCCAAGGGGGAGGGGAGTAGGGGCAATTGCCCCCACCCTACCCCCCAAAAAGAGCCCGGCGTATTTTTTTTCATAACCTAAAATTATATAACTGTAGACCTAATACTAAATGAGTTTAAATTTAAAATAAGAGGATATTTATATATATATATGTGTGTGTGTCTGAGTGTGTGTGTATATATACTATATAACCCTAAGAGCTTACGTTGCACCACCCCCCTGAAAACTCTGGACTGGGGCCGCCACTGATTAGATTGAGGAGCATTAGGAGGGATTGCAATTGCCCCACTTATATTTTATTGTGGATAGTAAAAAGGTGTATATTCGTGTTATATTTTGAAAACTTTTATTGAAGTTACCAACCATATGAGTACAAAAAAAAAATACGCTAATTTTGAGGTAAATAGGGCGTAAAACCTTCTATAGTTTTGCATCCATTACAACCTTTTCACACTTTTCCGAAAACATGAATTTTATTACATCATTTGATTCAGAATCCAATGAATAGTGTCGTAAGCTTCAACGAAAAATTGAAAGAGTTTTAAAAAAAATATCTGTTAAAGAGTTAATGGCTAATTATTATAAAATATTATTACTTGAATATATATCTTTATCTATCTATCTATCTCTCTCTCTCTCTCTCTCTCTCTCTCTCTCTCTCTCTCTCTATATATATATATATATATATATATATATATATATATATATATATATATATATATATATATATACATATGTATATATATATATATATATATAGATATATATATATATATATATATTATATATATATATACATATATATATATATATATATATATATATATATATATATATATATACATATATATATATATATATATATATACATATATATATATATATATATATATATATATATATATATATATAATATATATATATATATATATAATATATATATATATATATATATATAATATATATATATATATATATACATATGTATATATATATATATATATATATATATATATATATATTATATACATATGTATAAATATATATATATATATATACATATATATATATATATATACATATATATATATATATATATTATATATATATATATATATATATACATATATATATATATATTATATATATATATATATATATATATATATATACATATATATATATATATATATATATATACATATATATATATATATATACATATATATACATATATATATATAGTATATATATATAATATATATACATATATATATATATATATATATATATATATATATATATATATATATATACATATATATATATATATATATATATATATATATAATATTATATATATATATATATATATATATATATATATATATATATATATATATATGATTTTCCCAATAAACAACACTTCATGCAACTCAAAATTTCAATGAAAACAATCAAATGAATTCTGCCCTCATTATGAAAAAAGCAATTTTCCGTTACAGTTTGTTGTTGTTGATGTTGCTAATGCCCCCTGGTTGGAGGTTCCACTCACCAGGTCCTAATAGGCTATAGGGCTGAAAGGGGCGGCTCCTGTTTCGAATTAGCACCACAAGGGTCGGAGTCCGACTTGGCTAAATGACCGGTCCCGTAATTTTGAACCGAGTCAAGTGACGAGAACGGGACACTTGACCCCGCACCTCCAGAGGTAAATTGAGAACGTTGAGGACATTGCAGCCACGACCTATTTCACGTGCCCCGGCCACCATTAGTGAACACGGCTGCGGATTTGCAGCGACGAGCATCGAATCATGGATGTTCAGATCACTGGCCCGTTGCTCTTGCCAACTGGGCGACCGCGCCGACCTATTACAGTTTAAAAGTAGTTATACCTTTTTTTTACCTTTGTATCTGACTGAATTTACTGTTAATTTGATAGCTGCATGTTAAAATAATTGCAGTTAAGTAAATTTGCAAAACTAAGACGTTAAATCTATTATTGTACAAATATAAAGACAAGGAATAAAACAGTTGTTTATTCCTCTCGATGAAAGCGTAAAGCAAGGGAGAGTTAGCAGATCACACTCATACGGCGAAGCTTGTCCAATGAATCCATAATTTTTTCAATGAATTTCGCAAAGAAAACACCACATCTATCCGAAAGACTTTTATCCCGGGGGGATAACTCCGGTAATTGAGTTTCGAATTTCTATTCTAGCCGATCGAAAATTTCCTGGATGGATAAATATTTTTCCACGTTTAGGATTCCCCCGTCTTCACGTTTATTTTCTTCATCCCATAGACTTCTGAAGCAATTTTCCGAAATATCTGGATTTAAGGACTGTAACAGTTTTGAAACAACAACAACAACAACAAGAAAAAAATAAAGGATGCTATGGGTTGTGGGATGATTGACCGGTGATGCCACTCGGCGAGGGAAATGGTATCAATGTTCTAAAGAGAAAAGGGGTGACGATGGTTTTTCGAAGATTTGCGAAAGAGGTTGGAATAGGCCGATATTCGCCCATGATTTCAGTTAGGGGGGCTTGTAAAGGCAGCCCAAAAACTCGAATTTAGTAGAAACACTTCAAATTTTAAACTCAGTTTGTTAAAGATGTAGGTGAAGATAATTTTGGGGCTTTCCTATGATAAAAGTACACTTTTCTTCATCAATGCTAGGAAAGATAATAGTAAAATTTAAAGGACATTACTTTTAATAAAGGAGCACAACAAATAGAATACATTACATTAGTACTTGAGGTATTAAAAGTTAATTTCTATCTGGCGTATGAACAAAGAAATTCTTCTGGGACCCACTTCTTGGTGAAAATACATCAGTTTTAATAATAAAAGAACTCAAAAACTCTTTCTTCTTTTTTTTTTGTAACATTGTGAAAGAATAGAGGACATAAATTTCAGACTCATATTTTTCTTGCAACCTAGGCTGTAACAACTATTCTTTACTAATTTATTAGGGACTATATAATGCACAATCTCTTTATTTATTTATTCATTTACTTTTGGTAGACCACCATTTTTCTCAGTCCTGTCACTAGTGACTCTAGTCACTAGTGATTAGTCTAATATTAGACTAATATTAGACTAATATTAGACTAATCTACAGTTAGATTAGTTGAATATTAGGATATATATTTATTCATCTTTAGATTAGTCTAATATTAGTGATAATCTAGTCACTAGTGACTAGATTATCTTATTATTGACGTTCTGTTTTACACGAAGCAGAAGTTAACTACTGAACTTAACTACTTTTAAAGTGTAATGGAAAATTCCTTTCATAATGAGGGCAGAATTCATTTGATTGTTTTTCTTTTCCAATGCAGAGACACTTGTCGTCAAACATTCGTCTATACTACGCCGCAATTTTACTGCCCATTTTATTGTGGGGGCACCATATACGCGGACAACATTACCCCTTATGAAGGGACGACACAAACGGAGGCATTTTTCGTGGCGCGATCGCCAGAATTCGACCAGAGCACCCTCAGCACCGATAACCAGCGTGCTGTACCACTAGGCCGCCACAAGCCCTTCATTTAATTGTTTTCATTGAAATTTTGAGTTGCATGAAGTGTTGTTCATTGGGAGAATCATATTATATATATACATATATATATATATATATATATATATATATATATATATATATTTCGATCCTTACTTCGATTTTACAGTGGAATATCAGGTGGCTTAACAATATTTCCTCAGTACATTTTTCTTGCAGTGCAGTCCTAAGGTTGTTGTGTACTAACTCTATTGGATTCGCTCACCTCAATGTTAACCTATGGAGAAAATTTATCCAAGGACCGCCGACTTGGATTTAAATATATTTTTTTTAATTTTACTTCGAAAGAGATTTTACACCTTAGGGCATTTTTCATTTAAATAAATGCAAATAATGATTTTTAATTAAAATTATTCGGGTAAAAAAAAAATCTGGTATAGTGTGTTTTAAACGCTCATCAATTCCTTTGGTGGACGCAATTTATAAAATTAATCTTGTTACAAGCGTCAGAAAAGTTCAGGCTATCTAAAAAGACCATTTTTATTTTGATTATCATCATTAATGTAGCTGTAAACCGTAGACAGAATTTCTCCATAGGTCAACATTGAGATGAGCGAACACAATAGGGTTAGTACACAGCAGCCTAAATTTCTTGTCCGATTCAGTGCCGGGATTGGAAGGTACGATAAAATGTTTCTCATAATCGCGAAGCATGTAGTTTTCTTTTTTTTTTCTTCCAAATTCCTCCTTCTTCAATACAGGTCCAGACAGGAACCAAAGATTTTTTAGAACGCTGTTGCTCTGCTCGATTTACATATAAAGAAATTTTTTTGAAAAAGCAGAAAAATAACTTTCAGATTCCCCCTTAAGGGAACGTTGGACATTAAAATTTACTTTTTTTACTTTTCATCATAGAGATACGAAATTTTGTACATATGCACATTTCACTATAAATAAATAGAATACCTTAAAAGAAATTTCCAATCTCATTATAATTTTAAGATTTTTTAAAAAATTTGAAATTTATAAACAAAATTTTAAAATGCTCCTTGCTACTTAATTTTTGAGATATTTCCTCGATTTTGCATTTTAACCTCTTTAAACTGTATAACAAACAAATCTGGGTATCAATTATTTAATCCCTTGAATAGTTAATTTTTGAGAGATTTTTTTTCTGAATTCCATCCCGATTTTCATCAAAATTTTGCCTTTTGAAAAGTTATAAATCAAATTTAACTAAATTAATGAAGTCGAATTGTAAAATGTATACCCAGTTTTTTTTGTAAACAGCATCAGAATTCTTCCTTATCAATTTCATGAATTTTGAAGAAAAATTAAGTAGCATGGAGCATTTAAAAAAATCTAAAAACCTTGAAAAATCTGGTTTGAAAAATACAGATTTAAAATTTATTACTACACTTACCCATTATAAATTACTTTGTAGAAGCTTCATAAATGATTTTTTACTTGAAAAAAATTATTTTGGTACTAATAATCTACAGAAATATATATATTATTTACAATAACACAATCAGTATTGCAATGACGAGATTTGCTGAAATAAAGGTCCACCGTTCCCTTAAAACATTTAAACAGGAATAAACCACTAATTTAATTATTTTACAAAAGTTAAAAATAAATAAAAATGGAAAGTATCTTTTATAGCTGAAATTCAACAAAACAAGCAAACAAAAATAGATAAAAAAAAATTCCGTGACCACTCGCTGTTCGTTATCAATACCCCAAATGAAATTTCTCAGGTTCATTGGAATAAGCACTAAACAAAACAGCTGGTGGGGGTAGGTGTGGCATCGGCACATGAGCTACTATCGATGACAACTAAATTTGGCGGTTAGCAGTTAAGATTTACGAGCAATTTTTTATTCGTGGAATGTTAGGAACATCCTACGCGAGTGACGGAGAGTTAATTTATTTATAATAACGAACTTAGTCTTTTTACAGGCAGTCATAAAATATGTCTGTTAACTTTCAAAAGCATTTCTAGCGCAAATTTTTGTTATGTAATGTTTTATGTGTAGAGAAACAGTGAAAACATTCATCAAAAACAGACGATGGACAATGAACTTTTCTAACTCTTCAGTTCGGTATTTTGAGACAATATTCAAAAGAAATTACACAGATAAAAAAATTGGCCTTGTTGAATACCGGTATTTTGGTTAGAGGATGTGTTCTAAAATAGGTCTGATATTATAATTGAAAAGAATTTCAGTACTAATCTGAACCCCAATTAATTTGAATTATAACTAAGTTCCACAGAGAGAGATTAGAAATATCTATTTCTGGTAGTTGAGTTTTTAAACTTTGTATCGTTATAAGATCCGTCAATCAGGCTGAAATTTTGAGAATTCAGTAGAAGAGAGTCAAATTTAAAAAAAAAACTGAAATCAAAACTAAAAGTAAAAAATTTCTAAGCTTTTCCGCTGCCACTTTTTAAAAATAAAAAAATTCCATTAAAATCAGTAGATTATAAATTAAAGACCGGTAAATGTAAATAAAACGCTTCTTTGCTAGATTTAATGAATTTCAACCAGCGTTAGTAATGCACTAGTTCTCTTGAAAATTATCAATTTATTTGATTGCGTGAGATACATTGCTTGGGAACATGACATTGTGTGATAGTGTAATAGCATAGCACATCTGTCTGGAATGTAGGCGGCCTTGAATCGAACCTTGGGTTGCCAAAGTTTTTTTTCTTCTTTCAGTGTGCTTTTAATTGCTGGGAGCTGCTACGGAGTGCTAATACAGTCAAACCTCGATATCTCGAACTTGAAGGGAGAGACAAAAAAATTCGAAATATCGAAAATTCGAATTATCGAAAATCGCATGTTATCAATAGTAATAGTGAAAATAAAAGCTTTTTTACATACCTTTTTAAAAAGTAATCCATATTTTTATTTTAATAAACACTATTTACAAAATTCTTTGAAAAAGATTCAATTGTTGTTTGCTTCAGAAAAGAGTCTGAAATTTTATCTATTACACTTTCTAAGTGGACAATGGCTTTAAATGTGTCCTGTTACCTATTTGGTTGACTTTCAACATATCTTCTCAAAGCGTCTACTGCAAATAGTCCTTCTTTCTTTGTCACATTCGGTGGCAAATGACGGATTTCGTCCTCCTCTTCTTCTGATAATACACAAGAAACTTTCGTCTGACGGATGATGTCATTGTCCTCCCACTGACCACACACTATTACAGTATCATCTACGATGACAAAGTCATTAAATTGCATGTTATCGAGGTGCATGAGCATCGAGGCTCTAGCTTGAATGCAAGACAGCACAGGAATGCATTCACACCTGTAATTTTTTTCTTTCACTCCTTGTTGCAATGATAAGAAATTCTACTATCTTCTTGGAAGACACCCACCTCTTGATTTTTGTCCATGCCTTAATTTCCTGTTTTGTTAAAACCACCCCAACCCCTCTAGAAAGTAACCTTGGAGAATAAAAGGAGAAAAAATAAAAGAAAGGATCAATGGTCACTGCATATGCATGGCACCTAACTGAAACGAGATAAGAAGAGAACGACATTGTCATTTCACAGTGTTATCTTCCGTCTTTATATCCCTCTTTTTAAAGTTTATGCAGGGTTTTCCCACTGTAATGTTTGAATATCTTTTCTATTTTTTAGAAATTTCTATTTTTTGGATATTATTTTTTCGTTTTTAGAAAAAATTTTTCCTCCATTCATGGAAAAAATTCAAGTTATCGAGGGATGAGCCAAAATAAATTCGCCAAATCAAGGTTTTTTTAACATTGAGTGCATAGGAAATTTGAAGGGAATTTTTATTTCTTCGAGATATCGAAAAATTCGCGAAATCGAGGTTCGAGTTAGCGAGGTTTGACTGTATAATGAAGCTTGAAGAAAACTGAGGAATTTTGATTTAGAGCCAGGGTTTTGATTTAGTCCTACTGTTGGCATGGATGTTTGTAGCTGTTCGGAATTGGTTTTAAACTGTAGGTCCCGGTCTAATTAGCCCTCGTGTAGCAAAAAGTTGACCGTAGCACTCCAAACCAAACCAACCAAACCCTTTTCATTAGGAAGAAGGCTTTAGGCATGGCTTAATGGGAGAAATTGTACAGCAGAAAGTAATTTAGTGCGAGAAGAACGCAATTTAGATTTTTTTTAAATTTTCTTTTTAACTTTTTGGCATTGTTTTTACACTTGGAATTTTGAAATTCAAACGAATTAATAACAAATAATTTTTCATTCAATAGACACCGTTGAGAAATAAAAAAAAAAAGTGGCGATTGGTATCTTTCATTTTTCTTTTTGCAATTGTTGAAAAATTTCTCTGCCATTTCAATGCTTTCTCTTGCCCACGCATTCAACCCCATAGCAAAATGCGGCCGCAATATGAGCTCGCTCCCTCTAAACGCACGCTCAGAAATTGAGGCGATTTCGATATAAATCGCCTTTAAATTGAAATGGAAATCAGGTCTGCATCTTCCCATAAGCTCCCTTCCATTTTGTTTCTGAAGTCAAAAAAAAATGCTCTGCCTCTCATTTCAACTCATTTTCGAGAGATTACGCGACACTGCATAGAGCAAAATGATGTTATTTGCACTTCATTGATCCAAGTTTTTTCAGTCTCTCCCCCCCCCCCCTCCATGGTGTGAACCTAAGTGTGCCTGCCACTCCTTTATTTTCTGTTTTATTTCTCGCTTTCTCTATTTGTTTTCGAAGTAAAGAGGAACGGTTGTTTAAAGTTGAAGTGCTGGCAGATGCTCTCTTTCACAGGAGGGGGCTCTTAAGAGCTGTTGCCATCTTTCACAAAAAAAAAGAGTATCGTAAAAATTGGCGAAAAAAAAAAAAGAAAATATGGAAGTACAGTGGAGTGTCTGTTTAATGTGTTCTGATTAAACATGACTGTTACAGTGGAGTAGCGTAAACAGTGTAATTTGTCAACTTCCGATTTTGGAATGAGGTAATCTCTTCGCTCTTGAAAACTCTTAAAATAGCGAAAGAATAATCAAATTCTAGCCAACGAGATGCAATAACCATAATATTTAAAAAACATTTGGCACTTATATACCCTAAATGGAGTGCATATAAGAAAATAAAAACACAAGAGAGTAAGGAAATGTACCTTAATTTAAAGAGCGGCATTCTCAAGATGAGAAAATTAGAGGTTCGAGTCTGGGTCCTGAAAGAAATTTGTTGTGGGACTGGACACGAACCGTTATCTATATATATAAAACAGTTCCGTAACTGACTGACTGATTGACTGATAACGCACAGACCAAACCGCTGGACATAAAGGGCTGAAATTTTGCATGGCGATTCTTCTTATAGTGTGGAGGGTGCACTAAGAAAGATTTAAAAAAAATTCTTCTTAGTTTTTTTAAATTAAATTTTTAAGCTGTTTTTGTAACATTCTTTAAAGTTTGCATGTAAAATAATAGTTTGAGGGTTATAAAATTTACATCACGAGAAAGATCATAAAAATTCCTTTAAAATGAAGTATTTTAGAATCTTTACCTCCACTTTCTGATTTTTGGTGAATTTTTAGATTCATTTTTAGAATTTAATTTATTAAATGCTGATCACGTGATTTCTTTTTCTGGTACTTTAGATAAATTTATTAATAAAATTCCTTTAAAATGAAATCTTTTTCGAATCTTTACCTCCCTTTTATGATTTTTTGTGAATTTTTAAAGATTAAGTTTTAGAAATTAATTTATTAAATGCTGATCTCGAGGTTTCTTTATTTTTTGTGATACTTTAAATTAATTTTGCGTCACGTGTATAACAACGAAATAAATTGACAAAAAATCATTAAAATACAGTAAAAGATAAAATTTAACCACTACACTAATTAAGATGGAAGTTTTTAAGAATTTATTTCAAATTTGTATGTTTTATGGATATTAAACATACAAATTAATTGTATACATTGACCGTTGTACATAATTTGAATACTTTCTTCTACATTATTTTGTCTATAAAAAATATCCGTTACGGTTTATATATATATATTGGCATTAATTGCATACATAGACTGTTGTATTTAATTTGAATGTACTCCGTAGCGAAGTACGCGTATTCAGATAATAGACCATAATGATTAATTATAATAAGACAATAGCTAAAGAACAAACCTAAGGATGAAGTTTATTATAACATAATATATCAATACATGACATAGATCACATAGAAATAAATACACAGTAAAGCGAAAACTTCAACCCTTTCCAATGAAAAAAGAGACACAAGTAAGTGTTAAAACTGAAAAGTAAAACATAAATGAGAAATAGATGAAGATTGCTTGTTAAAAAAAAATATATGACAACACATTTTTTATCAACAGTGGAAGCATTGCCATTAAACGTAGGACTGTTTCTTTAAATTATTTCTTGAAGGAAAAATATATCTCAGCATTGGACTATTCTCCAAAAAATAGAGGAAAGAAAAGTCTTCTAGAATAGCATGTTTAATTTGTAACTCCCTTACAAAATAACTCTGTATAAATGTCTAAGAAATTGTACTCTGGATCGATGAGGCATGGAGCACCATTGCATGCAAATAGTGGCAGTGCTAAAAAAAACGACATATAAAAGGAAAAAATGGAGATTCAATTCTGAAACAGAATCTGAAAATATTAAGTTATTCAATTGAATATTATACATACATACACACACACACACACACACACACACACATATATATATATATATATATATATATATATATATATATATATATATATATATATATATATGACAACACATTTTTTATCAACAGTGGAAGCACTGTTGATAAAAAATGTGTATATATATATATATATATATATATATGGAAGGAAATAGTAATAAACGTATTGGTTTAAAAACGCAGCTTTAAAAACGCTGCATATTAAAAACTATTATCCTGGAAGGTTTATTTGTAAAGTAATTAGTAGTTTTAGCTTTACAGACTAATATTGCTCAAAATGTAATTAAAATAACGGAATATACTCTCTCTATATAAAGAGTAAGTTAAAATCTGCAACGTTTTTATACAACGGTATTGGGTTCATAAGTGCCGTGGCTCCATCTCTGTTTACTAAATATAAATAAAGTTTGTTTGTAAGAAAGTGTCCCCTAGTATTAATGTAATAAATAGAAACACTTAATTTCAACAAAGAAATTAAGTAACTATAATATATTCAGTATTTTCATCTATATTCGAGAAATATTAATACAATATTAATGTAATAGTGAAAACAAAAATCATACGTTATTATTATCTGTTAGTTTAAATACATTTTGTTGAGTAACTACATCTAGATGGTCCATTTCAATGCAAATCTGATTGTTTTCCGTAGAAAAGAATTTTTTGCCACCTGACCTGTATTTCACACGAATGAATGGTTTGTAGAGAATGATGGAGAATGCTCTATGTTAGAGGAACTTAATTCTTCCTTAGAAATCAATCCAAATTGGTATTTTCTTGACAAAGATGAAACTGGTATCAAGCTGATGAATCTGCTATTCTCCAATTCCCGATAAAACTTTCAGGCATTTTGTGAAATTCTTTCCAAGACGAAATAACAGAATACTAAGCGCAAATATAGTGATCAAAACGAGCTGAGGGGTCAGAATATTTTACCAGTGGTCGTATTTGCTACGCTTCAAGGGACATATGCCAAATATAATAGCTTGTAGTTCTCTCGTAAACGTCTTTCCATGAAAACAGGGTCATTTTGCGCATATTCCGCGAAAATCGCCCTGAAACCGACAGGTGGACCATCATCCTTCTTAAGGCTGCTGCGTACTATCGTTATTGGATTCACCCACCTCAGTTTTAACCTATGAAGCAAATGTGTCCAAGGATTGCCGACTTGGATTTAAAGATTTTTTTAATAAAAATAGCCGCTGCGCGACCAGCATGGTCGCTTTTAGTTTTATATTTTTTAAAATGGAGTAAAAATTCATCAAGCACTACTGAAAAAAGCGTAGACAATTAACTCTTACTTACTATTAAGATATTATAATGCAATTATTAATATTTTACTATGATATTCCTCAAACTTCTTAATATACACAGTTGAGTATTTCAGAAATAGGAAATACTACAGTGATAGAATCAAAAGAACAGACTCTAGATAAACCTACATACAACTGTCCAGGACTAATCACTGGATTTGATAGGTCTAAAGATATTTTGTCAAAAGTTTGTCCTCTTACATACCTTTAGAAAAACCGATGGTACAAAAGAATAAATTATCTCGTGAATAAATTATAATTATTCACGTGTAAAATACGGGAATTAAATTGCACCAAATTACGTGCTATCGTCGAACCGCTACACACATGCGTTGGCCGCTAATGTTTACATCTGGTAGTTCCAGCCGTTGCCATTCGGACTGTAGAAATATCGCCGATTTTTGTGCCGCATACCTACGCGTTTTATATACATAGATTGTACTCCGTAACAGAGGAAGAAATTTTACAACTTCGGGGGCATTTTTCGCTTTTAAAAAAATGCAAATAGTATTTTCAAATTTAAATTATTTGTGGAAAGAAAAATCTGGTATAGGCTGTTTTACACGCTAATAAATCCCTTTGGTGGACGAAATTTATGGAATGAATCCTTTTGCAGGTCTCTGTCCAAGGTGCAGAAAATTTCAGGCTATCTGAAAATGCCATTTTTATGCAATGTGTAAGGTTTACATAAGTTTCGATTCACAAGAATCGAACTTTTAAGTGAATAAATTAAAGAAGCCGCTTGAGATATGCTAATTTCGGCATACGCAGTTGGTATAAATTCCAAGCAGCTAAAAAGTGAGAGGGAGCTACGAAGTGAAAGGAGTTTGCGACTCGAGTTCCTGTTAGGCCCAAAGTTTACGTAGCAGCACTGCTGGTTCGACTTTCTAGTTTGTGAGTATTGCAAAGTGTATTTTTCTTGAATGTTAATATACCGGGTGGTTATAATTAAACTTCCCTTATAAACGGCATCCTACAGCGCAAACGGGTGAACGGAATGCAACGAAATTTTGTATATGGGCTATACACGAGATGCACTCACGGAATTTCGAAAATAAAATTTAGTTCCCAAAATGTCCACCAGAGGGCGCCTTTTCGGAAAAAACTTGAAATTTAACACAATAAACGACCAAAACGGAATACAGAAACAATATTAACATTTATTGACTAGTTTCTGATCACCTTGTCATCGAACCCCATTAAGTAAAGGTAAGGGAGAAACAAAAACAGTTCAGTTTGCAGAAACAAGAACAGATTAGGACGAAATTGCGCAAGAGGAGCAGTTGTTAATCGTGTCCAGGACCATGTAGGGAAAGCTGCTCCACGTGACCACCTTCATTCACCTGCAAAATTTCAAGTCGATGGACAGTGTGTTCAACAGCAGATCGTAATTGATCAGTTGTGAGGCTTCGCACATGAAGCGTTATGGAGTTCTTTAAGTCATTCAACGTCGCAACACCTACACGATACACCAGACATTCGCCGGATCTAACTCCGTGCGATTTCTGGTTATGGGGCTATTTAAAAAGTCTGGTGTATCGAAAAAAATACTTTCAAATACTTTTTAAAATCATTTTGATGAATTATCCCATCAACTTGAAAGAAAATGATCAAATGCGTAATCAATCGTTTAGCTCGAGAATTGGAAGTTAACTTGAGTTTAACTTTTCGTTCTCATCCCGGGCGATAGATGGCTGCACCAGTCTACAAAGCAAAATTAACTGAAAATGGATTCAAATCTGCTTAAAGATGGCTAAAAGTATTAAAATAATGTATTGTCATCGTGTTCTGATCTATTCTAAAAGTTTCAAATGTCTAGCTAGTCGGAAAGTTAGTTAAAAATCAATTGCAAGATTTGTACTGGACAAACACACACACAAACAAACAAGAAAGCGAGTTAATAAAAACATGGTAAAAATTCTACAAATCTGATCCGCATATCGCGGGCTGGATAAACGAGGTTTTACTGTAGTAGACACATTTTCTCCATAGGTTAACATTCAAAGGGAATCCAATAGGGTTAGTACACAACAGCCTTAAGTCATTTGCTACCTCTTAGGTACCTAAGGGGGTTGGGAGGTTTTCATCGGTTTAAAATGAAAATCCGGTGGAACAAGTGGGCTTTATGATATGTTAAGTACTGCAGGTGTTCGGATTCTTTAATAGGGACGTACCCAATAATATCAGCTCTCCTCTATGCACAGACCACCCTATCGACACACCTTGCATACATCTACTACACACCATTGTTTATGTGGTTTTCATTTATTTGCGCGCCCCGCGTCCAAGTTATGTATCATTATGACAAAAGCAAATGCAACTTAATAATCTGCTCAGTTTGTTAATCTTGAGTGATTGAACTACTGCCCATTACGTAAAGGGCCATTATGCATTATCCACTTATACCTATCACATTCTCGGCGGGATGTTACTGGCCCGAGCACACTCCCTCTCTCAGTCAGTACACATCAGCCCTGCGGAGTCCATTTGTCTTGGGCAGCAGGCATTTTCCCGCTCTTACATCTCACGTCCAGCTGTACCGTGGTGTGCCTTGATTAATCACGACTTGAGTGGCCGTGCGTACATGCAACGAGGAGGCTTTCTTAGGTTACTTGGCAGTAAACAAATGTCGCCCGCATTCTCGCCAAGCTGATGCCAAACAGGCACATTGCCCCTTTAAGTATATAATTCCACTTCTCTTAACTGTATTTTATGAATGAATATGAATTAATATACAGAGAGAAACAGAAAAGGAGAGAAAGAGAGAGAAAAATAGAGAGCCGTTATACTTTTCGTAGCAAACGCACGGAAATCGAGGTAAGCGCCATAATCTATATATATAAAGCAGTTCCGTAACTGACTGACTGACAGATAACGCACAGACCAAACCGTTGGATCTAAAGGGCTGAAATTTTGCATGGCGATTCTTCTAATAGTGTAGGAGTGCACTAGGAGAGATTTTTGAAAATTTCTTCTTAGATTTTTTTTTAAAATTAAATTTTTAAGCTGTTTTTGTAACATTCTTTTAAATTTTCATTTAAAATAACAATTTGAGGGTTGTAAAATTTATATCAGAGGAAAGATCATAAAAATCCCTTTAAAATGAAATCTTTTTCGAATCTTTACCTCCATTATCGGATTTTTGGGGAATTTTTAAAGATTAATTTTTAGAATTTAATTTATTGAATGCCGATCACGTGGTTTCTTTTCTCTTTGTGATACTTTATATTAATGTTGCGTCGCGTGCATAACAACGAAATAAATTGACAAAAAAAATATTAAAATATGGTAAAATATAAAATTTAACTACTAGACTAATTGAGATGGAAGTTTTTTAAGAATTTAATTCAAATTAGTATGTTTTATAGATATTAAACATACACATTATGCTGATCACGTGGTTTCTTTTCTTTTTGTGATACTTTAAACTAATTTTGTGTCACTTGCATAACAACGAAATAAACAAGAAAAAAAAAATTTTTTTCTTGTCTATTTCGTTGGATGCGTTTTCGTTCATTATCCAAAAAATATTAAAATACGGTAAAAGAAATGTTCCTCGAACTGTACTATATTCTTTAGTATGTTCTATTAGATTTAATTTGAATATTTTCTTCTACATTATTTTATCTATAAAAATATCCCTTACGATCTCTTTATAAATATATTTTTTTTACATCAGTTTCATACATTGATCGCTGTATTTATTATATATATATATATATATATATATATATATACAGTGGAATCTCAATCTATCGTTTTTCAAGGGACCGATTGAAATGAACGATAAATGCGGGAAAACGATAGATGCGGAAACATAACAATGCAATAGGATCATTGGGACTGGATAAAATGAACGACACATACGGAAAAACGATGGATCCGAAAACGATCGATCGAGATTCCACTGTATATATATATATATATATATATATATATATATTATTTATTTTTTGGCATTAATTGCATACATTGACCGTTGTATTTAATTTGAATGTGCTCCTTTGCAAATTCACGTGGTTTCTTTTCTTTTTGTCATACTTTAAACTAATTTTGTGTCACGTGCATAACAACCGAATAGACCAGAAAAATATTTTTTCTCTTAACAAGCTTTCAGGCATTCAGCTAGTTTTTTACGTAAACGAATTGTAATTTCGTTCGAACTGAATAATTTTCCGAGTGATGTGCATATAATTACAAAAACTCGAGTTTTGTGGACTCCCTTTGTTTCCAGGTCTATGAGTTAGCTATGATTTCAAGGCACGATTTTAGTGAGTTACAACATGCTTTCCTCAACTGAATTTTGCTCGTAAGAAGCATGTTCCAAGACTAACATATGAATGGCAGTTTGAGAACGAGTCGATTTGGCACGAGTGGTTCTTGGCGATGACATTGGCGATAAAAATCGCTCTCTTCCCTCCCGTCGTGGAGCGCCTTGATTAACGACAGCCGTGCAATACACACAAGTGGTCACCTTCCGAGCCCTTTAAGTGGGCATTGATAGATCGCTCAGTGTCAGGAGGTACCTGCCCGCACAAATTGGTGCGAGATCTCTCGCTGCTAAAATGGTTGCCAGGTGTCGTTTTTCTTCGCTAGCCGGGCACGGTCTATGAAGAATGTGTACAAAGAATTCGTGTGGGTCATTACAGAGTTTAATGGATCTGCTGATAAGTCAGCGATTGCAACATTTCCTTTGCATAATAATAATGGTAGCTGTGATGCCTGCAGAATATTACTTCGTTTAGTACCAAAACAGTACTCACAGCTAAAATAAGCCAAAAACATTCAGAATAGCGATAAAAAGTGTGTCAACATTTCTTCTTTTTTCAATTCCTACTATTAGTTCACACTCTCTCTATATATATCTTGTTCAAATTTTCAATCGTTAATAAAAGTACTTTTTATTCATGCACTCAAGTTCAAATACATTTTTTTAAACTTGTAGTGGATGACACTTGATGTTAATACAGTTTTTTCAAATATTAATTCATTAATTAAATGTAATTAATCAATTTTAGTTTTAGACCCTATATATCTTCAAATTTTCAATCGTTAATAAAAGTACTTTTTATTCATCCACTCAAGTTCAAATACATTTTTTTAAACTTGTAGTGGATGACACTTGATGTTAATACAGTTTTTTCAAATATTAATTCATTAATTAAATTTAATTAATCAATTTTAGTTTTAGACCTAGAGCGTTTCTTGCTGTTGAATAGTAATTTCCCTCTTGTTACTGTGTTAACGGTAGCACTGCGGTATCGCGGGCTTCTCCCGTCCTGTAGGTTGCGAGATCGAATCCCCAGCCTGACAAACTTTTCTCTCTCTTTCCCCCCCTCCTAATCTCGCACAGTAGGCAAGGTTCTGGCAGACAATCCTTTTTTTTCAATTCCTACTATTAGTTCACACTCAAATTTTTCTTTGTTGACCTAAGTAGGAATTGACTTTAAAATTTTTTTTTTATATATTACTTGTTTCTCTCTCTTACACTTTGTGTACGGACGCTCTGTATACATAGTTATCATAACTAGTTGGTACCTGTCAAAACATGACGGCTAGATAGTAAATAAGTGCACTAATACACAAATTACTCTCAACACATCATCGCCAAATGTTGAAAATAATAATAATGCGCAGAAACAAATTAATGTGTTTAAGCGGCCTTGTGCTTAGTGAGTATCTAAAGCCAGATTTAACAATGTCACTGAGTATGCGCAGAAAGCAGTTTTTTAGAATGTAAATTATCGCTAATTAAACAGCGCGAAATAAACAATTTCCATCAGGTTTAATCTTATATTTTACAAACATAATTATCATAAAAATAAAAATGGCGGAGAGAGAGAGATCGAGAGAGACTCCATGATCTAGAGAAAACATGCCACTGATCCTGCGCAGAAATCAATTTTTAATTGTAAATTATCGCTATTTAAAAGAGATTGTAGTTACAAAAACCAAATTTGACAAATCTACAGATTACAATCTTTCGTTTAAGGCCAAAATGAAGTAAATTGATGCAGTAGTTTTCTCTCACGAACTGCCCAAAAAGTCGGCTTAGCAACTTAAATATATAGATGGACGTTCTACAGTCAAAATGCTCATTTTTTCGTTCTGATTACATTTAAAAATATGTCTAATAAAATTGTCAAAACTTTTATTAGGGGGAACTTGTATTTGACACATATTAATTTAAATTCTTGAGCAAAAAAAAATCGGCGAGCTTTGCAGCCTCATAATCCAATTTCCAGCAGTCTTCCTATCACTGTTCTTGGGCCCACATTCACATTCGATGTTAAAGTCCATAGTTTCAAAATTTGCGGTGAATTAAGCTTTCTGTTTGAAAGTGGAATCCTGTGTAATATCCTGTCTTCACGTAAAGTTGTTTTTCTCGGTCGTCCAGATTCCTGTCCGCAATAGAATTTGTTTAGGAATATCTTTCCAACGTTCTCATGATAGTAGAAAGACCACATGGTACTTAACAATGGAAGCAATTTGGTGCATAGAATAACCTTTTTCCTTCAAAAGTATTATTTTGTACTTTTTATTATCAGGCAGAAAGGAAAATTTATCCATAATTCAGTGCCGTAGCTAGAATTTTGCCGCCCGGGGCGGTCTCCAATTTGCCGCCCTTTTTAAATCAATCAATTGGTGGTTTTTATAAATTAATAAACATAAATAAATAATTGTAATTGAGACAAACTATAGGTGGGGAGATTTTTTACCATTGGATGCCATATTTAAATTAGGCAGTAATAAAGGAGGCCGCTTAAGTTGATATACCTATAAATGCAACTTTTATAAAGACTACAAAAAACTTACGGAGGTCGCAGTTTCCCCACCTATGAGATAAAACATATACCTAATTTATAAAAAAAATTCCATAAAATATGTTTTATTTTATATTTTTATATTTATAAATAAAAATGAATAATTTCATTTCTTTTGGATAAACAAACAAATTGTACACATATGTGTATGTAAACAAAACATATTTATATATTTACTCTTCTAACCATGGTAACGGTGGTACTAAGCATTCAATAAACATCGAGCACGGAGTAGTACATAGAACTTCTACTCGACGTCGGCACCATTGATGTCTGTATCTGAGCAAAACTTTTAGAGATAATATATTCAACCCTACATTGACTTGACGATGAGGAAAAATATTCGAAATCATATAGTAATTCATAATTCATAGAAATCGAATAGTAAACTTATGAATTGAACAAGTAGTTTTTTACAACTAATACTAAATAAAAATATGCCGCCCCAAAATGTGTGCCGCCCGGTGCGGACCGCACCCACCGCACCCCCCTAGCTACGCCACTGCCATAATTCCAATATTTTCCACACTCGCACTACAAATTGCAACACACAACTGCTTTCAATACACTAAAACATGATCTACATTCTGCTTTCAACACTTCATCACTATTGTTCTCTGATTATTTGGAATTACTGATCATTTCATTGGTTGAAAAAACAGTCACTCATTATTACAGTGACGTTGTGCTTGCCTTATCATGTTTTTTTTTTCAAAATATCGATGGAACTATTTACTTTAGATGAATTCTACAAACAGATTTGAAATCAGCATGAAAAATACGTTTGAATCAATATCAATAGTTAAGATAGTACGATAATTTCATAACGAAAAATTAAGTCAAACACAATAATTAGGCAAAAAATGAGTGTGTTCAGGATTTTTTGCCACTACTGTATACATACCAAAACTGCCATTTGGTAGAAAATGGCTGTCTTGAACGAGAAGCAAGCGTGTACAACATTTACCAAAACGACTTTCGTTTAGTTTCTCTTGGTATTCCTGATATCTCTTCACAAAGCGATTTGAATGTTTGTCTGCTAAGAGATCTTATTTACCATACTCAATTATTCATGTGCTGGCCTCTCGCATTCAAATTCAAAATCTTTCAAAAGAGATAATAAGACAACTCAAATCTGGCTTTTAGAATTATGCCTTGACTCCAAGGTCCGGCCTTTACAGGTGCTGGTCCGGAGTTTATGGCGCATTTCGTCCCACACAGCGGACGGCCCTACAAATCAACGGCTCCTGATAAATGAATGCGTCGCTTACACCCATCCGGACAGTGGAAGTGAATAACGACCAGCGAATAATTTCTAAATTGCCGTTTACAGCTTGCTACAGAGTATAACACCTGAGTTTCCACATTTTGTTTTCCTTTTTTTTATCTTCCATCATTACGTGTAAAAGTTTCAAGAGCTTATCACTTTTAAGTTCGTTTAGTTTTACGCTTTGTTATTCCGTTAACACGGAGTTATTAATTTCTGGATAAATGCGGGTTTGTTTTTAATATTCGTAAAAGTAAAAAGGCAAAAAATATTGGCAGTATCAAAAAAATGTATCTTCCATCTTTTGTCTTACTTGTACCTTCTATGAGGTATGTATATTTTGTTAGCATAGAGATTTTGCACTAAATGATTCAGTTCTTTACATGGCAAGTTGAAAAAAAAAATTAGTCGCATTACGAATAAACAGTTAGAGAGATTCTTCATTCGATATAGGTAACATACACCCACACACGCTAATTCATATGCATGCACACACTGATATATATATATATATATATATATATATATATATATATATATATATATATATATACGTACAGTGGAATCTCGATCTATACTTTTTCAAGGGATCGACTGAACTGAACGATAAATGCGGGAAAACGATAGATGTGGGAACATAACAAACCAATATGATCGTCGAGACTTGGTGAAATAAACGACACATACGGGAAAACGATGATTCCGAAAACGATCAATCGAGATTCCACTGTATATATATATATATATATATATATATATATATATATATATATATCTGTGTGTGTGTGTAAGTAAGTAAGTAAGTAAGTAAGTGTTATAATAACAGCCCACCATTTATTAATTCTATTCTCTTCCCCTAATTCTTAGACAATCCTACCCCTTTACTTTTAAATGCGGGCCTGCTTTCCCGACCATGTCTGTGCTTGTGATGCCTAGCTTTTGCTGTGCATATTGCACCATAGATGATCATGAGGATAGACGAACCTAACTTTCCTTTGTTCTGGTGTGGGAGTCTAACTGCGTGTCTCTTGGCGTATTCGATATGGGGTAAACAAGACGCTTATTACTCTCTCCGTTATAAATAGCTTTTGAAAATAATTCTCATGTTTTTATTACAGCCATAACCAGTTAATGAACTATTTTCTCATAAACTGGACTGATTGACTGGATTTGATAACCACTCAAGCAACGCCTTCAATTCAAGAAACCGCCGCCTGCAGTAACAAAAGTTCCTACAAAAGTTCATTGATGATGGAGGGAACTACTTTGAGCACTCCGAAGAGTTGGTAAGTTTAACTTGTACCATTTAGCCATATCTAAAAAATTTCAATGTGACCTTGTGAGGTATTGAATCAAAATTAACCCCCCTGGTTTAAATAAATCGCCGTTTGGAGAAGAAGAAGCACCTTATGCAAATGTGCGATGCTTTTCTACTAGACGGGAATCCCCGTGGATAGCGTACACGCTTGACAGTGAGAGGAAAACTACGAGGCGAGGTCGGACGGAGGTGAGCGGCGAACGAAAAACAATTGGAGTGAAGATTCGCTTTTCCTTACAGCAGCCGGACTATATCAAGTTTACCGAAGGCGTTTTGAAGTGAGCTTTCGTTCCAGCGACCTGGTGATAAAGTGAAGACAGAAAGGTTAGTGTGGCGTATGTACAAGCAGTGGCGTGGCTGAATTCTAGTAGGGTTTCCGTAATATAACTACCGGGATTAACACACGTGATAAATAATTCCCCGTTGCCTGCTAGTAATTGAGTACGGTATTTATGTAGTCTAATTGTGTTGTAATAAATAGTTTAGGGTAGAAAACCTGGCCGGATCTTGGTAATGGAAAGTTCCTTGTTTAGTATATACATTACCTTAAGGTTAAGGGAAACTGTGGACTTCACAACCTTCGTACGTAAATGCCAATTCAGTTATGAGTTGTTGGTTGAATATGTCTACCTCTGGACTGGCGTCAGAAGTCAGTTCACTGTACGTGCATGTGCTAATAAAGACTTGAAAACGAATTCCACGTGGAATTTTTTTTCCTGTTGCTCCCGAAGTCCTGTTTGTACTGCAGAGCAGATTTCTCTTCAAATACGTAAGATAAAACGCTGAATGTTCTCGTAACAATGTACCGGTATTTCAAGCAAGGTCTGATTAAGAAGTAACTTACAGTTTTGAAAATTGAAAGTTTTTGTCAAAAATTCTTTGAGCGAACTATTTTTTCCTATGCACAATTCCAGTATTATTATTATTATTTCTGAAATATCATTAGTAAGAGCTACCGAAATCTGTTCATTCACTTCTTAAACACTGAGAGAGGTTCGTGTCAGTTAGAGCACGGCATTTGGATAAGAACAGTGAAGGAAATGAATTGAAATTCTTTAATTATAGCTAAGGATGAATGAAGTGTAGATGATTAAGTGTTCCCAGGAGTGACGGGGTTAAAACGAATTCAGTTCATTTGTTTTTTGACAGACGCAGCTGCATTTCCTCATATCATTTCCTTGTGCATTAGAAAAGCTGGGCAGAGATATTGTGCATGAGTTTATCTTGATAAAGTCTGGTAAAACGTATCATGAAAAAGTACACGAAATTTATTATACGAATCCAACAAAAGCTAATAAGTTCTATTAACAAAGTAAGACTTTCAAATAATTTCTAACGCTAAATAGTAAGGTCATAAAATATTTATTTTTTGTTTTTCTATATTTTTAATACGGGTTTCTATAATATCTACTTGAAGATATCCATTACAATTATTTTCAAATCTCTTAGCTAAATATCTAAGTGTGTATCTCTAACTGTATCAATGAAATAAGGCCATACGCCCACGTCAACAAAACTGCAAGTTGTTTATTTGTTGTTGATCTAGGAGTACTACATTGTTGTTGATCTAGGAGTGCTACATTATTTTTTATCTTGGAGTGCTATAATTCCAAAATTTCTTTGAACATTCAGGACCACAACTTTCTACCCTGCTTATTCGCCACCTAATTTGCATCTATCATGTGCGTTTACTTAGCTAGTTAATATTCTCTATCTCTACTAGCAATCCTTTACTAATATATAATAACTAGATTACTCTATATATACCTTCCGACAACCTTCTTTTGACTGCCTTCGGGGAACACCCTACTGCTCGGCTACGATCTCTTCTACTACAACTCCCACAACAAACTCTGACAACTCTCTCTAACATTCGACAACTCCCTCCCTTTTGTCTATTCAACGTTGTCTTAATACGTTGCCTAAATAATTATAAATTCTGGACCAATCAGCTAAAAGGCTAGCATTTGCAAAAAGCTAAGGAGGGAAAAAAACCAAAATATACTCACTTTTCCTTCCCTATAAAATTCTCTCTCAATATAGGAAAATGCTTCCGAATTCAACATTGTTTTCCAACACCCAGTTAAAAAGGATAAAATGGGCATACATCTGCGACACAGTTCTTCAGCTATCAGAGGCTGAGCTTTTGACCTCGTTCAAGGATTTGCCTTATATTTTTACTCTCAATAGAATTTATTCCCAAAATCTTCGAGATCCTAAAGAAGAGAATGAATTCCATTGAATTGTGAAACGAAATACAGAGCTACTAAAGCTACACTACCCTACAATAATGGACCGAACTCCAGCGGATTTGCATAAAATCCCACTGCATGTCGGATTTTATGCAAATCCAGTGCTGGCACGTGACCTTTTAGTGTTAAATACGATACGCGAAGTGGTAACTTCGCTAGTTCTGTGTGAAATTGTGACAATATGTCGAAACGAAAGGAACTTAGTGACTTTGAAAGAGGTGTTATAGTTGGTTGTCACATTTGTGGAAGGTCTATTCGCGCAATTGCCGTAGAATTACCACAGCCACTGTCAACTGTTGGTGATATCTTGAAGTGGAAGGCTACGGGAGTTGCGACACAAACTGCATACGTTGGTCGTCCCCATAAACTGATCGAACGGGATCGGCGTGTCCTGAAGCGTGAGGTTCGTAAGAACCACAAAAAAACACTTCAAATCATCAACAGTGAGTTTCGACAGGCAGCAGGGATTACGGTGCACCCCAATACTTTTCGGAAAGAACTGCATGCCTCAATATCCACGGATGTGTTACCGCACACAAACCAAACATCACCCCCATCCAACAAAGCCGGCAGAATCTCTTGGTGTTTGCAACGTCGCAATTGGACTGTGGGCCACTGGAAAACTGTTTTATGGAGCCACGAGTCACGTTACATGCTCTTCCAATTGGATGGGCGTGCTTGAGTTTGGCGAATTCCAGGCGAACGTCTGTTACCCGAGATCGGTGGTGGTATTGTATTTGTTTGGGGGGGGGGGTGTTTTTTGTGGTATGGCCTGGGACCTTTGCATGTTGTTCCTGGTAAATTGAACGCCAACGCCTGCATGAACATTTTGGAAATCAGGTTCTTCCTACGTTCTGGCAATTTTATGGAATGAACGAATGTTACTTCCAGGACAACAACGCTCCATGTCCTGTTGCAGCCTCTGTCAAACAGTGGTATCAAGATATGGATGTAAAACGTCTTCCCTGGCCTACTCAGATTTCCGACCTAAACCCCACAGAACATTTGTGGGACGACTTAGAGCGACGCTTACGGACCAAGGTACCACGTCCGAAATCTACAGCTGAACTGGCGACATCCTTGCTGCAGGAATGGACACAAATACCCCATAGCTGTCTATCAAACCCTTGTTGAAGTATGCCCAGAAGGGTTGCCAGTGTAATTGCAGCACGTAGGGGACCATCCCTCTATTAAAGCATGTATTCTTTTACTTATACCATCACATCTTGCTGTCCGGTTCATTATTGTAGGGATGTGTATGTATACGCTCGCCATCTTGACATAACTGTTAAATACACTGGAGGCACATATTTTGCACGCAGAGGTTCTTTGTACTTTTATTGGTGATATAATTTATCTAGGTCCTGTTTTCCAGCACACAGAGAGACTGAATCTCTAGAAAAAAATGTAAAAGGAAAGTATTGATGATAATAGAACTGCTAGAAAGGCATAGTTTCTTCGACACGACATAGGTGCTGAAGATCATAGCCACATCCGGAATAGCTTATAATATAATTGGTGACAACAATTTATCCAGTCACTAAATGTGTGTATGAAAACGAAAGCAAGGGATTTTTTTATTTATTATTTTTTTTTTCTGGAAAGAATTTTAAATCATGGCGAAGAATACATACTCAGATTAAAAAGTAATGCAGCATGACGAAGAAATTTGACTACGTGGTATTACTGGAATTTTGAAGAAATAAGAAATTAGAGGTAGATAATAATGATAGAGGCAAGAATATTGTAAGAGACAATGGAACAAAAGCGAATAAAAGTATAGGAATTTAGGTTAAAAAGTAAACTGATGGATGCACATAGAGATAAAGTATTAAAGGAAGATCTATAAGATAAAACTGAAAGTGAGACTAAGAAATGAGAAGGATAATGAAACAACAACAAAAAAAAAAAAGAGGAAAAATGAAAAAGGAAAGGAACTTGCAAAAAACCAAGTTTTTTACAAAAATGTAAGAGAAAATTTAAACCTTATAGCTTTATACCCGGGACCTGAAAAATTTATTATACAAATCCAGCAAAGATATTAAACTATATTATCATATTAAGTCTTTTAAATAATTTCTAACACTAAAGTATAAAGGCTTCCAAAAATTTTGTATCGCTTTTCCTGTATTTTTTACACGGGACTCTGATTTCTAATTGAAGACGAAAACTTCTATGATTGTTATATTCAAATCCCTTAGCTAAATATCTATGTGTATCAATGAAGAAAGGCAATACGTCCAAATGAACAAAAATGCGACTTATTTATGCATTGTTTATCTATAATAACACTAGTAGCTATAAAGTGCTGCAATTCCGAAAATTCATCGTACATCCACGGACGTACATTTAAAAATTCAGTTGCACCATGTCAACATTTCCTAAGTTTTTTCTTTAGCTCTGCATATACAGTCGAACCCCGTTATAGCGAACCCAGTATATAACGAACTCACGGATATACCGAACAAAAATTTTGGTCCTGCCGTTTTCCTATTGTATTTAATGCTAATTTATCCTTTTATAGCGAATCTCCGAAATCTTAAGAATCAGCTATAACGAACCGTTTTTATTCAGTCGACTACTGAATTTATCTTTTATTTTTAAACATTTTTAGAAAGTTGAAGAAGCAAATAATTATGAAGAAGAAGATGAAGATTTACCTATCCCGATGTGGATAGAAAAGCACAAAATTTCATGATTCTCAGACTGTGACATGCAATTGTTCGAAACATGTGATGATGAAGTCAATTACATGTGAAAATCCGACTGATGAAGATATTATGGAAGAAATTAAAATGAATCATTCTGAAATCGAAGATTCTGCATATGACGCTGATGAATGCTGATGATGCATACGATGTATATGATGCTGAGGAGCACATAAATGACGAAATCCCCACCATCTCAGGTGCTATAGCAGCGATGTGTGTAATTAATAAGTTTTTGTCTACACAAACAATGGAAGAATGAGTGTTGGAGTCATTTGATGTATTGGACAAAGAATTTTTTTTTGTTTTGTTTTTGAAATTGGCATCACGTCATCAGAAGATTACCGATTATTTCTGTATCAAAACAGTGAACAATAATTAAAGGTAAAATGAATTTATTTCCATTTGTCTTCATTTTTAGTTAATTTAATTAGTATTGAGTCAGTTTAATGTAATCGATTTTAGTCGATTTAATTCATTAATGACCATTTTTAATAGATTTTATCATTTTTTAATACATCATTACGGAATACACATAGCAACTAATGAGTTATACATTTTGTGAACTTTAACATTTTTCTTAACGGTTTGGATATAGCGAACAAAACCTTTGGTCCCTTGAAGTTCGTTATAACGGAGTTTACTGTATATACTGTTTGACTTCTTTAGATTAAGGCGACAGTGGACCATGAAAAACTTTTTTTTTTATTTATTAACCAATTGCTATGAAATTTTGTATGCTTATACAGTGTTGCTTAGAGATGGGAATTCTAAATTAAAAAAATCAGAATGTAATTAATTAAGATATTAATTAAAATCTGTTTGTTAATTACTCTATTTAAAAATGCTCCAATCGCATTAATTTTTGTCTCAGATATCTAATTTTCTCTCTTAAGCTAGCTTTATATAGTTATAATAAAAGTTAGTAGCAATATTTGATTTACAGTCATATTTATAAAAACTAGAAAATAAATCAATAAAAATAGGTCATTTTATGCAAAATTTTATCAAAAAAAATTTTTTATTGTAAAAATTTTAAGTTGTTTTAAAATAGTATAATAAATTGATTATTAAGTTTTATTCTAACATATATAAATAATCATTTTATGAAATTTTATGAAAATTCGAGAAAAATTATGACGCATGGAACATTTTGAACTTTCCGAAACGACATGAAAACTTGTTTTGAGAAAATGGCATTTAAAGTTTTAATTTGACTAACATTTCCATTGTTTACGTTTGAAAAAAATACTTATAACTCGCTTAATAATGATCGGATCAACATACTTTTTTTTTCAAAATTTAAAGCTGATGAGTTGCAGAATCATTTTCTGAAAGAAAGAAAAGTAAAACTCCGTTATAACGAACTTCAATGGACCAAAGTTTTTGCTCGCTATATCGAAACCGTTAGGAAAAATGTTAAAGTTCACAAAATGTATAACTCATTAATTACTCTGTGTATTCAATAATGATGTATTAAAAAATGATAAAATCTGTTAAAAATGATCATTAATGAATTAAATCAACTAAAATCGATTACATTAAACTGACACAATACTAATTAAATTAACTAAGTAAATTGTTTTGGGGACATATTTTTGTCAATCTGAATGTCCATTGTCGCCTTAACAATGGAAGACCACATGAGTTTGTGAAGAACTAATGTATGTTTCCTCTCACTCTCTGGGTGCCAGAGCCCCTGCCTTGACGATTTTTCAACCCCACCTTCCGAAGACCAGCACTCGCGAGCGTTACCACATCACCATTTCTAAGTTGCCCAAGACCTTTCCGCTTAAATTACTTTCCTCTTATCAGCACATTAAGTCAATGAATCAAAATGATTTTTACTCTTAAGATCACTGTCTCAATAAAACAAACTTAACGATACGACGCGCACTCTAGGGAGGAGATGGGGGGGGGGGGGATGAATGAATGGCGAATGAAAAAATAAAGAACACAAGAAGTATATATTCTCCGCCTCCATTTCTATTTATCTTTCTTCTTGGTTTTCCTCTGCCACACCTCGCTCTCCATGAGACGTGACCAAAAATGTAAGTCCGGCTCGAAAACACCCGTAACTACCCGGGACCTGGCGCTTTGACAAGTGACATTGATTTATAGACTGGCGAAGCCCGTAAATATGTGGGGGAAAATAATGTAGCAGCGGTGACAGGGGGGCGAATGTAATGCGCTCTCCCGTTGGTTAAATTATTACACTTTATTACCAGATGAGTGAGGGATAATGAGGGAGAAGGCATCTTTCAATTTCGGAGCGTGTAAGTTTGAGATAATATGTGATTGCATCGAACATAGGGGCATTCATATGAGAGCATTAACGCCGATCGATAACGACTTGTTTCCAGGCAAGATTACAGTATTGTTACTTAAATGGATGGAAAACATGTCTGTGTTTACGCGGAAGGTTTCTTACTTTTTCTCTCCAGTCTATGGTTTATATATATATATATATATATATATATATATATATATATATATACAGGGCCCGACTTAGCCTAATTGGGGCCCGGGCAAAAACTTCTTTGCCCCCCCCCCTCTGCTTCACTACTTCAGTAATGAAGAACTTAATACTTAATACTAAACTTTCTATTCGATTTGGGGGCCCCCCTCTGATGTGGGGGCCCGGGGCAACTGCCCCGTATGCCCCTGCCTTAGTCAGGCTCTGTATATATATATATATATATATATATATATATATATGCGGTGGGGGTGTGTAGATTCGACTGCAGAGATAAATAAGATGCAAGAAAAAACACTTTCCAAAAACATTAAAATGCATTTATTTACAAACATGATTCACATTTGTATCTAAAATCTGTAAAAGTCAATACATTTTGTAATAATAACTTGAGACATAATACCCTGTGCCTTTTCAATACTTTGTGACTGAAGAGGCACCTTCCATCTCCTTCTGAATCCTGATTAGTTATTAATAACTTTTAAAGGTTCCTTCAACTAGTTACTGGTTTCATAATAATGCGTTATCAACGTACTAGAGTCCATACTTTACCTCAGGATCTCGGTGAGTCAGTGGTCTACTATCCAAAATCTCTCATTTCACCCATTCTTACTTTTTTCCCCGCTTACTAACGAATTATGACAGGCAAAGATATCACTATTTTCCCGGAATGACTACTGAACTACCACGTCATGTTTCACGGAATAAATTGAAAGAGATCTACCTCATTACCTTTCTCCCACCAAAATATAAGAAAAGAGAAGACAATCCATTGGACCCACATAAGCCACGGTTGAAAATATATCAGTTTCTTTTGGAAAAACTTATTGTAATAACAACATCCTTCAAACTGCAATATCTGTAAGACTATTTCTTATATTTAAAACGAAGTCTATGACTTGGCCCAAGTTGCATGCTTCATCTGATATACTGTCATTTCTACTGATGAAGCAGAATTTTATAAGAAGCAGCTCCTGTTCTTTGCAAATGAAAATGGAATTCCTTTATCTGTACAATGACATGTATTTTTGCCATGTTTTTATTTACTCGCTTTCTTGTTTGTTTGTTTGTGTGTTTGTCCGATACAAATCTTGCAATCGATTTTTAACTAACTTCCCGACTAGCTAGACATTTGAAACTTTTAGAATAGCTCAGAACACGATGAAAATGCATTATTTTAATACTTTTAGCCATCTTTAAGCAGGTTTGAATCCATTTTCAGTTCATTTTGTTTTGTAGACTGGTACAGCCATCTACCGACCGGAACGGGAACGAAAAGTTAAACGCAAGTTAACTTCCAATTAACTCCATTTTCTTTCAAGTTGATGCGATAATTCATCAAAAAAAATTTAAAAAAGTATTCATTAATACATTAGAATTGTCAAGTTTATATGATTCAACAGAAAATTTGAAAACGTGGTATATAAAAAGTTCTTTTTATCTTGGAATTATTAATATATGCGATTAACTTTTTACGTTGTTTAATTCTCTAAATATTATCATTCTGTTTTTCTCTCAATTATTTGAGACAAATTTAATTGCTCTTAGCTATGCATAAAAAATAAACCGCGAATTTTTTTTTATAAGAGAGAATAAATATTCTCTCTTGTAAGTACTTTTCTCTTAAAGCTATCTATCATTAAACATGTAGTTTATTATCGCTTACATAAAAATGGTTTTAATAGCAGATTAAATAAACTACTAAAAGTTATCTAACTACTTAAGAGAGTGCCGACAGTCTTTAATATGCAGCGAGCTAACGCGAAATTACCCTGACACATCACAAAAAATTTCGCACCTAAAAATACCATTACCTCATCAGCGTGGATACCTCCGAAAAAATCCACTTTCAGGCCATTTATATGTACGAATACCCTCCTGAAAACTGTTACATTAAGTTCCTCACTTATCAAAATACACGCAGAGATTCGCACAAGTAAAAGATAAGGAAGCTCTTTTGAGCTCAAATCAAAAAACCAAACTCTTAAAAAAAAAAGTCATAAAGATATGAGGCAGAGAGAGAGAGAAGCCACGAACCATCTGTCTGCAGTATTTACATTCGCTATCTCGCTGCGTACGGTTCGCGCTCGGGCACAGTAGTCATATCTGGGATGGTTTTCAGGACGTATGATTGATTCGAGCGATTTGGAAAAATCGAGGTGACGAACACACCTTTTTTTATCGTGCTACAAGCATTTCCAGAGCACACTCCCATTGCTGTTTGATAGACGCACACAAGTTGAGAAGAAATAGAACCCACAACTTTTTGAGGTATGAAAGATTTAATGAAATAGTCCGGTATTACTGAAAGTCTTTGGAGAGAAAAAAGAAAAGGAACAGGTGATGAATACAAGCTATATTGAAGTTTTTAAGTACCATATTTCAATGTACCATATGAGGCCTAATTTGGTTTGCCAGGGCCCTCCAGGTTGTACCCCCGCCTTTAACCCTTCAGCGGGCGCGGCAAGTTTTGTACACCAGCAGGCGCGCGTGACACAAAGTGCAACATCTCTTTCAACATTGATTATTCATTTTGTAATAAACTTTTTTTTTCAAATTCAAAACAGTAATTCTGCTTGTTATGAGAAGATATAAAGTGTTTAAAATATTGAGATATATTTATAATATAAGGCCAAAGAATGCAGATACAATCGCCTTATTTCAAAAGTGTCCGATTTATTAGATCTAAGGACAACTTGCGAATGGATTCCTATTATGTCCAAAAACCTAAAAAACAATGAGATTGTCCATCTTCGTGATATGCGACATACCGTGTAATAGCTGCACATTTGATCGACTACATCAACTCCTACTTTTGTCGTATTGTAATCCAGTAATCGCTGGTTTACCACGGTTAAATCACGACTAACAATGAATGGAAAGGAATACAATGGTTAGAAAATCAGACCTGCATTTGAAAGGGTGTAGCTATAGATATAAACTGCTTAAAACATTCAAACCTTACATGTAAAAACAAACCATTCAAAATTACGAAAATGTTGCACTTTGTATACAGGCACACCCCCTGAAGGGTTAAGTGTCTGTTTACATAGAATCCGCTAGCGTTAGCTTAAAATTTTTTTAACCAATCATTGACCCATTTAATCAATCAGCGCCACCGGAATCTTTAACGCTGACGCTGACGGATTCATTGTGAACAGGCCCTTAGAACCATTTTAGTCTACATCAGTGGATTCAATATATGGACTCATTATGAACCCCTACTGTAACAGATTTATTCACTAAAGCATCCACTCCTAACTGTTCACTTATGTCTTAGATTTTACTCGTATATCGTCCAGCTTTATCTAATAATCCTCGAAGTATGTTATATATTACCTGTGAGGTAGAAAAGGATGTTCTGGGGGAAGATTATAAGTTCTATTTCTTTCAGATTGTTGTAAAACCATCCATCTAATAACATAAAAAAAACACCACCGTATTTATAGTCACTTATAAGGCAACATTTAGTGCTACATTCCCCCATTACAGAATTAATTTTTACCACCGAAAATTTTTTAATTACGATGAAATTCGAAAGCGAAATTTTAGTGTAAATATGTGCGTTAAATTTTTGGAAGAGTGATTTGCAGGAATCTGGGCGTCCATATTTAATACTCTCTTTTTCCATTCATACATCCGGTAATTTAGATGATTAAATGAATTAAGAAAACGTTAGGTTAGTCTAAATTTTAGAGAAATAGAACTAAACGTTTAGCATAGTTACTAAATAAATCCATATATATATATATATATATATATATATATATATATATATATATATATATATATATATATATATATATAATGTATAACTGACTGTAAAACCGTCAGCTTCGTGTAATTAAAAGTGAATTTTCAAAATTGTATGATAATCCTCCACTTGATGTCTAAATCTGTTTATCTGTACATAAGTTTCCCAAAGAGAAAATTTCATCAATGTTAGTGACTCAGTTTAAAAAATACATTAGTTTTTTGTTTGTTTTTTAAAGAAAAGAAATGTGTTACACTTTAGTGTCTTAAATTTATGTTGGATATTTAAAGAACAAACGATTATAAGGGACTATCGAAAAACAGACTTTTGACCTATGAATTCTACGAATTTCGAAATTTTTCCAATTTTAAATTTAAAATCTCTGAATCTCCGAAATTCTTGAATACCCTTGTGTTTTCTCTCGTATTATGTGATATATATTTTATCGGTATGAAATACATCCTTTGACAGAAAAAGACATCTTATTCGGGCTTGTCATTCTTCTGTAATCATAACATCACCACCCTCATAATCAGCTTAAATCAGAGTTATCAATGAAGGAAGCTCATCCCACAACTTCCTTTAAGATAAAAGTGAGGTTCACTTTTTTGGAGAGAGATCTGCTTCTCTCTGATATCTTTCTTTCATTATTTAGACAGGAAAATAAAAGCTGCAGAGGTGTTTTGTTTGATGCTTCATTTTTATATTTAAGTTACACTGTACAACAAATTTGAGCTTTTTTTTCCTCTCCTTTAGATGAAACTATGTGATTCTGTATAAACAAAAGGTGCTTGATTCATATATAAAAAACAAAATGGTCCATGACGTACCATTTTTGTAGGAGATCCACTTCTCATGTTTATACCAATTGGTTACAGAGAAATGAAACAGATGCTTGATTATAGAAAACACAAACACTAAAATGATGATTTTTTGGCCGTCTCCTCTTGTAGTTATCTGTTGGTGTGTCCCTGATAACAGACCAGCAATATTCAGCTAGCATATTTCCATTCCATCGTCGACTGAAGCGCTTTTCAAACATAGAGGTGTCTTGGTGAAACCTTTCCCCATGCTCATCACTAATTGCGCCAAGGTTTTGAGGAAAGAAGTCCAGATATGAGTCCAAAAAGTGTAGTTTTAAAGACATATTGCAACCTATAACACGAAAGCATTGCACCAAGTCGTTCATAGTTTGCAGCTTTCTAATTTCCAAGGAAACGTGAGCACACTGATTTGAATGCAGCTTCATTTTCTGATTGTGACAATTTATTTTCAAATTCTTCATCATGAAAGACTGCTTTAATTTGTGGGCCAATAAAAAACCCTTCTTTTACCTTTGCCTCACCTAAATTTTTGAATTTGTTCCTGAGATGCAAGAAAGCCACTCCTTCTCTGATGTCTAGAGCTTTTACAAATATTTTCATCAAACCGAATTTAATGTGCAATGGTGGAGGAAAGACACATTGCGGATTCATAAGTGGTTCACGTGATATGTTTTTAGTGCCAGGAATGAAGATTTTTCTTGGAGGTCACTGTTTACGGATGTAGGGTTTTTTTTCTGTCATGGCTGTCGCAGAGAGAGCATTCGCTTGCCGCTACGGTATAGATTTCCATTGCTAAAATGTGGATTTTGGGGAAAATGGTGCATGGCAACCAAAAAATAATTACAGATTCGTTATTTTCAGCCAAAATTACCAGAAACACACATTTTCTTCTGAAGGGCATTTTTCATGTTGTACAGTCTAAATTCTATTCCATAGCAAGCTAAAGGCCTGTTCACATTGCCTTCAGAGTGTTGCGTTACGCTACTACGTTGGCCTCGATATTGTTGAAATGACCTGTGATTTGTTTGACATATCACGTGGTCAAGGAATTGAGCTCTGTAATTGGTTAAAAGTTTTAGCACTGGAGCAACTTAACTTTCCGGATTCAGTGTGAACAGACCTTAAGGAACTTAAAGACTAACGATAATCCTTAAGCTTCAATAGGAATTTGTTCACCTTGACATGTTGTTGGAAGCAGGTTCCATGTTAATGAGGAGAGATGGGCCAGTTCGTTTCTCTGACCTATTCCACCTTTTAGAATATATTTTGAAAAGGATTCTGCAGACCAAAAAACAATGTTTGGAGATATTTACTTGGAATGGCTGATGCTGAATTCTAAATTCTGAATCATCTGATAATTATTAACTGATAGCACCAATATACATCCCAAGGTTCATCCTTATTGAAAGAATCATAGAACTGCGCTAAAGTAATTTCTGCTTGATTAAACTATTTGACTGTCTAGCTCTTTCTCATATACCTCCTTTCCCCCATTGGTTCAAAAGAAAGGCACTATGCACACTCCTTTGAGGCAAAATATTGAGGCGACGCACAAAAAATGCACATACATCCAGTGAGTTACGTATTTATTTAGCAGTTACCTGCAGTACAATGCGGCTTCCAACACAGCCTCCGAACTCTGAAGACAAACTTATACATAAGATAGAACAACCTAGTCGTTGCCAAGAAACAAAAAGGAAAAAGTTACAAACCATGAAACAAGACATTAATATGCAAATGAAGTAATATATCCAAACACCTTGGACCATCATAGTATTTGGATTTCGCAATTAAATTTGTCGAGAAAATATTTCGTGAAATTCTTTATATTACAACAATTACCTTTAACCACTATAGCAATATAAGTAAAAAAATATCGTAAAATAGCAAAATCTATGATGTCTATGCGTTGTTATTTAAAAAGGAACTTTAATTTCTATAGAATTCAAGGAATTGGTGATTTTAAATTTATAAGTTCAATGGCAAAAGTGTTACTGATGTCAGCCACCCAGCTTTTTTCAATATTTTTTTTTAAATAATCACTTTTCAGTTGTATGATATATTCCCATTCTCTTTAAAATCAAAGCCCTCCTTCTGGTTTTCATTTAAAGAAATTTTTTAATTACTTCTTTCAATCCCATATGAACCATACGTACTATTTTGCTCATTTTATGCACATAAGTTAAATGATAGGTTCCCAAGATATTTTATGTTTGATTTAGACTCGAAATTTCCGAGGCTGATATATAACTTTATTTTGCTTATCTTAGTACATACTGGATAAGTTATCTTTAGTTAAAATTTCATTACAGGACTTCAGCCCAATCAGTAAACAAAGAATGATTAAATGTTCCTCAATTATAAGCAGCATCTATTTTAAAAATATTAATTTTGATGATGACAGTTTTTAAATCAAAATTCCTAATTTGTATACCACTAGGCCAGCCCTAGGGCATGACATTTATTTTCAGTATTTAACTACTTATATATTCTTTTGTCATCAATAGTACAGAGTAATTTATATTTAAATTTTATACCTTAAACTTTTGTTAAACACCAGTAAGTTGTTTAATGGAACACTAGCTCTTAAAAGTAGTAATTAACTTCTGCAAACAAACCCTATTTATTCTGTCGCTGAGTGGTTTGATTTATTTTAATTTAGGTCTGTTAATGAGATCTTTTTTTACACTACTATTTTCTCATTTTCCTGAGATTTCCTTGTTAATCAAGCAATAACTGAACATGGCTGTATAGGAGTCTATCAAAACAGATTTTTTGCTAAAACAGATCTTTGTGAGTGTGGCAATATACAAACTATAAATCACTGTATATACAATTGTAGCAAATGGGCTGAAGCACGAAAAAACCTACCTTTGGGCTTTCAAGATTGGGCCCCTAGTAAATTATTTACGGATTATTATTGTAGAAGGTACATCAAGAATATTATGCAGGAACTTATGAATATACACTTCCCCCTACAAGGGGAAGGTGGATAGCCCTTCAGATTTAAAAAAAAAAAGACAGGTAAACGAATTGCAAAAAGAAAAACTTCGGGACCCGGTTGGGTTGGATTGCCGTCGGCATGATTAGTTTTATTATTGAAGGGCCGTATAACCTTCGGGTGTGGACGGCGGCGATATTATTATTACAATTATTTCTCATTTTCCTGAAGATGGAAGTTTCACTGAAATTCGCCTTCCCATTTTTCCTGTTCTTTAACCATGATAATCTTTTAATAACACAAACTTTATTAGACAATTTTTAACTGTTTGAGCCACGGGCCTTATTGCTTTTCTAAATTTCTAAACAATCGCTATTTAGTAATTTTAGCAATCAAAACACGAGCATTTTGAAGAAAATAAAATGCTGATACTTATATTCAGGGAAATCTAGCTTCCGTTTGTCTTAACAATAACATTATTTTATTTTAGGGAAGCCCCTTGAGACTATTAGGCATTTCTCATGGAAAAGACATTGATAAGAAAGTAGAAACACCGCGAGATAGAATCCATATCTCGGAATGCGGTTGCAGTCGCAGAGAAAAAAAAATTACAAGGATAACACAAATGTAGAAGAGATGGATTCCTGTCACGCAGTTTTCCTGCAACTCTCGCCAGAAACCGAAACACAACCAATATTAACGACCGCGGGGCTGCAGCGTGATTAATTAGAGCCTCTTATCGTCTTAACTGGATGACGGCATGTTTGCTTTATTAGGTATTTTAGTGAAAATGAAGCGCGGGTCATCGCTTGCTTAATGAACGACATCTGTTCGAATGCTCTGATAAAACGAGAACCACTTTGTTATGCGGACTGCTGCAAACCGGTTGAAAGGGACGTTTTGGCTTCCATTTTTCAACTGGGCTCCTGATACCGAGGCACGTTTGGAAGTCACCCTGCATATAATTGCTTTTAAAGAATCATTAGCATCGTGCCTGTACATACATTATAGCTTAAAGAGCGATGACAAATTTTCTGGAATCGGCAGAAGTGGTTATGATAATTGCGAATGTAACAAGCTAAGTGATAGGCTAAAAGAAATAAAACTAATAGACGTAAACCTACGCAAAACTTGCTAATAAATGCAATAGAATACTAATACTTATTCAACGCAATTTAGCCAAATGAAAATGTTCCCCAAGTTTACCGCTATAATCGTGCGGGTACGCCCTTTAGTACTACCTTCTCTTCTGTGTTTAGAAGGAATGAAAAAGAAAATAATTATGAAATCATCCCAATAGATAGAATTTTCAAGCAACAAGACCAAGGGTATGTGCAAACAGGTATTAATCTTATAAAGTACTCGAATGTAACAGAACGTAAATATTTCAACTTCAGTCATAATTTTACATTTCTCCCTCAGTTATTTACATGTTGATTAAATTCCGTACACGCATCCATGAACTTACTTTAGATTTTTACTTTATGATTGCATAAATTTGTCTCGGTAAAATTATTATAAACAGACTATTAAAAGCATCGATACGCTGAACTCTGAGACCAAAAGTGTCCGTATGCCAATGGCTGATGAATGGCTTCTCTAAGAATAAAGCGGTACTATTAACTGGATATCGGATGTCTTTATGCTTTTATTTTGGATGTTATTTTCCGAAGTACGCACTCCGCTAAGATCTGGTTATTGGAAGTTCCATTTTTCCGACGCTTGTCACCTGCAGCATGGAGGGCAGTTGACAACTTAAATTAATCGTAGTTGACGAATTGTAATTAATCGTAAATGTCTGGTGGGCAAGCAATTTTCCAGCTCATCCGAAAGATTTACTATGGTGGATAACTCAATAACTCAGGTGGGTAGACTCGGTATAGTCAATCTAATCACCGGCATACTTCCTTTCACTTGTCCTACACCTAGGAACCTTTTTGTAGGACGGCATTGATTCATCCGTGTAATCTAGTATTTTAATAACGAAGCAGTTTTGGACTTTTAAATTCATTTTTTGAATAAAAACACAGTACAGATGAATTGAGTCCAAATATATTCCAGTTTCGCCATCATTTCCCATAACCATTAACACATTTATTGATTTTAGGTGCTCGTCTTCATGGAAGGTTACTCTGAAATGACAATGAATCAAGCCCAAAACAGAATACAGTCCTATACCAGAACGAAACAAGATTCAAGCAAATACTCCCCAATTTTGAAATATTCTTCTACGTCCGGGTCACCATTTTTGTCGATCTTGATATTTATAGCATTTAAATGAAGCTTGTAACATCTGATTGCTTTAACACACACGCAGAAACTCAGAATAGATAAAACCACATTTTAATAAGTTTGAAAAAATTTAACACTTGGTTGCAAAATACACATAGTATCCCCAAAAATACACATACTTGAAGAAATCATGAGCAAACAGAACAGTGTTCTAAGCTTGCATAAAAAACTCATTTTATATCCAGTTTGAGAAATGCGTCAGTCAAAATTTGCGTCAATCATTCGTTAATTTGCGAGAAGTCGAGTGCAGCTCCTGTGATGTCGTAAGTCACCACAGAATCTTTTGGCACTCTCTATTAACATTTATTGCTTTATAGATACATGTTATCACGTATATTACAGCTACCACTGTCTCGCCCTTCCCCTACCCCTTGCAACATGCTGTTGCCACCAAAGGGGGCATTGTAAGGAGAGGAATCAGGCACTAGAATTTCTTTCTGAACAGTTGCCGAAACAGCGAAGCGTCGTCTTCAAATTGCTACTACAGTGAGGTAAGCGCAGTATTGTTCAAAGTGTTTTGGGAGATGTTAGTGTTTAGAGACAAGGATGCTGTTTTGTGGCTTATGCCCCTTGACCGACAGCAGCATCAGATCAAGGCCATTAAGGCTACTGGGCTCGAAGATGCGGCTCCGGTCTTAAGTCAGCACTACAAGGGTTGGAGTCCGACTTGGCTGATGGTCCGGTCCCGTAATTTTGAACCGAGTCAAGTGACGAGACCGGCACACTTGACCCCGCACCTCCAGAGGTAAATTTGAGAACTTGGAGGACATTACAGTCATGACAGATTTTACGTGCACCATCCGCCATTAGCGTACACGGCGGTGGATTTTGTCAGCTACCAGAATCTAACCAGAGAAGTTCGGGTCAATGGTTCGCTGCTTTTGCCAACTGGGCCATCGCCCCCCACAGAAAGATGTTGTAAACAAGGGGGCGAGTCCGGCTACGTTCATTGGATAGTCAAGTTATATATAGTGACTCATCTTTTCCACCTGTCCACAGAATAGTGTCTGTGTTGTTCGCACCTATCTAAAAATTATGCAAGGTATTTAGTAATATAATCAAGGGACTTCTGAGCAGTGGCGCGACCAGAAAGACGAAATGCAAAGCACCATTCGGGGAATAATCATAGTACTGGCTTACCCTTTCAAGCTCATATAGTGATCATATTACGACAGATGATAAGGTCGTCTGGTGATTTCCTTTGACAAAGTGCCTCGCAGCTTGTTTGTCAATTTCTTAGATTTACAACGCTAAGAAGATATTTGAAATTTCCAGAATGTTTCGATTTTAAGATAATGTCATGGTAGACTGGAACGCATTCCATAATGCAGAAATCTGATTAAATGGTTGAAGTTGAGTCCCCCGGGATAAACCGATAAACAGAGAGGCTTCTTTCTGTGTTAGTCATTTATTTTCTCATTAGGTAAGCATCTGCGACCTAAGCACGCCTTTCTTTAATTTACATACATGTGATGTTCATATAGATTTCGTTTTCTGAAAAATATATGCTGATATGTTTCCAAACGGTGCTAAACAGTGGGTAACATTAAATTTTCTAATTTTTAAAAAGCCCAATGAAAGAGTATAATTGACCAGTGCCCAACAGGTATTCGACAGTATTGTCCAGAATTTATCAAATACTTTTGCTACATAAACTTAAAAAAAAATCAATTTAATGTTTATTTTTAATTTATGGATATTTAATGTAAGTAGACGAACTTACGCGTAATGAAAGGAAGTTTTATCATGTTTCTCAACATTCGAAATAAAAATTATATTTTTTAAAATTAATGTAACAAAACCTGTAATGACCAATGACATCAAAATGTTTAATAAATTTGAACTAATAATGTAACAAATGCTTTACATTTCAAAACGTAAAATTTGGCTAAGGAGCCCACAACAAAGATGAAACCTAGCTCCAAGGCTATCTGTTAAGTGGGAGATGTATACTTTTTTAATTGGTTCCGCCCATCAGGGCATGCTCTACGCATTTCGTAACATTTAGCTTGTTACTTTATTTTGATTAGTAAAGTAAACCCATGTATATTTATTGAGACAGAAGGGATTATATTAATTTCATTTAAAAATATACAATAGCCGAAATAAAATAAAAGCAATACCAAAAAACTTGTCTATTAATTATAAAAATTTAGGTTAAATAAAGTATTTAACTTCGTTATTTTGCTATTTTAAAAGCTTTTTTTGTTTGTCAAAGCATTTTTTTTTAATTTGTGCATACAACTCCAAATAATTATACTAACATCACAGCTTTGTATTTTCAGATTTACCCTCCGAAAATAAGGATCACAAATACATTATGTAAAAAATTTTGTGCACCGCCAAAATTTCCGGAACATTTTAACTTTATTAAAATATTACTTAGCTTGACAAAAAATTAAATTTGACTGATTTATACAATTTTGCTGATCTAATAGACTCAGGTTAATAAATTCAGGAACTAACTTACCAGTTTTAACAAAGGTGAAATAAATGTTTTTCACACATATTAAGTCATAAGTGAATTGATAAATTAAATAAATGTATATTAAATCATTAAAAATATCCTCTGAAATAAAACTGCTGAACTCATCCGTTAATGGAATTAGGAATTGTGCTAATTGTCTGCAAGGTTCAGTTTTTATATATCACAAAAGGTTTCCATATTTTTCTTTTGTTTGTTGAACGCAATTCTTTTAAGTTTTAACTGGCACTCGAAATCAAACTGCCAAGAAGATAATGACCACAGACTGTATTTGTATGTCATTATATCCCTTCATTATTATGTCCACATGCGAAATCTTTACATGTTCTGAAATAGAGGAAACGTTTAGTTGCTCAAATTGAATTCAGATAAGACATAACACATGTAGGCGAATGATTCCTTTGTTTTCAGGATAATTGCGCCGAAAGGTTGGGAAATGCGTCTGTTTATCAGGAAATCAGAATTGTGAAATTGCTTTATACCCCTTTTGGCCAAATCAACTGCCAACGTTTACGTCTATATATGCATTAAAAGTATAACGCTTAAAACAAAAACGGATTTAAATAATTTGCAAGTGTTGTTATCAGTGACATCTAATACCTGGAAATGATGATGTATTTGACGATTTCTTTTGTTTAAAGCATCGAATACGTCACCATTTCTTGCATTTTAGATGCAGAGATTATGAAACAACGGGAATTACAGAAGTGGCTTAATCTGATAAACATGATTCATTTGAGAAAATGGATCATCCACGAGGAAAGGTAGAAAAAAATTAAAAAAACAAACAAACTTGGTATTGTAAACTCATGCAGTTTATCTTATTCATTAGCTCAGGGATTCTCAACCTTTTAACGTAGGATTACGTTCCTCGATAACGGTCCTCCGGAAAGCAAAATTTCAGACACGAAAACCATCCGTCGTCGCGAGTTATAATTTTGGCAGAGCGCTAAACCCAGTCTGCATCGCTTGACCAAGCAGTAAACAGTTAGCAGAAAAGTACCAAAATGCGTCCTTTTCTGTTTAACTGTTATAGAATATATATATATATATACATATATATATATATATATATATATATATATATATATATAGAACACATACATACATAAGAGGTAAGCAACGATAAGTAATCCTACGTTAGTTACCCGCGGTAGTTTCGTTAGAAGAGACTACCTGAAATTTTTTTAGGTTTGTAGCACCCTTGGGAATAAGATTTGAAATTGGGCAGTGGCGTAGCTAGGGGAATGCGGTGGGTGCGGTCCGCACCGGGCGGCACATATTTTGGGGCGGCATATTTTTATTTAGTATTAGTTGTAAAAAACCACTTGTTCAATTCATAAGTTTACTATTCGATTTCTACGAATTATGAATTACTATATGATTTCGAATATTTTTCCTCATCGTCAAGTCAATGTAGGGTTGAAAATATTATCTCTAAAAATTTTGCTAATGCTTAGTACCACCGTTACCATGGAGACGACACGGCCTCTTTT
>OU015498.1:25275801-25308301 GCA_907164885.2 Dolomedes plantarius | reverse complement strand
TCATCCAGTACATCTCTTAATGAAACCAAAAGCAGTTCGTGATTGCTAGGAGAACGCGAGAATCGTTGGTAAGTTGTATATTAATCAATGACTTCAGTAGTTAAATGCTATACAAAATTGCTTAATTTCCTGCAACTTTTATAGGCTAAGAGTCCGTCATAGACAATCAAACTGTTTGGAAATTTTAAAATTACAGACGAAATAAAATAAAATAGCATTTTGAGGGACATTATAGAAAATTTTTACTCTTATCAGTAAATGTTGGTAATTATCTGGTTGAGGTAAATGAAAAAAAAACAAGCTTGCAGCCGAAACATAACAATCGGTAAAATCATGCAAAGGAGTGATACATGCGCTTGCATTCCGCAGTAGTGACGAAGTGCCTCTAGTTTCAACGAAGGCATCCTCGGCTTCGCTCAGAGTTTATAGAACCTGAACGGAGTATAAATTGGACAATCCAAAGGAAGCTTCTGATTTACCCAAAACATAATTTCATACTCATTCCTCCTTTAAAGCCGAACGAAGGCTACGCTGGTTGGATGTTGATAATTAGTACCAAAGTCTGCGGGTTCGAGTCCCGAGGTGGTCATGGTTGTTTAGAATTGCCTTTAAAGTTTAAGTCCAGTGTCTTCAACCCTCGTGTTTCAACAGGTAGTTGCAGTCTTAAAATGAACCAAACAGCTATAGAGCCTTCGAATGGACTGGCTACGTAAGATACGATCTGTAACTGTCCTAATTAATGTGGGGAGGCACTCGGAAAATACGGCTAATCCAAAATTATCCTTTAAAAAATAAACTGTTAAGAGATTTGAACTGAATTATAAGTTCTCACAAAAATTGTGATTTTAAAAAAATAATGATAAAATTAACATGTTTTCAAATTTCCTTTTTGTTTAAGATCCGTAAAAATTCCTTTAATTACTAGCGAAAAATTTTTTAATATATCTAACCTATATGTGTATCGATAACTAGAAGTTTATTATGTATGAACTTTGAGAATTCTATCAAAGTCTTTTCCTTTTGTCCTTGCTCTGCTACTCCGGCGAATCCTTGCCATATTGTGGACTGTTTCGAAATACCTGTCAGCTTTCTGGGTTAAAATTCCAGCATGCTTTCTGAGGGCCACTATGGTGCTGCCACTCATTATCTCAAATGACAAAGTCATATTGACCTGGTCTAACATTTTCTACGCCAGGAGGCTTAGATACGACAACAGCAACAGAAGTCTAATGCAAGTGTTTAATGGTTTCATCTATCATGCAAAAGTGTTAAGACTGTATTCTAACATGACAAACATTTTCTCACTGATGATGTCACTCTCGTTGCACTGTGATTATCAAATCAACCTTTCTGGGATCAATTCCGAGCCAAGTCAGAGACGTTGCTGTATTGCTCTTTCATTGGAAGCGACGTTGGTTCCTATACTAGAAGATAAAGCGAGAAAACAAAGAAAGTTTCAGATCTTTTTAACATTTCCTGCGAAGTTGAAAAAAAAAGACTTTAGTTGGGAGAGTTTTTCAATCACTTAGGCTATGCACAAATAAAGTTTCGGAATATTCTACTGGATGATGTTCTACTGTCCGGATATTTGTTGCAAGTAAAAATTTTCTCACTGAAGATGCCACTCTCGTTGCAGGTTGATTAGCGGCTCAACCTATCTGGGATCAATTCTGGCTCAAGTCAGAGACGTTACTGTATTGCTCTTTCATTGGAAGCGACGTTGGTTCCTATACTAGAAGATAAAGCGAGAAAACAAAGAAAGTTTCAGATCTTTTTAACATTTCCTGCGAAGTTGAAAAAAAAAGACTTTAGTTGGGAGAGTTTTTCAATCACTTAGGCTATGCACAAATAAAGTTTCGGAATATTCTACTGGATGATGTTCTACTGTCCGGATATTTGTTGCAAGTAAAAATTTTCTCACTGAAGATGCCACTCTCGTTGCAGGTTGATTAGCGGCTCAACCTATCTGGGATCAATTCTGGCTCAAGTCAGAGACGTTACTGTATTGCTCTTTCATTGGAAGCGACGTTGGTTCCTATACTAGAAGATAAAGCGAGAAAACAAAGAAAGTTTCAGATCTTTTTAACATTTCCTGCGAAGTTGAAAAAAAAGACTTTAGTTGGGAGAGTTTTTCAATCAATTAGGCTATGCACAAATAAAGTTTCGGAATATTCTACTGGATGATGTTCTACTGTCCGGATATTTGTTGCAAGTAAAAATTTTCTCACTGAAGATGCCACTCTCGTTGCAGGTTGATTAGCGGCTCAACCTATCTGGGATCAATTCTGGCTCAAGTCAGAGACGTTACTGTATTGCTCTTTCATTGGAAGCGACGTTGGTTCCTATACTAGAAGATAAAGCGAGAAAACAAAGAAAGTTTCAGATCTTTTTAACATTTCCTGCGAAGTCGAAAAAAAAAGACTTTAGTTGGGAGAGTTTTTCAATCAATTAGACTATGTACAAATAAAATTTCCGAATGTTCAACTGAATGATGTCCTAGTGTCTTTGTTACAAGTTAAGATTAAATAGCTTTCAGAATTCATAAAACGGAGCAGTTTGAACTGAGAACAAAATGCTAGGTTATTTGATTTTACAGAATGTTAAATACTTGTCTCCAGCATGGAATTAATTGGAAGCAAGAAGAATGTGAGCAACGATAAAATAAATAAATAAACAAATTGCAGATGCTTTCAGCTGCTAGTATGTTTGTAAAAAGTAAGCTGCATAATGTTTTCAATAAATGCTACCCTGAGAAAGTATTTCCTACTTAAAATGTATTCTTTTTCTCAAATTTCATATCAATCAAAACGCTATAAGAAACAGATAGATTCATCTCAATCGAAAGGCTATCAAGGGCTATAAGAGAATAGAAGTTAGAATAGAAGTTAAAAAACATTCATTTTCTGCCAAGTTTTGATGCAATAGAAAAGTGAAACGGAAATAAATAAATTAATTAATAATAAATAATAAATTAAGTTTAAATTACCAAGTGATTATTTTTTTAGTACCATCACTGGCTGAAGCTATATTTAATCTTCCTAACATTTTGAAAAATTTTGAAGTATTTCTTTTACACATCCTCAGTAGTATTGCGAATATACAGTATTTAGTATAAATGTTTTGTGTGGATTAAGGCTCTCACATTTTACCGCGAAGAATACGTAACATAGCATATTATAATATTACTAGTAGGTAACCCGTCATTTTGACGTCATAATGGAAAATGTATATGAAAGTTAAAAAAATATCCCGAATTATCTAAAATATTGCATTTAATCCACACCTTGTAAAAGCAAACCCTTTCATTATTTTTTATTTATTTAGTTTTTCATGCGATTGGAGTAGTAGACTGCCATCCAACCCGTCGTTTTGACGTCATAATACTAAAAATGACGTCATAATGGAAAAAGTATATGAAAGTTAAAAAATATCCCTAATTATCTAACAATATTACATTTAATCCACACCTTGTAAAAGCAAACCCTATCATTATTTTTTATTTATTTAGTTTTTCATGCGATTGAAGTAGTAGACTGCCATCCATTTTTTTACAGTTCACTACGCGATTCATTCACATTCAAGTTTGTTTACTTTCAGAATTCATCGCAAAAGTAAACAGATTTTTAAAAACTGTTAAATATACAGCTAAAAACATCCAATTTTTTTTAGTTCTGAATGTTTTATAGAAAAATAGGCTGAACAAACGTGATTTGATGGAGAAGATATTTGTTTTTAGGTAAGAAAAAATTCTGATCCACATCTGAAATTGAAATTAAGCCTAACCGGCGGTTTGTTTACTGAGGGCTTCAATTGAAAGATGAGTACATCCCGGAAATGTCATACAGAGACAACGGTTATTATATATAGGATTCTAAAAAATATCTCGTTCAAAGAAATTTTGTTGGCTCCCACAATGCATGAGTGTTAGCATTTTAACATTCTACCATAGTTCTGGAATCGATTCCCAGGCAAGCCATGAAAGTTGCATCGCAGTACTTTTAGAGACCCGCTGTCGGTTATCTACTAGATGCTTCCTCTTATTTAGTACATGTTTCCTTTAAAAAAGTAGCCAATGTACCCAGCGGTGTACGTAGCCAAATGTCATTTATCTAAGTGACCAACAATGAAGGTATGACACCTCTATTTATGAAACCATTCGAAGCCATCGTGCATGACATAGGCGACGAATACTCAAGTGAAAGGAATATTCTAAAAGTGTCACTTATTTAAATTTTTGCTTACTAGTAGTTTATAGTCTATCCCACAACAGAAAATCGTCGCGTGGGTTTTGCAAGACAAAATTTAAATGCTTAAAGATAAAATAATTTTGATTAAAAATAGAGTTACTAATACAAAATTGGGCATCTCCAGTGCACCAACAGGCAAGGACCAAAATCGAGAGCGAAAATCAGAGTCCTTTACCGGAGGTTAAACTAAATCCCTGGCTTTTGTAGATGGTTATTTTTGTATCTCTAATTCATCTTGCGAGGATATGTTTCATGCAGTTTCTCTAATGTACTAAATTAAGTGTTTCATTATATTATTTTTTTATTCCTTGAAATTTCTTAAGGGAATTATGATCCCGTGTAAGTTACTATAGCAAATAGCGTAAATAATCTATTAAATATATTAACACCTGATAGGACGAATCATATTTTAACACTAAAAGTATTAATTGAATTTCCTAAATAACACATTTGCCATATTTTCCTTATTAAAACCTCTATTCAGGCAAAAAATGTCACCGCTTAGAGACACGCTTTATATAAAGAACGCTTGCCCTTCGTATTTTCATATCTGCAACAATCCTTCACCATCACCAAACTCTAAATTTTGTAGAAAGCTTATTTCGAATTTGAGGCAACGTTATAATGCCCTGATTCGGAGCCCTCATAACAAGAGGTTAAACTCATATCTATGGCTTTTGAAGAAGGTTATTCTGGTATCCCTAAATCCTCTTATGAGGATATGTTTCATGCAGTTTTTCTGGTGTAAATTTGCTTCAAAATATTTTTTTTTATTCTTTAAAATTTATTAAGGAAATTAGATCCCGTCTAAGTTACTTTAGCAAATATCGTAAATAATCTATTAATTATATTGACATCTGACAGCATGAATCATGTTTTAACATTAAAAATATTAATTAAATTACGTAAAAAACATATTTGCCAAATTTTCCTTATTAAACCCTCTATTCGGGCTAAAAATGTCACCTCTTAGAGACACGCTTTATATAAAGAACGGTTTCCCTTCCGATTTTCATATCTGCAACAATCCTTCACCGTTCCAAATCATTAAATTTTGCAGAAGGCTTATTTCGAATTTGAGGCAATGATTTAACGCCATAATTCAGAGTCCTTATAATCAGAGGTATAACTCATATCCATGGATTTTGAAGAAGGTTATTCTGGTATCCCTAAATCCTTTTATGAGGATATGTTTCATGCTGTTTTTCTGGTGTAAATGTTTTTCAAAATGCTGTTTTTATTGATTAAAATTTATTAAGGGAATTATGATCCCGTCTAAGTTACTTTAGCAAATATAGTACATAATCTATTAATTATCTGATTAATTATCTTATTTTACATCTGATAGCATGAATAATGTTTTAACATTGAAAATGCTAATTAATTTCGTAAATAACATATTTGCCAAATTTTCCTTATTAAAGCCTCTAATCGGGCTAAAAATGTCACCGCTTAGAGACACGCTTTATATAAAGAACGCTTACCCTTCGTATTTTCATATCTGCAACAATCCTTCACCATCATCAAACTCTAAATTTTGCAGAAGGCTTACTTCGAATTTGATTCAACGTTATAATGCCCTGATTCGGAGCCCTCATAACAAGAGGTTAAACTCAAATCCATGGCTTTTGAAGAAGGTTATCCTGGTATCCCTAACTCCTCTTAAGAGGATATGTTTCATGCAGTTTTTCTGGTGTAAATTTGTTTAAAAATATTTTTTTTATTCTTTAAAATTTATTCATGAAATTAGATCCCGTCTAAGTTACTTTAGCAAATATCGTAAATAATCTATTAATTATATTAACATCTGATAGGATGAATCATGTTTTAACACTAAAAATATTAACTGAAATTCGTAAATAACACATTTGCCATATTTTCCTTATTAAAGTCTCTATTCAGGCTAAAAATGTCACCGCTTAGTGACAGGTTTTATATAAAGAACGCTTTCCCTTCCTATTTTCATATCTGCAACAATCCTTAACCACCACCAAACTAGATTTTGCAGAAAACTTATTTCGAATTTGAGGCAACGTTATAATGCCCTGATTCGGAGCCCTCATAACAAGTGGTTAAACTTATGTCCATGGCTTTTGAAGAAGGTTATTCTGGTATCCCTAAATCCTTTTATGAGGATACGTTTCATGCAGTTTTTCTGGTGTAAATTTGTTTCAAAATATTTTTTTTTTTATTCTTTAAGATTTATTAAGGGAATTATGATCCCGTCTAAATTACTTTAGGAAATACAGTACATAATCTATTAATTATCTGATTAATTTTCTTATTCTACATCTGATAGAATGAATAATATTTTAACATTGAACATATTAATAAATTTCGTTAATAACATATTTGCCAAATTTTTCTTATTAAAGCCTCTATACGGGCTAAAAAAGTCACCGCTTAGAGACACGCTTTATTATAATGAACGCTTTCCCTATTTCATATCTGCAACAATCCTTCACCATCACCACACTGTAAATTTTGCAGAAAGCTTATTTCAAATTTGAGGCAAACATAATAATGCCCTAATTTCATTAGATCAGATTTAACAGTTATTTTATTAAAATCGCTACAGATGCTTCTCATGTAATCACAAAGTCTTGAGCATCCTTAGTGAAAGCGGCCTCCTCAAATCGAGATATCAATATAATGAGCAATTAACAACGCATTAATAAGGCACGTGGGTCGGCTCATTTTTTATTGCTAGCACATTTTCCACTTTTCATCTTGGACGCGACAGCCCGTTTGCTTTTTAAATGTAAGAAAGTAATCTGCTTAGCATTCATAACAGCCTCTCAAATGTCAACTTGCTAATGAACGGGAATCGGTGACTTTCATTTGAATCGCAAGGAGGTATTGATTCCCCAAGGATTCATGAAAGAAGTTCCGTTTCATGAATGGAGAATCCATCGATCACGCCAAACGAGACGACAAGGGATGCAAATAGAATCGTGAAACTTGTTTTAATATTATGCATATGGAGACGAGAGTCTTCTTTTTTTTCTTCGTATTTTCCACACCTGTTGATGATATAGTTAATTTCATTTCTATCAGCTAGATATTAATGTTGCCTTTTGCTAAATGTTCAGACTAATGGGTTTCCTAACACTAGTGAGGTGGAATCGTGAACGACTCAAGGTAAACTGCTCGAAAATTCCTTCTGATCGTTTATAACAAATCACTTAAACCCTAGTTTACATTTGACATGTTCTTTACGCATGAAACATACAGTAAAGTTCATCACCAAAGGAGCTAAAGTTAGACCGTTTATTTTTCTTCTATGATTTTATATATATATATATATATATATATATATATATATATACAGTCGAACCTCCATATATCGAAGTAGCAAAATGTGCGAAAAAAATTCGATATATAGAAATTTCGATATATAGAATTCAGCTTAGTCTTATCATAATTCTCCTAAAAAAAAAAAAAAGATTAAAGCTAGTTTTCGTATACGAAACTCCATTTCTAACTTATATGCGAATCCCATTAAATGAAAGTTATAACTAAAAAATGAATTAATATGAAAGATTTATTGATTACTATATATCTTTAAAAAAACAATAATGTAGACAGTGGTTACAATGATCACAGTTACATTCTTTAAAAAAAAACTACGAATATCTTGATGAACAGTTAGTTTTGCGGAAAGTTCAGAGAAATATTCGTATTCATTCAGTCCACTAAATACTTCATCAGGGACATTATCCGCGAATTGAAGTCCACGACGTATTGTTTCAAATGCCAAAAATTGGGAGATTTTATTCTAAAGTGGAATAAAATCTCCCAATTTGTCTTGAAAAAAATTTCGATGTATAGAGATTTTTTCGATATATAGAAACAATTTTTCTATGTAATGAACATGGAGATTCGCTAAGAGTTCGATATATAGAAAATTTCGATATGTAGAAGTTCGATATATGGAGGTTCGACTATATACATATATATATATATATATATATATATATATATATATATATATATATATATATATATATATATATATATATATATATATATATATATATATATATATATATATATATATATATAAGAAATAGAACATAGAGAAAACCAGTAATAGCCCTAAAGCTACTTGCAGCCATGAACAAATAACATGAAAAGAAAAGTATGAAAGAGGTTTTAGACAGTATCTCTTCATCAGCGGTGTCAATACTGTCTAAAAACCAATGGATTGTTTCCGATGAGTATGATCTATACAATAAACACACTCAGACACCGTACAATCCATGAAAAACAGAAGAATTGATTAAAAATTGAATAAAAGTACTTAACCAAAGAACACCAAGCCTGGCGCTAGACAGAGTGGAAGTTAAGAACATGTAACAGCAAGATGACTGACGTCACAAAACTTGCAACCATGGAGGTAGTGGGTTCTCAGTTACAGACTTACTATGGTTACCAAATTTTAGGACTATTATACCCTTAATAATTTAGTTTATATATAGAAACAATTTTTCTATGTAATGAACATGGAGATTTGCTAAGAGTTCGATATGTAGAAAATTTCGATACAGGGAAGTTCGATATATGGAGGTTCGACTGTATATATATATATATATATGTACAGATGGTCGTTCGCACTTTTCGGAAACGATTTTGATAGTTCAGTTTTATGTATAAATGCCGCATTTTTTGCGGCGATTTGCTTCTATCTGATAGCCATGGCTCTTGACAATAGCTCTAGCTCGAATTTTCCATGAAATTTTTTCTTAGTACTGTCATGTCAATTTTACCCCCTTCCTCTTGGACCATTTTTCAAAGTCCGTTCAGTTTTCTTGGATTCCGTTTTCCTAAGGCTCGTTTTAATAAACCGAAAGCACAAAAGTCCATTGGAGAAGCGCCAGGTGATTTTATTGGTATTTCATTAAAGGGGATACACTTTATTCCTGTTTCTTTCTTTGGTAAATAAGCGGCAGTTGCTTTAGACGTGTGACTAGAGGCTTTGTCCATATGAAGCTCAACTTTACCAATGTCCTTTTCATATAAGGCTGGAATTTCTTCTTCAAAAATTGGTTCTAAAATACTCTGCTGATAGCAGAGTGAAATAATTTTGGCTTTACTTGAGACTTTTTTGATTTTTAATTTACCGCTGTAAAAAAATCCTGCAACTATCATGAAACCCTTTGGGAACATATCTGTACACTGACGAAGCCATTTCTTACGGTCATTCCCGTCAGTTGAGCAACAGAAAATTCATCTTTATTTTTACAGTCACGTAACTACTCCTATGCCTCATCGAGTGTTACCGCAGATTTCCATTTTGCAGCAGCTAGGTGTTTTTCTTATAATTTTCTACAATTTGTTTTTCTTCCAGCAATATACTTTGGCAAAAGCAGATGAAATTTAGGTTTGAGAATCTTTTTTAACTTCAAATCGTTGTGAATGATTTTACTTACAGTGCCAGAATACATCCGTAGTTTCGATGCGATGGATCTTTGAGTCAGCGGATTTTCTTTTAGGATCAGAGACTTCATCTTCTTGATATTTAATGGGTTCGAACAGTCTTAGGAGGAAGTTTCGCGATCATGCTTTCGTTTTTACTTTCAGTTAGACGTTTTTTCTTCCTTTCAAATTTAATATATTATAAATTCCTTTCTTTGAAATGCCATAACCATGATTTTTACACCGCTTTATAATTTGTTGATACGAATATTTCTCCTCGGAGAGCGCAGTTACGTAACCTTCGAGCCATCTATCAATTTTAGGAGCCATTTTCAAAACAAATCTTTTTATTTTACATTCCAATCAAAACAAAACAGTAGCAGACGATTAATCTGAAGTTGCCAAATTTTTAATCTCAAATTGCAAAAGTCAAAAATAAATTACAAAATCGTTTCCATAAAGTGCGAACGATCTTCTCTCTCTCTCTCTCTCTCTCTCTCTCTCTCTATATATATATATATATATATATATATATATATATATATATTTATATAGATAGATAGATAGATAGATACGACACATGGTCATGTAATAACAGGCAATATGGATATTGTGGAAGATGATGCACTGCGAGATTTGATGAATTTAGGAACTAAGTTTAGAATACCTAGTACTAATAATAATAAGAAAATAATTAGTTTCTTAAATGCTGATTTAGATAAATTTATTTACAAAATAGCAATTAATTATTCTGTACCTACTGAAGCTTTCAACCCTTGGAAAATTAATTTACTAAAACTAGTACAAGCTAAATTACCCAATAATAGTAATAACATTAATAATCCTTATAAACACTTTAAAGCTGCTATTACAAAATTACAAGATGACTTTATAGTCACTTATGTAGATAAAGCAGCCAACAACTATGCTATAATTTGTAAAAAATATTTTGCCATATGTTTAAAAAAACAGTTAGAAAATAGTGATCTTTTTCAGCCATTAAATGTAACTACTAATATTATTATTAAGAAAATCATAGCTAAATATAAACTACTAGGTATTTCATCTAACATTTATCATTTTCCTTATATAACTTTAGTTCCAAAATTTCATAAAACACCTATTGCTTTTAGAGCAGTAACCTGTGGTCATAATACTTATGCTACAAAAGCAAGTAAATTATTATTAAAATACCTTAAATTAATCTATAAAAATATAACATCTGGTGTTTGTGGTATAATTGATAATAGCTATAGTCTAATTAGAAAACTACAAACATTAGATAACTGTAAATATATTGTAACTTATGATTTTAAAGATCTATTTAATAATATTGATATAATTGATTTAAATAGAATAATCATAATGTTAGTACAAAATAATATTCAATACTTAAACAACGAAATTAAACTAACTCGTTTCAATAGGCTCCTAGAATTAGTAACTAAACATAATTACATAGTTCATAATAATAGTATATACTTACAGTCCAAAGGTGTACCACAAGGTGGTAATGCTTCAAGTATGCTAGCTAATTTATACTTATATTATTTTGAAATTAATAATATAGAAAATAGCAATTACAATATATTTAGATATATAGATGATATAATAGTAATAAATAAAAGTAATAACCCTATAGACTTAAATTTTTACCCTCCTAATTTGGAACTAATTAAAAGTAGCCATGATAATATTAATGTAAACTTTCTAGATATTAATATTAAATTAAGTACTAACAATAAATTAACTTATGACTTATACGACAAAAGATCTGACTATAATTTTAATATTGTTAAATTTCAAAATTATCTAACCTGTTTACATAAATCTGTTTTTAATAACATTATTGTAAATCAGTTAGTTCGTATAAATAGGCTATGTTCTAAAGACAATAGGATTAAGCATATTATAGACTTGAAAGCTGTGCTAACTCGTAATAATTACCCAGTTAGTCTATCCAAAAACATAATTGGTTGTTTTTGTTTTAATGAATAGTTTTTTCTGTTGCATTAATAAGTTAAACATAAATAGGTTAAAATAAAAATAATAACTACTAAAAACAAAAATAAAAACATAAGAATAATAAAAAATAATTAACTAATAGTAGTAACAATAATAAAACTAAATAAATAAAGGAATAATAGTCTTAAAATATGTAACCTAAGTAAGTCTGTAACTGAGTATCCACTACCTCAATGGTTGCAAGTTATGACTTCAGTCATCTTGCGGTTACAAGTTCTTAACTTCCACTCTGACTAGCGCCAGGCTTGGTGTTCTTTGGTTAAGTACTTTTATACAAACTTATTTCATTTATTATTCAATTCTTCTGTTAATAATGGATTGTACGGTGTCTGAGTGTGTTTATTTAATAGATCATACTCATCAGAAACAATCCATTGGTTTTTAGACAGTATTGACACCGCTGATGAAGAAATGCTGTCAAAAACCGTATTCATACTTATCTTTACATGTTGGATGTTCCTGGCTTCATGTAGCTTTAGAGCTATTACTGGTTTTATCTTTCATCTTATTCTTATTTATATATATATATATATATTTCTTATTTATATATATATATATATATATATATATATATATATATATATATATATATATATATATATATATATGTGTGTGTGTGTGTATATATGTATGTATATATATATATATACTAAGCTGGGGATTTATTTGAACTAGTGAATATAATATCAGGGTTAACTCTAACAGCTTAATAAGTATTTAAAGTACTCTAAAATACCTACATAAACTTCCAGGGCATCGTGCCAAATAAGAAATGTCTATTACTCTAATTCCTCATAGAAAAACAATACCGTTTATTGTTTTTGTTTTTTCATTTTACGGATCTTCATTGCAAGAACAAAGATAATTCCTGAAACACACAAAGTTAAAATCTAAAAAACTTGAATAAACTTCAACAAAAGCTTAAAATCACACACCTGAAAAGGTGCGAATATTATTTATAGATGACTACATTAAAATTTGTTTATTAATGATATTGCATTTGAATGATAATTATAATTATTTAAGGTAGTTGATGGTACCCCATGCAGACACGGTCTGTCGTTAAACAATGCAGGAAAATTTTTGAAGTATTCTCAGAGTTGTTAAATAATTTTTTTCCAAAGTAAATCCTTACAGCTTGTAAAAAAAAGGTGTGCCACATTTCCTATATTTCTACTTGGTGTAATGCAAAAAACCTCAGGGGGAAAACAATGTACAAATCTTCAAAATTAAATGGCAAACTGAAAAAAAAGTTTTGAAATAAAACTAATTTATTAATGTATTAAGCTTTTTTTTGTCTTCGAATATTCATAAATTTCTGCTGTAAAATATGGACGAACATCCCGTGGGAAGCTTTTTCCACAAGAGTGGACTTTTTCTCGCAATGAATATAACAGCCTGAATGATAGTTATATTCACCGTCCTAAATAAGTTATTTCATAATGGTAGTTCATTACCAACGAATTATCTTTTTGTGGTCAAAAATGTCACCCAATATGTCCAGCTTTAATATGATAATAATAATATGCACTTCATTGAAAAGAAACATTAACCCAAACCCAGATGTTTTTATCCTACTTTGTCGATGATTTCATAGTTTTTCAAAGAGCTACTACTGTCTATGAAGGAAGTCGTAAATAAGAGTCGCTTAGAATCAAAATAGATATTAATTTTATTATTAAATGGCCATCTTGTGGCAACACCCACGCAAAAACCGCGTACGCGCCCAACTACTTTGAGTTTTTTCTTTCTTTCTTTTTTATCTCCTATTCTGTCTTTCTTCCGAGATGTTTTTTGTGTCCTTTTTTGCGGAGGCATCTCCATATCTCAGGGTGTGAACAGAAAAGGTTGGGTGTGAATTAGATAAGAATATTTCACGCTGTTCTTTTTTTATGAGGCTTGTAAATTGATACGGTGGGAGAAGTGTTTTACTTAATTGATCGCACACGTGTGTGCTTGTGCGCAGTGCTCATAAGACGTCTTTACGAGACGGGCACAACCTTAGGAAATTCTTTGTGCTGCTATAAACTGTACGTGATACTTGTAAGTGAAATATATTTTCGAACTGAAAGTGGGAAGAGTAAAAGGAAAAAAAAAACATTGCCCAAGGAGATTGACTATCGTGTTACTTTTCACGTCGTACAAACGCTAAGAAATCAGAAGTTTGGTATTTTGATCTGTTAATTGGTCGGGTGACAAGTTTTATTTAATACTAGCTGAAAACCCGTACTTTGCTACGGAGTACATTCAAATTAAATACAACGGTCAATGTATGCAATTAATGCTAAAAATATGTATAAATATATTTATAATAAATGCAACGATCAATGTATGCAATTGAAGTTTAAAAAAAAATTATTAAAAAAAAAATTATAAAAAAAATCTTAACGGATATTTTTATAGACAAAATAATGTAGAAAATATTCAAATTAAATCTAATAGAACATACTAAAGAATATAGTGCAGTTAATATAGTACAGTTTGAGGAACATTTCTTTTACTGTATGTCAATATTTTTCTGGATAATGTTCAATGGTCTGCCGTATTAGCAAGAAAATTTTTTTTTGTCTATTTTGTTGTTATGCACGTGACGCAAAATTAAAAGAAAAGAAACCACGTGATCAGCATTTAATAAATGAAATTCTAAAAATTGATCTTTAAAAATTCACCAAAAATCAGAAAAGGGAGTTAAAGATTCGAAAAGATTTTATTTTAAAGGAATTTTTATGATCTTTCTCGTGATATAAATTTTATAACCTTCGAATTATTATTTTAAATGCAAACTTTAAAGAATATTACAAAAATAGCTTAAAAATTAAATAAAAAAAAATCTAAGAAGAATTTTTCAAAAATCTCTCTTAGTGCACCCCTACACTATAAGAAGAATCGCCATGCAAAATTTCAGCCCTTTATGTCCAGCGATTTGGTCTGTGCGTTGTCAGTCAGTCAGTCAGTCAGTTACGGAACTGTTTTATATATATAGATGACGTCAAAGTCACGTTGGATAATACTTAATTTACTTTCAGATGCAAAAATATGACTTTCAAGAAAGAAAATTTTCGCCACTAAATCACCTGTTTAAAAGAGTCGAAGATGTAGTTCTTTGAATAAAATATTTCATTCGATATGAGTTCTTGGGTTGAAAACCAGCCACAGGTTCATTGCAAATTTGATCGGCGGTACCAGTGACGATAATTGTAACTATTCGTGAGGTTTTGAGAGTAAAGGAAGAAGATTTTGTCGAAGGAATTTACATTGAAATGGCTTCTTTTGATATGAAATTTCATTTTTCCTGGGATAAAGAGAATTTTCAATTTATAATATATGCAAATTTAAAAAAATCGAAAATGTACTTGGGGCTCGTTTTGAACCCAAGCGACTCATGTAACTTCAGACAATCATAATGTTTATATGCTTGAGCTATAAAACTTCATGTTCAAGTGCATAAATATGCCCAACTAAATTTCATTACTTTTTGGTGTTTCCGGGGTTTAGTTGATCCATTAATTATTTACTTATTTAATCAACGTTTTTAAGAACGTTTCAATGTTTTTAAGCTCGGGTTTGGATTTTAGAGATTGAATGATACCACAGGGATTTCTATTTGCAATTTCGAATATTCTTTTAATAAAATAAACTCAACATTCATCCCACTGGTATTAAAATCGGAAAGGAACGTCTGTCTTGTAGGTGAAAAATGCGTAGAGCACGCGCTTGTGAGAGGAACAACACGAATATATACACCTCCAGTGTATATATACACCTCCAGTGTATATATACACCTCCAGTGTATATATACAGCGAATATATACACCTCCAGTGTACCCAGCAGCCTTGGATTTTTACGAATAGTTACTATTAGTACCTCACGAATAGTTACTATTGTTGTCACTGGTGGCGCTGATCAAGTTTGCAATGAACCTGTGGCTGGTTTTCAACCCAAGGACTCATATCGAATGAAATATTTTATTCAAAGAACTACATCTTCGACTCTTTTAAACAGGTGATTTAGTGGCGAAAATTTCCTTTTTTGAAAGTCATATCTGAACAAAGTCTTTTCATATCTGAAAGTAAATTAAGTATTGTCCAACTTGACTTTGACGTCCCATTAATAAGGTTACGTAATTTTCGTATTTTCGAAATAATGCGAATAAATGCGAAATTTGCCGCTATGAGCGAAAAAATGTGATAATTATCTTTTTACTACTTTTTGGCGAAAACTCGGTGACTAACGGCTTTTTAAGCGAAATTAGGTAATAATAGTAATACACATATAGAATAATAGTAATAGCTATACAGTTTTGAATTGCAACGAAATGCCGCTACCTTAACTTTACAAAGGTAGCTATACAAAGCCTCTATAGTCTCGTTAACAGAGTAGATCTTTAGATAATTTAGTATGTAAAACATAGTAATTAATGACAGAAGGAAGAGACTTAAGGAACATAATATGGAGACTACCACAACTTAGCCTAGTCCCCATATGGGTGTGGTACTGAAGGAGGACCGTTTTCGCCAGATTTTGGCGACATTTCGCTCCCGAACACCAAAATTGGCGCGGAAAGAATTGTCCCACTCAAAAGAGCGTTCATTCGTGGTTTTTTTTATTTAGAGGCGGGATTTTTTTGGGGGGTCAATCCCGATTCTTAATAATTTATTCAAAGGCGGGTCGAGTTTTTCCCGATTCTTAATAAATAATTATATCTATGTAATATTTGTGCGTTTCAAAGAATATACATATATTTTACAGTTATTATTTAAGGGATTCATGCATTATTCATAAATCATGAATAATGCATGAATCCCTTATTAAGAAGCCAGAAAGACAACTCCCACTAAGGAGCTATAAGGAGGGACTTTCTTTGCATTAATTTGGGGGGGTTACTACAGTCGCATATAATCGTCCTTTTTGGCGGTTCGGTCCACAAAAGATACCGTAGCCGAATTTGAATTTTGATACCTATCAAGTAAGTAAAATCATAATTTTTTTTAATAAATGCGAAAATTTTTAATTTATTATTTTTTCGGCAAATAAATACAAAATTTTATCCATTGTATTTTTTTGCGAAATTTCGGTATTTTTTATGCGAAATGTATCATCTTTGTTATAATCCTTGCCATATGAGTCAATGAACATAGTAAAATATAAATCGCAAGAGCGCCCAGTTTAAGATTTAAACCTGATCATACATAATAGAAAAATCGTCTTATAGCTAACTTTTTCTTTAACCCTTATGCGGGCGCGCCCATGTAAAAAGTGCAACATTTTCGTAACTTTTAATGGTTTCTTCTTACATGTAAGGTTTGAATATTCTAAGCAGTTTCTATTTATAGCTACGCCCGTTCTAATGCATGCCTGATTTTCTGACCCTTGTATTCCTTTCCATTCATTGTTAGTCGTGATTTAACCGTGGTAAACCAGCGATTTTACGGGATTACAATACGAGAAAAGCAGGAATTGATGTAGTCGTAGTCGATACAATGTGCAACTATTACACAATATCCCGCATATCAGGAAGATGGACAATCTCATCGTTTTTTAGGTTTTTGGACATAATAGGAATCCATTCGCAAGTTTCCTCAGATCCAATAAACCGGACAGTTTTGAAATAAGGCGATTGTATCTGCATTCTTTGGCCTTTAATTATAAATAATCTCAATATTATCAACATTTTATATCTTGCCATAAAACGCAGAATTATTGTTTTCAATTTGTGAAAAAAAAAGTTTATTACAAAAGGAATAATCTAGGTTGAAAGAGACGTTGCACTTTGTGCCACGCGCGCCTGCTGGTGTTTTGAAAATTAGCGCCCTTTACACGTACGCTCTTTCCCGCGTGAAACCACGATCCCGCGCGATTGAGGGCACGTGTGAAGGTGTCGGAGAGGAAGGGAAAGCTGCTTTGGAGCGTACTGCAAGTTTTCCCGCGCGCAATCCCGTACGCTCCAAGCACTCGCGAAAGAACGTACGTGTAAAGGGCGCTATTGTATCGCCCGCTGAAGAGTTAAGATGCCAGTTTGAAGAAGGAGAAAACATCATATTCTTTAGAAAGGCCAAGTGGCTGGATAAATAAATATTACTAAGAAATAATTCTGAATCAGCTGCTTATACGTAGTATACTATTACCGGATATTCATTAAAGTTAAGTATTAAAGAAAATGCCTGAATAAACCCCCCTCCCCCATTCTACCCTGAGGCTCTAAACCTTCTATTTCTATGATTTTAATTAGCTTTAAATGTAAAAATTTACTTTAAAATTCTTAAAGTTATGAATCATTTGCTGAGGTAAAATAACAAAAACTCGTAGAATTATTTGATGTAGGAGAGATTTGGGACTCTCAACATATATGAGATATTTCTCAATCGAAACGTATTGCATAACAGTAATGGAGAATGGCTTGTTTACAAAAATTAGACCTTGCTATAAATCTTTAAAATATCCATTTTACACTTTTGGAAAAAGAGAACTTGAATCTGAAGCAACCACGTGTCTCAAAACGATATTTCATATGAGATATTTCTCAGTCGAAACGTATTGCATAACAGTAATGCAGAATGGCTTGTTTACAAAAATAAGACCGTCTTATAAATCTTTAAAATATCCATTTTACATTTTTTGGAAAAAGAGAACTTGAATCTGAAGCAACCACGTGTCTCAAAACGATATTTCATATGAGATATTTCTCAGTCGAAACGTATTGCATAACAGTAATGCAGAATGGCTTGTTTACAAAAATAAGACCGTCTTATAAATATTTAAAATATCCATTTTACATTTTTTGGAAAAAGAGAACTTGAATCTGAAGCAACCACGTGTCTCAAAGCGATATTTCTTATGAGATATTTCTCAGTCGAAACGTATTGCATAACAGTAATGGAGAATAGATTGTTTACAAAAATAAGACCTTGCTATAAATCTTTAAAATATCCATTTTACATTTTTTGGAAAAAGAGAACTCGAATCTGAAGCAACCACGTGTCTCAAAACGATATTTCTTATGAGATATTTCTCAGTCGAAACGTATTGCATAACAGTAATGCAGAATGGCTTGTTTACAAAAATAAGACCGTCTTATAAATCTTTAAAATATCCATTTTACATTTTTTGGAAAAAGAGAACTTGAATCTGAAGCAACCACGTGTCTCAAAGCGATATTTCTTATGAGATATTTCTCAGTCGAAACGTATTGCATAACAGTAATGGAGAATAGGTTGTTTACAAAAATAAGACCTTGCTATAAATCTTTAAAATATCCATTTTACATTTTTTGGAAAAAGAGAACTCGAATCTGAAGCAGCCACGTGTCTCAAAGCGATATTTCTTATGAGATATTTCTCAGTCGAAACGTATTGCATAACAGTAATGGAGAATAGATTGTTTACAAAAATAAGACCTTGCTATAAATCTTTAAAATATCCATTTTACATTTTTTGGAAAAAGAGAACTCGAATCTGAAGCAACCACGTGTCTCAAAGCGATATTTCTTACGAGATATTTCTCAGTCGAAACGTATTGCATAACAGTAATGGAGAATGGATTGTTTACAAAAACAAGACCTTGCTATAAATCTTTAAAATATCCATTTTACATTTTTTGGAAAAAGAGAACTTGAATCTGAAGCAATCACGTGTCTCAAAGCGATATTTCGTATGAGATATTTCTCAGTCATGTATTGCATAACATGTATTATAGTCATGTATTGCATAACAGTAATGGAGAATGGATTGTTTACAAAAATTGGACCTTGCTATAAATCTTTAAAATATCCATTTTACATTTTTTGGAAAAAGAGAACTTGAATCTGAAGCAACCACGTGCCTCAAAGCGATATTTCTTACGAGATATTTCTCAGTCGAAACGTATTGCATAACAGTAATGGAGAATGGATTGTTTACAAAAACAAGACCTTGCTATAAATCTTTAAAATATCCATTTTACATTTTTTGGAAAAAGAGAACTTGAATCTGAAGCAATCACGTGTCTCAAAGCGATATTTCGTATGAGATATTTCTCAGTCATGTATTGCATAACATGTATTATAGTCATGTATTGCATAACAGTAATGGAGAATGGATTGTTTACAAAAATTGGACCTTGCTATAAATCTTTAAAATATCCATTTTACATTTTTTGGAAAAAGAGAACTTGAATCTGAAGCAACCACGTGCCTCAAAGCGATATTTCGTATGAGATATTTCTCAGTCGAAACGTATTGTATAACAGTAATGGAGAATGGATTGTTTACAAAAACAAGACCTTGCTATAAATCTTTAAAATATCCATTTTACACTTTTGGTAAAAGAGAACGTGAATCTGAAGCAACCACGTGCCTCAAAGCGGCCTCAAGCCTAAATTATGATTAAAGGGACATAGCTGAAAGGAATACTGTAATCGACAGCATAAATCACCTCAAGTTGAGAGCCTTTCACCTACCATCATGCCTCTCAAAAAACACTCGCCGGTCCATACATCTTCCGTACTCTGGACAAGGGGGAATCCCGGCTGTACGCTCCTTCTCCACAATGGAAATAAATGCCCATGTGCATGCCTCTTACCTTGCTCTCGGTATTTCCTTCTCTACCTCCTTGACACTTAACAAATGGACTCGAGTTGCGCATTCTCGGATCCGCCTTAATAACCCGTAATTTGGCAACTGTGAGCTCTCAACACTATCCACCTATAGATAAATCACGGATCGTCAGACCGATCGCTGAACAGACCGAGCATGGGGCTTCAAGCGTGTGATGTAACAAAAGAGGCGTTCAATCCATGAACTCATGCACCCTCATACAAATGGATGGAGTGAGAAGTTCCAGGGAAGGGAACTTTCCACTGAACTCAGGGACATCTATATATGCACCTAAATATCGGATGCCCCTCTCAAATATATATCCCAATATTATATATATATATATATATATATATATATATAAGCAGGGCCGGCCATCTGGGGGTGCGGCGGATGCTATGCACCGGGGGCCCGCGATTGAGGGGGCCCAACATGATCAAGAACTAAAATAATGTACTCTGGCACATGAAAACTTGCATTCGTAATATACTATGTTTGTGATTGTAATTTTTTTTTTACTTTACAAAAAATGGGCCCCAAATGGTTTCTTGCACCCAGGCCCCTTTATAGAGTAGGCCGGTACTGTATATAGGGGAACTTGATGTACCTCGGACCTATTTTGAATTTTGAATTTTTTGTTCATTCACAAAGTACATAGAAAACAAATCAAAGATACAATTTGATTCTTCATAATTTAATGATTTATCTGTAATTTTATTTCTTTTTTATTGAATTATTTTGATATTCCTTGAACAATTTAGAATTAAAGCGTCTTTAGGACGAAGGTGCAGCATGGTTCTTTTATCTTGGTCCGTCACACGTTGTGTCTTGGCCCTATTTTTATTTTTATTACTTACCTCAAAAGTCAAAATTGCACTCTAACCTAATCCTGAATTAAGAATCCAAGATAAAAACAGGTAAGTTGCTCAATTAAATTTAATTATAAACAAATAAAAACATCGCAACTAAACATGAAAAATAAAGCATCAGTATTATTCTATATTGTAAGCTTTCAAATCAACCCTCAATAACATATTCTGCTGCTGTCTTAGGGATTGATTGTATTGGGAAATAGAGATGATTCTTGCCTTAGGGAACCAATAAATAAGAAATATTAATAAAATGGGAATTAAATAGCAGCGGATTGAAGTTGGGGCCTAGGACCAAGATAGAAAAGAATTCCCTGTATGTGGTACAATAGGTTCTTACTCCAAACAACTGTTCTATTCTCCTACCTAAATGTTATGTTAAAGTCATGATTTTGTGACTGGTATGTTTCTAAAGGGTGACTCAGTTAAGAATGATTTTTGTTTTACATTCAAAACTTGTTAAAATCTCAAGAGAAAACAAAATTAAAACGTTAAAATATTTACTTATAGCTCACGAGACTTAATAGATGCGGTTAATTGTTAGACTGAAACAGAAAGGTTTTTATACTGCACTACTGGTCATTAAAATTGTAATACAAGGAAGGAAAGCAAATAACAAAAGCAAAGGAAAACAAGTAACTTATTGTACGTATACATCATAGTAGGAAGAAAACATGATTAAATTTGTAGGCAAGTCGGGGGTATACACGGTCCGATATTCGTACACAGCTTCAGCCTCTGGCAGCTAAAACGGCTAAATATCGAGTCGAACTTGGCTTGGATGACATATACGGGCAAGTCATTCCATGCTACTTCAAGTCTATACCACACTTGATTAATCGTAGTGCCTGGAGAGCGGTGGCTGCCTAGTCTCTCAGCAACCTACGACCAGATGCTTTCGATGGGTGAGAGATCTGGAGAACGTGCTGGCGAGGGCAACAGTCGAACACCCTTTGTGTCGAGGCAGGTCAGGACACGACGAGTAACATGAGGTCTTGCGTTATCTTGTTAAAAGATGCCGTCTCTGATTCCCCGAAGAAGATAGGAAACAGACACCGCCCTTAAGATCTCAGAAATCGCTGGCTCTTCAGATTAAAGATGACGCGAACAAGACATGTTCGTGTGGTGTACCCAATGGCTGCTCATACCATCACACCATGTGCAGGGCCAGTATGACAATATCGAATGCAAACAGGCCACGTGCGTTCTCCTCGGTGCCTCCAGACATGGATACGTCTATCATGATGCTGCATGCAGTACCGGGACTCGTCTGAAAAGACGACGTGGTGCTACTCCTGTATCCAGTTTTGTCGTTGGGCGTACCACTGTCGCCGAACGTCTCTATGCTGCAGTGCCAAGGGAAGCCGCAATAATGGTCGCCATACATACAGTGTGTGTGTGTATGTATGTGCTGCTCTAGACGTCATCGAACTGTCCGTGCGAATAATTATCGTGCTGCAAGAAAGCCTATTTCCTGCCTCAAGCTCCGTGATGTGACTGTACGATCCTGCAAGGCCGACCTGACAACAAGCCTGTCCTTACCGACGACGCGAACAAGATGTGTTCGTGTCGTGTACACAATGGCGTTAATGGTGAGAGGCCGTTGAGATCCTGCATGGCGTTCAGTATGATCTTCTTAGATTTTTTAAAATTAAATTTTTAAGCTGTTTTAGTAACTTTTTTTAAGTTTGCATTTAAAATGATAATTTGAGGGTTATAAAATTTATATCACGAGAAAGATCATAAAAATTCCTTCAAAATGAAATCTTTTTCGAATCTTTACCTCTATTTTCTGATTTTTGGTGAGTTTTTAAAGATTAATTTTTAGAATTTAATTTATTAAATGCCGATCACGTGATTTCTTTTTCTGGTACTATAATAAATTTATCGTCACATGCATAAAAACTAAATAGACAAAATTTTTTTTTTCATGCTAATACGGCAGACGATTGGACATTATTTTGTGTATAAAAGTATCCCTTACGATTTTTTTATAAATATATATTTTTTTTTTCTACATCAATTGTATATATTGATCGTCGTATTTATTATAAATATATATATATATATATATATATATATATATTTTTATATTTATTTTTTTTGGCATTAATTGCATACATTGACTGTTGTATTTAATTTGAATGTACTCCGTAGCGAAGTGCGGGTTTTCAGCTACTATATATATATATATATATATATATTTAAAAGAGAGAAAGAGAGGGAGATGACTTCGAACACCTACTTTTGCATTTAATATATTACACACATACACACTAACACTATATATATATATATATATATATATATATATATATATATATATATATATATATATATATATATATATATATATATATATATGTGTGTGTGTATGTATGTATGTATATACACTATGCACGACAGAGAATATTTTACAAATAAGGAATACGTTGCTCTTCAAAACATGATACACGAAACTTTCATTCATCTATTGGTAAACTAAGTTCGGAACATTTTCACCTATGTTAGTGAATCTAAAGCATAAGTAGGCAATAACCAATAAATGCTTAGGAAAAAAGTAATGAGAATTTCCTACAACTTTTTACTCTCTTCACGACAGGGGCACATAACTTTCTGTGGCACCCTATCTGCGCAACGGTGACCGCGCTAATCTCGCAGGAACAACCGTCGGAGCATTCCGGACATTTATCTTCATGATTAAGTCGTGAGATTCTATCCGAGAACGGGCCTATGAGGAGTGTTTTAAATTACAGTAATAAACGGATGAAACTTAATCGTAAAAAGTAGATGGTGTGGAAATAAAAACTTCCCAAAAAAAAGCATAAAAACACCCTTCGTAAGGGTCACATACAGCGACACTTAAAACTCGACCTCACGCCTCTCTTTCTTTTTTTTTCTTAAACTGCTCGACGCATAAAATTTGCCTGCTCGCTTCCCCTCCTCGAGAATATCTTTAACACCTATCAAGCAACAATCGCGGCATTGAGTGGCCGGGAAACAAATGTCCCTCTTAAAATGATTTAGCGTATTAACTGGCCCTAATGCGTCGAGTTATAAATCTGGAGTGCAGCACAGGCGCAGAATGAAGGGGTGTCGTTGCTGCGATAGGCATGTTACACATCAGGCTTCCAAGAAGATATAGAGTGTAAACCCTTCTCGGTGCAAGCCAGCTCGTTTTCTTCTCTTCAGACGGTTGCTAATTTATAAGGGAGGTCAAATTGTAGTGGCGTGGTTTGTGTTAAAGGATTAGGGCATCTTTTTTATCCATTTTTTAAAATTTCCGCTTGTCAAGAGCAACCAGGAAAGGCAGTAAACGGATGAAGTCAATCGCAGCTTGCTTCCAAGACAATTTGGTTTCCTCTGTCACTCGTATGTGTTTAGATTCAGAAGTCTTGTCATATCACGCTTCTCAAAGATCACAGTAAATACACTCTCGGTAGCCTATCTAGACCGTATAGATTAGAAAATGAAGAGTGGGTGAGATACCCAAAGGGAGACATTGCAAGAAAGAGTAATGGTCTCTTAGTCATTGTTCTTAAAAATGAAGTTTCTTGCACTAAATGAGAGAACTGAGTTCTTAGTATAACCTGGTTATGTGTTGGCATATAGATACGAGTTTTAACTGGATTAATTCCACAGACTATTAACTATCAGAATTTTGACAATGCTAGAATAGAATACGGATGGTTGATTTTAAACTGAAGTGCAATGCTCCCATTTTCCAGTGCAATGGAAGAAAAGAGGTGTTAGTGTGTGTGGGGGGGGGGGGGGGGGTATTTTCGATGTAAAAAGGGACTATAGCTTAAAAGAACGTTTTTCACAGTAGGGGTTTGCCATGATTATTGGAAAAATATCATGATGTTCCTTTTACTCTATGGGCACATTGCCCCTACATACTTAAAACTATTGATGAATGAGAACTCAAGAAGAGCCTGAGTGGTCTGTACACTGATTTGTGTAAAATCAGGGACATTTCTCTAGATCGAACGGAAAATTTAAAAGGTTAACCAATTCGAAATGCTCTTGTACTGCAAAAGATGACCATTAAGCGCTCCAAACTAACCACAATACTTCATACAACTTACTGATCTAAAAAATTATAATGTGTGTGAATGAAGGTCTCGGTGATAAAACTATATTAACTGAAAACTTTTGCAACCAGTGCCGGATTATGCCTCTGAGGGGCCCGAGGGGGCAATATATGCAGTGTGGTCTGATCTTGACAAGTGTTTGGCGCAGCTTGTCCCTTCTGGACCCTGCGCCATCAAACCTTAACAAACCAACCTATTCAGCTTGTTCTAGAATTCTCCAAACAAACTTTATCTGCATTTGACAACTGCAAAAATATACTGCATATGCACATTGACTTAAAACTGAATATCCAGAAATGTGAAGACTATTCAAAATAGTATAGAAGTTCATACTTATAGCATTATGGTGGGTTTATTTATTTTCTTAAGGTGACTGCCTACTTGAAAATCTCATTCTCTGACTATTTTGGTCAATTTCATTTTTTGCAAGAATCTTGTAATTCAATCTTTTCTCTTTTCAAAACCGTTTTGATTTTCCTTCTACATCAATTAAAATCAGAGTTATAGCTATTTAAAAATGCATCGTCTTCTACAAAACTGAAGTGACAAACAACTTTAAATGTGTTTCTTAGAATTATGTTTTTTGGCTCAAATCTCTACCGTTATCATGATATCCGACATGATTTTGTATATAATTTGATAAATTTTCAGGAAATGTTTTAGATGCTATTGTTAATGAAATGACGTACAATAATGGATGCATAATAAATAGTTTTCTTATTAGGGGCTGTTTTTATAAGGAAAGGAATGAAGAATCGGGGGAAATTTTCATATTGGAACATAAAATTGTGTATTATTTTTGTATTTTAAAATTTCACTTAGATTGTAGGTCATTCTGATGATAACTGTTATATGTATCATGTGTAAGAAGGAAATTAAAATAGTAGCATTAGAATTTTGTGCAGAGGGATAGGCGTTTTAGCTAAATTTCATTAAAAATTACTTCAAATTGACAAATTTATAAAAAAGTATGGTATTTACAGGTAAACTTTTGTTCCTTTTTTAATTTTCAAGCGCTACTTTACCATAAAAGACCAAAAGAATCTTTAAAAAAAGATTATTTGAAAAAATTGACTCCGAACGTAGACCTTAAAACAGTGATTCTCAACCTTTTTTTTTTTGTAGCGGCACACTTTTAACGATTTCCAAATTTGGCGGCACACAAAGAAAAAGATAAGTTTAAAAGTTGTTTACTTAAAACGGATAAAAACAGTTAAAAATATAGCATTTAACTGTAAAAACAACAGTTTTCTTTAACAGTGTACTTTTCTTTAATTTAAACAAACTTTACTCGTAATAAAAAAAAAACATTATAATTTTTACTATATACATTTTTAAAATTTGGAGGCACACTTTAAGAATTTGGTGGCACACAAAAGTGCCGCGGCACAGTGGTTGAGAATCACTGCCTTAAAACATTCATAAGTCTCCGCTTTTTTTAAAGATGAAACACGCTAATTTTTTTTAACTGCATTGCAGTGATCGCGGTCTCCCAACGCTTTAACCCTCAGAAATATAATTTCCCCAACCAAAGCTAGAGAAATAAAACAAAGCAAAAAAGCTAGAGAAAGAAAAGGAATGAAATCTCCACCGCCTCTCTCCACACATGGCCGGTAAACAGTCCATCACGGATTAGAAGAACGTTCGCAAGAGGTGTGTGCGACCGCCCCGCCCCTCATTCAGCCCCGTGCAACACCGGACGCCCAGAACGCGATGCTACGTAATTACCTAATTGAGATTTAAGAGTCGGCCTAAAGTTGGTTTTTCGAGCTCTAAAGCCGGCGATTATCGGCTGACAGTCCGATTTCAACGCGGGGAGGGATTCATTACCTGGAATCCGTGTCTGAATGGGCTGTTGGCAGCAATAGCGTGCCGCCAGGCAGAACAAAAACGAAAAGATAGGCGGTAATTTATAGGGTCCCAAAGCTCTTCGCTTTTGTACCTGTGGCAGTGAAAAATAAGCCGAGGGTTTAGAGGTGTACGATGATGCATCGAGTTTCATGTATTATTTACAAGTCGCATGTGCTCCGTTCGGCTATTTCGTCGGGTACAGACGTGCTTTTTTCGTAATACGTCATGCGCGCTTCCTCCTCCCCTTCTAATTTCATGATCATTCATTAGAAGGTAAGAATCCCGAAAGAGCTGGCTTTTGTAATTATTTTTTGATATGAATGAATTCTGTCTTCCCCGAAAGCCACAAGCGACATCAGAAGTATGTCAAATGAATATTCTCTGCATTAAACAACAGGACTTGCCTCAAGGTGTGGTTTATTTGAACTTCTGTTTCACAGCACGGTATTCATTTGCCAAATCAAAGCATCATTAATTTTTCTTTTGGAAGGAGAATTTCTTTCGATGTTCATACCTGCCTTCTCTTATCAATATTTGCCACCTAGGGAAGACATTCGTACCCACTGCGTCCCAAACTTCTTCAAGGTACTACGCCACTGCGATATTTCATAATTTAAGTTAAATATTGATAAGACCAGTAATTCACCTTTTAATTTATTAATGAAGTTGCACCATTACTGCATGGATATGGTAGATGATTCTAATGTTCACATTATAAAAATCCTAACAGCATATTTATTCTAATTTGTTTAGAAAGTTCAGGCAGATTACAGGGTCGCCCAAGCGTGGACGACAAAGTTACCTGTTTGAACTTGTGCTTGGACGAAAACTAGTTGCTTTCTCCACAAACCTATTTGTATTAAAGCTAGTCTCACAGAGCGTCAGTGAAATACCACGTAAGACAATTCACAGTAAAGTGATGGCTAAGAGGGTTTGAAAGTCTTTTTTACACAAGCTTCAGAGCGACTGCTGTTAGACTATCAAAAACACGCTTGATCCGGGTAATGGCCGAATGTCTAAGTCGCCGGCATTCGGTACCAGAGTCTATGGGTTCGAGTCCCTCTATTGGCAAGGATGTTTGTAGCCGTTCGGACAAACATCCGAACATGTTAACATTTTAAGCAATAGGTTCTGGTCTAATTAGCGCTCGTGTAGAAAGAAATGACAGTAGTGCTCTCAACTAAACAATCTACCAAAACACCCTTGAAATTAAGATCTGGTTGTAAAAGCTTTGTCTGCGACTTTTCAGTGTGTATCACTCTTTATGAAAAACTATTTATTTTTCAGAATAAGAATGGATCTATTTAACTTATCTAACTCTAGTAAATTTGCTCATATAATCATTGTGTGTTTACGACAAATGATATTAAACTCAGTTTAATATGAGGAAAAACTAGATGTCTGCAATGACTTTTCTAAATGTTTTAAGTGAATTTGAACTGACTGAATAAAAATCCTCAGTGATCCTTTCAGGATTACGCATTTCCATATGCTTATACACTGAAGTGCCACTGAATTAGGGATAGCAAAGCCTATGCAAATTGTGTAGCGCTGCGCATCATGTATGCGCAAGTGAGGGCGCTGTGGTAACTGCATATATAGCGCGTACTGTGGTTGTTCTGAATTAGTTGTTGGAATTGCCAGTATGGGTAAACTGACTGATTTAGACGCCTTCGATCGCGGACAAATCGTAGATGCGCGACGCATGGGCCATTCAATTTCCGAAATCGTCAGACAGCTAGGATTTTCAAGATCGACAGTGTCAAGAGTATACTAAGAATACATGGATGGGGGAAAAAAACTAGCGATCGGACAAACTGCAAAGGACAATTAGCCTTGACAGTGCGTGGTGAGAGACGGCTCAGGCGTATTGTACGTAGCCAGCGAAGCCAAACATTAGCTCAAATTACCACCTAGTTTAATGACGGTGCCAGTCGTACAGTCAGTAAACGGACTGTGCAACGCTCGCTTTGTGTGTATTCAAAGGACCTAGGTCCTTGGCGAGGGGTAGTAAGCAGCATCAGTTTAAGGAGAGGTACCACTGGGGCTGAAGTCTGACTTGACCTCAAAGAACAACGGTCCCGTAATTTTCAACCGAGTCAAGTGACGGGACCGCAGCACTTGACCCCGCACCTCCAGAGGTAAATTTGAGAACTTGGAGGACATTGTAGCCACGCCCTATTTTACGTGCCCCGGCCACCATTAGTGAACACGGCGGTGGATTTGCAGCGACGAGCATCGAACCAGGGACGTTCAGATCACTGGCTCGACGCTTTGGCAACCGGGACACCTCGGCCTTGTAATTCTTTAGACTTTTACAATCATTACACACCACATGATAATATGAACTAAGGAAGAGACTTGTTCATCACGACATAGTTAAAGCTTTCCCGTAAAAACGGCTCACATCGACCAGGTCATTAGGAGCAAAAGCTGAAACCCCAAATTTTATGACATACTTACAACGATGTGATCTTCGTTACCAAACTTTTTTTGTTATCTCTAAAACTCGATATACATCTCTGGGAAATAGGAAAAAGAAACCAGGCTAATTATCCTTATTTATAGGTGATTTACAGTCTGTGAATTAAAACTATATTAATAATTCCAGCGCCGCATTAGTCGTAATATATACACTTTAAAACCGAGATCAACGGATTAGAAAAAAATAGAAAAAAATGAACCAGGCGGGGTGAAGAGGAACGTTTTTCGTAATTAGGAGACATAAACGACCATAAATTAACGAGACGCGTCGTAAATAATGTTGTAAAACGCTAACGGCCTGGTTGGAAACGCCAGGAGGCTGAAATGGGGCGAAAGCAGTCGAGGATTTATTAGACATTCTTATGTATAAGACAAACATAAAGAGGCCTTCTTTACTCCATTACTTCCTTTGTATATTCATTTTACTTTCATCGTTGTATTACGTGTTTATGTTGAGATGACATAAAATGGCAGGGATCTCTGATCTTCAGTTAGATATTTATATGGATAGAATATAAGAAGTATGAAAATATAATTAGAGAACTTTTTGGTTGGTTGATTCATTGATTGATTCGAAGCCTTATGGCCAATTGTGGTTATTGGGGGGTAAACTGGCCTAATAATTACTGACTGACCTAAATAATTTAGGGAAAATTGACCTAAATAATTTTTGTACTTAAAAAGTAGAAAACTTTTACTTAATATAAATAATAATTTTATACATATACATACATTTACACACACACACACACACACACATATATATATATATATATATATATATATATATATATATGTATAAATGCGGAATCACTTGTCGCTTCTAGACATTCGCCCGAATGTGAATTACCGGGCAGACAACGCCTTGCAGACACCAGACCAATAGTGGTCAACATCGAATGCTGACGGCCGCCCTAACTCGCACAGCAAGACTGTTGACCATTCATTTAAGGGGGCACCATATAGGCGGCCAGCACTACCCCCTAGAAGCCGGTCCCGTAATTTAGAACCGAGACAAGTGACGAGACCGGAACACTTGACCCCGCACCTCCAGAGGAAAATTTGAGAACTTGGAGAACAATGCAGCCACGACAGATTTTATGCTCATCAGCCGCCATTAGTGTACGCGGTGGTGGATTTGTCAGCGACCGGCATCGAACCAGCAACCTTTAGATCACTTGCTCGACGCCTTTGCCAACCGGGCCACTGTATATATATATATATATATATATATATATATATATATATATATATATATATATATATATATATATATATATATATATACAGTGGCGTAGCGAGGGGGAGCAAGGGGGTCTATCATGCCCCGGACGTCACAGAGGGGCGCCAAATGGTCCTTTTCACTAATTTTATATATTATATTACTACAGTTGGCTCTCTGTTTAACGTCGCTCTACTTAACGACGATCTCTATTAAAAGACGATATTTCCTAGTCCCGGCTCCTCCGACGTAAAAAAATTCTATTTAAAGACGATGTTGTTTCTGTTTAACGACGAATTTTTTTTTACATGATAAACTTTTTCTTCAACATTTTATCTGCAGAAGGGGAAACTTCCGTGGGGGAAAAATTTTTGTTTCAATAACAGACCCGGAATTTCTTTGATGTTTGCAATGTTGCAATCATAGACTTGCTGCAGTGGGAAAACGGGGGGGGGGGAGGAACTACTCTTTCTTGGAAGATCGAATATTCTTTCATGGAGCTCTTAGTGCGGGAGCTGAATCACTCTGTTAACCCTAGAAGATGAAGTTGAAGACACGGAAAACTAGACACTGCCACCGTCTTACACAGATGCAACTTCTGCTCTAGATGTTCTCCGACGCTATATGACATCGAATATGGAAGATGATATATTTAACATTTTAGAAAATCTGGAAAAGAGAATAACAAAAACATGGCAAAAAATGAAGCAATCGACACTTTATCTCTTTTTTAATACCTAATTTATTGTATTGTTTGTGCTCTTTTTTCAATGTAATTTAAAATAACATTTTGCGGATAAATTAATAATGATAATAAAAATAACATTTTTAAACACGTCAATATATTAAGAAATATATTGACAGTTCTAAGCCTGTAAAGTGTGAAGGGAAATGTTACATTTTCACAAATTCTGTTTAAGGACGAGCTCTACTTAAGGACGATTTTTCACGGTCCCTTGAAAGTCGTTAAACAGAGAGCCAACTGTATGTGTTTTTCGCAGGGGGGGGGACTCCCCCCCCCCTGCGAACTATCGTGACCCGGGCGCCAGTTATGCTCGCTACGTCACTGTATATATATAGTAATTTTATACATACATATATATATATATATATATATATATATATATATATATATATATATATATATATATATACACACACACACACCACATACCACCGCGGTATCAAGGAAAAGCACCCAGGTCACTTCAGCTCTACCATCCCAACGATGTCAGGGAATCTTCATTTTAAATGTGTAGCTTCAAAACATCAGCTACAGTATGAAACATTTTTGTTGCTTAATTAAAGGAACTAAAGTATCTAAAGATTAAATAAATGTCTAATTTTGCCTACTACATGCATCAGAAAATTCTGTTTTTTTTCATACGTTTCAGTAAAAATCTAATGATGCGGAAAGTGCGTTTGAATTGTTAGTTTATCTATTACAGTCCAGAATAGAATTTGTTGTTTTTCGAATCGGAACCCAGCAAATGAGCCGCGAAAGAAGAATTGCAAAAATTCTGCTACTTAAATGAATGGATGACCGAAAGTCACGAAAAGGGCTGCAGAAGATATAATTATATGTAATGAGTAAAGAAAATATAGAAGCCTCTTTCTTGAAAAAATGAACCCGTTCTAATTAAGAGGGAATTGTAAAATTTATGGATCACAAGCTAACTATTATCTCCAGGTCGCAGATAATTTTGAAAAGTTGCTATAA
>OU015498.1:25258301-25270801 GCA_907164885.2 Dolomedes plantarius | reverse complement strand
AAGTTGTTACTCTGTGTCAGTCATGTTATTTGCAGAGTTCTGGTAAATGTATATCCTTCTCAGATTGTTTTAGCACTAGAAAGACGGAAATTTTTTTTCTTACTAAAAAGACTGCACGCCGGCATTTTGACAGTCAGAAATAAAATCAAGAATTTAAAATATTTAATATTTTTTAAATGGTTAAATACTTTGAATTTTGAACTATTTCATACCAATATATAATAGATTAGTATATACAGTGAGATGTGCGTGTGTGTGTGTGTGAGGGGTGTGTGTGTATATATATATATATATATATATATATATATATATATATATATATATTATATATATATATATATATATATATATATACATAGATATAGATATAGATATATTTTTATGCAGGTATGCCGTGCTGACAACCTGGTATGGTTTATCCGTAAAAATATATGCACGGTTTGTGCAGTCCTTATTTTTCAACACCAATATTTGCGAATTACCAATATTTCTGTTATTTACAAAAGGGGGAGGAGACGAAAAGAAACTAACATTTTTCCAGGTATTATTTTAAAGATTTCTCCCTGTTTTCTATGTTGCCGTCAAATTGACATCTTTCGATCTTAGTAGGTATAACAACACATTTTCAAACCCCTCTTTACTATCGAATATAATTTTGTAAATGTGTATGCATATTTTGCGTAAAATTAGAAAAAAGTCATAACATTTCAGAAGCCTGAAGACAAAAATACAGACATAGCGCTCAATAGTATGTCCGAAAAAGTCAAAATGACGGCAGCCGTCTTTCTAGTGTTAAGAAAAAAGTGTAATGCCGAAGCTTTTAATAATCCAAATGAGACTATTTTAAAACTTATTTTGCGCCACTTATGGGAGTCAATGTTTCCATAAACAAAAATTAACAACTATTGGCGCATTTTAAAGGTATTTCATCTCAATTCTTTACTAAACAAATTCAAAGGGAGTTAATGGTAACTGAATTATAGTTATTGAGCATCAGGACTATCGACTTCGTTGAGTCCCAGATTAAATTATAAAAGGATAGGGTACCATATCTCCTACAAGGAAATATGATATAAGGAATAGATAATCTTAACCCAAAAGAGCTAATTATGATACCAGAACAGTTTTCGATATTATAGACCGTTGTTTTTCTTTTTCTTTTTTACTGAGCTCTGCACACTTTATGGAAGCGACAGACAAGAAGCTCCTTGATTACGTCAAGATGATAAGCATTACATAATTTTTTTAAATGCGAATAGTATTTGAAGATTTAAATTACCGTACTTTGTGACTGCAGGGGTAACTTTGTGACACATAGTAATTTTTTCGTATTTCGAATCTTACGCCGCGCCCGTAATACCAGGAAGGCAAAGAACATCGCCAAACATACAGAGACACCTAGTGGCCAGTGTCCAAAGCTTCTGCACGCCATTTGTCTTCGATGGCCAGTGTATTGTTCGAACCTGTTCTCAAGCTATTGACTCAAACTTTGGAAACTTTATGTGCTGAAGGCTAACACCTTATACAACCAACTACCACAGATAATTATTTTTTATACTCAATATGTTGGTTAGATTTGGAACAAAATAATTTTTGTGTAGTGATATTTCCGAGATATGAGAACATAACCTAAATATCGAAAGGTGACGAGGTTACGTTGTGACACATTGACACTGTCGCAAAATAACCCACAAAGTCGACCCACCTCCTCCGGCCTCTCGATGTTGCATTTTTCTGTCCTCTAAAATACCACTGGAGAGAAATTAGTATTGACTATCTGGAAAAAACTTCCCAAAGGAGCAGAATGTACCGAAAGACGAATTTCCTCATCTCAAAAAACTGATGTCAAAGATATAGATAAAACTATCCAATATTTGTAATAGGTATATATATAATTGTGTATCAAGCTTTTGATAAGCGTTTTAGTGTCTAACTTTGTGTCAAGTAATTTTCCCTCTTGGATTTCAAGGCGAAAACACAGATGTCACAAAGTAGCCCCAATCGGCGGGGAAACTTTGTGACACATTTGAACTCTAATTTCTCAATGGTAATTAAGGATCCAGGTTAACGCAATACATTACTACGTAAGGAAAGGATGTACCAATGTTTTGCTATTGTTCGTTTCGGGCTGCTTTTAAAACTGATCGGCTGGTACAGGAAATAACTTAAAATCTGTCACAAAGTAACCTCATCTTACGGTATCTTGATAAATGCCCCAGTCTTTTAGAGATAAAATATTTTGTTTGAGACACAGAGGGAACTATTAAAAGGCGAACTAAAAATCAATGAGTATTCGTTTTCGGAATGTTTCAGTTGCAATTTACGTATTACATACAAATTATTTATTAAATGTGTCAACTTTAAAAAAAAGAAGGAAAGAAACACACTTTTCCTAAAAAAGTCTGTAAAATCCAGTCTGTAAAATTTAGTAAATCGTAAAAAATCTCAAACGTGGGCATCGATAGATTTATTTTCAGTGATATTCTACGACACTGGGTAAACGTAAAACGTAATGCCTTATGTTTGAGGTTTGCTTGTTTTGGGTCAACTTTGGACGTAAATCTTTCAGTGTAGCGGACACATTTACAAAGCAAATCGTCATAATACCTGTGCCAGAAAAATGGAAACCAGTAAAAAAAAAAGCCAAAAATAGTAATAAATCTCCAGCTTTCAGGTAACCTTGGACCTATATTTCGCACTTGTTACCTACTCTTCAGCAAGATATAACCAATGAATTTGCTGGAGGGAAAGGAATTCCTAATGAGGATTTCCTACAGATTTTTACTGATAACTGGCAAACTGCAGCCAAACCTGCCCACATCGAAAAGAAAAGCAAACTGTGGTACGAAATTCGCGTCTATCACGAATTGTAGTGCAAAATTTACAGAGGAAGATGACAATATGCATAGAGCCTGTCTTTAGATTAATCATGGCAAGTAATCATACATAAAGAACTATAAAATAGTTCTGGAAGAACCTAGTAGAAAAATTAAATTTCAGGTAGTCTCTTCTAACGAAACTACAGCGGGTTATTAACGTAGGATTACTTATCGTTACTTACCTCTTTTGTATATATATAGGTATGTATGTGTTATGTATATATGTAACTATATATATGTACGTATATATATATAATATATATATATATATGTGTGTGTATATATATGTGTGTGTATATATATATATGTATGTATGTATGCATGTCAAAATTTTGACACATTTTTGGTACTTTTCTGTTTAACAGTTTATTGCTTGCCCAAGCGATACAGGCTGGATTTGGCGCACTGCCAAAATTATAACTAGCGACGCAGGACATCTGAAATTTTTCTTTCCGGAGGACCGTTATGGAGGAACGAAATCCTACGTTAAAACTTCAAGGAGATTAGAAGAAGGCATGTTTTCCTGTGAACCACTGCTTACACCTCCTACGTGGAAAGCCACTACTGAAGCTCCATTAGGATCAATTAGGTTTTCAGTCGCTTTTAATATCCGAAAGAAACAATGGACTGTATTATTTAAAACGGAAGATATCTAATTCTGTAGTGAAAGAAATCTCGCCAAGTCACGAGAAGAGCATTTGGCGTGAAAGATTTCCCTTGGCGCAGATCCATTTCACTTCCAGCAACCCTAATAGTTGAGGTATTTGTACTTTATTTGAACGCGGGAGCGTGCTGGTATTGAAAGAACTACGACGGGAAGGGAGAGCAAAAAAATTCCAGTCACGATCGTATTTTGTTGATTCGAACGGTTGTAAACACCTATCTCTGCTACTCCCGGTTTATCTCCGAAAAGGGGGTAGGGCGGGAGAAAATAGTTTACAAGAGGAAAGAAGGGGGAGGGAGATAAGTTTTTCTCCAAAACCTCTCCGTAGTTTGTCGAGAGTGTTCGCAGTTTTACGACGCACCGGAGAAATGACTGCTTTGGGTTGCTACTGGCGCTAATAGAGAACAGAAATGTCGCCAAAGCACTGAGCGCGGTGGTGTCGGAGACATTTAAAAAAGAGTTATGTGATCTCCTAATACTGGTAAGAGAATACATAATTAAAGGACTCTTAGATGTGTAACGGTTAGTTTTAAGATTCCTTCGAAAAAGACTTTGGATGTGTTAGATAATCTGAGACGTTATCTTGAAAGCAAAACCAGCGACAGATAATTTTGTGTTGTGACTGATGCCCCTTGATCGACAATATATTGTCAGTTCAAGTCCACAACGGCTATTGGGTAAAGTGGTGCGGCCCCGGCTTCCAATAGCACCACAAGGGTCGGAGTCCGACTTGGCTTACTGACAATTGAAACCACACCTCGAGAGGTAAATCTGAGAACTTGGAGGACATTGCAGCCACGACAGATTTTTCATGCACCAGCCTCTATAAGTGTACACGGCGGTGGATTTGTCACAAACCGGCATCGAGCCAGAGACGTTCATATATCTTGCTTGCTGTCTTTGCAACCGGGCCGCTGCGCCCACACAGATACTTTTAATACATACAGTAAAACCTCGTTTATCCAGACTACCTGGGACCATAGGATATATATATATATATATATATATATATATATATATATATATATATATATATATATATATATATATATATTTATATTTATATATATATCAAAATTTTGATGCATTTTGGTACTTTTCTGTGAAACTGTTTACTACTTGCCCAAGCGATATAGACTAGGTATGGCACGCTGAAAAAATTATAACTCGCGACGACGGACGGTTGTAGCGTCTGAAATTTTGCTTTCCGGAGGACCGTTATGGGGGAACGTAATCCTTCGTTAAAAAGTGTTGCAGTTAAAAAAGCATTTCCCTTTCTGCGCATCCGTCTGCAAGACATCTAAAAACATACTAAGATCCAAATAAATTATCCTGATTTTGGTCAACGATTCATCATAAATGATAAAAAAAATGTAAACAATATTGTATTGCAGACCAATGGGGTTTTTAATTTAACAAATATCGGCGTGTATCTGTTAAGGCTTTGCTTAGAACTTGTAAACAATATTTACCCGGTATTCCATGAAAACGGGGAAAAAAAACCAAACTAGCTAACGTAACACACTGCAGTTTTGCATATTTTTAAACTTTAAATGAAGTAAGAAATTTTGCAGTCGGTGTTTTAGAAAAAAAAAGTATGAAATACTTATCGAATAAGGCAATAAGTATGTTAATGAAAGTAATGATCCTGGTTGTGAATTATTATTTGCAAATTTTCAAGAAGTCAAAATACCGTATGGCAATAATTGTGTTCAATGATATACTAGGAGCACTTGCATCGGATTGGTTTACCTCAATGTTAACCCATGGAGAAAATGCGTCCATCATTTACTACATAAATGCTGATAATCCAATAAAAATGGTTTTTGCAGATAGCCTCGACTTTTCTGCACCTTACAATAGGATTCATTTTAAAATTTTCGTCCACCAAAGGAATTAAGGAACGTTTAAAACATAAAAAATTGGACCCTACATTTCAGACCTGATTCCGAGTGGTTGAGTTTTATACCATGCCAACCACGCAACTTCAAACTGCAGACTCTCTGAAACCAAAGACTAGCGCCCTGGTTATTTGGCCAAAGTTTGGTTGCTTTCCGTGTGTTTCTTTACAAGTACTTCACTGTAGAGTTTCCTTGAATACTCTTTTATACTAGAAGGTAACCCGTCATTTTGACGTCATAATACTAATAATGACGTCATAATGGAAAAAGTATATGAAAGTTAAAAATATCCCGAATTATCTAACAATATTGCATTTAATCCACGCACCTTGTAAAAGCAAACGCTTTCATTATTTTTTATTTATTTAGTTTTTCATGCGATTGGAGTAGTAGACTGCCATCCAACCCGTCATTTTGACGTCATAATACTAATAATGACGTCATAATGGAAAAAGTATATGAAAGTTAAAAAATATCTCGAATTATCTAACAATATTACATTTAATCCACACCTTGTAAAAGCAAACCCTTTCATTATTTTTTATTTATTTAGTTTTTCGTGCGATTGGAGTAGTAGACTGCCATCCAGTTCTTTACAGCTCACTACGCGATATGAATACTTGAGCTACTTGATTCATTCACATTCAAGTGTGTTTACTTTCAGAATTCATCGCAAAAGTAAACAGATTTTTAAAATCTGTTAAATATACAGCTAAAAGCATCAAATTTTTTTTAGTTCTGAATGTTTTATAGAAAAATAGGCTGAACAAACGTGATTTGATGGAGAAGATATTAGTTTTTAGGTAAGAAAAAATTCTGATCCACATCTGAAATTGAAATTAAGCCTAACCGGCTGTTTGTATACTGAGGGCTTCAATTGAAAGATGAGTACAGCCCGGAAGTGTTATACAGAGACAACGGCTATTATATATATAATGGTAGGTATAATATGTGGTCTGTTCTGTATGTTAAGAAATCACAAGTCTTGCAACACTCTCTTCTGTGTAAACCAAGCAAAATCTTGGCAATGACATTGTCCTACCAAAAGAGGGTTCGTAGCAGAAAATTACCTATATTTCAATATTTTATATGTTGTTATATTAAGGCCTACGATTTGAAGAAAATTTGTCTGCTATTTACAGCTACATAAATGCTGATAATCCGACAAAAATGCCATTTTCAGACAGCCTGAACTTTTCTGCACCTTGCAACAGGATTCATTTTATAACTTTCTTTCACCAAAGGAACTGATGAGTGATTAAAACACACTATACCAGATTTTTCCCCCGAATTATTTAAATTTTAGAGTATTATTTGCAGCTTTTTTTTTTTAAACGAAAAATGTCCCCAATGTGTAAAATTTCTTCCTCTATTACGGAGTACAATTTTTTTAAACAAAATCTTGCAATCCAAGTCGGCAATCCTTGGACATATTTCCTCCATAGGTTAACATTGAGGGAAGCGAATCCAATAGGGTTAGTACACAGCAGCCTTAAACAACCAGGGGTGTAACTACTGGAGGTTTTTAGACCTCTCCCCCCCCCTTTGCTTTTCAGGATTAAACATGAGTATACGAGGTTAACTTTTACCCCACCCTTCTCTAGATATAGCAAAGCCCAGAGAAATGATTTCTGCCTGCACAGGTGAAAAATGCTGCCACATAACTGGAAACAGAGACTTTTTATTATTTACTAGCCGGGCTTCGCCTAGCTACGCTGAAGTCATCCGTGTAACATATTTATGTACTTCGGGCCCCACAAAAGAAAAAAAAAGCCTACAAATGTATTAAATTCAAGTGAATAAATTCCTTTCAATTTTCATTTCCGTCGCTGCCGACAGATGGCAGCACCACTGCACAAGATGATTTGGTTTCTCAGCAGTGAGTGATTTTAGAATGAAAATATCTCTAAAACTATTGAATTACCAGAATAAGTGTACGCAGAAAAAATTATCAGTTTTCGAAGCTCTTTCCAAATATGTAACATTTATGTACTTTCATGAGAAAAAAAATTACACCGTTTCCTGTATATTTGTCGGCCATTTTTTTTTCGAGGAGTGGCCCACCCGGATGAGTTACGGTCACGTGATCTCTCGACTTCCACTTGTCTCTTTATTAGTATAGATAGATTTAAAACGTAAGATTTTGAATAACTGCACATAACTTTGAGCATGAGTAAGTAAAAATGTAATTTATTTTTCAATATTTGTCAAATAACAAGTAAAGCGAAAAAATAAAAAATAAGTAAGTGTTAAAGGTATGAATATAAATGTTAGTTTTAAAAAAAGCAATGTATTTGATTAAAGAATTGCATGGTTAAATTCAAAACATTTGTAAGCATTTTAATGAGTGATTAAACGGTATGCTTGATAAAACTTACTCCGTTTTCTATGATTATTTACTTTCCATTGCTCACATTTATTCTCCTAATCCACCGTCGCCATGGTAACTCCACTCTATTCTTATCTGCCAGTAATTCGCCGGTAATTGGTTGCGAGAGGGGCCTCGACTTGTATTGTGCCCTGGAGTATGCATGCATTCGGCGTCCTCATCCCCTCTCATCGTATATAAGCCAATCATCAACTAACTAGGCGAATCGTCGTTCTCTCTCGGGAACGAATCGAAAATGCTGAGGTCCATGCCGGAATGATGCGGGTGACATAAGCGGAGAGGCGGCCGATGCCTTGCAGTTTAAGCTAATGGGCAGTTAAATTTTGATGGTGTGCCTTTTACTATTTACAGTGAAATTTAACGACGCTTGCAGGACATAATTCCGTTGAAATCAAAGTCGGTGAAAACTTGCGTTCAATATGTTATTATTGTAGATAAGAACCTTTTAATGTGTAGGTAAAGAGATTGTTATGCAGATATGACGAGAGTCGCTCATTTTGAAGCAGAGATGATCAGTTTTGTTCAGATTCTGAGTTCAGTTTTCGCCCTCTCGTGCTGTGCTCTAAAATCTCGAATTTCATAGAAATTTCTTAGGGATGGAGAATCCTTCTATTCGGGGAATTTTCTCTTTCGATGTACTTTAAAATCATGAATAAACTCTTCATGAAGACTACGTGCTAAAAAAGATGTAAACACTTTCTAAGAAAGGGAAAAAAATATTATGTTGTATTTGCGGTCATATGAAAGAAAATAAGGCAAATCTAGCTTGCATAAATGGTCATGGCTAGATGATAAAACTTTAATTGCTAAATTACCATGAAAATAATTCGCTACGTTCAATAGTTTTAACGGAAATCTCCCCCAAAGTTTCCGGCTCGTGAGTGTGTGTGTATGTATATATATATATATATATATATATATATGACATGCGTCGAATCACGTTCACTATTAATGAGGGCTATAATGTTACTCTCCTTTTCTGCAAGTATCCAGTCTGCAGAGTTGTGGTAAGGCACTTCGTACACTTAAATAATCACACTATTATCTACTTAACTATTTATACTGTCATCTATATCGGTAAACCCCTTCTCCAAGTTAACATTTTAGCATGGTCTCTGGCCATCTCCAAATTAAGGATCGCTTCGTTATGCGCATACCATAATCGGCTTCATTTCCCGCTCTGCCAAATTCTTTTCCCGCTACCTCGAACAACGCGCTACCTGTACTTAGATTGTTCGAGAACATTCTCAGCTGATCTCAGACCTTTCTGACGTAGTCCTTCCCGCCAAATGCCCAAGGGTTCTCTGTTCTATTAATAGCTTCCCTTTCGACACTTCTTCGTTCGTATTTCCACGCTATCTTATTAAATGTGAATTATCTTGGCGTTTAACACTTAACTTAGATTTTCTGTGGAAAAAGAAAAACCCTTTTTGGTTCCCTTAAGTATCCTAACCTTTTTTGAAACCTTACATACATACATACATACATACATACATACATATATATATATATATATATATATATATATATATATATATATATATATATGTCAAAACATTAATTGAAAAAATTACAGGGGGCTGTAGAATAGCAAAACTTAACATTAAAATCATTATCAAAATGCGTTGAAAAAAGGATTTTCCCCGTTTCGGGAAGTGACCTCGATTTGCGAAAGTAAATTGAAGTTCCATCGGGCGAATCTATTTTGGATGTACAAGTTTAGCGCGCGAAGATAATGCTGACATAATCAAAAGACGGTTCTGGAACTTTCCACGTGGTGCTTTGGGCATGCGCGATGGGGGGGGGAGGGCACTCTGATGAGAATATAGAAATAGTCGCAAATTTAGATGGGAGTTCGTTGTTAACGGGCGTGCTGCTCGGCGCCGCGGAGTTTTTGAGAATGACGATGTTAGGGTAAAGACTTTGAGCGTGGTTCTCTCAAGAAGAAAATAAATTAATTGATTTGGATTATGGACTGTTTATTTGAGCGAAATGCCTTCCACTCGCCAACCTTAATGCGGCCACGATGACTGCAGGTATATTTATTATGACGGGTGTTAAGTCAGCGCCTGTCATATATATATATATATATATATATATATATATATATATATATATATATATATATATATATATATATATATATATATATATATTTGAAGGAAGCTTTGTCTCTATACCACACCAATCGACAAAATTACAAAAATAAAAATCTGTGAAGTGAACTTTAAAATGCTCCTGTAAGGAGCAAACTGCAGCATTTTTCTATGAAAGAGGATAAAATATGTAAAACAAATTAAACTAATTTCTAATATAAGAAAGTAAACTAAATTAAGAAAACAGAAGAAATAATGTTTAATGGTACCATCTCTTTTCTATCCCTGCTGCCATAATCACTAAACTAAGCATTGACTCTGAAAGTTGTGATCTATGAGATAGACACCCCTTGGCAATGGACAATACTTTAAAAAAATGGGGAGTAAAAAATTCAAGAGCAAAAGAATTAAGCATCGTGTAGGTATGTCTCCAAATTACCCACAGTGAATGAGAGCGATAAATGCTCTTTTAAAATCGATGAAGCATGGAGAATAATTGCTTACATTATTGTAGCAAATTTGTCGAAAAAGTATAAAAATTGTGTCACTTTCGACATTCTATATCTTGAAAAGTATAAGATTTAAAATCCCACAATTTGGTACTTTTCCGTTAGCTGGGCGCATTTGGCGTTTGTCCTAACATGTATCGCCATTGGCGAGAATGAAAAGCTGCCAGTCTAACAACCTTAGGAAAACGATATAATGGTAAATAGACAGGCTACACTTTGAAGACGTATTGTACCACACGAAACATTGGACGAAGAGGGTGGATCAGCGGGTTTAAATCTGAGAGAACATGAAGTTCAGAGACCCAGCTAAATAACACCAAAATTCACAAGAATAAAAATTTGGAAACTAATTAACCACAAACTATATTCGCTTTCTTCACAATCACACAAAAGATTGAGGACTAGTGATAGAGTACCATATGGCGATATAACGCTGGCGATATACCTGGCGAACAGCACGCCACCATTTGCAATCGTACCTAGCTTAAGTTCTGTGGCGACAGTCTTTTTGATGACACCTTGAAAGATATTAAAGATTTTTGGTCTCCTAACTAAATATTTACTAAATTAATAAAATATTCATTGTTACTTATATATTTGTTTATTCACGCACAAGTATTACGGGAGTTACAGTTAATTAAACAAGACAACAGAAAATGTGACTTGTGAACCATATTTGGCGATATATCCCTTGCGCCAGACTAACGGAAAAGTACCAATAATTTTTTTGTGTTAATAGAACAATGTTTGATTTATGAATATATACCTGTTTCTTGTTTGATAGTTAAAAATAATTTGTGTTAGATAGCCATAAATAATAAGCAATTTGCTTTGGATAAAAATGATATCAAAGCTCATAAATACTCCAAAAAAATTGAATTTAAGACAAAATTTGTGCTTTTAACATATACTGCAGAAACTAAAGTTTAATTTGAACCTAAATCTTTATATATAAAAGGCAAAGTCTGTGTGTGTGTGACCGAGTTTTTGTCTGCTCGCGGCGCAGCGCAAAGACGGTAGGTCGGACAGTCTTGAGATTCGACACGAAGATGCCTCCCGAAGTCTCATTATGCACCTCGAAGCCCTTTTTTCGATTTTTTTAATAGATTTTCCGTAATTAAATATTTAGTCGCGATTTGGAGCTCCCGGACGAGTAAAAGCCCCGTAAATCCTAACGTATCCGTCCAAGAATTTTTTTTCTCGGACGAGCCTATACGGGAAAGATGACACTATACGGAAATCACAATTAAAATTGTCTGTCTTAATTTATCGATTAATTGTGATTTTTTTTCGATCGCCTGTACGCACCCGTTTTTCGGAAAAAAACGCGATTTTGTCCGTGACCCTTTTTTCCAAATTGTCGAATCGATACGTAAATGTCGTTACATTTTTACGAAATTTTTATCTCAGAGACCCTAGACATCACAGTTTTGAAAGCCAGAACCAAAATTAATTTACAAATTGTAGTTATTTTTTAATAATTTATTTTATGATTCGGAAACTCTTGCGAGAAATCTCATTTTGGAGATTTCGTTCTTCATTTCCGGACGAAGGTAAAATAGGAGAAAAACCAGTTTTTCGACGTCATGCACGTGATGTGTTGGGGCGTTTGTTTTCTATGAGGGATTCGGTGGTTAAAGGAAATCGATTACTATTGCAGTGATAATCGATTAAAAAATCACATTTAGTAATGCCGTAATTTTTTTGGCCAGCACTTAGTTAATATCATATAATTTGTGGTGTATTTGTGGAAAAAATCTATGAAGATTTCAAAGAATTTCAGCATGTGGAGGATGTGATATATTCGCTTTCAAGGAAATCGATTACTATTGCAGTGATATTCGATTAGTAATCCTATGTCAAAAATTTTGCCAAAATGTGCCAGAAAGGATTAAATTTATATGGGTAAAATAATGTATCGTGGTGAGGAAAAGGATGACAGCGACGCCCATTAACAAAGGGTTAAGGCTACTAAAAAATTGGTAATTACATTACCCGAGCAACGCCGGGACGGGTACAGCTAGTTTGTATATATTTAAGGTATATTTCTATTTTTACTATT
>OU015498.1:25195801-25250801 GCA_907164885.2 Dolomedes plantarius | reverse complement strand
CTTGATATTCCAATTTTCAATAATTTCATAAAATTACTTGACCCACAATTGGTAAATTAAGATTCATATAACATAGAATCTACACGATTTATTTGGATTTTCACCTATCAGTTCATCCTGAACTAAAAACCTAACAATAGACAAAACCGGCTAAGTTTCCATTCACGATACAGAACAGTCACACAATTGGACATAATACAACAAAAAAAACCTTAAATACTTTTCACCGTTGAACACAATGCAAATCGTTAAATAATTTCCATACATCAATAATCAATATTAATTGGCCATCTTACTCATGGATACACAAATAAATTAAACTTAATTACAAAAATTCATCACAATAAATCCAATAATCACAATAATCACTATATATTCAATTCTTAGGCTATGAAATCACCAACATATTTAAAGTCGTACAATTCATCATAATTATAATTATATCATTATTTCTTAAATTATGTATTCACACTCAATTTAATACATTAATACAGTTCACAATATATTATTAATATTTATTCATTAATTTATGTAAATATCCTCATAACCTAAATTAATGCAAATGCATTTTACCCTCAGAAATTTTCATGAGAATCCTAACTCTCTCGTGCCGGTTCAGCTTGAATCTAGCAGTAATTTTCCTACTGACACCAAATTTGAATTGATCCGCTGCCCACGAAAGTTTCTCCCTAGGTTCTCGTAAATTCCCAATTTCCTTCATTTTTACTTTAACCGAATTCAACAATGCTTTCTTTCGCCTACGTCTTAGGAAATTTTGCAATTGCTCAGCTGATTGACAATTATTCCCTTCGTTTACGCATTCACAATTCTTTACAGATTCAACTGCGTTGCGGAAACCTATTTCGTGCTCGATTACTTTCACAGCACTCAACTCAAAACCCAAAATTTTGAAAGATTCAGATCTCGGACAACCCTGCCCTGATAATTTAACCTTATCACTTCGAGGGTTTTCCTTCCTTTCAAAATCTTGCCTGGTATTGATTTTCTCCCAGGGAATCCACCACGAAATTTCTCGCTCTAACTTTTCCTCACTATTCTCAAGTAAGGTGCAAATGTATACAATAGCTTTCCCTGCGATAACTACCATAATTGCTTCATAATGCGTCGCTACAATTACAACCATTTCTGCTACAATAGGGAGAAGGGTATCCGTCTTACAGAACAAACCTATTCTGCATCTGACCTTTTTCCGTAACTTATAATTCCACAGTTTGACCACTTCGGGGTTCACTAAACGCGGCTCTAGCCAACTAACAACAGGATAACATCGTGATTTACCCTTCCCATAGTTAGTCTCACCATTTAACTTATTGACCAAAACCTTCCCATTACAGGGTTTCCCTTTCCGACCCCTTAATCTTTCCGGTTGGACAATCCACTTCGTTCCCAATCCTTTTAATCTTATCTGTCCTAAACCTGAATTCTCTTTTGTCGGTGGGTTCTCTTGTTCTCCCAAAAACCATATGGGGGAACTTTCCCTTTTCGCCACGCGAATACTACTCTCTGTTTTCCCCTGAAAACCGTACAAAACGCCTCGTACGAACAAAAACCTTTCAGGTTCAATACAGCCGTCCCTCGACTCCTGTTTTCCTGGAATCGGTAAGCGAGGCTCAAATTCTGAACTCGCCCTCAACTGGTTTTCGCCCCGTCTACTGCAATCGGTCAACGCAAGGGGATTTTCCTTTGCGCTATTCGAAAATCCTGTTTCCGATCTATTATATTCTAATTTCTCCCGGTTTCTACCTTCTTGAAACTCCTCTAGGCTTTTACCTCCCAGAATTTTACCCGCGGGGTTATTTAGTTCAATACTTTCCTTCGCGCTACAAACGGGATGACTCGTTTTTTCCCAAAGGGACCTCAAGGAGGGACAATTGACTTGCGCTTCGCCAAAATCAGATTCGGAAACTTGCACTAAACCCGTTTTCCCCAATTCGTTCGCCTCCCCCAAAATGAGCGGTCTTTCTGAATGCGATTCTCCCAATTCTTTTGTCCCGTCAGGAGCTACTTTCGACTTTACATTTTCCGACTCGTTTTCCTTACAATCAATTTTTCCGGGTAATTTAGTTTCTTGGATTAAAACTCCGGCTTTCCCAAACTCCTCAGGACTCACCAGCTTAGAGTTACTGCTTTTACCTAAATTAGTTTCAACGCTAACCCCACTATCCGTTCCTTTTTTCTGAATAGCTACAAGAGGCGAAATTTCTGGACCTGTGTCCTCTGTACACAACCTATCCGTTTTATTTTCCCGAATAGCCCCACTAGGCGAATTTTCTGTACCTGTGTCCCCTGTACACAACCTATCCGCTTCAACTGGTTTAATCGCAATTTCTTCGTAAAATTTTATTGATTGCAAAAATTCTCTTAAAATTAACAACTCTTCACTATGACGTAACTTAAGTTCATCTCGAATGCCGAATTCTACTTCACTCTCAAGATCAAAGTTTAATTGTTTTAGATTTTCTATAGTCTCTTTATGGTTTCGCACAAATGACTCTTTGTCAAATTTGAATTCCTCTGACATTCCCGCGACTAAAGTTTTAACATCAGGGTCTAACGAAGTTCCCGTGGGCCTTCTGATTCTCGCCAGTTCCAACGCTCTATGTCGTTTTCGCTTTTCTAAATCCCAAGCTTGTTTTTCTCTTTCCCTTTCTCTTTTTATATCCAACAAAATTGATTCTAGAGAATCTTTCGCGAATTGTTCGTCAAAATCTGACGCTCCTACAATTTGCCTTATAATTCTTATCTTTATGTCTGACATCGACACATTAGAATCGAATTTTGCTGCCAATGTCAGCAGGACACTTTTAGTATATCTAGCTAGAAATAGCTCCATTTCGGTAAATTCTGCCATAATTTCCCAAATTTTTCAATAATAACACTATAAAATGCACTTATCTATATACTAATTTTCAACCTCAATATCAAAACTCCTTGATATTATGAAATTCACTACATTTACTATCAATTCAAAATACACTCAATAATAGGTAATCCTTTAAAATGATATCAACACAATGAACATGCACTTAATACTTAATAACTTAATATTTGCACATAAATCCACTTAATACTTGCACAATTCACTCATTAATATATAAAGTTTCAAAATGATATTAACACACAAAATACTCTACGTATTATCTTTAAAATCTGAACTTCATACCGAAATCAAAACAATTAGCAAAATATTAAATTTCAAGTTAATATCTTTATCCAAATACCCTGAGCAACTGCTCAATTCGAAACAGATATTAAAAAAAATAATACACCTTGTATTAAAAATTCCACATTAATCAATGCACAATAAACCTTAGCAATAAGCTAATTTTCAAATGATAACACAATACCCTTAGCACTAAGCTAAACTTTTAAAAGAATACAAAAATACACTTGATTCAGAACAATATAACAACCAATATATATATCTTGTGTATTTTTCATACACTCGTACCCTAATAAATTGACACTTTCGGTTTCTCTCAATTTATTACATGCAGTGTACTTCTTTTCCAAAACTGAGTTTTTCCCTTAAACAAAGCAAAACCCTGGTGTAACAATTCAAATAAAATTACCTTATTCGAGCACACAAGCCAGCATAACTATTACTTCGCTTAATACCCAGTTAAATAATTATGTCCACTTCAATTAAGTATTTCAACCAAATCAAATTAAACCGTTCTAAACAAAATTTTTCAAAATCCTGAACTTTTGTACCCCTAGAACTTTTAATTTAATTTACGTTCGCATTTACCTTAACTTACAATCCGCCTAGACAAATCCTATCAAATCTCTCTGGATTTAACTTAAAAGACATACCTCAGCTTGAAGAACTTTTTCACTCTGCTGCAAGGTGAACTCCTAGGCTTTCCGGCTTGTAGTTATTTCTTGGTCATAGATGAACGTCGACGCTTTTCCGAGACTTCCTTCACGACCACAGCGCCTTCCAGTTGAAATCGTAAAGGAGTGGCAGGTCCGGTGTCTTTTTTTCTAGACCACCATCCAACCGCTAAAGCCACCAGTTGTCATGACGTGGCCGACAACAAGCCAACACAATCTCACACGAGATCAAATAAATCAGACTCATATTTGAGATAAGCAGAGGCGCGAAATTAAATTAAAATTAAGTTCCTTTATTAGAACTCACTATATACCAAATATTTACAGTTAGCCGTTCGGCTATTACTATTCATTAGATTTGCTAGTCGTGCATGGAACTAGCCACTGGTCTCACAATAAAAACCGTCTTATCAGCTTCCCAACGCTGACCATCCTCTCCACTTCGCCTCTGCCAACTGACTCCCTGTTCCTTCTTCAAGTCACCTCCAAGCAGACTTTCCCCCCTCCGAGGGGGTTGGATTTCACTTCCGCCACCGGACGCCTTGTGCGGTCTTTGTCTTTGCCGTGCTGGTCACTTTCCAGTCAGACCAGCCCCTGAAAACTTTTTCATAAAGAGCATCGGCTAGTTCTCTGCCGATCTTTGTCCTGTGGCATTTCCGGCCAAGGTCCGTCTGCCCCATGGCGAACTGAAATTAATGATGCACCCTAGAATAACAAAAACTATTATCTGGGTTTTTCTATGGGTAGCCCCTTGAACCTTTAGAATGCTGGGTTCCACGTCTCAGCTTCATTGTACACAATTGTCCTGTGAACGTTGTGAGAACGCATGGGATGTTGCACGACATCACAATATATATATATATATATATATGTCTACAAAAGTACAACCAGAAATCAAACCAATGAACAACGGCAATCTTACTATGGCGCTACGCTGCTCAACCGTAAGCTGCTATATATTAAATAAAAACATTTTTAAACCTGACAACACCAGCACAATTCATCAACCTGAAAGATGAAGAATATAAATGACCGGGGGGAGTTGTGACCCCCAACACTCCGGTTAAACATGTTTTGTACCTAGGTAACACTCCCGGAAGTCATTATTCATCTGCAACCTGACGTAAAGTCAAAAATAAAGCAAGGAGCGATGAAATAAAAAAATAAAGGAAATGGAACTTCGTACATTAAAAACCTGGGTCAAAATTATTTCAAAACCACCTGTCAATTCACTAAAACATTACAGCCATCCCATATATTCACTACACCTATAAACAATGCATCATATAATAATTTTTTTTTTTTTTTTTTTTTTTATAAAATATTTAGACTTATGACTAAATTATAACTTTATCCACATATAACCACTTCAAATAAGCACCACCTAAGCATCGAAATATCCACACACAATACTTTAAACATTATCAAATATATACATTTAGAACCATAATTATAACTAAAATAGCAAGGACACATACCTAGTGCAACTCTACATTGTAGACCGTAAAAGACAAACAGGTGCGATAAGTAAATTGCCAACTGATCATTTTATTACCTCAATTACTAAAATATCGATTAAGACATTCTTTTCTATCGATCGAATGGAATTCACACATGGTTTTTAACAAAAATCCCAAAGGAAAACCCATTTCTAAAGCATTGTTTGCAAATGATGTTATGCCTGATTGTATTTCCAATTTGTTACAGTTTAGACGTTTAATACGTAGCATGTAGTTAATGATTAGGTTGCGCTTTACATTTCTATGTAAACAAGTATTCCAAGGCATTACGCGTTGTGTAGTAAATGGATAATAGTCCCTTTTATCATGCATTTGGTATTTCACAAGACTACTCTCTTCATCAACACATAAGCTTAAATCCAGAAATACAACACGATCATCCGGTGTTTTATCAGATTCTAACAGGCTAAGATTTTTTGGATAAAACCCCAGATCTATGACCTGCTCATTGTACTTAGTGCAAATTAAAACATCATCCACATATCTGAAGTATATTAGCTCACTCAATAAGGCGGTCCCCATTTCATAATGGTGTAGGTAAATGTCTGCCAATATTGAGGAACAACCTCCACCCATTGGGATACCATGTATTTGGCGGAAGAAATGTGTGCCGTCATATAAATATGTCTCTTTAAGTACCAGTTGCACTAGAGTCTCATAACGATGATATGTTATGTACGTTTTTAGGTCATATTTTTCATAAAGATTTTTAGTAATTTCAAATAAATCGTTTATATTAATAGTGTTGAATAAATCTGCGAAGTCAAAACTCTTTATATAATTAATACCACTTTCATTATTTAACTTGTCAATTACCTCAAAACTATTCCCGATCATATAACCTCCCTCCTTAATTAGTTCCTTATATACGACTTTAAGAATAGCCAATAAGCGATCATTTGCATATGTTAAATACGTTTTATAGCCCACAGTTATTGGTCTAAACTTTATCGGATTTTTATGGAATTTAGGAACTAATACTAAATAAGGGTATTTAATGTTCGTGATTTTAAATCCAACTTTACGATATAACGCCTTTATACGATTATTTTTCTCATTCAATGATGAAAGATCCTTTTTATAAATTGATTGGTCTTTGTATATATTTTCTAGATATTCACAATAATATTTTTTACATACGAAAGCATAACTTGACGCAACCTTGTCCACGTATGTGATTACAAACTGGTCTTTTAATTCACTTATTGCAGTTTTTAATTTACCTAACAGTCCGCAATTTTGTGCATTTTTTAATTCAGGCCTATAACAATGAGATATTGCATTATTAACTTTGAAACGCCATTCATCAAAAGCAGTTAATGGACAGCTATATTTAACAGCCATTTTATAAATAAATTCATCAAGTTCCTTTTTTACGCTTTCCAATACAAAATAGTACTTTTCAATACGATATTTAGTACCACAGAGTAGTAAATTTTTTAAAGCTATATTCTTAACGATATCAAGATCTCCTGTTATGTTATGTTTGTGATGTATATCGTAATACTTATCATTTTCCGAACAGATGCACCTTTTTTGATCTTCCGACGACAAATTCTTAGAAACTTCATTATAGTTAAAAACATTTCGTCCAACAGGTAAATTGTACTTAAAACTCACACTAATTTTTATACCGTTTATTGGAAAATTAAAGTCCTTATCATTAAAAATTTTATTAAATGGAATATCGTCAAATACTTTATTTGAATACGTAATATTACAATAGTTTAATTTATCAACGTTAGATGTTTCTTTGTCAGTTAATTCAATATTATAAAAGTGACATCTTGATTTTATCAAATCCAAGAAAGTAAGAGGAATAATTGAATCCCTTTCAAACGACGACGTAAATTCCTTATTACGGCAATATAGCCAAAGTTTCAGTAGCCATTTTTTTCTGGTACCATAAATTAAGTTTTTTATCCAATTGTATGGAATAACATTGCATTCATTAATTACTTTGCTGAAATCCATTAAATCACTTAAATAATTATTCCAATTATAGCTTTTCTTACGACCACCTCTTTGTTTACGTTTAGTTACCTTATTGTTAGTACCATATGTATCCCTAATACTAGGAGTATAGCAATCAGAAATTGTATCGTAACTGGTAATATGATCATAAATTCTTGTATTTAAGCCATACGGATATACGGTGTTGAATTGAGCTATGTGGTGGTTTTCCCACCAAAGTCTCATAGACAGACTACCCACAATGTCTATTATAGATACCTTCATATTTTCCACTCCATGTTTACCAAAATGTTCAATTTCGTGAGATACAGATTTATCCTTAATATTATATACCTGACTTCTATGTAGATTTAGACGTTTATTTAATGTATTTTTAGTCTGTCCAATATACTTTAATTTACAAACCGTACATTCGATAATATATATGCAATTATAAGACTTGCAAAATTCCTTGAATTTTTTATTATTTACGATCTGACGTGGATCAGCTTGTGGGCATAGCTTGCATCTATTATTCTGGCATTTTTGATATTTAAATCTATACATATTAGGATAATAACTAACAAAGTACTCATCGCCACTATCAGGATGTTTCTTATTTTTGTTGCACATAGGAAGGGTTGTCCCTTGCTTAAAAGACACAATTTTTTTGTTTATCATACCCTTGGTATAAGTGTGGGAGAAATAATTCGTAATTAAATTAGGGTTACATGTTAACGGTCGAACACTTACCCTTTTCGTGGACGACCGGGCAATTGATACATTTGTAACAATATTGCCAGTCGCTATATTATTCATGTTGTGACTTTCCATAATATTAAAGTAAGATATTAATTAATGAGTGACAAAATGTGTAATGTAAAAGATGAAGATGAACATAATAAACATCACGGGAAGATAAAGCCTCGTATCGAGGCCAACATTATATATAGCACAAGGGAACCTATATCAAAAAAACAATATACACAGCCGTATAACCGCTACTCCCACTACTAACAAGGGTTGTAATTTTATCACTATTTTATCAATTTTTTTATTATATTTTAAAAAAGTTTTTTTAAAAGAATATTTAAAAAACATTAAAATTTTTAAAGTTTAAAACACATTTACATTATATAAGGCAATTAAAAATGAGTTAAAACGGTACTTATAAAATCATCCACCAACTCACCAAGTTTTAATAATAAAATATTAAAATAAAAAGGTATTATTCAGAAAGCCAGATAGAACAACGACTCCAAGACAGCCACCCAGCTACAACATGACTACAGGAAGAAAAAGTACTAGTGTCCTATAAAATACCATTAAACATTGACAATCCATAAGCGCTATGCAGCTATACAAAATGCAACGATACATGTCTACAAAAGTACAACCAGAAATCAAACCAATGAACAACGGCAATCTTACTATGGCGCTACGCTGCTCAACCGTAAGCTGCTATATATTAAATAAAAACATTTTTAAACCTGACAACACCAGCACAATTCATCAACCTGAAAGATGAAGAATATAAATGACCGGGGGGAGTTGTGACCCCCAACACTCCGGTTAAACATGTTTTGTACCTAGGTAACACTCCCGGAAGTCATTATTCATCTGCAACCTGACGTAAAGTCAAAAATAAAGCAAGGAGCGATGAAATAAAAAAATAAAGGAAATGGAACTTCGTACATTAAAAACCTGGGTCAAAATTATTTCAAAACCACCTGTCAATTCACTAAAACATTACAGCCATCCCATATATTCACTACACCTATAAACAATGCATCATATAATAATTTTTTTTTTTTTTTTTTTTTTTTTTTTTTTTTTTTTTTTTTTTTTTTTTTTTTTTTTTTATAAAATATTTAGACTTATGACTAAATTATAACTTTATCCACATATAACCACTTCAAATAAGCACCACCTAAGCATCGAAATATCCACACACAATACTTTAAACATTATCAAATATATACATTTAGAACCATAATTATAACTAAAATAGCAAGGACACATACCTAGTGCAACTCTACATTGTAGACCGTAAAAGACAAACAGGTGCGATAAGTAAATTGCCAACTGATCATTTTATTACCTCAATTACTAAAATATCGATTAAGACATTCTTTTCTATCGATCGAATGGAATTCACACATGGTTTTTAACAAAAATCCCAAAGGAAAACCCATTTCTAAAGCATTGTTTGCAAATGATGTTATGCCTGATTGTATTTCCAATTTGTTACAGTTTAGACGTTTAATACGTAGCATGTAGTTAATGATTAGGTTGCGCTTTACATTTCTATGTAAACAAGTATTCCAAGGCATTACGCGTTGTGTAGTGCTAACTGTAACAAATTGGAAATACAATCAGGCATAACATCATTTGCAAACAATGCTTTAGAAATGGGTTTTCCTTTGGGATTTTTGTTAAAAACCATGTGTGAATTCCATTCGATCGATAGAAAAGAATGTCTTAATCGATATTTAAGTAATTGAGGTAATAAAATGATCAGTTGGCAATTTACTTATCGCACCTGTTTGTCTTACGGTCTACAATGTAGAGTTGCACTAGGTATGTGTCCTTGCTATTTTAGTTATAATTATGGTTCTAAATGTATATATTTGATAATGTTTAAAGTATTGTGTGTGGATATTTCGATGCTTAGGTGGTGCTTATTTGAAGTGGTTATATGTGGATAAAGTTATAATTTAGTCATAAGTCTAAATATTTTATAAAAAAAAAAAAAAAAAAAAAAAAAAAAAAAAAAAATTATTATATGATGCATTGTTTATAGGTGTAGTGAATATATGGGATGGCTGTAATGTTTTAGTGAATTGACAGGTGGTTTTGAAATAATTTTGACCCAGGTTTTTAATGTACGAAGTTCCATTTCCTTTATTTTTTTATTTCATCGCTCCTTGCTTTATTTTTGACTTTACGTCAGGTTGCAGATGAAGAATGACTTCCGGGAGTGTTACCTAGGTACAAAACATGTTTAACCGGAGTGTTGGGGGTCACAACTCCCCCCGGTCATTTATATTCTTCATCTTTCAGGTTGATGAATTGTGCTGGTGTTGTCAGGTTTAAAAATGTTTTTATTTAATATATATATATATATATATATATATATATATATATACATATATATATATATATATATATATATATATATATATATATATTACATATATATATATATATATATATATATATTAAATTTGACTTCCATTTTTTTTTAAGTTTCCTTAGTATTTTCAAAAATTTGACAGCTAGTTTTTGAGCTAGGGAGTTAATTTGACACCAGCTTTTCTAGTCGAGCGAGAGCTCTACAATAACTACCATTTTATTGCAGAGAATTCCTCTGCGGCATCTTCTGGCGTCGTTAACTGTGTTCGACGTAACAACCTTTATTTTCAGAGACAGCAGTTGCTTCAGTTGGCAAAAAGTGTTTCTGATATTTCATTGCGGTGTTTCTGGAATACATACAAGTAAGTGTCAAGAGCTTGTAAGCTCGATACGACAGAAATTTTTAGAAACTTTAGAATTTTAGAAACGAAATTTCTAAAAATTTCGTTTGTCTCTATGAAATGAATCTCCTTGATGAATTTCACCTACAATAAATTATTGGAGTTCCTCCGCGTATGTGTAAGACATGTTTTACAAATAATGGTTTTAGTCATGAGGAAAAAGTGTCAAGAGTTTGTAAGCTCGATACGAAAGAAATTTTTAGAAACTTTAGAATTTTAGAAACGAAATTTCTAAAAATTTCGTTTGTCTCTATGAAATGGATCTCCTTGATGAATTTCACCTACAATAAATCATTGGAGTTCCTCCGCGTATGTGTAAGACATGTTTTACAAATAATGGTTTTAGTCATGAGGAAAAAGTGTCAAGAGTTTGTAAGCTCGATACGAAAGAAATTTTTAGAAACTTTAGAATTTTAGAAACGAAATTTCTAAAAATTTCGTTTGTCTCTATGAAATGGATCTCTTTGATGAATTTCACCTACAATAAATCATTGGAGTTCCTTCGCGTATGTGTAAGACATGTTTTACAAATAATGGTTTTAGTCATGAGGAAAAAGAAAACCCGCCTAAACAAATAAACTCCTCAATCCGATAGAATGCATCATGCATAAAGTCTCATAATATTCACGTAATGCATCACTTTAAAGAGGGGTGGAGCCTCGAAGGCAATCTGACGTTGAAAAATGGGCCTCTTTTAAAAATGAGGCGAACGGCGCGCAAAAATGACAATTTCGAGTTGAGCGATAGGTTTCCGGTTCTCGTTCACTCTCGCTATTTTTTTTTCTTCCTTCCATCCACTCTCTTATTTTTTTCATGTGCGTTTGTTTATTTTAGGTTCTGTGCTACCCCCTCTGGAGGCTAGACAAGTTGTCCAACTTGTTCGCGAGTACCCCATACTGGGGCACCATTGGTTTTACGGAAAAGTGCCAAATGTCCGCCTCTATTTGTTTTCTGTCTCTGTCTATGCCATTTGTCATCGTTGTTCCTTAATTTGTTGTTAAAATAGGTACAGAGATATGGGGCCTTAGTGTTTATTCCTATCGTGTTTTAAACATGTCTTCAAAGGTTTAGCTGAGCTTTCTAAAAACGTTTGAGGAGAATCCCTGTAGAAAGAATGTACTTTCCGTCCCCATCTAATCATGCATATTAACAGGGCCTTATCTCCATAACAGTGGCGCACCCAGGATTTTTTCTTGGGGGGGGGGGCCGAGATGAATGGATAAAAATATTTATAATGCATGGGGGGGGGCGGGATGAACGAATAAAAATATTTATAATGCAAAATCAATATTTCTATTTCTTTGGGGGGGTGCGCCACTGCTCCATAATATGAGTCTCAGTTTAAGACATTGTTTTAAAGTATCACTTCTTAAGGTACACTCCCCCCCCCCCCCAAAGAAAAATAAATTTAAAATTAAAATTAAAAATTAAAAATTAAATAAAATAAAATATAATTTAATATAAATATAAATATAAATATAAATAAATGAATACTTTTTTTAAAATTTATCATGGGTTAATTCTAGCATAAGGATGTAGCTTATGGTTTTTACTCGTATATTCTCACTAATGAGAAATTTCTTGTGAATAAATACTATGGAAATTATGTGTTATTATACACTTTGCTACTCCAAACAATATAATTAATTATCTTTTATATTAATTTTATTTTTTTATATGCGTTTTTCATATAACGGTCTTATCTTGGACCAAATCAGTGCTTTATGAAATAATTCAGCCGTACCTGCATGCTATAACAAAGGCATAAATGTTAGCACTGGTGATATCTGAAGCTCGTTACATATATCGCACTTCTGCTAGAAGAGGGTTACATTTCAAAATCATCATATTTTCAGGAAGAGATAAAGAAGATATATGTCGAAATTTCATTTCTTGTTTTGTGAATGTCTATAAGAATTTAGAGAAAACTTATTCTTCGAATCACTTCAAAAGGCAAAACTATATACTATTAAAGTTGTTTCAATTTTTAAAGCATGATTTTGAATTTTAATTACAAGATAAAACCCTCTTCTAGTAACCTCATTTTGTCAACATGGACTGAAAAGCTTGAGGGAATACTGTCATATCTCTATGTTAATGCACAATCTATCTAAACTTTTCACAATACAAAGAAAAAAAACCTTGATAACATGAACAGCAAGTTAGAAAAAAATAAAATTTATTTTTCAAACAAAAACATTTATTTTCCAAATAAAATTGAATGAACATTTTTATCACTGGAACATTTTAATACAACAACATTAGGCACTGACAAAAATTTTATTTTCATTCTTCGCGCATGAGCAAGTTCCCCCTTCTAGTTGTGGAAGAGGGTAATAAGAACCATCTAGGAGATTGTGTTGGTATTAGGCTTATAATGTTATTCGACAATGAGAAGCATTTCTTATAGAGCATTGTGGTGCAATTATCTCAAAATCAAAAATTTCGGAGATGTAACACTCTTCAATCAGAGGTGCGATATATCTCTGAATCGTATTGTCATATGGCTAATTACCTACGTTCAAAACTATTGAGTGTCTGAATTTCTGTAAAGGGTTTCTAATAGTAAGCATAATGACTACGTTAAAGACTTCGAGTTTCATAGACAAAAAGAAATAAATTAAAAAATTATCAAAATTAATTTAATTATATGAGTCGTAAAGATTTATGATGTAACGCCTTTCATATAGAGCCGAGCTTGCATTTCAATCGGACCAAGTATGTAGATGACTCCTTTCCTTTCGTCGAAACTTAAAATTTTCAGTTTCTAATTCACATTTTCCTACAGGTCTATCATTCACTCTTTCATCGTTAAGGGGTTCTACTTTGTCTCCCCACACCCTTCCTAAACCTGAATTTTGACGCTTCTCAGTCAGATGTTAGCTGCCTTGTTGTGGCTCACAGTCTGTGGACTGGCATTTTGTTTACATTCATTTTACATGTAAACTTACTTAAGGTTCTTAAACTATTGTCCGAAGACTCTAGCCACATAATAAAGCACTAGAGTCACAAGGGTTGTCTAACCTCGACCACGGTCTTTTAAAAGATGCATTACTGGCCCCTTTAGTGGGCAAAGAGATTTCAAGAGTTAACAAGATTAGACCATTTTTTGAGAATAGAAAACTCGCTAGGAAATCTCGGAAGGTTCCACAAGAATTGTTATTTGGATGTTCATTTCCCTGGATTCTTGATTATCAGTAATAGTATTTAAATTTGAGGATAGTAAGTCGATTTGAGGAAAAGGGGGTCGAGCAGGAAATTTGTGATATATGTTGTGAAGTATGAGAATAATGTTGAAAATTCTGTTGAGTACATTAATTACTGACATAATACTAATCCTTAAATACTAGTCACGACAACTAAATCCTTCATGGAGCAGTACTAGTCAGTACAACTAAATGTCATGGCCTCCCCTGCCCATCTTTTGACTTTTTTGGGTTTTACAAAGGACGAGGTCGTTCGGGACCCTCTACTGTTTCTAGACTTTTTAGATATTTTTGGTTTCATGGAGATTGTCTAGCCTTGCTAGACAATCTGGGATAAGTAAAATAAAAGAAAAAAAATCCTTCAATGAGAGGGCTACTGTTTCTAGACTTTTTAGATATTTTTGGTTTCATGGAGATTGTCTAGACTTGCTAGACAATCTGGGATTAGTAAAAAAAAAAAAGAAAAAAAATCCTTCAATGAGAGGGCTTGCAAAAGAGATTAGAAGAGGTATAAAAGAGATCCAAAGGCTTTCAAAGTTTATGAGTTTCTGAATTAAAACAATGGTGCGATTAGAATCATATTTATACCGGCGCCAAGAAAACTCGTGTTTTTGCACGCAAATATTTAAGACAATTTAGGATAATGCATCTGATTACGTCGTCCCAGACGATTAGTCTACTCGACAATTATTGTCAAAATTGGAGACCGGCGCTGCATAGCAATTCCTGTATACACAGACGAAGATTAATTTCCCATGTTCAGTGACGTTTCATATGGTCCTGGGCGCCGGCCGGACAGTACAGATCTGCCGACAATTGGGCAACCCGGGGCCCTACAATTTAGGATAAAGGAAAGTCATATTTGAGAAATTTTTGATCAACTGCTCATTGCTTTTCTCGAAAACTACCTTTGTTTGACCTGAATGGGTATCAGGCAAATCCTCACATTTTATCATTTGAACTATAAATCTCTTATACTCCATATAAAGAACAGATTTCATAAAATAAAAATGCCGTACTTTATTCCAAAATGACAGTCTTTGCCGGTGACGTATGTATTCAAATAAAATTGCTGGTCGGCAATGCGCTGATTACAACAAATTCCTATTAAAATTATTATATCGTGGGGTTACAAGTGAAACAAGTAAAAATTATCAATTTTTGGATTTTCAGCTTTTCTAGACCAGAAAAAGGAGAATGTTTCTGCTGGTGAAACACACTAAGTCACATCTTTATTTATTTAATTTTCTTTTCAAAGTTTTGTAATCACATTAAGGGGACAGTGGACCTTCAAACCTAACTTTTTTTTTGTTTTGAATGGATTTGCTTGAAATTTGAATATATGATTAGTACCATAAATATGTAAAAGTGGTTAAAATTTAATGATGAAATATTAATAATTTATGAATTATCAATTATCAATTATATCAAAAATTGGCCTAATTAAAAATATTCCATGCACATTTCTTTTGCTAATAATATGGTAATTTTTATTGACAGGATACCTTATAGAACTAACAATGAAACTTATTTTAAGCATTCATTAAAAATATAAAGAGAAAATAATAATAATAATGAAAACACCCTTTTTATTACGAAAAATACCTATAAATCATCTTTTCAAGTACAAAATTTAGAAATTCTGAGCGACGAAGTATAATTATTTTCAATAAGATTTATTTGATATACAGTTAAGTATAGAAAACTTACATTTCAAAGCAATACGATAATTAGAAATGGGCCTGGAGCAGTTTGAATATTCGTATGACATGAAAATTTTTATTTTGATAAAATCACTTTTAAAGTTATTGCTATTAGTAACCACATAATATCTAAATTAAATACAAATGCCTATAACTAGGAAAGTAATCACAGAAATTAAAAATTCTTTTTGCAACACATCCCTACTCGTCCGTAGTTTCACAATTCAATAAAATAAAAAATAAAATCGAATTTTTGGAGAAATTTCAAAATTTTGAAAGTCCACTGTCCCCTTAAGTACTCTCTAGCCTAGTAGTTTATATAGGTGAAACGCACTAACCACCCTGAGGATAATAATATAAAACAAGTATATGAGAGCCAAGACTGGTTCGTAATTAGCAAAAAAAGAAAAAAAAAAAAGAAAAAAAAAGCCAGGCCTATAACTTAATTTGATTTAATAATGTTAGTATCGAAGAAGTTAAAAGAAAAAAAAATCTTTGATCAGCGTTTTCTCAAAATCAAATTTTTTGACTTAGTGTGTTTCACCTTTAACCCCACGATATAACGATACATGATACTAGAGCTCTTAGGAATGGTAAAAACTCAAAGAGCTAAACCTTTAAAATAGTATTTAACGTTTAAAACAAAGAAAACAAAACAATGAAAGTTTTTGCCCTCTTTTCAATACATTAATACTATTTTTCTCTGCGCTAAAAGTTCGAGACATATGTAAGGGTCTTTTCTATCTTCTCGCAACAGTGCAGAATCCTAGGAAATAGAGGGGCGGGGGCCATTTTGTCTCCCCCTAGAGCCGGAAACCAAAGTCCTCTCGGAGAAAAAAGATGGCGCCGCATGGTTCTTTGTACTCCTCCATTCAACCGAGTTTAGGAGGCCATTTTTCATGATCCAGTATCTTTATGTGGTTTTTAATATCAGATATAGACGCGAAAAATGGAATAAAGCGGGATTCATTTTATCCTAAGAGATAGTAATGGTTGTTTCCATTCCTGGTTTGCTGCCAGAAAACATTCTTTTTAATGCTTTGTCGTTTTGCAATTGATATTGTATTTTCATGGGATGCCGAATAAAGACCATAGAGTTAACTTTAACGAGCTACATTTTTTTGTATGCTGTGATTTCATGACGACATTTACACTTATGTTTTGAAGGTTATGAGTTTTTAGGCATATATATATATATATATATATATATATATATATATACAGAGGCTGTTCACACATTTTTTAGACGATGTATATTGTATTCACAAAACTAAATTACATAAAATTCTTGTGTTTTAAATGTTCTATTTGACATCCCTTATTCTGAACTATCTTTCGACACCGCAATTTCCAGGATAATAATGCCTTTTGAAGTGTCAGAAGAGGTATTCTATCCCATTCCTCCTGAACAGCTTTCCAGAGTCCTGTAAGGGTTTTGGGACGACGTTTGGATAATGCAGATTTTAAAAGTCCGAAAGCACAAAAATCCATCGGGAGATTTAGTAGGGATATCAGTGAAGGGTATGGCCTTGATACCAGTTTTTTGTTCCATTTCTTTTAGGAAATTTACAGTGGATTTTGATGTGTAACTGTGGATTTTGATGTGTGACTGTGGGTAAAGCGATGGTATTTCATTCAGAAAAATTGGCGATAAAATATGTTCCTGATAGTATTTGGAGTTAATCTTGACATTTTTTTTCCACTCTCTTTATTTTTAACTTGCCATTATAAGAAAAACCAGCAACAATCATGAATCTCTTAGAAAAACTTTCTTTCGATTCTTTGAACCATGTACTTAAATTTTTTTTCTCCCCTTTTATGATAATAAATGGCTCTTTTTTTTTGTTTCAATCATTTAAATACACCCATGATTCATCTATTGTGACAATTGTTTTCCATTTTTCTTTGGATAAGTGTTTCTCATATAGAATTCTAAAGCGTGTCCTGCGTTCAGCGATATGATTTGGAAGAAGACGATGCACATTGCATTTTTTCGCCTTCTTAAGATTTAAATCAACGTTTATCATTTTGTTTACAGTGGACACCGAGCATTTTAATGATTTTGCAACTGTCCTTTGACTAGGGGGATTTTCTTTTAACATTAAACAACGTACCTTTGCAATAGTTGAAGATGTCCGTTTTTTCCTTGGATACTTGTTTGGAATTTTTGTCCCATTTGAGGCTCCAATTTGACGTTTTTTTCCTTTCTTGTTGACGATATTACCTATCGACGCTTTAGATATCACAAAACCATGACTCTCACATCGTTTTTGGATAACGGAGTATGCATATTTCTTTTTGGAAAGAGCATAAATGTAGCCTTCGAACCACTGCTTTGTTAAAAACGCCATTTTGAATAAAAACAAAACTTTCAAGCCGCAGACTATAATTTTGACTTTTAAAAACATAGTACAATTGCAATTATTTCTTTTGCAGCAAACGAATTTTTATTACCGCTTACCAAAATCGTCTAAAAAATGTGCGAACAGCCTCTGTAGGGTAACTCTAGGATAGATGGCCATAGTTTTTAAAGATTGAAATAAAAGTTCTTAGAACGCAAACACAATAAATATATATGCATATTTAAAATTCTTATACATATACCCATCATAGTTTGGGCAAAAAATAATTAAACATTGAGAACAAAAAGTGGGAAACATAGTTTGAAATTAAAATGGCAGATGGCCATCTCTCCTTCAAGCCGAGGAGAGATGGCCATCAATACAAGAAAGAAAAAGTGAAGTTACAATAGCAAAAAAACAATACATTTCATACAGTTAATCGTGAAAAGCATATAGCAATTTGTAAAGATGCAATTGTATCCCGGAAAATGAGTGAATAAAATTCGAATAAACAACATTTGAAGATAATTTCAAATCTTCACTTTTCGTAAAATTTTACCTCATTTTTGGCTAAGTCTTGATAGTTTGTACACGTTTCATGGAATCTCTTCAGGCACCTTATGCATTTTATCCAGTCATCCTTTTTGGTTGTGGTATTGTATTCTTCTCCACAACAAACACAGTGATCCTCATCAAATTCTATTCCCTCGCAATCTGTAGAATCTGATAATTTCAAATATATGTCATCCTCTTCTCTACTGGAAGTGTCGTGTTTTTGATTTTTCTTGCGTTTATTTTAGACTTTTTACTGGTATTAAGCTTATTTATCAACTTCATCTGTTTCTGGGATGAAAGTTTCCGACTTCTCCAGGTGGCATTCCATCTTCATATTCCATGTTTTTATTTTTACCCTTTATCACACAAACTGGTGGGAGAAAGCATCTTTCAGCGTTATAACAAGCTGTAAGAGTGACGGATTCGTCTCTTTCCGACGAAGTTAATGTGGAAACCGTTTTCGTGCCCTTTTTCGGCTAAAACTAATACTAGGTCGATTGTTCAACTTCAATATTGACTCATCCCTGTTAAAATTGTTCGAGGGTTTATCAAACAACGCATTTTCTTCAAGAGTGTCATGAAGTAGTTTGAAGTAGGCATCTATTTCTTCACGATTCATGGCTTCACTTCTCGCAAGCGACACGCCTTCAGCTTTTTGACTGATATATCAGAATGACAACTTAGGAATAGACTTAGCCAAACATACCCAGCCTTTTCCCTTGTATCATTAAAACGGTGCTTTATACAGGGCCCGATTATGAACGCTGGGGGCCCCTGGGCAGATGCTATTTGGGCCCCCCCCCACGAACATTTATAAAAATAAGGACTATCCATGGGCTATATATACTATTAGAAGTACTAGGTGCATACACCAAGGGGGTTTGGGGGCCCCCTAGCATCAGGGGGCTCTGGGCAAAGTCCCAATTTGCCCATGCGATAAAAAGGCCCTGGCTTTATATCCAGCTTTTTGGCAAATTCAAAAGCGAGAATTCTCACATCATCTCGAGTAAATGGGAATCTTTGTTTCTTCATTCGTTTAATTTGTTTTACTAATCTTTCTTCGTTTTCTTTTCCAAACATCGGACCAGAACCCATGCTACCTTTATTGGAATTATTGGTCTTCAATCGACGCTCTAAAGTCTTGTGTGGAATGTGAAATGCTACAGACGCTCCTTTTACCGAATATGATCCCTTTTGCACAGCCTCCATTGCCTTAGACCAGTGGTCGGCAAACTCATTAGTCAAAAGAGCCACATATCAACAGCACAACGATTGAAATTTCTTTTGAGAGCCAAATATTTTAAACTTAAACTATATAGGTATGTACATTGTTATTAACTTATTTAGGATACTTCTAAGCTGACCTTTGCTAAAAACGTCCTCAATCTGATTGAGTTCGCTGTGGTCGACCCCTTTCAACTATCTCATCCACACTTGGTTTGTATACTTATCATTTCGTTCATCCTCTCTATATGTCCAAACCATCTCAACATACCTTTCAAAATCCCCAACACTACATCTTTTTTCTCCACAACGCTCCGTAAAATCATCACAAAGTTTCAATCGCACTATACGAGCGCTCCCGCACGTGGTATTTTGTGAAAGAGCCACATTCAAGGGGCCAAAGAGCCGCGTGTGGCTCGCGAGCCGTGATTTCCCGACCACTGCCTTAAACAAACCAGTTTGACTCCAGGTCCCTCGTTTTGAATGAGGCTTTCTTATGTATTTATTCGGCATCTTGAAAAACTGGAAAAAAAGACATCGCTCGGCATATTATATTATTATTATTATTATTATTGAAATATTTATATTAGTTAAAATTGAAACAATTATATCCATTAATATAATTATAAACATAAAAGTTATGTAATTATTTTAAATATAATTATATTTAGTTAAAATCCTCAGTCCGTATAATTTTGAAATATTGATTAAAGGTGGTCATCTCTCCTCTATTTTATGTGGCCATCTGTCCTGAAATTGAAGGACAGATGGCCACCCATTTTAAAGCGTCACTCCGCCATTGTACGTCTTTGTTTTAGGCTTAGAAGCAAAGATTGGATTATATACGTGCCTTAAAAGTCCGTGAAATAAAAAAAAGATGTTACGTACGTATTGCAAAACATTCAGATACCTAACTCAACAAAAATATTCAACCACTAAATTAAATTAACATTAAAATTTCACTTACTTTTTATAATCGAAAAACACAGCTGTACCTCGCAATGAATGAACTCGTTGAACATTTCCTACTAAAAAAGTTTAAACTTCCATCTCTCCTAGAGTTACTCCCTCTCTCTCTCTCTCTCTCTCTCTCTCTCTATCTATATATATATATATATATATATATATATATATATATATATATATATATATATATATATATATATATATGGCTTGATTTTGATGCACTACTGTCACCTCTTGCTACACGAGGGCTAATTAGACCTGGACCTACAGCTTAAAGCCTTTTCCGAGCAGCTACAAACGTCCATGCCAAAAGTAGGATTCGAACCAACAGCCTTTGCAACCGATTGCCAGGGCCCTAGCCATTCGGCCATCTTCAGTTGTATACACACACACGCACACACACGCGCGAGCACATATATACATGTGTGTGTGTGTGTGTGTGTGTATGTGCGTGTGCGTGTGTGTGTGTGTGTGTGAGTGCACGCATTACTTCAGGTGATGTGGCATACTGAGGAGCATGTAATGAAATCCTATAATCTTTAAATTTCAATATGTTATGAATAATGTTATTATTATTTTTTTTTTTTATTCTAAAAGTCCTGAAGAAAGATGAAACCATACAATGACGATTATACGATTATGTGACAGTTTTATGTATTCTAATCGCAGTTCCTCATCTTTGACACTGTTGTAATCTTTTTTTATGTTTTTCATTTCAGTAAAAAATGAGTACCAAAAATTTTAACTTTGACTTGAATGTGGAAATGTTTATGATTGATTGAGAAAAAAAATCTATAGCTCTAACACCAACAACAAGAAAAATAATAATGATAAAATAATGACTGAAAAAAATTGAAGATTGTATATTCCATTTAAGCATAAATAAATAGTTTTTAAATACTGAATTTTTGAAACCTTATAACAGCATGCACTAGAAACAGCATTTCCTTTTCGGCATAAGCAATACCCGTGTTCTGTAAACAACTTTATATATCAATCAACAAAAGAAACACACCGAAATACACGCATATACGTATTGTGCCAAAATACACCACATGCACAAATCTTTTTTTAAATCCCTATCTGGAGTCTGCAGTTGATTGACTAATCATCCGCTTTTCCCACGCTGACATTTCTACTCCCAACAAAAACCTCGCGACGCCGTCTGCTTGACAACTCCGCTGTCAAGTCAATCCCGTGTCAAACGGCTCTTAATGGACCCCATTGCCGATTTGGACCGCAAAAATTGCGGTCCTAGGCCTGCCTAAATAGGCTGCATTGAATGGGGTCTGCAACCAGAACTGCACAACCGCGGGTTTTACAGACACGACTCCCCGGCTGCCTTTTATCGAGGCACAAAGAATTTTGACTTTTGTGGACAAGCATTTTCGGATGAAGTGGGGAGAGATCAACTCGTAGAAATAAAAGATTTCGAAGTTGGCAGCAGATGTTGAACAAGTTTTTCTTTTTTTCTCTCTCTCTCTCTCTTTCTCTTGTATGACTGTGTGTGTGGCTTTTTACGACGGGAAGTGTTGCGATTGTTAACTATGTGTTTTCGATATGTTATTTTGAATTCGCGATTCGTTCGGCTCTTGTTCGGGGGGGGTTTAGAATTTAGAGTGAAATTGCCTTTCTTCCAACAAAAGCAGGGTGTGGGGTGATTTCGGATTGAGAGGTACTTTCTAAATGAAGTTATAAACTCCCCGCTACTTTTTCATGCGAATTTATTTTGTTTAGCCTTTTCATTCGCAACGCTTTCTGTACCCCCTTCAGTCGCGGTGATGCCAAAAGACATGACATATGGCAATAACATAGGATTCAAGATTTTGGTGCAAATCTAATAGTATTATAAGGACATAATTGGAAAGCTTTGGTTTGGAGCACTACGGTTAACTTTTTGCTACACAAGGTCTAATTAGCCCGGGACCTACAGTTTAAAGCCGATTCCGAACGGCTACACACATCCATGCCAACAGTGGGCCTCGAACCCACAGGATCTGAACCGAATTCCAGCGCCCTAGCCATTCGGCCATCAATCTCCTAGCATAATTGGAAAGGAGTAAAGGGAAAGTTTTGCGTTCCCGAGTACTTAAAAGATTTGTTTTTCTTTTATACCCCTAAAGCAAGTGGAGGAACTAGCTTCATGCAACCCCTTTCTGCATATCTTTAAATGCTGTGTGTTTTTATTAATAAATATCTTCTGATTTTGTTATCTCTCCCCCTAGATGCTCTACACATGTGAATCCCAAAACCAGTTCCTAAAGCACGTAAAGAAACTAACTGGATGCTAAGTTTTTCTGCCTATCTTTAAATGTTGTGAGTTTTTCTAGATAAATGTGTTATCTACACTAATTATACTATCTGTTCATCTATATCTGTGTATTTCAGCTTAAAAAGTTGAAATATAACATCAAGGGAAATTATTTATCAAAAAATTATATATCTGTTTAAAAATTTATCCTAGAAATTTGAAACTATTTTTCTGCAATTTTCATTGGCAAATATATATTGGATTTAAGAGGCTCTATATCCATCTTACCCCGTACATTTCAGAAATAGAAAATATTAATATGAAAAAATATACTCTGTCTGTATTGATAATTTATTATGAATCATTTAACATATACGATGATCTACTGACAAGTTCTTCAAGCCAGTTCAAATCTAAAAATCGTACATAGCAGTATAATACCTATGCGGTTTCGTTGCAGTTATAACACCTGTAGGTTTTTCGGATTTGCGTAACTTTGGTTAACATCTCAGTTGTTGTTCAGTTTCTGCGTTAGCTTATTTAAACTATTTGCGCACGTACTGGCAAGTTAGAATCATACGGATAAAACCATAGGGATAAAGTGACCATAGGGATAATAGGAATTTAGTACACACTCCCATGTACGTCCCCCATATATATATATATATTTATATATATATATATATATATATATATATATATATATGTGTGTGTGTGTGTGTGTGTGTGTGTGTGTGTGGTCGTGTGTGTCATACATATATACATACATATTGCGCAAATAATTTACCAGTGAGTACCCACTTGGCAGAAAAAATAAAGCATGGAAGACAACATGGAATTCAACCCACACTGCCCAATGCGACTCAAATCACTAAAATCATTCCGAGCTATTATTATTTTGGCTTTCTTTTAATTGGAATCTCTTTCAGAGTATATTTATAGATAAAAACATATATAGAGGGAGCGATGCAAGAGAAAGGGAATTAAAGATCCCTAAACCTAACTCGTGAGACCCACTGGCGATAATGTATTGCTTACAGGTAGAGTAATTTACCACAAATGACCCGTAAAACAGAAGTTCAGAGTACACGCATTAATAATGTCACGTCCACTGTTATTTTATTTATACAAAGGTAATAATGGTAGGTGGAAAATCATCTTTTAAATGGATTTTTCTCAAAATGGCTGGTTGGTTGGTTTGTTTGGGTTTATTGGCGCAAGGACCAGAGAGGACAAGCTGCGCCATTTCTCAAAATGAGTAATTTCCAGATTTGCAAGTCTTTCAAATGTTCCTCGCGCCATAATTTTTGACAAAATTTTATAATAAAGACTCTTGTAATACATCAAAATAAAGTTATGTATCAAATTTTAGGTTTCGACATCATTCATATTATCAAATTTTAACTTATGGGTATAAAAGTACAAAAATTGCACGCAAGTTCAAAGTACAAGCATAAAAATATTTCCTAAAAATGAACTATTCAGCGAAAGCACAAAGTAATACGTAACTTTGTTCTAAATTTATCTATATGCAATACTAGCTGAAAACCCGCGCTTCGCTACGGAGTACATTCAAATTAAATACAACGGTCAACGTATGCAATTTATGCCAAAACATAAATATATATATTTATAATAAATGCGATGATCAATGTATACAATTGATGTAAAATATATATCTATCTATATATATATATATATATATTTATAAAAAAAATTGTAAGGGATATGCATTTTTTTTTTGGATAATATCCAATCCTCTGCTGCATTAGAAAGAGAAAAAAATATTTTTTTTGTCTATTTAGTTGTTACGCACGTGACGATAGATTTATTGAAAGTACGAGAAAAAGAAATCACGTGATCAGCATTTAATAAATTAAATTCTAAAAATTAATCTTTAAAAATTCACCAAAAATCAGGAAATGGAGGTAAAAATTCGAAAAAAATTTCAGTTTGAAGGAATTTTTATGATCTTTCTCGTGATATAAATTTTATAACCCTCAATGTATTATTTTAAATGCAAACGTAAAAAAAGTTTAAAAAACAGCTTAAAAATTTAATTTCAAAAAATCTAAGAAGAATTTTTGAAAAATCTTTCTTAGTGCACCCCTACACTATTAGAAGAATCGCCATGCAAAATTTCAACCCTTTAGGTCCAGCGGTTTGGTCTGTGCGTTGTATGTCAGTCAGTCAGTCAGTCAGTGAATGAATGAGTCAGTTACGGAACTGTTTTATATATATAGATAAATGCAAAATTAAGGGGGGAAGTTAAAAATTGGATCGCAAGAAGCATTTTATTTTTAAAAATTTTAATTTCAATTGTTTTAAATATAATTTTTTTTAAAAATAATTGCACAATTATATAAGGTGTTTAATATAGTTAGACTTTAATGAATATACAGGGTGGTTATAATTAAAGTTCCACTTTGAAATGGTCATAAAAGGAAAACTGCTGCACCAAATGTTTTCAAACTTGGTAATAGTTTAAAGGAGGTCATGGGAATTTATTTTCCGGAAAAAAAAGAAAAGTTAAAAAATTCACCCCCAGGGGGGAAATGGCGCTGTATGCAATACTGTTAAACGAAATAAACACGAAGACATCGGTTTATAATGTGTTTAATCGTTTCTGAAACGTGTAACAAAGCATTTTCAATGTGGCGTCCACCATTTTCCGAGAGCAAGTTAAATCGCATTACTGCATTCTCAACAGTAGCTCTTAGCATATCAGGAGGAATGTTACGGACATGTCGGTGTATCGCATCTTTCAATTCCACCAAATTCTTTAGATTATCACCATAAACAGTGCTTTTGAGATAACCCCATAGCCAGGAGACTTTTATCTGGAAAATCAAATGACGTGTAAAGCGCATCTGCATAAATCATTTGCTTCTTTTCCTTCCGTAAGCCAATTACAAGCCATTGCGGTTTTGCATAACCCCACAAACAGTTTCGCTTTAGAAACGATTAAAAACATTTTAAACCAATATCTTCATGTCTTAGGGCAGAATTCAGGCTTCAAAATTCACACATTAGCGATCTGTAAGAAAACGATTTCCGGAATGCGCACACTATAAATGGTAATTTTGTTTAGGTCAATGTTTCTTAAGGGTATACAAAATGTTAAACCCGTGTAACAAAAGGTTAAGTTAGAATCCGACCCTTATTTCGTTTAACAATATTGCATACAGCGCCATTTCCCCCCTGGTGGTGAGTTTTGAACTTTTTTTTTTCTTTTGGCGGAAAAGAAATTCCCATGACCTCCTTTAAACTACAGTAACCACCGCTTATAGTGATCAGTGGTTATAAGAATCAACCGTTTATAAGAATCAATATCACAAAAACAAAAACAAATGCATTATTTTCATGTTAGATTTTTCGCTTTAAAGAATCAATCCACCGGTTTTAAGAATCAGTTTACACTCTTCGCTTTCCTTTCATTTTTTCAAAAAAGCCACTTAAACCCTCAAAAGGTACGAAGTTCTTTCTTTATTTTTTGTAAAAGGAAGAGTGATAAGATGGTATGGAATACAGTCGTAAAATGCATCCCTTTCTTTGTTAGACATAATATAATAGTTTCTCCTTAAACGCTTTAGCTAAACACTGTCCTATTAGCTTGACCCAGGGGCATCCTACCCGTGCGGATCCGATTTCACTTTTCTCCACTGACAAACAAAGACAGAGACTCTTTTTCCCCACCTCCCACATCCTGGTTGCGGCTTCCTGAACCCTGAAACACATAAATCTTCGGGGAAGTGTCCACTATTACTTAGAAAAACCTGACATTATTAGATTCAGCACGTTATCAAACCGTGAAACGTAAGCTAGAAGGTTAATCTTAGTCTGAGACTATTGATATTGAAAGAGGTATAAACAGCCTCCAGAAAACTTCATTACGTCAAACTACCATAGAAAACTTTTTATTGCACCCTTCCTGTAGTTGAAATGTTAAACTGTTAAGCAGGTATGTTGTAACAAATATTGGATTTTTTTTCTTCTCTTACTATAATCATGTGTATCTACTTATAGGTCTAGAAATTAAGTTGCATTTTTTTTAAATTATAAAAATAATTTTAATAAAAGATAATTAACGTAAATTAAAGAGTATTTTATAGTAAATTATCTAATATATGTATATATAGGTGTGTGTGTTCCTGTCCAGAAATCTAAATTTCGGCTACAAGAATCAACCGCTTATAAGAATCAAAAACAGTAATAACAAGCGTGATTCTTATAAGCGGAAATCACTGTATTACCAAGTTTGATAAAATTTGGTCCTGTAGTTTTCGTTTTATGACCATTTCAAAATGGAACTTCAATTATAACCACCCTGTATATGCAAAATTTCATATCTCTCAGGTAAAAAATTTCAAAAATTGCTTCGTAATGTCCACCATCTCCTTAAAGATGCTACTTCCGGTTTTTTAATATAGCTTTCGTTCATTAAATTGACCATAAGGTCTCATCCAATAATCGTACGAATAAAAGAAAAGCAGTTTTAAAATCCTAAAAGGTAGGCCTTTGAAATAGAGCAATTAAAAAAAAATATTGAAAATTTGCACCTAAACAGCAATTTCAACATACGCCTTAATGATTTATACAGCGCACTTTCTTCACAGTGGAACATTTGGAGAGTATTTATTGTCAGTAGACGTTACGGGTTTTTATGTAATAAATTGCGCTAATGTAATAACCTTTCTATATCATCTCTCCTCATGGGAAAGGATATTTTTTTCCTCATGACGTTCATCCTTATGTAAAACTAGCTGAAAATCCGTGCTTAGCTACGGAGTACATTGAAATTAAATTCAATGGTCAATGTATGCAATTAATGCCAAATATATATTTCAACGATCAATGTATGCGATTGATGTAAAAAAGCGAAAAAATATATTTTTAAAAAAATCGTAAAGTATATTTTTATAGACAAAATAATGTAGAAGAAACTATTCAAATTAAGTCTAAAAGAACATACTACAGAATACAGTACAGTTAATATAGTACAGTTTGAGGAACATTTATTTTACTGTATTTTAATATTTTGTTTAGGTCAATGTTTCTTAAGGGTATACAAAATGTTAAACCAGTGTAACAAAAGGTTAAGTTAGAATCCGACCCTTATTTCGTTTAACAATATTGCATACAGCGCTATTTCCCCCCTGGTGGTGAGTTTTGAACTTTTTTTTTCTTTTGGCGGAAAAGAAATTCCCATGACCTCCTATAAACTATTACCAAGTTTGATAACATTTGGTCCTGTAGTTTTCGTTTTATGACCATTTCAAAATGGAACTTTAACTATAACCACCCTGTATATGCAAAATTTCATATCTCTCAGGTAAAAAATTCAAAAATTGCTTTGTTATGTCCACCATCCTCTTTAAGATGCTACTCCCGGTGGTTTTAATATAGCTTTCGTTTATTAAATTGACCATAAGGTCTCATCCAATAATCGTACGAATAAAAGTAAAACAGTTTTAAAATCCTAAAAGGTAGGCCTTTGAAATAGAGCAATTAAAAAAAATATTGAAAATTTGCACCTAAACAGCAATTTCAACGTACGCCTTAATGATTTATACAGCGCACTTTCTTCACAGTGGAACATTTGGAGAGTATTTATTGTCAGTAGACGTTACGGGTTTCTACGTAATGAATTGCGCTAATGTAATAACCTTTCTATATCATCTCCCCTCATGGGAAAGGATATTGTTTTCCTCATGACGTTCATCCTTATGTAAAACTAGCTGAAAATCTGTACTTCGCTATGGAGTACATTGAAATTAAATTCAACGGTCAATGTATGCAATTAATGCCAAATATATATTTCAACCATCAATGTATGCGATTGATGTAAAAAAGCGAAAAAATATATTTATAAAAAAATCGTAACGTATATTTTTATAGACAAAATAATGTAGAAGAAACTATTAAAATTAAATCTAAAAGAACATACTAAAGAATACAGTACAGTTAATATAGTACAGTTTGAGGAACATTCATTTTACTGTATTTTAATATTTTTTTGAATAGTGTCCAATCGTCTGCCACATTAGTAAGAAAAAAGAAATATTTATTTTGTCTATTTCGTTGTTATGCACGTGACGCAAAATTAGTTTAAAGTATCACAAAAAGAAAAGAAACCTCGTGATCAGCATTTAATAAATTAAATTCTTAAAATGAATCTTGAAAAATTTACCAAAAATCAGAAAATTGAGGTAAAGATTCGAAAAATATTTCATTTTAAAGGAATTTTTATGATCTTTCTTGTGATATAAATTTTATAACCCTTGGACTATTATTTTAAGTGCAAACTTTAAAGAATGTTACAAAAACAGCTTAAAAATTTAATTTTAAAAAATCTAAGAAGAATTTTTCAAAAATCTCTCTTAGTGCACCCCTACACTATAAGAAGAATCGCCATGCAAAAATTCAGCCCTTTAGGTCCAGCGGTTTGATCTGTGCATTATGTTAGTCAGTCAGTCAGTCAATCAGTCAGTTAGTTACGGAACTGTTTTATATATATATAGATAATCGTTGTAGCATAGTAGCTTGATATCTGTTTAAGCTACATATAATTATTTTTTTAAAGTTATAATCAATTTATCCATCATTTAAATACCTTGATGTAAGAGAATTTAAGCTGTGCATCGTCGAAACATAAATCATATGGTTTTTTGCTGCGCAGCTTATATGCTTCTTAGTGCTTGGCGAGTGATTTCGAGCATCACTTGGTGCCAAATTCGCTTCACCGTCAATCCTGGCAACCCTTCTCTATACTCCACTCTCCATCCTCTGTGATCCCAACGGACGCATCGGATCGAAACAAGCTCTCACATCCTGAATTTATCCCCATCCCTCCCCGCTCAACACAACATCTGACCAATCAGGAGGTAAAGTTGCTCCGATTCTCTCTCGACTCTGACCAATCACTCCTTTTTCCAAGGATCGGAAATAATGGGGGGGTGGGGGGGGAGGATAGAGAAGAAGGAGCAAATGATAATAATGGAAAAAAAATAGGAACAGAATTAAAAAAAAAAAAAAGAGAACAAAACTGATCTCTCCCCTCTTCGGAAATGATATCATCGAATCAGGATGGAGAACTGGGAGATAAAGCGACCCATTAAGTGGACCAGGACACCGTCTTCTAGATAACCACTTATATTTCCCGTCCATTAAAACCATCCGGGGCACGGTTTTATAGGGATATTTTTACAAAAGGAAGGGAATTATTGGGGAATATTTTGCCGAGCAATGAATCATTTCACCGAGCAGTTTATGCCGGAAAAGATGAAATCGGTGCTTGAGTCGGGCCTATAAATGTAGATGAAGAAACAAAACTCTTTCTGAAGAGGATTTTTATGAGCGTGTTTGTCTGCAACGTAAAATTTGTTTTATTTAGCAGTGCAGAATTTTTCCACTTTTGACAGCTGATGACAAAAGTTTTCCAAAATTGACAAATGGTGCTAAAAACTAAACTACTCAGTACTGTTTTGATATAATAAAAAAAAAAAAATAAACTCAGTTCACACAGGATATACGTGCGTGGGCATGCAAATATATATATATATATGTGTGTGTGTGTGTGTGTGTTTGTTTGTTTGTTTGTTTGTTTGTTTGTTTTAAAAATCTTATTTTAATTCTATTTGAGTCTTTATTATTTAAAGATACGATAGAATAAATGTTTTTATTCTATCGTGTGATAGAATCAAAACATCATATATATATATATATGTGTGTGTGTGTGTGTGTGTGTGTGTGTGTGTGTGTGTGTTTGTTTGTTTGTTTGTTTGCTTTAAAAATCTTATCTTTAATTCTATTTGAGTCTTTATGATTTAAAGACACGATAGAATAAATGTTTTTATTCTATCGTGTGATAGAATCAAAACATTATATATATATATATATATATATATATATATATATATATATATATATATACATACATATATATATATATATATATATATATATATATATATATATATACATATATATATATATATATATATATATATATATATATATATATATACATATATATATATATATATATATATATATATATATATATATACATATATATATATATATATATATATATATATATATATATATACATATATATATATATATATATATATATATATATATACATATATATATATATATATATATATATATATACATATATATATATATATATATATATATATACATATATATATATATATATATATATATACATATATATATATATATATATATATATACATATATATATATATATATATATATATATACATATATATATATATATATATATATATATATATATATATATATATATATATATACATATATATATATATACATATATATATATATATATATATATATATATATATATATATATATATATGTGTGTGTGTGTGTGTGTGTGTGTGTGTGTGTGTGTGTGTGTGTGTGTGTGTGTGTTTGTTTGTTTGTTTTAAAAATCTTATTTTTAATTCTATTTCAGTCTTTATGATTTAAAGACATGATAGAATAAATATTTTTCATTCCAGGACCATAATACATACGTGGATCTAACATTTGTAGATAAATAGATGAACAGCCTGATAACAGGGTAAACCTTTTTTTTCAGCCTGTTTATCTATTTTTCTACAAACTACATAACAGATGAAGATAAAACAATATTTTTAAAAATAGGAAGCTAAATATGCAAAGTTATTTCTAAACGCCGAAAATATTAACACTGCTTCATATATGCTTTTTAATCCAACTGAAATACATCCCCACTTCACTAAAAAATAAAAGTAAAAACAGCAGAAGCATAAATTATAGCAAAATTTATCCACTTGTAAATATGTTGCACTGCATTATGTCTGATCCTAAATTCGGCATTTCCGTTTAGATCCGTCAACATTCCATTTTTGTGTTTAAAAAATTTCTGCTCTGTCTCCACAACTTTCATAAAAGTTGACTCTAAATCCCACAGCTTCATAATTTTTATACAACTAGCCGCTGCGCGACCAGCATGGTCGCTTTTAGTTTTATATTTTCTTTTGCAAAACGACTCAACTGAAAGTAACACATGTAAGGAATGTTACCATTACCTGTTATCATAAATATACGTTGTTAAGGGGTATTTTCCATAAGGCTGATTCTAAAACATCGTGATTAATAAATATCAGTTTCCATTACTTCAGAACAGAGTTCAAGATAAGACTGAGAAACCCAACACCAATGATTTTAAAAATTGCATCCCTCTCTGTATGTGCTATTTTTCAAAATTAAGATATCTATACTTTATCATTACATCAAATAAGAATTTTTTTCTCTTAAAAAATGGAGTAAAAATTCAGAAGTACTAAAATATAGCGTGGATTACACCACTCTCTGCATGTACTATTGTTCACAATTCAAATATCTAAACTTAACCTTTCCCTTACGGGGTGGGATAGCATGTATCCCAAGAAGGACTAATATATATATATATATATATATATATATATATATATATATATATATATATATATATATATATATATATATATATATATCTATACTAATATATAAAGAGAGAGCAAATTTTGTACGTGGAGGGTAATCTCCGGAACCACTGCACCTATTTGAAAAATTCTTTCACTGTTTGAAAGGTACGTTATTCCAGATGGACATAGGCTATATATTATGTATATCTGATCAGTAGAAATAAAGTTAGGGGGGATACTCTAGATTTGTGTGCACGTCCGCCATCTTTGATTTTTCCGCCAGGGTTTGGCGCATTTCGCATGGCGATAATTATTGCGTTCTGGTAAAAATAACCCAATGTCAAATTCTCTAATTTTAAGATCAAACAGTTATTTCTGATGTGATCTTTTAATTCCAGTATAATAATTTTAGGCTAGATCTTGGCCTTGACCTGGAAATCTGAGTCAAATTGACTATACTCAAAAGAGTAAATTATTTTTAAAACTAAGAGTCTTTTTGTTGAAAATTTTTGAATCCATTATCAGTTTTTCGTTAACTTATTAAATTTAAGTTGCTTTTAATTTTGTTTATCGTTTGTCAATTAGTATACTATAATAATACACCATTTCATTTATTTGAAGTAAAAATTATCTGCCATCATTTTTTCGTAAAATGTAAAATACAGTATACATTTTAAATACAATATATTTTAAAATATTTTATAATTCCAAGTTGTAGTGGATTACAAATAAATTTAAATAACTGAAGTTCAACTTCTCTCTCCCCAGGAACCTAAGTTAAAAATTTAGTTAAGGTTAAGTTATTGGTTTAGGAAAAGGTTTTTTTTTTCTTATTTCCAACACAGCAGGATAAATGGTCAAATAATCCTTGTCCCGATTTTATTGTATGCACCAAATATTTGGTTAAGGTCAAATCTGAAGTAAAATTTCATTACCACAATGCCCTGAGAGAGAGAGAGAGAGAGAGAGAGATAGATCTGGTTACTCACCATAAATTTATGGGTTCATAATTATTTTACATTTTTCAAAGCTGAATTTTAGATAATTTTTAAATTGCAAGTTATTTAGGTGGTACGAAAATGCTGTATTTTTTTTTCTAATTAACAATATATTGGCATAATATTTTGGTGATTCATTGCTATTAATCAAAGAGTTAGGGCAAACTGAATAGGTGGCATTGAAATTTTATCTGTAAGTAAAATTCATTTGACCAAATTTTTCATATGGATCATAATTTGAAAAGGTAGTTTTTAATTAAAAATGACAAAAAGAAAATCTCAGTCCAACGATTAAATGATTTTTCAAAAATATTTCTAAGTTTCACAATTTAAAAAGGTCGTTTTTATTAAAAAAGCTAAAAGAAAAACCCAAAATTTCCAATATTTGATTTTTTCAGAAAAAAGTGGTTTTTATCAAAATCCAAAAATAAATCTAAGTCCAACGTTTAAATGATTTTTCAAAAATTTTTCTAAGTTTCATAATTTAAACAGGTGTTTTTTATTAAAAAGGCTAAAAAAATTCAAAGTCCAGCGTTTTGAAAACACCGCTTAAACCACATTGGCGAGAATTTTTCCACTCTTCAAAACACGGTAAAATCGCCAAGTTGGCGCAAAAAAATCCAAGATGGCTGCCGTGCTCACAATTATTAAGTAACGTAATATTAATTTGAATATTATTTTAGGTGCTTAAAATAATTAAAAAAACGTTCTTTACTTAAAATCCTTTTTTTATTTTTGTATTTTTATTTCATCTCTTACTCTAATTTTGAGATACCAATGTGTATCTATAAACGTTTGTCAATTGTAAACGTTTATATTGTAAACGTCTATATTGTAAACGTTTTGTCAATTAAACGTTTCTCCAAGTGACAAACGTTTAATCTATATCTATCTATATATATAAAACAGTTCCGTAACTGACTCATTCATTCACTGACTGACTGACTGACTGACTGACATACAACGCGCAGACCAAACCGCTGGACCTAAAGGGCTGAAATTTTGCATGGCGATTCTTCTAATAGTGTAGGGGTGCATTAAGAAAGATTTTTCAAAAATTCTTCTTAGATTTTTTTAAATTAAATTTTTAATCTGTTTTTTAACTTTTTTTACGTTTACATTTAAAATAGTACTTTGAGGGATTTAAAATTTATAACACGAGAAAGATCGTAAAAATTCCTTTAAGGTGAAATTTTTTTCGAATCTTTACTTCCATTTCCTGATTTTTGGTGAATTTTTAAAGCATAATTTTTAGAATTTAATTTATTAAATACTGATTACGTGATTTCTTTTTCTGGTACTTTAAAAAAATTTATCGTCACGTGCATAACAACTAAATAAACAAAAAACATTTTTTTTCCTTGCTAATGCGGCAGACGATTGGACATTATCCAAAAAAATATTAAAATACAGTAAAATAAATGTTCTAGAAACTGTACTATATTTGCTGTACTATATTCTTGACTACTCTTTATATTAAATTTAATTTCAATATTTTCTTCTACAATATTTTGTCTATAAAATTATCGTTTACGATTTTCTTATAAATATATATATATATATCTATACTTATATATAAAGAGAGAGAGCGATTTTGTACGTGGAGGGTAATCTCCGGAACCACTGCACCTATTTGAAAAATTCTTTCACTGTTTGAAAGGTACATTATTCCAGATGGACATAGGCTATATATTATGTATATCTGATCAGTAGAAATAAAGTTAGGGGGCATACTCTAGATTTGTGTGCACGGCCGCCATCTTGGATTTTTCCGCCAGGGTTTGGCGCATTTCGCATGGCGATAATTATTGCGTTCTGGTAAAAATAACCCAATGTCAAATTCTCTAATTTTAAGATCAAACAGTTATTTCTGATGTGATCTTTTAATTACAGTATAATAATTTTAGGTCAGATCTTGGCCTTGACCTGGAAATCTGAGTCGAATTGACTATACTCAAAAGAGTAAATTATTTTTAAAACTAAAAGTCTTTTTGTTGAAAATTTTTGAATCCATTATCAGTTTTTCATTAACCTATTAAATTTAAGTTGCTTTTAATTTTGTTTATCGATTGTCAATTAGTATACTATAATGATACACCATTTCATTTATTTGAAGTAAAAATTATCTGTCATCATTTTTTTCGTAAAATGTAAAATACAGTATACATTTTAAATACAATATATTTTAAAATATTTTATAATTCCAAGTTGTAGTGGATTACAAATAAATTTAAATAACTGAAGTTCAACTTCTCTCTACCCAGGAACCTAAGTTAAAAAGTTAGTTACGGTTAAGTTATTGGTTTAGGAAAAGGTTTTTTTTTTCTTATTTCCAACACAGCAGGATAAATGGTCAAATAATCCTTGTCCCGATTTTATTGTATGCACCAAATATTTGGTTAAGGTCAAGTCTGAAGTAAAATTTCATTACCACAATGCCCTAACCAAAAAAAAAAGGAGGATCTGGTTACTCACCATAAATTTATGGGTTCATAATTATTTTACATTTTTCAAAGCTGAATTTTAGATAATTTTAAATTGCAAGTTATTTAGGTGGTACGAAAATGCTGTATTTTTTTTCTAATTAACAATATATTGGCATAATATTTTGGTGATTCATTGCTATTAGTCAAAGAGTTAGGGCAAACTGAATAGATGGCATTGAAATTTTATCTGTAAGTAAAATTCATTTGACCAAATTTTTCATATGGATCATAATTTGAAAAGGTAGTTTTTAATTAAAAATGACAAAAAAAAATCTCAGTCCAACGATTAAATGATTTTTCAAAAATATTTCTAAGTTTCACAATTTAAAAAGGTCGTTTTTATTAAAAAAGCTAAAAGAAAAACCCAAAATTTCCAATATTTGAGAATGATTTTTTCAAAAAAGTGGTTTTTATCAAAAACCCAAAAACAAACCTAAGTCCAACGTTTAAATGATTTTTCAAAAATTTTTCTAAGTTTCATAATTTAAACAGGTGGTTTTTATTAAAAAAGCTAAAAAAATTCAAAGTCCAGCGTTTTGAAAACACCGCTTAAAACAAATTGGCGAGAAATTTTCCACTCCTCAAAACACGGTAAAATCGCCAAGTTGGTGCAAAAAAATCCAAGATGGCGGCCGTGCACACAATTATTAAGTAACGTAATATTAATTTGAATATTATTTTAGGTACTTAAAATAATTAAAAAAACATTCTTTACTTAAAATCCTTTTTTTATTTTTGTATTTTTATTTAATCTTTTACTCTAATTTTGAGATACCAATGTGTATCTATACTTCTATAATCTATACTTATATATAAAGAGAGAGAGCGATTTTGTACGTGGAGGGTAATCTCCGGAACCACTGCACCTATTTGAAAAATTCTTTCACTGTTTGAAAGGTACATTATTCCAGATGGACATAGGCTATATATTATGTATATCTGATCAGTAGAAATAAAGTTAGGGGCTTAATCCTAACAATCTCCATTGTTACCGCTACTGTCCTCTACCGCTTTTTGTACCAAACACTTCAACGATCTTTGGCGTGGTGCTATCGCGGTGGGCTTCTGTTCTGACGTTAACGGTTCGAAACTAGCCGTTCTCCGGCATGCTCTTTTCTTTTAAAAAATTAACGTTAAAATTTAACTAACGTAATATTAATTTGAATATTATTTTAAGAATATATTTTTTTTAAAAAATTGAATATTTTAAAAAAAACATTCTTTACTTAAAATCCTTTTTTTATTTTTGTATTTTAATTTCATCTCTTAACCTCTTTCTATTAATTTGAATACTATTTTAGGTGCTTTAAATGATTAAAAAAAGCATTCTTTTCTTAAAATCCTTTTTTAATTTTTGAATAAAACTACGGTCTCAAGCACACCTCTTTCTTTTAAAAAATTAACTTTTATTAATAATTAACGTAATATTAATTTGAATTCTATTTTAGGTGCTTAAAATAATTTTAAGAAACATTCTTTACTTAAAATCCTTTTTTTTTTTTGTACTAGCGGCCCGTCCCGACTTTGTCCGGGTTGAACAATTATCTATCTTAAGTAGATATTAGGCAGGTATAACTTATTTTAAAACTTCTTGGTGTACCACATTTTTTGTTTTTCTGAGGTTTTAAAATAAATTGATTCTCCGTATTTCCTGGCCTAGAGAGTTCAACATATAATTGTCCATGAGTAAAGCAAAATATTGTCCATGATATCGCAAAATAAATTCACTCCTATCGTTTTTAAACGTATTTGTTGTTGTACATATCACTTATTCATGTCTCATTTGGCAACAAATATCAATGTCTCTTTATAATCTATATATATAAAACAGTTCCGTAACTGACTCATTCATTCATTCACTGACTGACTGACATACAACGCACAGACCAAACCGCTGGACCTAAAGGGCTGAAATTTTGCATGGCGATACTTCTAATAGTGTAGGGGTGCACTAAGAAAGATTTTTCAAAAATTCTTCTTAGATTTCTTGAAATTAAATTTTTAAGCTGTTTTTTAAACTTTTTTTACGTTTGCAATTAAAATAATACATTGAGGGTTATAAAATTTATATCACGAGAAAGATCATAAAAATTCCTTCAAAATGAAATTTTTTCGAATTTTTCCATTTCCTGATTTTTAGTGAATTTTTAAAGATTAATTTTTAGAATTTAATTTATTAAATGCTGATCACGTGATTTCTTTTTCTGGTACTTTCAATAAATTTATCGTCACGTGCAAAAAAAAAAATAGACAAAAAATAATTTTTTTTTCTTGCTAATGCGGCAGACGATTGGACATTATCCAAAAAAATATTAAAATACAGTAAAAGAAATGTTCTAGAAACTGTACTATATTAACTGTACTATATTCTTTAGTATTATTTATATTAGATTTAATTTGAATATCTTCTTCTACATTATTTTATCTATAAAAATATCCCTTACGATTTTTTTATAAATATGTTTTTTTTACATCAATTGTATACATTGATCGTCGTATTTATTATAAATATATATATATATTTTTTTTTTGAATTAATTTCATACATTGACCTTTGTATTTGATTTCAATGTACTCCGTAGCGAAGCGCGGGTTTTCAGCTAGTATATATATATATATATATATATATATATATATATATATATATATATATATATTACATCACATCAATTGTATACATTGATCGTCGTATTTATCATATAATATATGTATATCTATACTAATATATAAAGAGAGAGCAAATTTTGTACGTGGAGGGTAATCTCCGGAACCACTGCACCTATTTGAAAAATTCTTTCACTGTTTGAAAGGTACATTATTCCAGATGGACATAGGCTATATATTATGTATATCTGATCAGTAGAAATAAAGTTAGGGGGGATACTCTAGATGTGCACGTCCGCCATCTTTGATTTTTCCGCCAGGGTTTGGTGCATTTCGCATGGCGATAATTATTGCGTTCTGGTAAAAATAACCCAATGTCAAATTCTCTAATTTTAAGATCAAACAGTTATTTCTGATGTGATCTTTTAATTCCAGTATAATAATTTTAGGCTAGATGTTGGCCTTGACCTGGAAATCTGAGTCAAATTGACTATACTCAAAAGAGTAAATTATTTTTAAAACTAAGAGTCTTTTTGTTGAAAATTTTTGAATCCATTATCAGTTTTTCGTTAACTTATTAAATTTAAGTTGCTTTTAATTTTGTTTATCGTTTGTCAATTAGTATACTATAATGATACACCATTTCATTTATTTGAAGTAAAAATTATCTGCCATCATTTTTTCGTAAAATGTAAAATACAGTATACATTTTAAATACAATATATTTTTAAATATTTTATAATTCCAAGTTGTAGTGGATTACAAATAAATTTAAATAACTGAAGTTCAACTTCTCTCTCCCCAGGAACCTAAGTTAAAAAGTTAGTTAAGGTTAAGTTATTGGTTTAGGAAAAGTTTTTTTTTTCTTATTTCCAACACAGCAGGATAGATGGTCAAATAATCCTTGTCCCGATTTTATTGTATGCACCAAATATTTGGTTAAGGTCAAATCTGAAGTAAAATTTCATTACCACAATGCCCTTAAAAAAAAAGAAAAAAAAAGAGAGAGGATCTGGTTACTCACCATAAATTTATGGGTTCATAATTATTTTACATTTTTCAAAGCTGAATTTTAGATAATTTTTAAATTGCAAGTTATTTAGGTGGTACGAAAATGCTGTATTTTTTTTCTAATTAACAATATATTGGCATAATATTTTGGTGATTCATTGCTATTAGTCACAGAGTTAGGGCAAACTGAATAGATGGCATTGAAATTTTATCTGTAAGTAAAATTCATTTGACCAAATTTTTCATATGGATCATAATTTGAAAAGGTAGTTTTTAATTAAAAATGACAAAAAAAAATCTCAGTCCAACGATTAAATGATTTTTCAAAAATTTTTCCAAGTTTCATAATTTAAACAGGTGTTTTTTTATTAAAAAGGCTAAAAAAATTCAAAGTCAAGCGTTTTGAAAACACCGCTTAAAACACATTGGCGAGAATTTTTCCACTCCTCAAAACACGGTAAAATCGCCAAGTTGGCGCAAAAAAATCCAAGATGGCGGCCGTGCACACAATTATTAAGTAACGTAATATTAATTTGAATATTATTTTAGGTGCTTAAAATAATTAAAAAAACATTCTTTACTTAAAATCCTTTTTTTATTTTTGTATTTTTATTTCATCTCTTACTCTAATTTTGAGATACCAATGTGTATCTACAAACGTTTGTCAATTGTAAACGTTTATATTGTAAACGTCTATATTGTAAACGTTTTGTCAATTAAACGTTTCTCCAAGTGACAAACGTTTAATCTATATCTATCTATATATATATATAACAGTTCCGTAACTGACTCATTCATTCACTGACTGACTGACTGACTGACTGACATACAACGCGCAGACCAAACCGCTGGACCTAAAGGGCTGAAATTTTGCATGGCGATTCTTCTAATAGTGTAGGGGTGCATTAAGAAAGATTTTTCAAAAATTCTTCTTAGATTTTTTTAAATTAAATTTTTAAGCTGTTTTTTAAACTTTTTTTACGTTTGCATTTAAAATAATACATTGAGGGTTATAAAATTTATATCACGAGAAAGATCATAAAAATTTCTTCAAAATGAAATTTTTTTCAAATTTTTACCTCCATTTCCTGATTTTTGGTGAATTTTTAAATATTAAATTTTAGAATTTAATTTATTAAATGCTGATCACGTGATTCCTTTTTCTGGTACTTTCAATAAATTTATCGTCACGTGCGTAACAACTAAATAGACAAAAAAAATATTTTTTTCTCTTTCTAATGCAGCAGACGATTGGATATTATCCAAAAAAAATGCATATCCCTTAAGATTTTATATATATATATATATAGATAGATAGATATATATTTTACATCAATTGTATACATTGATCATCGCATTTATTATAAATATATATATTTATTTTTTGGCACAAATTGCATACATTGACCGTTGTATTTAATTTGAATGTACTCCGTAGCGAAGCGCGGGTTTTCAGCTAGTATATATATAAATATATATATATAAATATATATATATATATATATATATATATATAAATAAATATATATATATATATAAATATATATATATATATATATATATATATATATATATATATATATATATATATATATATATATATATATATATATATATATATATATATATATATAAATAATGTATGTATATTTATTTATATTTATATAACGCCCTTAATGTCCGTTCTTACATAGAGGGTATGAAATTTTCGTCCTAAAAAGTGAATCTGAAAATTGGGCCCCGTAAGCTAAAGGTTAATCATATCAAAAAACAAGTTGTTGGGAAAAATTCTTCAATTATAAAATGGAGTAATAATTTAGCAAGTACTGAAAAAAGTGTAGAAAATTAACTATTACTGGCTATCGGTTGCTATGCCAGCGACGGTTAAGCCTAACCTCGCGATCATTTATGCTCTCTCTTTCACGCCTCCCTCAGATTGAATTATTTCTTCTTCGGTTCCTTTCTTGAGACTGTTCCCAATTTTCGCTTGATCGTGCAGCTCGCTTTCGAGCATTCCTGATTTCAGTGCGTAAATCCATGTTGACACACGGTTAAAACTGCGGACGGCGGCTAATATTTTCATCTAGTAGTTGCAGCCGTTGCCATTCGGAGTGTAGAAATATCGTCGAATTTTGTGCCGCATACCTACGCGTTTTATATATGTATAGACTAGAAGGTAACCCATCATTTTGACGTCATAATACTAATAATGACGTGATAATGGAAAAAGTATATGAAACTTAAAAAATATCCCGAATTATCTAACAATATTGCATTTAATCCACACCTTGTAAAAGCAAACCCTTTCATTATTTTTTATTTATTTAGTTTTACATGCGATTGGAGTAGTAGACTGCTATTCAACCAGTCATTTTGACGTCATAATACTAATAATGATGTCATAATGGAAAAAAGTATAGGAAAGTTTAAAAATATCCCGAATTATCTAACAATATTGCATATAATCGACACCTTGGAAAAGCAAACCCTTTCATTATTTTTATTTATTTAGTTTTTCATGCGATTGGAGTAGTAGACTGCCATCCAGTTTTTTACAGCTCACTACGCGATATGAATACTTGAGCTACTTGATTCATTCACATTCAAGTTCGTTTACTTTCAGAATTCATCGCAAAAGTAAACAGATTTTTAAAAACTGTTAAATATACAGCCAAAAACATCCAATTTTTTTTGTTCTGAAAATTTTATAGAAAAATAGGCTGAACAAACGTGATTTGATGGAGAAGATATTAGTTTTCAGGTAAAAAAAATTCTGATCCACATCTGAAATTGAAATTAAGCCTAACCGGCTGTTTGTTTACTGAGGGCTTCAATTGAAAGATGAGTACAGCCCGGAAGTGTTATACAGAGACAACGGCTATTATATATATAATTGTTAGCATACGTAAATCCAACAATACTCTTTTATGGAAGTTTAAAAATATATTACAGGCAAACAATTTTTAAAACAATTTCGATATTAATTACTAAATTTTTATAATTATTTACTTATTGAACAAATACTAAACAGAAAAGAAAATATATGTCAAAAAATTATTTATTGAGGTTTATAAGTAACATAGGGTCATTTTTCATGCTAAACTTGCCAATATTTGTTGCGATAACTTCAATATAATTTTATGTTTGCGCTCAACATTTTTCCACTGTAAGCAAGGATGTAACTATGATTGTATGGACGACTCCGTGTAGTCTGATACAAGTCGCAAATAAAATTATGGAAGCATCGGACATTGAGGGCTATTTTTTCTCATTGCATATTTGGCAACTCTGTAATAGACGGTATTACGACCTTTTGTTCATTTCTTGTGTTGGTTTGTGTTCCGTTGAACAGTTTTAAAACCTAACATTTTTTGTTGGGGATAGCTGAAAATTATTATTATATCATACATATTGCATTTACAAAGGGGACTAATTCTATATGCACACAGAAAAAAAAAATTGTTCTTTGAACCCACTTCTCCGAGTTCAAATCCACTGCACAGTGGAACTCGCTTTTGGTGAGTCGTACAACCCATGTGGGAAAGTGGGTTCTATAACCCAGATCCTAAGCGGGTTGATTTAAACGCCACCGACCCACAAAAAGGGTTATACGACTCACTTTAAAGTGTGTCGAAAAAACACACCAACATGAGCTTTTAAAAATATAGACGCTTTAAGGACTGAATACGTTTTTTATTTTTAAAGGTTTTTTTCGTATATGAGAATATTATATTTCTTGGAAGTTCGAAATATGGAGTAACTGATGATTCATAAGCATACGACATAATAATTTTTTGCAGCCCAAAATGTTGCCCAGATATAAAATTCCCAATACTGCTGTTTGATAGGAGACTAAAATATACCAGCTATAAATTTTAAAATAGATATTAATAGAAAAAAATTTCTCACAAAATTACCTTTATGTGAGGAGAATGAAGTTTTACGTTTCTCTCTTTCTTTGAACTCGCTTTGTGCATCATACTACCTTTTTTTGTTCTTACATGCTGCTATGTTAGACGATATTTCATTTCTGATCTGAAAATAAATTTGTACCAGATAGGGTTAATGATCTGATTAAAAGGTCATGGTACAAATCTGTAAAATAGGTTTTCCTGCTATAGCAGGATCATATCTGAAAAAGCTACATGATGAAATCATGTGGGGAAAAGAAAATACACAGGAAACTTCAATACTCAGTCTAGAACTCTCTTCATTTCATGATCACTGCACATCAAAGAATTAGTAAAATGCACAATAAATCTCTTGAAAATTGTTTACATTAAAGCGTCTGACATACTTTTCAGTTAGAACATTAATTATTGGACCCCACCTTTATTCGGTACACTGTAAAAATAAAATGTTGATCCAGATTTTAAAAAATTACCTGTTTCAGGGTGTAATGTATCTGGATAGAGGGTATACCTGTTTTGGGTATCCTAATTTTGTATCTTAAACATATTTTCTTACACGTCTAGTAATACAATCATTTTTTTATTATGTCCAAAACAGGCTTTCATTTTCACAGTGTAGATTAGCGAGAACATAGTAAATAAAATAAGCGAGAAGATAGTAAATAAAATTTTCCTTATTTCATCCAGCAGTAATCATCTTTCGAGACTAAGAATCCGGTCTTCAAACCTCAGTTTCATATAACGGAAAATGAGCTTTTCTGGATGCGCAAAGTACTCTCATTACTTTGAATTCCATTCCTAACATTTTCTCTCTTTTTTTATTAATTGAGTGAATTCACCAATATATTTTATATTTTTTTTCCATTTTCCCTTGTCATGCTTTTTTAAGCTGTCCTTTACCGATTTTTACATCTGCCTAACAGCATCATAAAGTTACTATGGTAGGATCAGAATTCTAACTCGGGTCTTCAAACCTCGAGGTTGATACTCACCAAACTTACCATGGTAGAATCAGGATTCTAACTCGAGTCTTCAAACCTCGAGGTGAAGATGATGCAATACTCAAGTGATCATGCAATACTCACCAAACTTACCATGGTAGGATCAGGATTCTAACTCGAGTCTTCAAACCTGGAGGCGAAGATGATGCAATACTCAAGTGATCATGCAATACTCACCAAACTTACCATGGTATTTTGGTGAGTATCAACCCGAGTTAGATCAGGATTCTAACTCGGGTCTTCAAACCTCGAGGTTGATACTCACCAAACTTACCATGGTAGGATCAGGATTCTAACGGGTCTTCAAACGTAGAGGTTGATACTCACCAAACTGAACTATCCAACGATTTGAAGTACTCTCCTTTTTCGAATACTATCCCTTACGATACCCCATGGCAGTGGTGTGCAAATTCTGGGTAGCGACCCTAAAGAGGGAGACGAAAAAACTGGAGAGTTAGCTCATAGTCTATATCATATTGGATTACTTAATTAAAAAATTTACTAAAAATTTTGATGATTACACATTTTAAATGCTTTATTTATAATATTTTATATGTTATACTTGAGAGTAGCTCTCTCAAATATTTCCCCAAATATTAAACAAATATTAGCAGAGGTCCAGCTTTACCCTTCTCATTCATTTTTTTTTTAATTTTAGGTTTAGGTTTACATAAATAAATGAAGTTTATAATTTTCAGTGTTTTAATATGAAGCTTATCATTCCAAAATTCTGTTCTTTTTTAAATTTTAATTTTCGTTCATTTTTACCTATATGGAACACAAATACATATTAATGTATCTATATGAAGTTTGAATCACATGAAATTTGCCAAAAACAAGTGCAGAAGATAAGCGAAACATTCTTTTATTGTTATCATACGAAGTAAATATATGCCCAAAAATCTACGTACAGTTCATTGATTTTAAAATAGTTGCCAAAATATGCTTATTTCTTTTTTCTATTTTTTTGTAAACATTTTTCCTAAAAGAAAAGTTTTTTTGCTATTGCCAACAAATTTTCATAGGGGTCGAGGAATTTTTTTTGGAAGTGGGTCGCGTTCAAAAAAGTTTGCGCACTAGTGGCCTATGGGCTATAGATCTCTTTGAACGCGTCATCACCATACCTTTAAGGCCTGTTCACATAGCTGTCCGTTAACGTAAAAGGTCAGCAGAGTGTTCACGGATAATGATACGCGAGTCAGCGGATGATGTCATAGCGCCCAGCTATGTGATTGGTTAAAATTAAACTCTCACGCTAACGGAGGACTGCTATGTGAACAATTCCTTATACTTTGAGAATTTTGATCCACGGGCAATTTTCAGTAAAAGAAGAGTGTTACTTCATTACGAGACGTAGAAAAAAAGTACAGAAAATTGCATGCTTATAATATCACGAAACATCAATTTATTAGTTTTTAATATCTTTTTATAACATTTTTTTCATTAAACGTGTACATTCGGCTTTCTAGGTCTCGGTTATGTATACAATTTTCCACTTTTTACTCTTTTAACTGTTTTAGATTACACGAGAAAGACATTTATTTCCGGGACGTATGTTTACACGAGGGGTTATTTCACTTAGAGACAAGTATTTTACTTGGATCTACTCCCTCTATATATACACGTGGGTTTATTTCACTTCGAATATACAAGGTACACTTGTATTTATTTCCCCGGATCCAGTGCGAAAAGAAATAACATATAATTTTGAGGATTAAAAAATACTATAGCTATAAAAATTGTTTATTTAAAATAAGAGCCAGTGTTGTTTACGAAACTTATGAAACTCTTTAGTTAATTTTAAAAACAAGCTTTTATATAACTTTAAAATCAGAGGCTTTGAAAATTATTTTCCATAGTGACAAGTTTTTTTTCTTTTTCCACAGTGATTTTTTTTTCCCTTTCAGTTTGTCATTTTTAGTTGATAAGCAGCCATTTCTAAACCAAGAAAACCCTTCAAGGATTTTCTAACGTATTAATACAATATTTTCTAAAGGCTTCTTTTCTAACAATATATATATTTCGAAAGAAATGGAAGCTTTTGAAATACATAAATATTCCTTAAGTAACTTCAGCACAATTATATGAAGCAAGTCCTACAAAAATATTTTACAATCCACTGTGACACAATAAATCTTAAACGTTGTATATCAGTTTTAATTTACGAAATTGGAATGTTCATAGTTTGCGTAATATTTTCTGAAAACTCGGGTTTAACAATATATTAGCACACATGCATATCTACACTAGCTGAATACCCGTGCTTCGCTACGGAGTACATTCAAATTAAATACAACTGTCAATGTATGCAGTTAATGCCAAAAAATATATATATTTATAATAAATACAACGGTCACTGTATACAGTTAATGCCAAAAAATATATATATTTATAATAAATACAACGATCAAGGTATGGAATTAAAGCCAAAAATTATATATACAGTGGAATCTCGATCTATCGTTTTTCAAGGGACCGATTGAAATGAACGATAAATGCGGGAAAACGATAGATGCGGAAACATAACAAAGCAATATGATCGTTGGGACTGGATAAACTGAACGGTACATACGGAAAAACGATGGATCTGAAAACGATCGATCGAGATTCCACTGTATATATATTTATAAAAAATTGTAATGGATATTTTTATAGACAAAATAATGTAGAAGAAAATATTGAAATTGAATCTAATACAGAGCATACTAAAGAATATAGTACAGTTAATATAGTACAGTTTGAGGAATATTTCTTTTACGGTATTTTAATATTTTTTAGATAATGTACAATCGTCTGCTGCATTAGAAAGAAAAAAAAATGTCAATTTATTTCATTGTTATGCACGTGACGCAAAATTAATTTCAAGTATCACAAAAAGAAAAGAAACCACGTGATCAGCATTTAATAAATTAAATTCTAAAAATGAATCTTTAAAAATTCACCAAAAATCAGAAAATTGAGGTAAACATTCGAAAAAGATTTCATTTTAAAGGAATTTTTATGATATTTCTCGTGATATAAATTTTATAACCCTCGAATTATTATTTTAAATACAAATTTTAAAGAATGTTTCAAAAACAGCTTAAAAATATAATTTAAAAAAATCTGAGAAGAAATTTTCAAATATTTTTCTTATTGTACCCCTACTCTATAAGAAGAATCGCCATACAAAATTTCAACCCTCTAGGTCCAGCGGTTTGGTCTGTTCATTATATGTCAGTCAGTCAGTTTCGGAACTGTTATATATATATAAATAAGAAATTCCTGTTCTTAAAATTGCAAGTTCTCTTACTTCAATTGTAAATGGCTGTTTTTAATGACACTTTTGATAAATTTTATGTTTTATTTATCTGTGCGTTATCGGTCAGTCAGTCAGTCAGTCAGTCAGTGACGGAACTGTTATATATATAGAGAGATAAATTGACATTCCAGTTACAGCTAAAAATAAATGTTTTGTATATATGAGGCATACACAGAATTTTTAAAGCTTTTGTTATCAAAATTAAATTTTGATTCCAAAATTTCGTCAGGGACCTCTCAAACATTCATCTCCAGTTATGGATCCTCCAAAGTAGCCAAACCAGAAAATACCGCCAAACGGATGGGCATTTGGCGAACAGCTCGTTCTTGCCCAGCAACCCTAATCAAAATGTTATGCATCCCGCATTAAAAAGGGAGCGACGCGGCATTCAGTGATCGCCTCTATTTAATGGGTGATTTCGGGATTTGGACTCAATTGGCTGCGAACGCAGTCGTTTAGGGTCGATTGCGTGTGGTGATGAATTACTTGTGTCACAGCAAAATGAGGTTTTTGCAATGCCGGATACGCCAGTGTTGGTCCCTTGGCGACGCTTAGATCGACTGTGTCCTGTATGTAGTAGTAATGGAATTACCCTATAGAGTTGCGGTTGTAAGAGGGGAAAGTGCCACTACATTCTCCATATTCGCGTTTTTACGACTACATTCCACTGAATTTATTACATGCCATGTGGTGTGGGCGTGTAAATCATGATTCATGGTTTTGGGTATACATAGCTCGATTAGTTAAATGCTCGTGTATCTAGAATCCAATCTCCAACTTTCCTAGTTTTAATAGGTTTCGAGTATTTTGAAGTTTATTTGTTTGCATGGACATAAGAAGCACTTTCAATAAGACAAAGTTTTACAGAACATCATTTGATACGGCTCTACTTTCCTTCAAAGAGCCCATGATATCACTATATATATATATATATATATATATATATATATATATATATATATATATATATATATATATATATATATATATATATATATATATATATATATGTGTGTGTGTGTGTGTGTGTGTGTGTGTGTGTGTGTGTGTGTGTGTGTGTGTGTGTGTGTGTGTGTGTGTGTATATATAACACAAATAATGTAAATAATTCAACACGAAATAATACGTATAAAGAGGACATAGACTACCGAACAAATTGACAGAAAACGTACCCTAGCGTTGAAACTTTTAACTTTTCAATAAATAATTGCGCAGTTGCAACAAATCTTCGTATTGAAAACGGACAAATATAACTAAAAGTAAATATTCAACAAAGCAAGATAATTATTAGCAGGAAGAATGTAGACGAAAATAAACCGAAGTTACTCACTTTACTGCTACAGAGTCTTGCACTATGGGCTCAACGCACCATAATGCAAGATTCTGTAGCAGTAAAGGAACTAAACCATATGTCGTGCATTTATGATGCGTTGAGCCCTAAGTGCAGGATGTCTGTTTATTTTAATTTGATTTGACTATATGTTTCAATGGGGATCTCGGGGCCTTGAGATGTCTTTTGGTTATACCTGCATCCTATTCAGAAAGTTCCCCCTTGAGGTAACTGATTTGGTTAGGACTCCTGATGACGAGACCAGTCGGTTGCCTCAATATATGGTTTAGTTCCTTTACTAATACAGAACCTTGTGGTACAGATGTAGTATACGCAACGAACGCCAAGGGGCGATTTTTCACCAAATCTGATGGTTGTTTGGCAGTTTTTATATTCTGGCAGGGAGGATTTTAAGATCAGATGATATTTTTTTGAATTTTTGTGCGATAAGCTTTGTTTTACTGACCGCTACAGCCAGCGGTAGCTTCTTTTTAAGTGTACTACAGCCAGCGGTATGTAGCAAAGCCACCGGGCTGGGGATTTTCTGTAATGTTTTTGGACGGATGCGTAACGGAGCGTAGCGGAGTGAAGCAAGAGTATCTGAGCGAAGCGAAGATCTCGTGTGCGCCTAAGAGTTTCATAAAGCCAGCAGTAAGTTTGTTTTCCAATTTATCGTTTACATTTTGCAGTTTAAGCCTAACAACGTTTCCGAACGGGATTTTGGCCCCAACTTTTCGGCAAATTGGCGATGGTCCGTTGCATATACTACATCTGTTCCAATGTTGCATTATGGTGCGTTGAGCCCTAAGTGCGTGATTTCGGTTTATTTTTGTCTGCATTCTTCCTGCTAATAATTATCTTGCTTTGTTGAATTATTTTCTTTTAGTTATATATATATATATATATATATATATAAATAACACAGGAGAAGTTTCTAAATAAATAAAACACGTATCTCGTTTATTCAGACAGAAGTCCTGGACCTAGATTTCTCATCCTTGAGCTCAACAGCATGGAATGGCTGGGAAATGTTGAGAATAAGTTTAGTCTATGGTAAAATTGTGGCTTAAATTCTTTAGTGAATTACGTTGTCTCTCGTAAATTCAGTGATGATCAGATTGGTTCCTATTAAAGAAAGCTAATTCTACATCGATGCCTGGTGTCTTAACATGCAAGCAATTATGTTTGCACTTAAGAATTTCAGGAGAAAAAAAAAATCATATACTCCATGAATGAAGTAAAATTCTACATTTTTCGATTTATCCCAGAATAATTCAAAATCAGTTAATAAAATAGTGTCTTTTTTGTGTCTCTTGGAGATTCTTAAGAATACAAACTGACAATCAGTAGCAAACTTTCCCTATACTCTCTCGTGAGATTCATACTATCCAGCATTTTGGGGGCATCTAGAGGCATTATGTAATACGCCCGCGAACAGCCTTAAATTTTTCCCTACAGCCCAAAACCAACCGTGATGACACATATCTGGAATTCGGCACGCTTCCTTCTCTATGCAAGCGCGCAACCACAGCACAAACCTCAGGTACAAATCAGACCAAACAGGCATGACATATGCCCTTAACAGTTTCTAGACATAATAGAGTCTGCCACGGTCTCTGTCTGCCTCTTCACCAATGTACTCCGACTTTCTCCCTGGTCCAGAAAATACGACCCTTGACCCCTCCAAGGTGGCTACCAACAAAAGAGGGTCTCACCTCCTGAAGTCACTGCGCGAAGATCGATGGCATCAGATAGGGATCGGTGTCCGCAGTAACTTCTTGGAAGTGTTTGGTTAAAGCTGGACAGCTTTGAATGTGTTTAAAGCCGTAATGCGATATCTCGTGGAACAGAGGTATTTATACTTACAAAGAGTACGTGTGTTGTAGTGGCTAGGTGGAAAGGTGGTGGACTGACATATGGGGCTATCTATATCACCCAAATCGATAAAAGTTGAGGTTTGGCCGGTTACAAAGGGCCAGATAAGCTCCAGTTTACTTCTCTTGTAAAGAGGAAGGAAGATGAGATCTATAGAGAACTCAGGGATACATGACACGTTCCATTGCACAGTACCTTCTGTGGACATTTGCTCAATAAGAAAATTGTTCAGAGACACTGTGAAGGATTGGTCGCTGATTTTCCTATTTCACACATGTGGTTTTTAGAAGGTCTTTCTTTTTATCAATCCGTATAAACTTTTCTCTTTATGCAATTGAGATGTATGGTTCCATACTATTTTATGTAAAAGTAATATGCATATATTAATGTAAAAAGTAGATGATAAAAAAACGCAACTGTTATTGCATTTTTTTTCCATTGTTAAGGACGGAATGAAAATATTTACATTTTTTTAAGGTTTTTGAAATAACAACAGAAAAATCCGTAACCCATAAAGCAGTTAAAAGTTATTTTTGATTGGAATATAAATCCAGTATTTCATTTTCCTGTTGTGATAACATTTTTTTCCCCTGTAATTATTAATAAATGCTGTAATACCAAAGAATTGTTAATAAATTCTTTAATAAATCTGTACATCGATTCTTTGCTGTTTAAAATTTTCTTTGTCATTTTCATAGATATCACTGAAAACTATTAAAAAAAAACCTATAAAAAGTATAATTTATGAGTATATTAGAGCCTCTCACTAATTTGTGTAACCTACAGATTATCTTAAAGCATGGAAAAAATTTCAAGAGTGGAAAGGGTCAGGTGTAATTTATCACATCCAATATCTTATTTAACACTTGACACTATCGGAGTTTTTATTTATTTTAAGTGAAAGATGCAAAAATATCAACATATAACAAATGAGATTTTCATACTACTAGTACATACGAAACTAATATTTATACTGACATTTCATCAAAAAATTTTACAACATTTTAAATGTTTTTAATAAACGAATGCATTTACCCCCCAAAATTAAATCTGAATTTCCCGATACGACAATTTGTTGCAGATAGCAAAATTCCTTTTCCTTTCCTTGATTATACCACTAAGCGCTGATTCAGGCCCATTTTTTAAAACATTTTTTTGAAAAATATTTCAATATGTATATACATACCCCCACAATGCTTAAGTAAATTATAGTATATGGCAGCTTTATGCGTATATGTAGGGGTACGTAAATTTCGAATAAAAAATATCGAAATTTCGAAAAAAAAAACAATATATAGAATTTCGCATTTATTCGCAAAAACAAAACAAAAAATATAAACTCAAAATTTTGCTTTTATGAAAGAAAATCGCAATTTTACTTACATTATTAGGTAAGTATCAAAATTTTTAGTTAAAAGCTAACACTCTCCTCATTCTCTTCCTTAAGAAAGTCTTTAGCAATAAGTAATAAGCAAATTTCGAGAGTGAGATCTTATTTAAAGACCGCGGATGGTCTTAGTCAAGCAATGTTAGTTAAGCTTAGTTATGTTAATAAATTATTACTATTATTACCCAATTTTGCTTAAAAAGCCAATTATCACTGAGTTTTCAGCGAAAAATAGTAAAAAAATAATTTTCGTAATTACTCGCTCACATCGGCAAATTTCGCATTTATTCGCATCTATTTCGTAAATACGAAAATTATGTATCTCTACGTATATGTATTAATTGAAATATGTTTAATTCCATTCACTTTCCGTTATTGTCAATTGCAATTTATAATACATTTCTTTTCTTATAAAACAATTAATTTCTCCATATAATTTTACCTGATTTTTTTTATAGTTAACATTTTTATGTCTATGAAAACATATCTCTTGATTTTAGTAATAATGTAGCAAGTTTATTACTGGCGACGTTTAAAAAAAATTATTCGCTAATTTATTTACCCATATTAATTCGCAGCTTTATAAGTAGGACTAAACGCTTCTTAACTTCAGTGATAGTCTGTCATTTACGTTTATGAACTGGATGAATTTAATACTCACATTGACAAAAAAATGTCCGCAGCGCAAACTCATCTATACAGAAACATATAAGAAGTGAAAGCTAAAATTTAAATTTTGATATATTTATTTATTTATTTATTTATTTTTGATTTGACACTGTTAACAACAGTCTTAGGTTAAAAATTTTTATATTTTTGCGGTTTAATATTTACGAATCTGATGCGAACATACACTCAGACACAAAAATATAAAACCACAGGTTTGCAAACTATCTGTATAATTCCTATATAGTGATTGCAATACCAGTACAATGGTATATCCAATACCGGTATTGCGTGACATTTTGCAATTTCGTAAAACTGGTAATTGCTAAGGATAAATACCGGTATTTCAGTATTACTATAAATAATAAATATTTTTTGATCAAAAGTTTTGACTTAAAATATTGACCATCTACTGATATTTGAAGTACGTATTTTTTTGTTCATTGATGTGGTACTGACATAATCATTTGCTGTCGCCTTTTCGTTCCGTTTCGATTAGTGATTTCAATACCGGTATTAACTATAAATGAAAAAAAATGTTACAAAGAATGATACAAAAGTAATACAAAAAGTAGATTTATTCAAAACCGTCAGACGAGACACCGAAATGTTAGAAGATGATGGACTTCGAGGCAAATATTTAGAGTAAGTAAATCACTTATTATTAACAGTACCACCAACCAGCGTAGATGCAGAAAGTGTATTTTTAACTGCAGCTAATTTGGGCCCAAAAATATATTCTCGGCTTAATGGCAGTTTAATAGATGCATTATGTTTTTCATTATCACATTTCAAACATACGCAGTTAATAAATTAGTTGTTTTTTTCTTTAATAATAGATATTATATAATAGAGTGTATGTATTTCTTTAATAATATATATTATATAATAGAGCGTAAAATTTTTATGTGATATTTACTCTTCTCAATAATAATACTAAATGTTTTGTTACTTCATTGTATTGTAATACTATAGTGATTTTTAAAAAAAATATTTTTTGCTTTTAATGTTATAAATTGCTATTTTACAGCGATTATTGATAATATTTGATTATACTATTTGTTCCTTTATTTTGTATTTGACCATAACAAATTGTTTATATTTTTATAGTTTATGCACTTTTTGAAAAAACTAATTAATATGACACAGAAGCAATTGTGCATTTGTACCTTTTTTGAAAAATTCCTAACACCAGTATTAATACCGGTATCCCGGTATAACGTTCGAAAAAATAACGAATACCTGTATTGCATTTTTGGTCCGGTATTTCAATCACCACTCCCATATAACTGGCTTGATATTACAAAATTAATGAATTAGGCTCGTATCGCAGTGATTTTGCAACTTTTTGGAACCAAATGGAGATGGTCATTGAAACTTGTGGTTGATTGGTTCATAACACGTTGGTAAGTTTAAAAGTCCAGTTAATACTTGGCCACGAATCTGAAGAATGAATGTAATTATTATCTTTAATCAAACAGCCTTTTCCAATTCTGATTCGTTTATCACACTGTGGGGGAAGCAAACAAAAAAACTCGTAGTTAGAGCTTTCCAGCTCTATTTTTTTTTTGTGTCACAATGCAGTTGTTTCTTAAAACAGACAATACGAACCACCAGCATAGAAATTCGGTTGGTATTAGGTCAGATGCCTCAAGATAAACACCCTTCTCGGAACAAATGAATATTTAGGCTACCACCCCCGGATCCCCTCATACCACCTACGTAACGCCCTAAGGGATTGTCACATACTAAGACAGGTAGTTTAGTTCCGTGAGATCCCAGAAGTGTGATAACCTCCGTTATGTTTAGGGTAGTGTGCATTTTTTTA
>OU015498.1:25190801-25193301 GCA_907164885.2 Dolomedes plantarius | reverse complement strand
TACTTATCAGCACGGACCTAAATCAAGCGAACGTCTTGTTAAAGTCTACCCCGGCTTCATTTCATTATAGAGCGTGCGCCCTTTAACAACAATTAATAGCTTTGGTGGCTGATTCCTGCTCGGGGGGTCTGGATAAAGAAGACGGATGAGACAAGAGAGGAGGGGGAGGGATCAGCATCTTATCTTGGATAGAGAAATATACTCCGCCACTCCGAGAGATAGTGAACACAGTCGTTAGGCAGAGAGTTGGAAACTGATACACTTGGATCATGCTTCATGTATAAGAATTCTGCGAAGTTACGCATTAAGTTATTTCATTCTTGAAGGATGTGCAAAATGAAGACTATATATAAACTTCCACTATGTCTCTCTTCTCTCCATATATATATCAGGATATATATATATATATATATATATATATATATATATATATATATATATATATATATATATATATATATATATATAAGAATAAGATGAAAGAGAAAACCAGTAATAGCTCTAAAGCTACTTGCAGCCAGGAACAAACAACATGAAAAGAAAAGTATGAATAAGGTTTTTGACAGCATTTCTTCATCAGCGGTGTCAATGCTTTCTAAAAACCAATGGATTGTTTCCGATGGGTATGATCTATACAATAAACACACTCACACACCGTACAATCCAAGAATAACAGAAGATAATAACAGAAGAATAAGAATTGATTATTAATTGAATTAAGATTGAATAAAAGTACTTAACCAAAGAACACCAAGCCTGGCGCTAGTCAGAGTGGAAGTTAAGAACTTGTAACCGCAAGATGACTGACGTCACAAAACTTGCAACCATTGAGGTAGTGGATTCTCAGTTACAGACTTACTTAGGTTTCCGTATTTTAGGACTATTATTCCCTTAATTATTTAGTTTATTATTATTATTACTACTAAAAGTTAATTTTATTATTATTTTTATTTTTACTTATGATTTTTATTTTTATTTTTAGTAGTTATTTTTTCTATTTTAACTTATTGTTATGTTTTAACATATTAATGCAACAGAACATAGCCTATTTATACGAACTAACTGATTTATAATAATGTTATTAAAAACAGATTTATGTAAACAGGATAGATAATTTTGAAATTTAACAATATTAAAATTATAGTCAGATCTTTTGTCGTATAAGTCAAAAGTAAATTTGCTGTGAGTATTTAATTTAATATTAATATCTAAAAAGTTTACATTAATATTATCATGGCTACTTTTAATTAGTTCCAGATTAGGAGGATAAAAATTTAAGTCTATAGGATTATTACTTTTATTAATTACTATTATATCATCTATATATCTAAATATATTGTAATTGCAATTTTCTATATTATTAATTTCAAAATAATATAAGTATAAATTAGCTAGCATACTTGAAGCATTACCACCTTGTGGTACACCTTTGGACTGTAAGTATATACTATTATTATGAACTATGTAATTATGTTTAGTTACTAATTCTAGGAGCCTATTGAAACGAGTTAGTTTAATTTCGTTGCTTAAGTATTGAATATTATTTTGTACTAACATTATGATTATTCTATTTAAATCAATTATATAGATATTATTAAATAGATCTTTAAAATCATAAGTTACTACATATTTACAGTTATCTAATGTTTGTAGTTTTCTAATTAGACTAAAGCTATTATCAATTATACCACAAACACCAGATGTATTTATATATATATATATATATATATATATATATGTGTGTGTGTGTGTGTGTGTGTATATATATGCATATATATATATATATATGTGTGTGTGTATATATATATATATATATATATATATATATATATATATATATATATATATATATATATATATATATATATATATATATATAAGAAGTAGTTGAAAGAGAAAACCAGTATGAGCACTAAAGCTATTTGCCAGGAACTAAAAACATGAAAAGATAAGTATGAAAGAGGTTTTAGACAGCATCTCTTCGTCAGCGGTGTCAATACTGTCTAAAAACCAATGGATTGTTTCCGATAAGCATGATCTATACAATAAACATACTTAGACACCGTATACAATCCATGAAAAACTGTAGAATGGAATAAAGAGTTACATAGAACACCAAGCCTCGTGCTAGACAGAGTGGAAGTTAAGAATAAGTAACCACAAGATGACTGACGTCACAAATCTTGCAACCATGGAGATTATAGAAACACAGAAACTGACCTACTATGGATACTGTGTTTTAGGACTATTAAACCTATATTAATTTAGTTTTTTATTATTATTACTAAGAGTATTTTTTATCTTTTTTTATTTTTACTTAAGATTTTAATTTTATTTTTTATTTTTTATTTTACTAGTTATTTTTTCTAATTTTACTTTTTTATTATGATTTACTTATTAATTGCAACAGAACAAACTATTCATTAAAACTAAAACAACCACTTATGTGCTTGGATAGACTTTCGGGGTAATAATTACGTGTTAGCACAGCTATCAAGTC
>OU015498.1:25130801-25185801 GCA_907164885.2 Dolomedes plantarius | reverse complement strand
CTTACGTCTTGAAGTGGGTATTTCAGATGACAATACTTAATAGTCTCCCACTGGCATTAGAAAATCGATCAGGATTGCCACCACCGTTAATAGTAAATGTTCAGTTAGTCATACTGTTCATAAATAGACACATAAGGAAAACATATCTGTTTAAGGGGGTCAGGGACACATTTTAAAAAATTTTTCATTTATTGAGTTAAAATTTTGAATTTTTTTGTGATGGTCAACCATATAATTTGTAAACAAAATCACATCATAAAACTTCTCAATTTTTTAAAAAATTTTAAAATTTAAAATTTTTAATAAAAGCGGGGTAATTTAAAATCTTTATAACTCGAAATATTATTTGTCGAATTTCAAAATTTTTTCATTTATTTAAGCAGAAATATGTAAGTTTTAATTTTAATTCAGCATTTTTTGAAATATTAATTTTTAAAGAAATTAAAAATATTTAGATTAAAAATTACAAAAAAAAATTATGTAACTTATTTTTTAAAAGTCATATTTTCAAAAGTAAATATTTTTTTCAAATTTGCTGAATCAAAATTAAAGTAAAATAGTTGAAAAAGACATGTTCCAAGTTTCAACCATTTATCTTTAACGGTTTTTGACTTATAACAATTTAAAGACGAGAAATGGGGAAAAAAACCCATCATGCAAGAAAACGCACTTACAGGTTTAAACAATGATTGGCTACTATTAGAATGTTGCAAAACAAAATAATAATTTATCCTGTTCTAATTAAGATAGAAACATGATTTAAAAGTCATTTTAAGCGTAAAAGAACAAAAAAAATTTAATGCAATAATCTTTTTTTCGAAAATTCGAACAATTTTGTGTCCTGGACCCCCTCAAACTTGAAGCACTAATTGTTTTGATCATAATTATAAATCATATAACTTAGCATATCTAAGTAATGTCTTGTTACAGATACAACAGAATAAAGGTCTCCCGTTTGAAGAAGCTATTCAGTTCCATTTTTTAATGCCATAATCAAAGTAATAACTGTTATATGAATTTTATTATGACACTAAACGAAAAACCTTTATCGTCAGCTGGGGTAACATTGGCATTTGCGGGTAACTTTCGCCCAATATTCGTTGGTCCAAATGAGTAAAAGCCATTGGTTAACCTTTTTTCGTTTGTTAGACCAAAGTTACCCTCAAAGGCCAAAGTTACTACAGTTGACGGTACCATTTCTAATAGGAGGAATAATCTTAGACATTTGAGGAAATCTTTCATGATGTACGTATGAATTATGAACATCTCTAGAGCGACCTTTAGCTTGTAGTTATTCTCCCTGAGAACTAATAAAAATTGGTCTAAGTTTCTCCCCTTTTAATGTAGGGTTGATTTCAATGCCGGCGCTGTTGAATGCTTCATGTATATGTCCCAGAGGGGAAACATACTATTACCAGTAAATTCTTTCTTTAGAGCCCCTCGATTTTCTTCGCTTTTCATAATAACTACGAAACCACAACTACGCTCAAATAATTTTTTGGAAAAAAAAAATTTTGCGCGAACTATATAAATCCTATTGTGACCCGCTCTGCGTCACTTCACAAGTCATTTGCCGCCTTCCCACCTAATACCCCGCGACTTTTAGCTGAAAAACCGAACTCTGGGCACATCCATCTTTACCAATGGTGCGAATCGGAATTTTTACGTACTGAGCCCGCATCTGTCGGGCAACCCCACGCAGAGAAAAAAAAAAAACGAAAAAGAGAGAGAGAGAGAAGTCGACCCCCGCGTAACGCGATATCCCCCGAGAGTGTTTATGGAGGCGTTCGACGATTTATGCCCGTTAGGTAAGGTATTTGACCCGCTTCCCTTGTTGGCATATTTAAGACACAGGGCAGCAGTTGCCGTATGTATATGGGAAGATTTGTGGAGTGGTGTTATTAGGTCCATGAGAAATACACAAAAATAAAAAGGGGGTTCATAGACCAAATATGATAAGGGAGAGATTTTAAGTTCAAGGACCTGATAACCATTTGACCGAGTAATTTTTTTTTTTTAAATTGACTACATTTTTGCGCATGGTAATTTGGAATGTGACTTTGCAACAGTAAAGAATGCTGCTTCGTTTGGTTTGGAGCGTTACGGTCAATTTTTGCTACACGAGGGCTAATTAGACCGGGACCTACTGCTTAAAGACGATTCCGAACTGCTACAAACGTCCATGGCAAGAGTGGGATTCGAACCCACTGACATTGGTACCGAATGCCAGCGCCCTAGCCATTCGACCATCGTTAACAAATAAATTGCATCAGTTATCTTGGAGAACTATAATACTATAATACTGTAATGAACGATACGACTTACATAGAGCTAAAATTTTACGGAAAATTATAGATGAGATTTCGGAGCATAAATATTTCACCGAAGAAGCATAGGGAAGCATTTGCCGCAGTAACAAGTCCGATACTACCCCTCATTTTTGCAGTACCTTTGTACTTAAATACAAAAGTTTGAATGTTTATGCATCTCGAATTTGAGAGAGTGAAACTTAAAGATGATCCATGTCACATACTCTTGAAACGTCCAGCCATCCAGACCACACTATGAGAACACAGCTGGAGATTTCTATTTTCTGGGATTTGTTAAGGAAGATAGAAGCTTGAATTTCTAGAGCAGGGGTGGCCAACCCGCGGCACTCGTGCCACAGTGTGGCACGGCGGCGTTTTAACAGTGGCACGCGGAGACTTGAAAAATTGATTGAAAAATTAAGAAATCTGAAAAAATAGTAATTTGTCAAAATCTGTGAAAACCCTACTCATACGCTACTGAAAATAACAGCGCAGGAAAGCGGCACTGCTTGACACCAGTACAACGATGCGGGGTCATGGGTCGAACCCAATGGTTTGAGTAGCCTTGCTTTGGCGCCGTTGTGTCTTGCTATGGTTGTCCGTTCTCAAGCGAGAGCGAGTGCGACATAAATCGAGAGCGAGAAAAATCCCATAATCAGCCTATAAATAACATTTTTTCACCTTTTTATATTTTTTTTTGTATGTTGGAAAAGTTGGAAGTGGCACGCATATTTTTTTTCAGATAGTGGCACTCTTCCCAAAAAGGTTGGCCACCCCTGTTCTAGAGTGTTAATACCACAGCACAACGGTCCAGAAAGCAGAAGGTCTCGAGTTTGGCTTCTGGACACACCAGCCATCTCACGTGCTCCACATTTTGCACTGCATTTTGTCCTCCAGTTGTTGGCTGGATGGCTGCCCTCTGTCAGTCTCCAGTAAAATTTAGAGAAACTCCTTTATTGGAATTATTTTCCCTCCACTGTACTTATTGACTACGCCTTATTGAGGAACCCACAATAAGGTGCAGTGCTGTTCGGTTCGCTAGAGATGAACATTTCCACCAGTCATATTTCGATGAGATGGAAAAAGTGGGATAATATGCGAAAGTTTTTCTGAAACAAGTCTTCCTAAGGTCGTAAAACAGTCTTGCAAAACCAAGACCTGTGAACCTAGCGAATGTTCGGTTACACCCCAGGGTAAATGTACAAACTTGCATTAACAAGCAGAGATATTTATTAGCTCTGAAGTTTACAAATGAAGAATGTCTCTCTTCTAATAACTTCAAACCAAGAAGGAGATTAACACTGACCACCAAATATCTGAAAGCTCACATTATGTAATTGGCTGAATAAGGATCTTTCAAATCCGGCTTCAAGCCACCTTCTTTAATGTAGGTTTGGTTTGGAGCACCACGGTCAACTTTTGCTACACGAGGGCTAATTAGACCGGGACCTACTGCTTAAGGCCGATTCCGAACGGCTACAAAAGTCCATGCCATTAGTGGAATCCGAACCCTTTGGTACCGAATGCCAGCGCCCTAGCCATTCGGCCATCATCCGGCAATCTTCAATGTAGGACATCTCCACTGCTTCTTAACGGTGGTTTTCCTGATCTTACTTGATGCTTCCCATTTAAGCTGATCGTCACATTAACTAATTACTATATCACATGGTTTTCTCCTTTCAATGCTTTCACCCCCTCCTCTCCAGTAAAGAGACTAAAAGACAGTTAGCAAAAGAATTACTTTAACCTATTAAAAAAGGATTAGGTATAAAAATCAATAATGCAATCCATCAGATGTGTGCAAAACTCTCTAGAATTTCCCAGAGTGAAAAAGCAAACTTAACGTGGAGTCATTTTTACGAACTAACTTAGAAAATTTTCAGTGCAATTTTTCAAACATCGCATTGTTTATGGTACAGAATGTTACAGATACAAAAAATACAATAGCACACTGGGAGAAAAAAAAGCGAGCCAGAATACGCAAATTTCGGGTTTTTACACATTTCCTGTGGCTTGAAAAGCAAATATGTCAATGGAAAATTTAAGTCATCATAACCATTTTTTTAAAGTTCTGAGTTCAAATTTTGTATTTATCAACATTATATCGCTTACGTAGTTATCATTACTAAATTAATAAAAAGTCAAAAAGACAGAAAGGGACTAACATTGAAAAGAAAAAAAAAATCAAGTAGTCTCTTCTAACGAAACTACCGCGGGTTATTAAGGTAGGATTACGTATTGTTGCTTACCTCTTTTGTATGTATATATATGTATGTAAGTGTTATGTATATATGTATCTATGTATATGTTCGTATATATATATATGTGTGTGTGTGTGTGTGTTTGTTTGTTTAACTGTTTACTGCTTGCCCAAGCGATACAGACTGGGTTTGGCTCGCTGCCAAAATTATAACTCGTGAGGTACAGAAGGGCGGTTTTACAGTCTGAAATTTTACTTTCTGGAGGACCGTTATGGAGGAACGTAATCCTACGTTAAAACACGAAAGGTAATGACAGACATGAAGATCATATTTTGATAATACAGTTACGCGGCGATAATACTATGCTTCTCCTGATGTAATATCTTCCAGATTCCTGATTCTGAAAAACCTTCTATCACAAAAATGCATTAAAATACCTATTTCCAAGGATAATTCTTCTAACAGTAATAGTATGAGTTCTGCCGAAACAACTCAAATTCACAAAAGTGAATGACTGCCATTTACGTCCAACATTATTGATATTAAATCTAAAAAACTTATCGGGATGGGGTTTGTATTGCTTTATGTTGTGATTCTCCGTCAGTTAGGCACAATTAGGTTCAAGAGGCACAATTTCTTTTGGCATTATTCTTTCATTTCACCAGACTTTCTTATTAATGCATATCTTCTGAATACAACATCAGTTTAAATAAAAAAATTAAAGATTCAATCTAATTCAAACTGTAACCGCAGACATGTTAAGTTTTCTATGCATAAATTATTATCAGAAAGTGACTCCCTGGGGGAAAAAATTTCTCTTAGTAAAAATATTAATTTCTAAAATAATCACTGCTAAGTTTTACTTCATAACAAGGATATTATGCTATACGATTAAGTGCATTAAAGAAGTAATTGAAAAAAAATCTAAAATCGGCAAAAATTAATTCCCTTAATATTTTTTTCTCAAAAAAATGAGTAAAAAAGCATTTAAAATGTGTATACGCGATCCTTTATTTACTGTGATAATACAATTTCATAAAATAAGGCATAAATTCCTTTTAAAAATAATGTATAAAAAGCTTGAGAATCTAATTAAAATAAATATGACGCTGAAACCTATTTCAAAATTTTCTTAACTTTACCAGCTACTTAGTAATGCATATAACCGAAGGTAGAAGTTCTGAGAAGGGTTTTTTTCGTAAATTTTTATCATTAAGACTGTTCAAGCACGAAATACAGACAGTTTTACAAACTTAAGATCAGTTGCAAAGTTTTTTTCAAAGGACACTTCCTAAGCTTTTGGGACAGAATTTTTTTATTCCACTCCCTATTACATAATCTAATTTTTTGTATCAAAATTAAATTAAAGTTTATAAGTATTAGGCTGGTTTTTAAATTAACCCAAAAGTCATGCAGCCATTTTTTTATTAATTAAACAAATTAATTTTTTCATGCTCCCATATAATCCACATTGTTTGCGGTTTTTCAATTTTTACTAAATTAATATTTTAAAACCTCCCCACAAAAAAAAGGGTGGATTTAAAAAAAAAAAAAAAAACTATTTTTTTTCTTCAACTTAAACGCGCACTAACATTTCAGATAAAGAAATGGTTTATGAAAAAAGCCTCAAAATGCAATTCGAAGTGCAAATTTGAACTGAAAACCTTTCATAATTGCTTGGTGTTATAGAAAAAAATAAGGCAAACAGTTTACACTGCTTTTTTTTTTATCCGCAGTTTTTAATGAAATTTCCGACACACAGATAAAGCAGTGGAAAAAAAAAACCCGAATGCAGCCGATGTGATTATTTTTTTTATTGGCGCCTTAAATCCCTGAAAAATAAACAGGATTGGCGGAAAATGGGAGCCTTAATTACATTTTTCCTACCATGCTCTATGCTGTTTAATTTAAATTCATATTTGCGCCGCAAATTCATAAATTTCCTTTATCTAGTTTAAAAGTAGTGGAGGTATTTGTGAGGAAAAACATAAGCAGAATGGAACCAATAAAATGAGATATATATTATTTATTTAAATAAATTTCGGTTCTAAAACCATTGTATGATATTAAAAACGAAAAACGACAAGAAATGCGGAAACCTGTTTGTTTGTTGCACGAAAAACATACATATTTCAAAATCCAATTTTCAACTTTTGTTGCATGGGTTCATATATGCTTGAGATTTATACTCAGATGAAATCAATTACTCAAAACATTCTGAGAGTTTTTGGTGCAATAACAGTTTAAAAAGAGTAAATATTATATATGGATGTGGGAAATATTGAATAAATTATCTATTCAAATCTCGTTTTTATTTGAAAACAACTATAAAATAAAAGACGTACTCAATTTAATTTAAAATATAGTATATCATTTGTTTTTTCTTCATTCCAAATCCCGTAATTTAAAGATTGTCGAATTCTACAAATTTCTCATTATAAATACTTGCTTCTCAAAATTATCTTGATATCCCTTATTAGATAAGAGTAAAAGCACCTTGATCTGATTAGATATATTTTTAACTGCTTTCAAGTCGTGGAACAACATTTCCCCCCTCTACAAATTATTCAATTTTCGAAAGCTTTCGTATACGGCTATTTATCTATATATATAAAACAGTTCCGAAACTGACTCACTGACTGACTGACTGACATACAACGCACAGACCAAACCGCTGGACCTAAAGGGCTGAAATTTTGCATGGCGATTCTTCTTATAGTGTAGGGGTGCACTAAGAGAGATTTTTGAAAAATTCTCCTTAGATTTTTTTAAATTAAATTTTTAAGCTGTTTTAGTAACTTTTTTAAGTTTGCATTTAAAATAATAATTTGAGGGTGATAAAATTTATATCACGAGAAATATCATAAAAATTCCTTTAAAATGAGATCTTTTTCGAATGTTTACCTCTATTTTCTGATTTTTGGTTAATTTTTAAAGATTAATTTTTAGAATTTAATTTATTAAATGCCGATCACGTGATTTCTTTTTCTGGTACTTTAAATAAATTTATCGTCACGTGCATAACAACTAAATAGACAAAAAACTATTTTTTTTCTTGCTAATGCGGCAGACGATTGGACATTATTTTGTCTATAAAAATATCCCTTACGATTTTTTTATAAATATATATTTTTTTTCTACATCAATTGTATATATTGATCGTCGTATTTATTATAAATATATGTATATATATTTATTTTTTTTGGCATTAATTGCATACATTGACCGTTGTATTTAATTTGAATGTACTCCTTAGCGAAGTGCGGGTTTTCAGCTAGTTAGATCATAATTTGAGTCTTTTAGACACAGCACAGTACGGGGCACGTCAGTTAATCAAAACAAAGCGAAACCAGATAGTGCATTATTGCTATACCAACAATGAATTTTAGATTTGTAATTAAGCTATCTGCCTGCTTTCGGATCACTTTCTTTAACGTAGGATTACGTTCCTCCATAACGGTCCTGCGGAAAGGAAAATTTCAGACGCTAAAACTGTCCGTCCGTTCGTCCTCGCGAGTTATAATTTTGGCAGAGCGCCAAACCCAGTCTATCACTTGGACAAGTTAAACGGAAGAGTACTAAGATGCGTCAAAATTTTGACATACATATATGTATATATATACACATACCTACATATATATAAACTAGCTGAAAACCCGCACTTTGCTAAGGAATGCATTCAAATTAAATACAACGGTCAATGTATGCAATTAATGCCAATATATATATATATATATATATATATATATATATATATATATATATATATATATATATATATATATATATATATATATATATATATGTGTGTGTGTGTGTGTGTGTGTGTGTGTATAATAAATACGACGATCAATGTATACAATTGATGTAAAAAAACAAAAAATTATATTTACAAAAAAAATCGTAAGGGATATTTTATAGACAAAATAATGTAGAAGAAAATATTCAAATTAAATCTAATAGGACATACTAAAGAATATAGTATAGTTAATATAGTACAGTTTGAGGAACAAATCTTTTACTGTATTTTAATATTTTTTTGGATAATGTCCAATCGTCTGCCGCATTAGCAAGGGACAAAATATTTTTTTGTCTATTTCATTGTTATGGTAGTAAATCACATACTAGAAAAATAAATCACGTGATGAACATTTAATAAATTAAATTCTAAAAATAAATCTTTAAAAATTCACCAAAAATCAGAAAATGGAGGTAAAGATTCGAAAAAGATTTCATTTTAAAGGAATTTTTAGGATTTTTCTTGTGATATAAATTTTATAACCCTCAGATTATTATTTTAAATGCAAACTTAAAAAAAGTTACTCAAACAGCTTAAAAATTTAATTTTAAAAAATCTAAGAAGAATTTTCAAAAATCTTTCTTAGTACACCCCTACACTATAAGAAGAATCACCATGCAAAATTTCAGCCCTTTAGGTCCAGCGGTTTGGTCTGTGCGTTGTATCTCAGTGAGTCAGTCAGTCGGTTACGGAACTGTTTTATATATAAAGATTTCTCGACGCTCTATTTGTATATTTTCATTTGACAGCATTTGCTTCTATTCTTCTTTGCGGAATCATTAGCCGAATCATGACCTTGATTCACAAAATGTGCTCTGGTATGTCTTCTGGTTGCAAAAGTAACTTTTTCATTCAGAAAAAAATTTCTTTTTCAGGAAACTTCGAAACATTTTCAACCAATCATAATGTGTGATTCCTTTTGACAACGAATAATATTACATATGCGTCATTAATAAAAATAACCTGTTGCCACAACATTTTAGTGTTATGGCACCAGTGCGCATTTCTCTATTCCAGGGACATAAGCAAAGGTTGGGGGGAGGGGGGCAGAGGGAAATTTGTGAGCCTTACATACATTGCCAAAACTTAACCTAAAACGGACTACTAACGTCTAATGTTCTAGTAAAGTTCTGGAAGCTAGCGTTACTGAATAATGCAAAGATCAGTGGTTCCAGATCCGGCCCAGGCAATCGGTCATTTATAAAACATGAATCTGGAGATCATTAATAACGTATCAAACGCTGACATGATTATACGACAAATTTATAGCATTAACAATGTACTAAGTATTAGCAATCTCAAATATTTGCTCTAATAATACTTTGAGAGTAATTATAGGGGAAAATATTGTTTAAATATTGATGTTTATGATGATTCATGAGAATTATCAGGAATTTTTTTTACTAATCGTCAGCAAATATTTATTTTAGTTTTAACTCCAGAATCATTATTACAGCTACATTGAAAACAGTTTTTCTCAAATATCTAATCTATATATATAAAACATATCAGTGACTGACTGACTGACAGATAATGCACAGACCAATCCGCTGGACGAAAAAAAAAACGGAAATTTTGCATGGCGATTCTTCTTATAGTGTAGGGTTGCACTAAGAAAGATTTTTGAAAAATTCTTCTTAGATTTTTTTTAAATTAAATTTTTATGCTGCTTTAGTAACTTTTCTAAAGTTTGCATTTAAAATGATAATTTGAGGGTTATAATCCAACAGAGATAGATAAAAATAATACAAATAAAGACAAGAAACAAACAGAAATCAAGTACTCTGGGCATCCACGCACCAACGGCAAGATTCTGTATAAGTGCCGGAACTGAACCATAAAACAATAGAGGTAACCGACAGGTCTCTTCATCAGGGAGCCTAACCACGTCAGTTACCTCAAGGGGAACTTTCTGAATAGGATGCAGGTAAGCCCAGAAAACATCCCAAGGCCCCGAGTCCCCCAAGGAAGCAATAAGTCAAAAAGAAAATGAAAATTGAAGCAATAAGTCAAAAAGAAATTGAAAATGAAAATGTTGTATTTAATTTGAATATTTTCTTCTACATTATTTTGTCTATAAAAATATCCGTTACGTTTTTTTTTTAATAAATATACCTATATGTATAAAACAGTTCCGTAACTGACTGACTGACTCACTGACATACAACGCACAGACCAAACCGATGGACCTAAAGGGCTGACATTTTGCATGGAGATTCTTCTTATAGTGTAGGGGTACACTAAGAGAGATTTTTGAAAAATTCTTATTAGATTTTTAAAAATTAAATTTTTAAACTGTTTTTGAAACATTCTTTAAAGTTTGCATTTAAATAATAATCTGAGGGTTATAAAATTTATATCACAAGAAAGATCATAAAAATTCCTTTAAAATGAAATATTTTTCGAATATTTACCTTCATTTTCTGATATTTGGTGAATTTTTAAAGATTAATTTTTAGAATTTAATTTGTCAAATGATGATCACGAGATTTCTTTTTCTGGTACTTTAAATAAATTTATCATCACGTGATAACAACGAAATAGACAAAAAAAATTTCTTTTTCTTTCTAATGCAGCAGACGATTGGACATTATCCAAAAAAATATTAAAATGCAGTAAAAGATATGTTCCTCAAACTGCACTATATTAACTGTACTATATTCTTTAGTATGTCCTATTAGATTTAATTTAAATATTTTCATCTACATTATTTTTTCTTTTAAAATATCCCTTATGATTTTTTTATAAATATATATATATTTTTTTACATCAATTGCATACATTGATCGTCGTATTTATTATAAATATATATATATATTTTTTTTTGGCATTAATTGCATACATTGACCATTGTATTTAATTTGAATGTACTCCGTAGCGAAGTGCGGGTTTTCAGCTAGTATATATATATATATATATATATATATATATATATATATATATATATTTATTTATTTATTTATTTGGCATTAATTGCATACATTGACCGTTGTATTTAATTTGAATGTACTCCGTAGCGAAGCACGGGTATTCAGCTAGTAATCTTATAGAGTAATAAACGTAAATTGGAAATCATGGCAAATTTATCTAAGATTTTTCGTCGTTTGTTTATTCAGTTAGATTATTTTTTAACTGCTCCATCAAACACATCGTAGTCACCTCGCCACCGCACTTTTTGCGGCCTGCACTTATTTGACATACACGTATATGTTACTTAAAGGGCAATTATGCCATTCATATCATACTCAATATAGTCGTTTTCTGCTCCTCTCTGTTGACATTTCAGTAAAAGAAGAAGAGAAACAAATGGAAACTTGTTGAGGAGTGTTCCGAAATCAAGTTTAACTCTTGTTAATAACCTAAATTAAGGTTTTGATCCGATAACATATTGCTTGCTTATCAACTGAATTATGTCTAATTTATTGCTCCCCATAGGCATGCCAATTTTTCAACGACATTGGCAAGCGCATGGGAACTCGTGCACTTTTCCACTCCTGAATAGACGAGTCAATTAATTGCTTCAACTCTTCTTGCATGCACGGATTATTTCGATGGTTACGAATTTTTTTTCTTATCTCTTTTTATGACTCTTTTTATGTATATATAGTCTGTCCTTCACATTTGTAATGTTTAGAGTCGCGGAGCCTTATCAGATTAATTAGAAACTCCACGATTACCTCAATCGCTCCTGCGGACTAAACTCCGTCTACCGTATTTGACACGTGTAAGAAAAATGTGACACTGTGTTGCCCGGCTGAAGTATTTTTACCTTCCTTTTTATTAACTTCCTTTTATTAACTTGCTTTCTTGTTTGTGTGTGTGTTTGTGTGTTTGTCCAGTACAAATCTTGCAATCGATTTTTAACTAACTTCCCAACTTGCTAGACATTTGAAACTCTTAGAATAGCTCAGAACACGATGACAATGCATTTTTTCAATACTTTTAGCCATCTGTAAGGTATACATAAGATTCGATTCACAAGAATCGAACTTTTGAGTGAATAGATTAAAGAAGTGGCTCGAGATATGCTAATTTCGGCATACGCGCTTGGTATAAATACCATGCAGCTCGATTAATAGAGAGGTTGTTAAGGTTGATAAATATGCGAAGTGAGGGAGCTACGAGGTAAGCAGCTCCAGGTGTTAACCAGCGCTTGTGCTTAGGAGGCCCAAAGTTTACGTGGCAGAACTGCTGGTTTGACTCTCTGCTGGTTTGTGAGTATTGCAATGTGTATTTTTAATGAACGCTAATTTATATTTCGAATAAGTAGTACGTATGCTTATTGCTGTAAAAGCAAATTCTATATGTGCAACGAATTCAATAAACATTGTTTCATGTATAAACTGTGTTTGTATCAAATTCATTTAGAGTGCCACTTCAAATTATATACACCCAAGTGCGGGTAGAAATGAGCTATACTCTACACATCTTTAAGCAGATTTTTACCATGTTTTTATTATTTTCAGTTAATTTTGTTTTGTGTACTGGTGCAGCCATCTGTCGGCCGGGACGGGAAAGAAAAGTTAAACTCAAGATAACTTCCAGTTAACTTCCTTTTCTTTCAAGTTGATGGGATAATTCATCAAAAATTTTTTTTTTTAAAGTATTTATTAATACATAGAATTGTCAAGTTTATATGATTCAACAGAAAATTTAAAAACATGGTATATAAAAAGTTCTTTTTATCTTGTAATTATTAATGAATTTAAAATTTTTGACAATGCTGGATACTTCTCCATTAAGATATTCCCACTTAAAGCTGCTGTGTACAAACCGTAATGTATTCGCTCACCTCAATGTTAACCTAAGTAGAGCATGTGTCCAAAGATTGCCGACTTGGATTGAAAGATTTTTTTTTTAATTGTATTCCGTAATAGAGAAAAAAAATTTCAGGTAGTCTCTTCTGACGAAACTACCGCGGGTTATTAACGAAGGATTACTTATCGTAGCTTACCTCTTTTGTATGTATATATGTATGTATGTATGTGTTATGTATATATGTATCTATATCTATCTATTTATCTATCTATCTATATATGTGTGTATATATATATATATATATATATATATATATATATATATATATATATATATATATATATATATATATATATGTGTGTGTGTGTGTGTGTGTAAAAATTTTGACACATTTTGGTACTTTTCTGTTTAACTGTTTACTGCTTGCCCAAGCGGTACAGACTGGGTGTGGCGCGCTGCCACACCCAGTCTGTACCGCTCTGAAATTTTGCTTTCCTGAGGACCGTTATGGAGGAACGTAATCCTACGTTAAAAATGTTACACCTTGGGGCAGTTTTCGTTTTTAAAGAACAATCCAAATAATATTTTAAAATTTAAGTTATTCGGTGAGAGGGGGGGGGGGGAATCTTGTCTGGTGTGTTTTAAACGTTATAAATTCTTTTGGTGGATGAAATTTATAAAATGAAAATTGTTGCAAGGTGCAGAAAAGTTCAAGCTATCTGAAAATTCCATTTTTATTGGATTATCAGCATTTATGTAGCTGTAACTAATAGACAAATTTCTCCATAGGTTAACACTGAGGTGAGCAAATCTAGTAGGATTAGTACACATCAGTCACGAGAATCTTTGGTTGTTTTCAGTGGGGGCACCGTATAGGTGAATTTAAAATTACCGTATCAACAATTTAAACTTATCAGTAGCAAAAAGTCTAAGCTTATGATCTATGCTTAATGTAACAAACTAAGTTTGTTTTATCTATGCTAGCTGTCTTGAACAAAAGCCAATAAAGTAAACATCGAACTAAATAGTCAGAAGTGGAAAACCTGCGACTATCTCAACAACCTTCCCCTAGACTTTACGTTTCCCACTGAAAACCACATTTTACACATGCAATACAGTTGTGACACTGCTCTGCATTTCTAAAGCATGTGTGGTGATACTTATGCAGAAATGCAAATTTTAACGCAATGTGCAAATTTGAACACTAGACACGCCCACGGCACTTGTGCATTTCTAGCACATAAAAAGGAGCTTCCCGCACAGAAGTGAGCTGCAGGGAATAGGACTGTCCTATGTTCCTGCCTTTTAACGTTGGGTGATTCGTTCACCTTTATTGTCTACTGATTCTTTTTTTTTTTTTTAATTATCCAATGCGGAGGCACTTGTATTCAAACATTGGCCCTTACTACGCAGCAGTTTTACTGTCCATTTTATTGTGGAGGCACCATATAGGCGGACAGCATTACCCCCTATGAAGGGACGACACGAACGGAGGCATTTTTCGTGGCGCAACGCTGGGACTCGATCTGAGCACCCTCAGAACCGAAAACCAGCGCGCTGTACCACTGGGCCGCCACAAGCCCGTCTACTGATTCTGGTCATGTATTTATTGTGTAACCAAAGTAGTGGTTTTAATGTTTGTTTATAATAAACTAATAATGTTTTATATCACGTTTTTCTCTATAATTGTTTTATTGCCATTACTGCACGTCTGGATAAGTTAAAACCGGCCACACACGTTTTATTAATTTAAAATTAAAATATCAACAATTTAAGCTTGCTCGATGTGTACCAACACGTGCACATACAGTAAGAGAAAGGCAACGAAGTAAACCTCAATCACGCGGCCAAAACAGAAAAAAAAAAACTTTCACGAGGAACGCACAATATCTAACAAAAACATAATTATGGTTATTTTTTGGTTAAGAGTCTGAAAAAATATTCGACGGACATAAATTTCCAAGAATGCTCTGACACACACTGTTGCTTCCTCTGTCTTCGTCCCTAGTAAAAACTGTATGAGGCGGAATATCTGTGTAGAATTTCTGTGCTCAGATGGCCAAATGTTATAAGAAACTTTTCTTAGAAAAATTGGATTTTTCCCATTCCGGATTCTCGTTCGCCGATATTTTCTACTTAGCCCGTCTGCACACGGAGCAACTCAAAAGAAACTGATAACTGACTCAAATCACAAACAAGTCCGTGATGAGTCGCAACCTATGTAATTGAATGGAGCCACGCACACGGCACAACTGGTTACAAACTGGTTACAAACCCGTCCGACGGGTTTGTAACCAGTTGCGCCGTGTGCGTGACTCCATTCAATTACATAAGGTTGCGACTCATCACGGACTTGTTTGTGATTTGAGTCAGTTATCTGTTTTTTTTTTTGAGTTGCTCCGTGTGCAGACGGCCTTACTGTAACTACTGTAAATAATATCCAACTATTTTTTCTGAAACATTGATACCACGTTTGGTCATGTAAGACAAATTACTGATTTTTCATGACATCTTGAATCTTAGAATTGCTGTCACGTAAATTTCTTATAACATTTTGCCATCTGGGCACAGATTTGAACTGCTCATAAAGTATTAAAGTTTAAAAAACATTTAAAGGAAAGTACAATGTATACCGTGTTTTGTAATTTTTATTAATTTTCATTTTATTTCTAGGGGCAATCTCATGAATAATCAGGTTAAATTGGCAAGTGGTGAGGATTGTCCTTATATACAGGGTTAGCACAAATGAATGAGCGGATTTTAAATATTTATATTTTTGAATCTATTACACATATTACAATAAGTGATATACTTAATTTTTTTTTTAAATGTACCAAGTTTTATTTTCAGTTACAAATGTTCCATGTGTGATCCTTTTGTTACATGACAAACATCTAATCTGTAATCAAGTTCGTTCCCCACATTTTGTAGTATTACACTGTCAATTGTTCCTAATGCTGCTCAAATGCGTTCTTTAAGTTCTTGCATTGTTTTTGGCATCGGTGGTGCATAAACAGTGTCTTTGACGTAACCCCATAAAAAGAAATCACATGGCGTATGGTCCGGGGATCTTGGTGACCATGTTAAATTAAGGGTAAATCACTGATTAAGGGTAAATCACTGTCACCACGGCCCATCCATCGGTGTGGGAGCTTGTCGTTTAAGTAAGCACGTACATGCAAAGACCAATGTGCTGGGGCTCCATCCTGTTGAAACACAAAATTTGTGCTGTCCTCACGCAGTTGAGGAAATAACCAATTTGCACCTTGTCCAGATAATTGCTACCTGCAAAAAAAACTTGATATAATTTTCTTTAATTTCGTGTATCACTTATTGTAATATGTGAAATAGTTTCTAAAATATAAATTTTTAAAATCCGGCCATTCATTTGTTCTAACCCTGTATTTGCCAGCAATTGAACGCTGTACATAACCTGTAAAAAATCGGTCAAACTAATGGTAAAGGATTAGTAATTTAGGTGTTATTAATTTCCGGTTAACTTTAGAGTAAAGCCTTTAAAAAATTACACATTATGTTATCTTCTTGTTCATTCTATAATCCTCAAACCTCAAAGTAGATTCATCATGGTCAAAATATTTTTTTGGTTTGAAGAAGGGGGAAGCGCATACGATCTGGTAGTCTGACAGAGTTTGGCGAAAAGCAGTGGCGTAATCTTTAGGGAGTAGTAATAATTATATCCTCTGAAGAGTTAAAATGCATTTTATATTAAAAAATAACTATTTAAGGTTTAAAACATATAAACGCATAAATAAATCTGCTGTTTTTCAATATACTATCCCTTAGATATAGGTTTTTGTCTCGCCAATAGCAGAATGCACACTGCATTAACTCGATTGATTGCAAACCTATATGAAAGATTTTTTTTTACCTTATCTTTCAAATATGATTTCAGAATTTACAGTAAAAAAAGAGATTACAGATATTTTTTACAGAGTACACGATGTCGAAACTTGCTTATCCCAGGAACTTTAATTGAAAACAGTTCTGCTATGTGTTATCAAGGTGAGTCAATTTTCCATTTATACAAACTTCACCTAGCCCCCAGGGATTTGCAGTTTTACTAACAAGCAAACTGTTTTGCAAATCAGGATTTTCTGCAACTGGACTGCATTGTTATTTCTTATGAAACCTGGATGAGTGTTTGACGTGCTGTCAACATAGGCAAAGGGACTATGTTTAAAGAGTATGAAGAGAGAAGTTCAAAACTTCTGACGTCATCACGCTAACTGTAGCGGTAGAGAAAGATCCGGCGTTTGGAGATTCACTTGTCAATTTTAACCCTGTTCAATAATTTCTAAAGAAAGATAATTTAAGTGAGGATGTAAATTTTTCTAGTAAACTCTGAACAGTGAATCTCAAAATATGTTTCAATAAAGGTCATAACGCCAACAGAGTAAACTCTTAAAATTTTTAAAAAACTATCTTTTTATTATGTTAGTTATATAATTTAGTTTACTTTAATGCATGCACGCACACACACACACACACACATATATATATATTATATTATATATATATATATATATATATATATATATATATATATACACACACACATATATATATATATATATATATATATATATATATATATATATATATACATATATATACACACACACATATATATATATATATATATATACCGAAGAGCCCAAAAAACTGGTACAGGCGTGGGTATGCAAATTACGGAGTTATGCAACCAATCAGCGTAACGCGATGCGGTCGAAAGCACCTATATAAGACAACAGGTACCTCACAAAGCTGTTAGATCGGTTCCTACTGCTACAATGGCAGATTATCACGATTTATATGACTTTGAATGTGGCGTTAAAGTCGGCGCACGAGCGATGGGACATAACATCTACGAAGGAGCAATGCAATTTGGATTTTTGCGAACGATTATTTCACGAGTGTACCGTGAATATGAGGTATCCAGTAAAACATCAAATCTACAACAACGGGGCAGCCGGAAAAAGACCTTGAAAGAACGGGACCGTCGACGACTGACGAGAATCCTTAAACGAGATAGACGTTCAACACTTCCTCAAATTGCTGCAGATTTCAATGATGCGGCATCAACAAGTGTCAGCGTGCGAACGGTTCAAAGGACCGCCATTGTTATGGGCTCTCGGAGCCTTAGACCCACTCATGTACCATTGTTGACTGCAAAGCTTTAAGCCTCGCCTGGACCCGCCAACACCTCCATTGGACTGTTGATGACTGGAAACACATTGCCTGGTCTGACGAGTCTCATTTCCAGTTGTATCGGGCGGATGGAGGTGTACGGGTAGGGAGATAACCTCTTGAATCCATGGACCGTACATGTCAACAAGGGACTGTTCAAGCTGGAGGAACTTCTGTGATGGTATGGGGCGTGTGCAGTTGGCGTGATATGGGACTCCTGATACATCTAGAGACGACTCTAACAGGTGACAGGTACATAAGACTCCTATCTGATCATCTTCACCCATTCATGTCCGTTGTGCATTCCAACGGACTTGGATAATTCCAGCAGGACCATGCGACACCCCACACGTCGAGAGTTGCTACCGAGTGGCTCCAGGATCACTCTTCTGAGTTTAGACACTTTCATTGGCCACCTAAATCCCCAGACATGAACATTATTGAGCATATCTGGGATTCCGTGCAAAGTTCTGTTCAGAAAAGATCTCCACCTCCTCCTGTGGATTTGTGGACCGCCCCTGCAGGATTCTTGGTGTAACTTGCCTCTAGGATACCTTCAGACATTTGTCAAGTCCATGCCACGTCGAGTTGCAGCACTTCTGCGTGCTCGTAGGGGCCCTATGCGATATTAGGCAGGTGTACCAGTTTTTCAGACTCTTCAGTGTATATACACACGTATACATATATACACACAGAGCATACTTCACGACAAATTTTCAATACATGCGTATTCAATATTTCTCCATTGATTGAAAGCATGCATTTTTTTCCAAACAATCCGCCACCGGTAAATTCAAAGGGACACCTTTTTTAAAGAAATACTTCTACAAATGCTGAAAATTTTAAATGTATCTGAATTTATAATTTGATAGATACTTTGATGCACAGCATTGAACAGTTTCAAATTGCCAATACAAATTTTAAAAGATGATCGACCACCATGAATACCACAATGTCATAAGTCATTTCAGCGGCCATTTTCTAATTAATTTCGATAACATTGCAGTAAATACCAGCATTTAACTAAGCACCAGGAGCAGTGCTTCGCAATCTGCTATAGCCCTAGTTAATGGCATGTATATTAAGGTTTTGATGCGATAATGATTTGGGTGTTTATCTACTAAATTATCTCTAATGAAACTGCTTCTGAGAAGTGCTGCGCGGTGTGTTATAGTAAATTCTAATCAATTCTAACGCATGCATGTGGCAGCAAATTTGTAATAGAGGATGAGTTCCTTCCCCAGTCTGCATAAAACGGAGCACAGTACAGGTAACCCTCCTATAACACTTTAGATAGGTTCCTAGAAAATGCCGTGTTGTGTGAAACCGTGTTATATGAGACCCAGAGACAGTTCAAAAAAGGAGGGTTGCGTTCTGAAAACTTATTAAAAACTAGCTGAAAACCCGCGCTTTGCTACGGAGTACATTCAAATTAAATACAACGGTAAATGTATGCAATTAATGCCAAAAAAAAAATAAATATATATATTTATAATAAATGAGACGATCAATATATACAATTGATGTAAAAAATATTTATATATATATATTTATAAAAAAATCATAAGGAATATTTATTTTTTTTTGGATAATATCCAATCGTCTGCTGCATTAGAAAGAGAAAAAAATATTTTTTTTGTCTATTTAGTAGTTACGCACGTGACGATAAATTTATTGAAAGTACCAGAAAAAGAAATCACGTGATCAGCATTTAATAAATTAAATTCTAAAAATTAATCTTTAAAAATTCACCAAAAATCAGAAAATGGAGGTAAAGATTCGAAAAAGATTTCATTTTGAAGGAATTTTTATGATCTTTCTCGTGATATAAATTTTATAACCCTCAATGTATTATTTTAAATGCAAACGCAAAAAAAGTTTAAAAAACAGCTTAAAAATTTAATTTTAAAAAATCTAAGAAGAATTTTTGAAAAATCTTTCTTAGTGCACCCCTACACTATTAGAAGAATCACCATGCAAAATTTCAGCCCTTTAGGTCCAGCGGTTTGGTCTGTGCGTTGTATGTCAGTCAGTCAGTCAGTCAGTGAATGAATGAGTCAGTTACGGAACTGTTTTATATATATAGACAAACATTTTTTTAAATTCCATATATGCAACTTAATTTTTAATTAAAAATATAAATGTTTGTATAACACAAAACGAAAAGAAACAAAAAAAAAATTATTTTCATTTAATGCGACCTTAATTTTCTTCCTCATCACTGCTCAGTACAATCAAACGAGAACGTTTTTTCGATTGAACGATATCACCTTCACATTCAGAACATTTTTCTTCATTTAGACTTTTTTTGCCTCTTCTATCCTCTTTGAAAAATCTGTAATTTTGGACTATTTGCTGGTTCTTACAAGGTCATTGCATATTCAGGGTATGGAGATAGACAATTTTGCAGCCCCCTTTTGAATTTTCGGCTTCTTTCAGGGGAAGGGTCTGCCTTCAGGAGAAATTATTATTCAAAATTTTCAGCTAAGCTTAGGCCTTTTTCTAATTTTATAGAGGTATAAATGAATAAATTATAATTTGTTTATAAATTTTCATGTAAAGCCACTATAGTTCATTATTCCTTCCCGTCATTATTTTAAGGTAATTTAGTCTTTAAATGTGTTAAACAAAAATCATGTTATCTAGTGCTATAGAAGTACAGTGTCGTACAAAGGTTTTCGCAATTTTTTATCGTGGTAGAGCGAAACCGTGTTACAGGTTGCAGTGTTATACGGGGGTTCCCGCAATTTATCTTATCGTGTTAGAGCGAAGCCGTGTTATAAGATGTCGTGCTATAGGAAGGCTACCTGTACCAGTGACGTAGCGAGCATAACTGGCGCCCGGGGCACGATATTTTTTTGGCGCCCCCCTTTCCGAGAAACATATAGTAATATAGTATATAGAATTAGTAAAAAAGGACCATTTGGCGCCCCTGTTCGAGTGGCACCCGGGGCATGATTGACCCCCTTGCCCACCCCACGCTACGCCACTGACCTGTACCTGGTGTTATTGTTAGGATCCTTTATAAAAATTATCTCTGCTAAGTATTAACATAAAAAACAACCCCTAATTTAATTTACCCTTCGAAAAAAAATTGCATGTACTTAATAAACATATAAAGTATATTTTATTCAAAATTTGCTTTACACCTACATTTATTTAATCGAATTGAGTATTTTAATTTTTGTTTTACCCCTTTTTAACAATGCTTCTAAGGTTAGAAAAAAAATGTTAAATGGCCAACAATCTGCTTGATTAAAACTTCTAGTTTTTTTTCGTATGTACTTTCATAAACACAAGTATTCAGGGCCCGATTTAGAAAATTCTGGACTATAGGCACAAATCGGTATGGGGGCCCCGTAACACTGATGTGGGCATACAATTTTCCAAAATTGACACACACAAAAAAAAAAAAAATCATGAATCATTGTGAAAGTACCATTTTACCAAGAATTGGCTATTTGAAGCGTAGAAGCCTAGAACATTATCAAATAACAAAAAACAATACAACATATTAACTTCATCATTAAAACACCAATACAATGCAACCAGAAAAACTTATTAATCCCTTATATACACTATAACATACATATGATGAACTATACATATAACTATACATATGATGAACTATACATATAACTATACATATGATGAACCAATCAATCAAATTTGAAAGGATATATAAAAAAATTGTATTAAAAAAGGTAAAATTTAAAAAAAAATTGAATTGAGAATTTTTTTCTTTTAAAATAAAAATTTGGGGGGGGGGGCTCCAACATTCGGGGGCCCCTAGGCTCGGGCCTAACGGAAAATGAGGGCCTGCCCATAGTAATCTGGCATAAGCTTAAACTGATATTTTAATTCAAACATTTCAGTCGTTCGTAATGTTTGTAAACGAGGAAAAGCATAAAGCTAAAACAAAGCACGGCAGGAAACACTATGTTGCTAATGCCCCCTGGGGGGGCAACTGGTTACAAACCCATCCGACGAGTTTGTAACCAGTTGCGCCGTGTGCGTGGCTCCATTCAATTACATAGGTTACGACTCATCACGGACTGGTTTGTGATTGGAGTCAGTTATCAGTTTCTTTTCAGTTGCTCCGTGTGCAGACGGCCTTACACTCTCTGATCTACAACTTAAGGGGACTCACGACTCTTAAGGAAATAAGGCATATTTTCCTACATTTGACTCTTTGTAACTATTTCCATTTACTCCCAATTTTTCCAAATTTTATGTATATAATAAATTGATATATTTATTTTAATAAACAAATTTTCAACTCTCAAAACAATTTTAAACAATTTTTTTTTTAAAAATGCTTTAGATATAACTTATTTTTTAAGCATTTTTATTGTATACTGGCTTGTGCGCAGAACAATGAAATTAATTTTACACTTGAATGTATAATTCCTGTTTTATATTTTAATTCAAAATACAATTGAACATAAAACATTCAACATTAAAATATTTTTTAAATTTTTTTTTAAAAACTGCTCAAAATATACTTAAAATTTCCTTAAATTTTTCGTTAATTTACTCCTGAAAAAATAGCAAAATGTGCAGTGATTGCAATAATTCTAGTTCAGACGCAATAAAATAACATGATTATGCAGTGATAAAAATTTCATGGTATTATGCTTAAATAGTTTTTGAGATATCAGTTGCGGAATGATGCAAAATTGCATTTTGAGAAAAATGAGTTTCAAATTTTTCTTACCATAAACTTGATCAGTAATTAAATATTTAGAATATCAATATCTCCGGAACTAAGCGGAATACTTTCATGCGGTTTGCTTTATTTTGTTCAGAAATGATCAGGCTTCAACATATATTTTTTTTAAAAAATCGAATGTTTTAAAGATTTAAGGGTAGTGAGTCCCCTTATAACAGCCCTTGAAGTTTGGTCAATGCTGCCAAAGTCTGAAACCACACAGATTAAAATGAGTACCCCAGGAATTATCAAGAGGGATGGAATCATTCAGAGAACGAAATCGTAGTTGGATGGAATGAAATAAAAATGGATTTAAAAACAACTTTAGTATTGAACCATCCTGCAGATTGGAAATTTGTAACTCAGAAGAGAAAAAAAGATACACGATATAATTATGAGATAAGAAGTCCTTAGTTAAGAGATCACTCCAGTCTAGTTTATCTTATTACCTTATTAAGGGCCTTATCAATAAGATTATAAACCGATACAGTGAGGGAGAATGGGGGGAATTTTAAGCATTTAATTTCAGAGAAATTTGATGAAGCGTAAGACCAAACCTGTACAGCCCTATACACGTGCGCAAAAAGCAAAGAATTTCTGTTCACGAGGATAATTTGGGATTATCATGAGGAGGTTAACAGTTATATGGTTCTCAATGCACCTGGCCTTGGATTACTACTCAGTCCTTCTTCTACTCTTGACTTGCGGACGAAAGCAGAATTTGCATAAGGAATTTAAATTTAATTTATTTTACTGTTGATACTGTTTAGCCTATTTTGCTTTTATTGCTTTGGCCTGTGGTGGCCTTGTGGTACAGCGCCCTGGCTTTTGGTGCTGAGGGTGCTCGGATCGAATCCCGGCGTTGCACCACTAGAATACCTCCGTTTGTGTCATCCCTTCGTAGGGGGTAATGCTGGTCCGCCTATATGGTGCTCCCATAATAAAATGGTCAAGCAAAACACTGCGGTGAATAAAAGTGAATGTCTATCCGACAAGTGCCTCCACATTAGGAAAAAAACTTTTATTCATTAGTTTCCCTAGTTTTTGTTGAAAACATATAATAATATGTTTTCATGTTTACAATAACATGAGAAAATGATTTTACAAAATTGATACTTTGCAACACAGCATCTAATAAATAAAATAGTGTAAGGTAAGATAATTCTATGAACTGAGGACTGATACCTAGCATGAGGATTTTCCCTGACCTTTCCCACGACAATATTTTAATCATGAAATATTCTCGCATGTCTACATTCACGTAAGTTCGCTCTTGAACTTTGAAAATGGACCCTAATATTGTGTCGCTTTGAGAAAAGGTTAATTAGTTAATTTAAGGTAAGTTGGTGTAACTGGGCCCATGGGGTAACTGGACCATCCCCTCCCAGATTTTTCCATTGTATATTAGGTGGGAATTCCACTCTGTTGTGGCAACACTGGTAAGCAGAAGTCAACAAAACAACAGCTATTTTGTAATTGCTTTGAAAAACTATTTTTAAATGGGGATAGAACTTTTTTTTTTCTTTTTCTAGCTATACAAGCATCGGACACAGTTATCCAGTCACTGATTCTGTTGTTTCTTATGAGAAATAGATCTGGTCGGTCCACTTACCCTATTTATCAGGGGAACTTGGCCCGCCTGTATTTAAAAAATATATAGTATATATATATATATATATATATATATATATATATATATATATATATATATATACAGTCGAACCTCTATATATCAAACTTCCACATATCAAAATTTTCTATATATCGAACTTTTAGCAAATTTCCATGTTCATTACATAGAAAAATTGTTTCTATATATCGAAAAAATCTCTATATATCGAAATTTTTTTAAAGACAAATTGGAAGATTTTATTCCACTTTAGAATAAAATCTCCCAATTTTTGGCATTTGAAACAATACGTCGTGGACTTCAATTCGCGGAAAATGTCCCTGATTAAGTTTTTAGTGGACTGAATAAATACGAACATTTCTTTGAACTTTCCGCAAAACTGGCTGTTCAGCAAGATATTCGTACTTTTTTTTTTAAAGAATGTAACTGTGATCATTGTAACCACTGTCTGGATAATTGTTTTATTAAAGGTATGTAGTACTCAATAAATCTTTCATATTAATTTATTTTTTAGTTATTAACTTTCATTTAATGGGATTCGCTTATAAATTAGAAATGGAGTTTCGTATGCGAAAATTAGCTTTAATTCTTTTAGGAGAATTATGATAAAACTAAGCTCAATTCTATAGATCGAAATTTCTATATATCGAATTTTTTTCCGGCAATTTGCTACTTCGATATATGGAGGTTCGACTGTATATACAGTATATATATATATATAAAATAAAGATCAATATCATAGCTTAAACAGACTCCCTAAGACTTACTAAAATACATGTAATACAAAGATTTTTGAAAATTACACATGTTAGTAAAATTTTAATGTGTTAAAAGTATAGTATATAAAAAAGTTGGAAATCTATGGCCAAGTTACCCCAACTTACCTTATTAAGTTTGAATTACACGAATAGTAAAAATATGTTTGTATATTGTATTTATCAATGAGTTACTCCGGCTGTGTAATTAACATAGACCCTCTTCAACCCTACAATTTCCCCAAATGATCACCTGCTGAGATTGCAGGGCTCCCAGCAGGTGATAATGTCGTCATTTAATGACTATATTCTTCAGAGGGCAAGCAATTTTTAAAGTACATGAAATTTATATCCTCCTGAGCTTAAGAATATCGGAAAGTTATTCAACAAACTCTAGCCCCCCCCCCCCTTGGGATTTTCAAGATCGACTTGATCTAAAGAGATTCGATTTGATTGCATTACTACCAACATCATGCTTGGGAACTAAACTCTGCGTCTCCCACATCAAGTTGACCACCTGACCGAGACAGACATATGCTGTATGGCACCCCAAGACCTTGGTCAAGAAAGCGGAGATGGACACCGCCGGCATAGGCGTTGCGTGTGCTCCCCCCCCCCCCAATTTAACTTGAAACAAATTAAAACGTTAATAGAAGTTAATTTAAAATCAGAAAATTGGAGAAAACTTTTTTTAAAGTTGGTTTTTTTAATTCCACCTTTTCAAACTGTGAAACGGAAGATTCGGATTATGTCTTTAGCCTTAACATAGTTTTCAACAATGATATGATACATAACAAAAAATCGATGCTATATTTTTTTCACATTTTATTTATATTATATTTATTTTTCTCATTGTATAACTTTTGAATACTACTCAAACATCAATTCTATTTTTATTCAATTTCAAAATATTATAATATTTCATATTTTAAGGACCGTCCGGTAGTCATTGTGCTGTGGAGGGCCCTAACGGAATTCAATTCGTGCCCCCCCCCCCCCCCAACAAAAAAAAAGTTAGAAGCCTATGACCGCCGGCCTTGGTCCACAGCGGACTGTTGCGCCATGAGTTTACTTTTGTTTACGAGAAACATACTACATACACGAAAGCAGGGCCTTTTTATCGCATGGGCAAATCGGGACTTTGCCCAGGGCCCCCTGATGCTAGGGGGCCCCCAAACCTCCTTGGTCTATGCACCTATAGTACTTCTAATAGTATGTTTTGCCCATGGATAGTTCTCATTTTTATAAATGCTATAAGGGGGCCCCCCTAAATAGCATCTGCCCAGGGGCCCCCAGCGTTCATAATCGGGCCCTGCACGAAAGAATAAGGAAATCAATCTTATGCCCTTAATAGTACTAGATTTGTTGCAAGTAGAATATCTCCCCTCCCCACTTTTTTTACTATAGTTAATAACACATATGTTTACAGTTCAATATCAGGAAATTAAGCTAGCCGATAGATTTTTCAAACAACGACTTGATAATGATATTTCAGTGAGGACCAGATGTGGGTGCTTTGCAGGTGTACAGTAACATGACCCTGAAGAATTACCAATGGCTTTATGAAAACGCCGCAAAGTGGCATCAGCACGGCAACCAGACATTCATGTCTGAAGGACTGAGCCGAACAATTGGAGCAGAATCCTCCTGAGTTTTACCACCCCGCACTCTAGTTGTTGAGAACAATATAAAGCAGGATCTGTCACACACAGATGACACAATCTTTACCTTATCGTCCCAATTTTTATCTGCTTTCTACCGCCTTAGAAATTTTGTTGCATCCGGTTAACTGCAGGTGTATGTGTGGGTTATAAATAAAGTACGGTGAAACATATTGCTTTTCAACTCTTTTTACAAAATCCGATGCCGCGGAGTTCTGTCGGTTACATCTATCATACGCGAGGACAAGTGGCCAGGGGCTATCTCATTAACCTACAGCAGCATGAAAAGAAGTTGACACAACACACGTGTGGACGATGCTGTCTTGGATTTGCGTTTAGGGGCAACCCCCCCCCCCCGTTTTCGCTCCCTTGCTCTGCCCCTGTCTTTTGTACCAACTTTTGTTTAACCGTTTTGGATATCCTCATGTGACATATAAATCTTTCACATGTACATGCTCCGGCATACATTTGATGTATACGTTTGGTTCATAATGTCGTAAGGTATACTGCTTCTTTCAGTATTCTTATACTTCTTCCAATACTCTTATATTGCTTCTTTCAATTTTTCAAGAAGGTATATATTGATGATTGACAGGATTCCCACACACAAATATATATACAGTCGAGCCCCGTTATAACGAACTTCAAGGAACCAAAGGTTTTGTTCGCTTTATCCGGTGGTTCGTTATATCCGAACCGTTAAGAAAAACGCTAGAATTCACAAAATGTGTAACTCAATGTGTATTCAATAATGATGTATTAAGAAATGATAAAATTTATTAAAAATGATCATTAATGAATTAAATCGACTAAAATCGATTACATTAAACTGACACTAACTAATTAAATTATTTACAATAGGAAAACGGCGGGACTAAAATTTTCGTTCGTTATATCCGTGAGTTCGTTATATACCGGGTTCGCTATAACGGGGTTCAACTGTATTTTTAATTTTATATTCATTAAATAGGAGAAAATTCTTTAACGAAGTACGTTTCGTTTGAAGGTAGAAAATTTTCGTTAATTCAAATACTTCGATAAATATTGATTCACTAAATCAAGGGAAAGCTAAATATGCGTATACAGTCAAACCCCGTTATAGAGAACCCGGTATATAACGAACTCACGGATATAACGAACGAAAATTTTGGTCCCGTCGTTTTACTATTGTATTTAATGCTAATTTATCCTTTTATAGCAAACCTTCGAAATCTTAAGAATCGGCTATAACGAAGCTCTTTTTCAGTCGACTACTGATTTTTTTAAAAAACATTTTAAGAATGCTGAAGATACAACGAATACTGAAGAAGCAAAGAATGTTGAAGAAGAAGATTATGAAGATTTACCTATCGCAATCTGATAGAACTGCGCAAAATTTCATCATTCTCAGATTTTGACATGCAATTGTTCGAAATATGTGATGATGAAGTCATTGCATGTGAAAATCCGACTGATGAAGATATTGTGGAATAAATTAAAATGAATCATTCTGAAATCGAAGATTCTGCATCTGATGCTGATGAAGAGGAGCACATAAATAACAAAATCCCCACCATCTCAGATGCTAGAGCAGCGATGTGTGTAATTAATAAGTTTATGTCTACACAAACAGTGGAAGAATGTGTACTGGAGTCATTTGATGTATTGGACAAAGAAATTCATAAAATGTTTTTGAAATCGGCATCAAGTCCACAGAAGATTACCGATTATTTCTGTATCAAGACAGTGAGCAACAATTAAAGGTAAAATGAATTTATTTCCATTTGTATTCACTTTTACTTAATTTAATTAGTATTGTGTCAGTTAATGTAATTGGTTTTGGTCAATTTAATTCATTAATGATCATTTTTAATAGTTTTTATCATTTTTTAATACATCATTATTGAATACACATAGCAACTAATGAGTTCTACATTTTGTGAACTCTAACATTTTTCTTAACGGTTCGGATATAGCGACCAAAACCTTTGGTCCCTTGAAGTTCGTTATAAGGGGTTCGACTGTATATATATATATATATATATATATATATATATATATATATATATATATATATATATATATATATATATATACATATATATCAGAAACAATCCATTGGTTTTTAGACAGTATTGACACCGCTGATGAAGAAATGCTGTCAAAAACCTTATTCATACTTTTCTTTACATGTTGGATGTTCCTGGCTTCAAGTAGCTTTAGAGCTATTACTGGTTTTCTCTTTCATCTTATTCTTATTTATTTATTTATATATATATATATATATATATATATGTATATACAGAGAGAGAGAGAGAGAGAGAGATGTGTATTACATATTTTACCACTCATATCATCACGTTACATTTCCAATAAGAGTGAGCAATATTTTAAAAATCTAAATTCATCTCGCTTAAACCATTGACGAAACGCACAAAAAAGCATCAGATCCAGGACGAAAACAACCAAAGATATCACGTGACAGTTTCTCCCATTTCGAAAAATTCGATACTACAATCGATCCGACGCGATGGTCCCTTTCTGCCTGGACGCCCTCTCTCCCGTTCTAATAAAACTCACAAAAATGCGCCTCTCCCCCCTCCAACATTCTATAACGACATCCAAAAATAATAAAATTTAATAACCTCCTAATTCCATTCCCTTTTGTTTGATTGAACTGCAGTTTTTTCCCTTTCCCTCTCTCTCTCCCTGACGCATCTATGCGTACTCCAAGAAAATGACGGAAAAGAGAGAGAAAGAGAGAGAAAGAGAGAGAAAAAAAATATAATAATCACAGTTTTCTTCGCTCTCCTTTCCTAATTAAACCTTAAGAACGAAGGCTTACCAGATAATGGTCGCCTTTGGGCTGTGGCGCTTACGTCGCCGTTGCCAATCATCTCGTAATTAAAGTTGAGCTAATTAAACAGACCCCTGTCTCTTAACTTTAACTCCTTGAACATCTGGGAAAGGGAGAAGGCGCGCCTTTCTGCTGTGTTTACCGAATGTAATGATTCCGGATTATCGGCAATTACGCTCGTAATTAGCTACCACCTCGGAGAGTCGGTAATTAGCGCGGACGTAAAGCGCTGGCATCGTCTGTTGTTTTATGGCCGAGGGAGAATTCTTTAATTGCGAGGCAAGAATTACCGAGGGGGGAAGAGTGAAGGCCTGGCTTTCGGAAAAATTAGCAAATTTTAATGACTTCAATTAAATTATGGGTTTTCCCGGAGAAAGTGGAAACACGCTTTAGTAGAGCTGGCCTCGACGTCTGCGATTTTGGCTGCAACCATTTTGGCGAGGAGAATATGTTTGAGTTGGCTCTTTTAATTAACTGGGATCTTAAGACGAATTTTGCTATTATAGCGTAGGATCTTACGTTGTAATGCCTGAGATGACACTGATGCATTAATTTTGCAGGTTTTGCACTGACGTCGCTTAGGAGACATTGCATATATTTGCTCTAATTTTAATCTGAAACCTATCAGTATGACGCAACAATTAATTGACCTCTTTAATCTTTTCTTTCTGACTGCTATAGAAATGTCCCGCTGATCAAAAAAATTATTCAGCATCAGATCTTTTAAGCTAAGTCAATTAAAATTATAATGATATTCTGCTTATTATTTTAAATCTTTGCGTCATCATGAATTTACACTATTTCCCTCTTTTCCAGTGGTTTGAAAAACGTTCAGTATTTTCCAGAGATCATCTCTTGGTTGCAGGAGTGTGCGATATTGCAGAGTCTAAGGAAATCAAACTATTGCAGAGACTATTGCAGAGTCTAAGGAAATCAAACTTCATCTCTGATTCAACTGGACTGAGTCGTGTTGTCTAAAAGCCGTGCTTACCTGGGCGAGTAAAGACGACCAAAAAAATTTATCTATTTCTTATATATGCATTTGAAGACTCAAGACTGATGCAGAAATTCGACTGCAGAGTCTACTATAAGGAAATCAAACCTCATCTCTAATTCAACTGCATTGAGTCGTGTTGTCTAAAAGCCGTGGGCGAGCAAAGACGAACTACAAAATTTATCTATTTCATATACAGTCGAACCCCGTTATAGTGGACCCGGTATATAACGAACTCATTGATATAACGAACGAAAATTTTGGTCTCATCGTTTTCCTATTATACGTTATTTAATTAGTATTGTGTCAGTTTAATGTAATCGATTTTAGTCGATTTAATCCATTAATCATCATTTTTAATAAATTTCATCATTTTTTAATACATAATTATTGAATACACATTGCAACTAATGAATTATACATTTTGTGAACTCTAGCATTTTTCTTAACGGTTCGGATATAGCGAACCACCGGATAAAGCGAACAAAACCCTTGAAGTTCGTTATAACGGGGTTCGACTGTACATGCATTTGAAGGCACAAGACTGCAGAAATTAATACCAAGTCAAAATCCCTTTATATAAAAAATTATCATCCTCCATTCCCCACTGAGTCAACTCCTAACGCTCAGTAACGCTTTTCATCACACTATAACGGTTTAAAATGCGTGAAATAGATTGCAATAAATACTGATTGTTCAAAGCAAAACACAGTATATGTATATGCACTTAAATGTAGCCGGCCAAAAAATAACTAACCACAACTCAATATACTTTTTAGAATTGAAAATAGTGATATTTCTCTGAGATGGACAATTAGTTACCATTTTTTAATATATCAATTTATTCAATTTACTCTTGACTCGGGATATACTTTCATAGCAAATTACTCTTCATTCTTTTCTTTTTTTAGCTAGACTTTATTTTTTGAATGACCTTTGTAAGTTTCCTCCTATAATTGTTTGGTTGTTGTTTTGAATATCTCTTTCCACTATTCATCGTACCATTAACACAATTTGTTTTCCTCTATCAATATTCCCTTTAGACTTTGTAAATTTTTTTAGTAATTATCAACCGGGATAGATAGCGTAAAAAGTTCTTAAGAGGATCCTTCAGTAACTAGATTCAGATCTTGTACAATGTTAAAACTATATACCTTTTTAAGGCATTAGAAGATAGTTTAAGGACTACACGTAACGTATTTTGTCCTAAATATTACCTCCCTAAGAAAACAGCGAATTATAGAGCCTGAACAAGTTTTATTGTTATTACTATTATTATATCGTGGAGAAAGGCTTTTTGCTGTTTAAAACGTCTAAAAGCAGCCCCAGACCGACCTAAAAATAACAAAAGAGCATAATCTCAGAATGGCGTTTCCCAATTAACGAGAAATTTTATCAGTTTAACTGCTGACTAGCAAGTAGTGATCTTGGCGTGATTGGCACAGTTTGACTCATCACTCGCTTTGAGGATTTTACAACTTCCAGGTTGGTTGGAACACTTAAGTCATATTTTGCTAAAAGATGGGAAAGCAAACCAAGTTTAAAGCTGATTCTGAAAGGCTACAAAACCACCCGCACATCTACTGCGGAACCCGTAAACTCTGAGACTAGCGTCGTAACTATTCCGTTATGCCGTCGGGTGCTTGCAGTTTGTAGGAGACAAGTCTGTAGGACTTCTAAACCATTGTTTCGTCGAGAGAGTGTGTAGAGAATGGTTTACCTATAAGTTTCGGTAATTTACACCAGTTATGATTTTCTTTTACGGATTCCAGTAATGTATAGCTGCGATTAATCAGTATTATATCTGCTATTTCTATCGGCAATCTATCGGTAGTATTCAAACTGCCGTTGCTTACTTGAAAAACAAACTCGCTGCACTTTTTACATATACACTATTTCCCAGAAAAAAATTTCCGCCAGCGAAAAAAAGTAAATGAAATAAAATGATAATCACAACTAACTCAATATTCTCAGCACTCCACACACGTATCCATGCTAAAAGATCCCAGAAAAGAAAGAAATAAAATTGTTTTCCACTTTTCTTTTCACTTGCTTTTATTATCATTATCATTCCATTTCTTCGTTAATTTTATTTATGAATTAGTGTACACAATTGAACTTTCACTTCCACGGACTCGACTTTCACAGATTTAATTATTCACCACGAGTTTTCCATCTCAATAATTAAATAGAAAACTTTCTGGAGTTTACAGCCTTTTGATCTTCTAAAACTGTTCATGAAACCCAGTGTGTACTGAATGTATTTCCCTACGGTCATTTAAGTGTGTTTTATTACGAATAATATTACTGCTTTATAAATACTCTCAAGTATATCGGATTAATGTATTGCATATGTCTAATGTATTACCATTCTTTTTGAGTATGTGTGCGCGGGAGCAAACTTTGCTGAAACTGCAATTTAGAAAAAAATAAATAATAAATTAAACTAGATGTGTTGCAATGCGGCATTTTTTATAGCCTTTTTTTATGTGCGTTAAAATGCGCTGCAGTGTTGACAGATATATAATTTAACAGGAAATTTAACAGAATTGTAAATTTTCAGAAAAAAGCTAATAATTTATGAGAAAATGAAGTTAAAGATGGAAAATATTTTTAGCATTGACTCCTTTGAGTAGCGCTAGCAATATAAATGAACAGACAATTATGTTTTAGCAACTAAGTTAAGAAACGAAATCAGAATAGTTAAGCACACTAGAAACACACTAGAAAACACGACTCCAATTTAATTAGCTAAAAAGAAAGGAAGAGACTGAATGCTTTATTTCCTTGCATGACTTAGGAGCTTAATTTCCCACGTATTCTTTGTAGCAATTTTAATTTTGAATTAACATTTTTTTTCTATGATATATTTGATACTTATCTAGAACATTTTGGTTCCATTTTAGTAAGCGCATACACACACGCGCGCGCACACACATGCACAGTGAAACTTGTTTATGGCGGCCAGTAAAGGTTCTGAAAAAGAGTGGCCGTTGTGAGGGGTTGCCGTAGAAAAGTGGTTTCTTCCATAACGTTGGTTCTATGAAGTCTTCAATCATTTCTGAAAAAAAAATATGGCCGGCTAGTGAAGTTTCACTGTATATCCAGGGTTTACAGTGAAACATATCTTGCTAAATGCAGTTTTCATCTTCCTTCTTCAAGAAAGTATACCATTTTATGGATTTCACTTTCATTTATTATTCAACTTTTAATATTTCTCACCTTTTTAAGAATAAAGCCAGAATTAAGAAATTATCATTGATATCTAATGTCAACCAATATTCATAGTGGAATGGCTGCCTTGGCAAAATTTACATTTTAAATAATTATATTAATTTGCCCTCTATACATATCAATATGTGCACGAAAAACTAAGACATATTATTTGACATTTCTCAGTATCAAATCTCATATCACACTTTTCCATTAAATAAATAAATTTTATTAAAATCTATTTATTACTTAATATGTAAAAAGTTGTAAGTTTAGGGTTTATTATGTACAAATAGCGATCTCAATTTACATTATTATATTTTTAGCTGGATTTAAATATTCTTAATATTTTTACAGCATTTAGATTATTAAAAATCTGCTGTAGTTAAATCTATGATGTTCCAAGTAACGAAGTGTTTTATAAAAGCAAGCATTTATCTAATTTTTGCAAAGTACAAACAAACTTTCCGCATAAAGAACAGGGTGGTTAAAATGAAATCATTATAGCCCCTTGGAGGTATGTAAACCTTTCCCTAACACTTTCATCTCTCTCCATTGGTCTTAGAGGACTAGGATTTATATATAAACAAGCTTTTTGTGCAAAATAGCATATCTGAAATACTTTTAAAGCTTTTCTCAGTATAACCTTTTGAAATTTTTCGCTTTTAAAATGAGCGTTTTTTTAAAGGCTTTTTCAAATTGAAAAAACAAGATCGTTCTTTATTTTTGAAATATTTCGTTCATAAAAAATTAAATATTACGTCTTGTTCAAACTTTTGGGTTCAACCAACAAAACTATCAAAATGCTCATTGTTTGTATTAAATGTATTTAATGGCATTTCTGATTTGCAACCGTGGCAACCCAGTTCGAAAGAGCATTTCTGAACTACTTCTAAAATGCCAACTTTTCTCAGTATAACCTTTTAAAAATTTTCATTTTTAAAATGAACGTTTTTTTAAAGGCTTTTTCAAATTGAAAAAACAAAATCGTTCTTTATTTTTTAAATATTTCGTTCATAAAAAATTAAATATTACGTCTTGTTCAAACTTTTGGGTTTAAACAACAAAACTATCAAAATGCTCATTGTTTGTATTAAATGTATTTAATGGCATTTCTGATTTGCAACCGTGGCAACCCAGTTCGAAAGAGCATTTCTGAACTACTTCTAAAATGCTTACTTTTCTCAGTATAACCTTTTGAAAATTTTCGTTTTTAAAATGAACGCTTTTTTAAACGCTTTTTCAAAATGAGGAAAAAAAAAATCGCTCTTTATTTTTGAAATATTTCGCTCATAAAAAATTTAAATATTATGTCTTGTTCAAAATTTTGGGTTCAAACGATAAAATCCCCAAAATACTCATTGTTTGTATTGAATGAATTTAATGGCTTTAAATTTCGCATCAATCACACCTCACCATCTTAAAAATCTCTTCAAAAAGGAAATAAGATAAAACGACAATTCAAACGACAAAACCATCAAAATGCTCATTGTTTGTATTGAAAGTATTTAAGGACGCTAAATTTCGCATCAATCATGCCTCACCTTCTTAAAAATCTCTTCAAAAATGAAATAAGATAAATATCATTAAAAAAAAATTCAAGTATATAAGATGTAAAATCCAATACCCTCTGATTTATAACCTTGACCTTATCATAAATAAGATATATGGAGACAAAACTCAAGGTTTCTAATAACTGAGTTCGAATATCAATTCCCTCATCCGAAAATTTGAAAATATTAAAAAAAAAATTAATTTTAAAAATTCGGTATTGTAAAAAATATTTTAAAATTATCTATACGTAAAAATGTAAAAATATTAAAAAGATGCAAAATATAATAAAAATTTTAAAATTTAAATATCGTTTACAATTTGAAAATTTTTTGAAAAGGCAGTCGGATATATATTAAACGGAGAAAACCCTCAACCCCTGATATTATCCGAGTTCAAGTGGCCGACCCCCCCCATGAATACTGCTGGTCTTCATTAAATCTTTAAAATAAAATGTCAGATAAAACGAACAAACCTTGAACTTGTTCGTAATAACCGAGTTGAAATGTTCTAAGTTATCACATTAAACACACACTTTCTTGATATCTTAAACGTAACACTTTTTTCGTAAAAGACCCAAAGTTTTTAAATAGATTTTAAAATCAAAGCTCTTTTATTTTTTGCATTATCTTATTATCCATCTAAACACATTATCTCCTCTTTAGCGCCCCTGTAAAGAAACATTTTCTTCGCTTCTACATAGTAAACGCGATCCGCAAGATAGCGCCACTCTTCAGTTCTCCCGGACCCCGCCTTTCTCTTGATTATCCAATAGAAAGGCGCCGTTGTCGCACTCCGCGAACAAATGGCATTCTGCCGGTGATCGGCCAATGGCGAAAGCCGCATTACTGTTGCCAATAACATTCTTAGCTGCTGTAATTAGCTTATCAAAATGCCGGCCCACCATCGCGCCAAATTTGGCGCAGAACGACCTGACGCTTGCAGCGAGTAATTGAAGCTCGTAAATAAAGCGAATAAAGAAAAAGAAGAAAAAAAATGAGAGATCGTCTGTGAAGGAAGTTTTTGCTCGCTAGAAAGTAATTGGGGTGGTGCACTGCCGTCTGCGCCGGTCGTTTCGTTCGACTCCAGACGAAAGAGAAAAGTTAAGCGGCCTGTTTTTGTTTTCTGGCATTCTTACTGGATCATCCGCCAATTTCAGCAGTGTGTGATTCGCACTACAGAGTAGAAGACGTTTCGTTGTGCGTTGCTTTTGAGTTTAGTGGTCGCTTTAATTTTTCGTCCGGGAGAAGAGTGAATATCACGAAATATCCAAACTTTAACCTCTTATCAACGGAGTTATACTGAAAAGGCAAACTGTGATTATGGATATATCATCGAATAATGGATGTTTTCAAGGATAATTGAGGTAGGAAGGAACTTTGCTTTTTTTAAGGTTTTATAAACCTGAAGATTGATATTCCGTTGACTATCTACCTAATTCTGAGTACCTCGAGAAACGGCTCTTTGGGATAATACTGGAGATAGTGAAATACTTTGAATTTTTACTCTACGAACTTCTTGTACTCAGCTAAGATCAACAGGGTGCTTAATAACGACAAATTTAAGTGTATCTAAGCATTACAATGGACTTACTTTGATTAAAGCAATGATGAAATATGCCAAAGATTTGTGCTACACCTTCAATCTACCTCAACTGAGAATGGTAAAGTAACCCCGGATTGTTTAAAAATTGATGACTTTAGTGACTTTGCAGAATCAGAGAAAAATACCAGCTGGGTTACGATCAAGAGTATGTCAGAAACACAGCTGAGCTCTCACTAGAGACGTCCAGCCTTTCCGAGCTCTCCACACCTGCGTCCCAGCAGTTCACCTCTGCAACCGGACATTCCCCCTCCCTCCACCGGACACTTAACCACAGCATGATGCCTTTGGCACCTCTGCCAGTTGTACCTGTGCCCTCCAAGCCCAAAATGGGTTTCAGCATCGAGGCCCTGGTGGGCAAGGAACAGAGGCAGGACATCTCTCCGCCCAGGCCCCCGTCCAGTCCGGCACAGCACGACCTGAAAGACCACAGCCGGACTCCCCAGCAAGGGCCCATCGCGCCGGTGCCGACCTTCCCCGCCGGCAGCCTGTCGGCGGCTGGAGCTGCCAGCGCGGCGTTCCTGGACAGCGTGTGCGGCAGCCGGGGCATGCTCTACCCGCACCACGAGCACCCCGGTGGGTATGGCGCGGGTATGCCTGGGGCATGTTCGCCCCACGTCGGCCCTTTCTTCATGGGGAGGGAGACGTACCCGCTCTACCCGTGGCTCCTCGCCAGGCATCCAAGGTTCCTAACGCACCGGTTACCAGGTGAGCCTATCTCTCTGTGTTTTAAAGTATGCATACACTGTTAGCTGTTAGCGTGCAATATTTAGAGTGAAAGGTACAGTTCGAACCCCGTTATAGCGAACCCGGTGTATAACGAACTCTCGGATATAACAAACGAAAATTTTGGCCCCACAGTTTTTCTATTGTACGTAATTTAATTACATTCGAACCTCGTTATAGCGAACCCGGTATATAACGAACTCACGGATATAACGAACGAAAATTTGTTCGTTATACACACAAATTTCATATTGTACGCAATTTAATTGCGTACAATATGAAATTTTGTATACCACAGTTTTCATATTGTACGCAATTTATTTACAATCGAACCCCATTGTAACGAACTCACTGATATAACGAACGAAAACTTTGGTCCCGCCGTTTTCATATTGTACGTTATTTAATTAGTATTGTGTCAGTTTAATGTAATCGATTTTAGATGATTTAATCCATGAATGATCATTTTTAAGAGATTTTATCATTTTTTAATACATCATTATTGAATACACATTGTAACTATTGAATATACGTTGCATTTTGTGAACTCTAGCATTTTTCTTAACAGTTTGGATATAGCGAACCACCGGGTAAAGCGAACAAAACATTTGTCCTTTGAAGCTCGTTATAACGGGGTTCGACTGTATACAGAGCAATGTATTCGTAACCAACTACCTCTTAAGAGGGTCAGTTTGCCTCATTGAGTTAAACTATGCAAAACTATGCAAAACTATGCAAAACGAGCAAAACTATGCAAATGAACTGTTGCTACTTTGTTTAATGTAAAGCAATTAAGTTATGTGGATAAATGACAAGGAATAGGAAGATGCCAGATCTTCACAAAATAAGCATAATCTTGATTGGTCGATCAGTAATATCGATTCAGTTGCGTTTTGCTATTTACACTGCTTGTACAATGCTGTTTTTTAAAGTGTTATGTGTCATTAATAGCATACAGCAGTTTGAAACACATGCTAGTTACAATGTACAAACTCACTAGAAACGGAAGTTTGACACTATATACAGTACGCTTCCATTGCATGTTTATGTATGAATGTAAATGAACATGTGCAGCATATTCATGTGTGTTTTGTATGATGCACAGACACATGCCCAGCTTACAAAAAAGAATACAAAAGACATATATTGAAATCTATCGCACACAGATGATGTTTAGGTCAATCGCAATAACCTACTATTTCCATAAGAAAGATGAATTGCAATGAGGAGTAGTAGTTTAAGGCTAAATTGAAACCTCATTAACCAAAGTTAAGTGACAAAGTTTTGTCACACATACACACACACAGGCATACAAAAAGAAAGAAATCTATGTAAGTAGCTTACATAAAACTCAAAATAACAGGAAAACATAGCTTCATCATATGCACAATAAGAGATTAATGACAACTAATCTCAAATAGTTATATGCTGGCGAGCAATAGGTGGTATTGTGTCAATTTAATACCAGTTGTGACAGGGCCATAGAAACAATCCCACCAAATGCTTGCCAGCCTGATGAAGAACTAATATGTATCTGTGCGAGACTAGCAGCCTTTCCTGTTTTCCTGTTTCAGACAATTAGCTTTCATGTTAAGGTGACAAAATTAATTCTTGAAAACATCCTTCTTTTCTAATGTTAAATAATTGGGTTTAGGCAGTTTAAAACATGTTATTTGGTGGGAAGGAAGCAGATAAGTTGACATAACATGTCGACGCTTTTGAAATATAATTGTGAAAATTACTTATAATTTTTAAATCTTACTACTTAATATAATATGATTTTTTCACATTAAACTGCATCCGTTTTACTAATTAAGATGATTACTTATTTTAGAACATGTTTAGTTTGTCATTTCTTGCACAGAATTTCTTATTCTGGAGGTCTTGAAAAATTGTCCCCTTTATATATATATATATATATATATATATATATATATATATATATATATATATATATTATATATATATATACACATATATATAAATATATATATATACATAAATATATAATATATATATATATATATATATATATATATATATATATATATACATATATATATAAATATATAAATATATATAAATATATATATATATATATATATATATATATATATATATAAATATATATATATATATATATATATATATATATATATATATATATATATATATATATATATATATATATATATATATATATATATATTTAAAGGGGCAGCAAAACTCCAGTATCATATTTGTTAAATTCTTATCTCTAATAAATCCCCTAAGGGGAGGGCAACTTTCTCGTCAAACTGATCGACAGTTTAGCTCTTAAACTTTGAAAGGTCATTCAGGAGAGATTGTGGTATGACTTGATAGCGTAATGGTCAGCCTACCCGTCCGGTAAGCTGAAGGCCCGACTTCGATTCCAGAGTCTGCCTGGTCGTGTTAAGGACAAAGAAAAATGTGTGTGAGATTTTGTGGCAAACTGAAGGTCGATATATTTAACAATCTCGTTTCGGTTCTTAAAGGAATCATATTCAATGATATATTGGTATATATAAATTTTGTTAAATCAGTCCCATATTTCATGTCCTATACCACCTATACTATTTAAATTATTATTTTATATATATATATATATATATATATATATAATAATTTAAATTTTCAACTTTATGATTTTAATTTAAGCACTTACATAAAATTCATCTAACTACATGAAAAAAAAAGTAAAGAGAATTTCTTATTTATTTACATCACGAAGCATTATATACAAATAAATTAAATACATTTCAGTAGTTGTTTAGTCGGTTGATGGCGGAATGGCTAGGGCGCTGGCTTTCGGAACCAGAGGCTGTGGGTTCGAATCCCAATGTTGGCATGGATGTCTGTAGCCGTTCGGAATCGGCTTTAATCAGTAGGTCCCGGTTTAATCAGACCTCGTGTAGCAAAAAATTGACCGTAGCACTTCAAACCAAACCGTTTTGTGGTTGCGATGCACGTAATTACAGTAATAAAAAGCAAGATGTGCACCGGCAAAATATTTAATTGTTTACTTTATAGTCTTGGTTTAGTGATTAAGTGTTTGCCATTATTCTATTCTAACTCATAAATTTATTGTAATTGCACTACATGTCTGTGAAACTGTTAGTCCAGCTCATTTGATCTTTCTAATATATATGAATGCAAAAGATGAGGATTTACATAACTGTCCGTGTAATAAATTACTAAAGTTACCAAATATAAATCAATTTATCCCATCTTTAAAAAATATTTTATATGCATATGCAATTAATATTAAGTGCACATTATCTTTAGAAATTCTAAGTTAATAAGGACTCTATGTCTCATCCCCTCAAACGATTTTAATGAATAGTTTTTATGCGTGGATTAATCCATGTTTTGTGCTGTTGTAGTATCAATTTTTTCGTTAATCATATCACAAATAATACAATATGCCATATTCTACCTCCATTCTCGGTCTCTATATATATATATATATATATATATATATATATATAAAACAGTTCTGTGACTGACTGACAGATAACGCACAGACCAAACTGCTATACCAAAAAAACCCAGAAATTTTGCATGGCGATTCTTCTTATAGTATAGGGGTGCACTAAGAAAGATTTTTGAAAAATTCTTCTTAGACTTTTATAAATTAAATTTTTAAGCTGTTTTTGTAATTTTTTTTAAGTTTGCATTTAAAATAATAATTTGAGGGTTATAAAATTTATATCACAAGAAAGATCATAAAAATTCCTTTAAAATGAAATCTTTTTCTAATCTTTACACCCATTTTCTGATTTTTGGTCAATTTTTAAACATTAAATTTTAGAGTTTAATTTATTAAATGCTGATCACGTGGTTTCTTTTCTTTTTGTGATACTTTAAATTAATGTTGCGTCACGTGCATAACAACGAAATAAATTGACAAAAAATAGTAAAATACAGTAGAAGAGAAAATTTAACCACTAGACTCATTGAGATGGAAGTTTTTTAAGAATTTAATTAAAATTAGTATGTTTTATGGATGTTAAACATACAAATTAATTGCATACATTGACCGTTGTATTTAATTTTAATATTTTCTTCTACATTATTTTGTCTATAAAAATATCCGTTGTGATTTTTTTTATAAATTTTTTTTGCATTAATTTCGTATATTAACCGTTGAATTTAATTTGAATGTACTCCGTAGCGAAGTACGGGTATTCAGCTAGTTCATATATAAAAAGCTTTGACGTTGAAAGATAATATTGAAGTTGTACAAATGCATCTTGACGAATCACGTGCAAAGTATCCACTTGTAATACACTCCGCTAAGTCAAATTAATTAATACTTATATACAGCCATACACTGCGTGTGATACGCAGATTTTCCCAAGGTACTTAAAGTTCGCAAGAATTGGTGGATTTTATGAAGGTTGCTCTTTAGATAAATTTAAAGTTGCCAGAAATAGTGCCTGCACTTTGAAAACTTAAATGAAGAAGTAAATACCATTTGCTGAAGCAATGCATATTGTTTGGAAAGGAATTTAAAGTTCGGTGATTAAAACAAGCCTTTCATATAGGTTTTCTAAAACGTTCAAACCCTCGAGTCTTGCCCTTTCCATGCATTCATAATAGAAACAAAAATTAAAATTAAAAAGTTCAGCAAATTTTTTGATTCTTTTTCTTATCGTTATATATTGTTGAAGTTTAAAGCATTTTGTTTCAAATGAATACATCTTCAGATCATATTTTGCCGTATATATATATATATATATATATATATATATATAATATATATAATTTGACTCTAACAGGTAAATGATACTCATAATATATTGGACAAACTTTCAATTCATCTTATGTAAGCTGTGATTATTTAATAGTACATCTGGGATGACTAACAATAACATATTAGTGCCTGTTTGGAATACACTGCATGAATAATCAAATTAATTAATGGTCAAATATATAACTCATCAGCTCATATGATAATTAGCAGACATTCATACGCATGTTTGAAGAGTCTAATGCCCTTATGCGCGCGTGCATATACAACAACGTAGCAGTGTTTTATTTATTCAGTCATCAAAGATATTGGTAAATAATATCCAAATTGTTTAACAGTGTGATGGATAACATAATCGAATGGGTTTCAAATGCAGTGCAATTGGTGGCAAATAAAATAAGAATCCTACACAATTCCTTCTATATAATAGAAATTTTTAAAAAGACAGAATTAAAAGATTTTCATATCTTTATCGAATTTGAATATTGGCGCAAATGCACTCTTTAAAAAAAACACAGCTTTATTAATAACATTTATGATGGAATCAGTAATCTTTTTTATTGTAATATAGTTACATCCCAGAAGAAAACTTAAAAAATTATCGAAGGCATAAAGTTTCATAACCGCATTTTTAATAATGGGTTTTTCTCATGATGGTTCAAACGCCGTTTGTAAGGATTTCAAATGCTTCTTACAATACAACAGATTTTATCAACTAATTATAATTATTAGTTAACATAGTTTATAACGGCTAATACTTCACAGTAAAAGAACTCAATACGATTTGATAAGGTCTCTTATCTATTTCCTAAATACGTTGAGGTTATAATAAAAATAGCCTTTTATTATAAAACGCTTAAAAACTCAATAGAGTATCTCACAGTAAAATTGAATTTTATAACCACATTTTTAATTTTTTTTCATGATTGTTCAAGGGCTATTCGTAAGGATTTCAACTGCTTGTTACAATACAACAGACATTCTTAACTAATTATAGTTATTAGTTAACACAGTTTATAAAGGCTTATAATTCACAGCAAAAGAGCTCAGTACGTTTTGATAAGGTCTCCTATCAAATTTCCTAAATGCGTTGTGGTTATAAAAAAATAGCCTTTTATTATAAAGCACTGAAAAACTCAATCAGTATCTCACAGTAAAATTATTTAAATACATTTGTGTTAACAGAATTTAAGATTTAAAAATAAAAATTTTAACCTGCCATTGATTTTACATTTTTATGCTCAGCAATATCGAAAATCAAGAATTTTCTTCTCAAAGTTAATAATGTAACTGATACAGAGCCTTATGCGCCTCTGTTAATATACTTTGCTAATAAGCATTTGCTTGAAAAAAAAAAGTATGCGAAAAGTAGCATTTTTTAGTGAATCTCCAATTTATCCAGTTTAAGGCTTATTGCGATTCCAGCAGAGTAAATCCTACAAACCACCTTGCCGCATTTTCCCAAGGTACTTAAAGTCCGCACGAATTCGTGGATTTTATGAAGGTTGCTCTTAAGATAAATTTAAAGTTGTCAGAAATAGTGCCTGCACTTTGAAAACTTAAATGAAGAAGCAAATACCATTTGCTGAAGCAATGCTTATTGTTTGGAAAGGAATTTAAAGTTCGGTGAATAAAACAAGCCTTTCATATAGGTTTTCTAAAACGTTAAAACCCTTGAGTCGTGCCCTTTACATGCATTCATGATAGAAAAAAAAATTAAACTGAAAAGTTCAGCAAATTTTTGGCTTTTTTTCTTATCGTTATACTTTGTTGAAGTTCAAAGCATTTTGTTTTAAATTAATACATCTACAGATCATATTTTGCCGTATATATATATATATATATATATTTCGAATTAATAAAGGAATTTAAAAGTAGTTTTAGAAAATATAAAAAAAAACTAAATTAGTTTTATATATTATTTGGGAATAAGAACACAGAAAATGTTGCCTTTTTTGCATTTTTCAACAACATTAAAACTTCTTTATCTTCAGCATAGTGAAAGATATTGTGTTAAAACAGTATCAGATTTTATCTCTGGTTTATCTAAGTTATATGAGGATTGTGTTACGCCACCTGGATTTTGGCTCATAGTTTATAATTCAGTGTAAGAAAGGGATTAAATAAAACTTGAATGTCCTAATAGTTTTTAATAAGAAATCTCGAACTGCCATTTTTCAAAGAAATATATGTCCTTATAATAAGAAAATCACCAATTTGTTTAAACAGTAGTTTTCTTTCGTGATAATATACTATCGTAAGTTTACCTTTTACAAATTTTCATTTTTCATTTATTAGGTAAAGGATTAAAATTTCTTATTTTAAGAATCTGATAAAAGTTCTCAAAATTTATAAGAGAACGAGTAAGAAAATAGGATTTAAAAATATATGAAATCGTTTAAATTGTTTAATTATCCAATATACTCATTTAGTTTATTATGAAATATTATTCGGTGCAATTTCTAATAACTAAAGGTACTTTCCTCGAACGTATAGAAAAGAGGTGTTATTGAATTATAATAAAAATAAATGAATAAATGAATAATTATTTCTCAAAATTTTCTGCTGAAATGGATTCCTTTTATTAAAAAAAAAATAATGTGTTGGAAATAAAAGGAGGAATAAATGTCTACATGCGAATATCTTGTTCAAAATTTAAAGCCTTACTATTAGGATTGAAATAAAATGGGCTAAAATATTAGATGAAATTGCCTAGGAACCAAAATGATTGAAATTATTAATAATATAAACTGAATATGATACGAATTTACAACAGATTTTATCATGTAAAAAATTCGTATGAACTGGTATTTCTTCTGCATGTTTGAAATACAATGCAATGAAATTTCATTTATCCGGACACGATCTAAAGATAGGCAACTTTGAAGACCTGAAAAATCTCCATGAACGAACAAAAGTATATAAGTTTTTACTTACTTCACAACCGACTCAATGTAAAATTACGTGAACGCCAGTCATTAACATGCCCATATTTCTTATGATTTTTCCTCAAATTTCAAATTTTTTTCTTCTATAAAGCATAAAATTTAAGCTTATAAGTTTAGCTTCGAAATATAATAACCTCAACATCTTTGTTAGTTTGGATCGATTTTTTTTAGACAAGCAAATAATTAGTAGTTTTATCATTTTACGAAAATAAAATTTTTTTAAACTGAAACAACTCGATTTTATGTTTCTGAATTTTGTGTTTAGATTGTTCAGTTGCTTGAAAGAAATCGAAACATAGTCAAAAAATAATTCATTGAAAGTACCTATTAGGAAAGATTTTATTGTAGCCAGGGGACAAGTATTAGATTAATGATATGAAATCCAAAATGTGGATACACCTGTAAAAAACTTAAGCGATTGACATTTGATACTGCCCCGCGATCGCATTACATTTTATAAACAAGCCATACTTGATAAAAAAAAAAGTTTTATATTTACTATATTTAGAACGTACAGAAAAAAATTAACATTGTAATGTAAATACTTCCTCAGTTAAAAAAAATTACTTACTGCATTATTTTTTCGTGGTTAAAAAGAATGGTGAAATGATGTTTGATTTCGGTTTTCAGCTTGCAATTTTCAGTCAATTTTTCTGTCTCTTGCGCGGATTCATTTCTTTCTGCGGAAAGTTGCATTCGTATAAAATTTCTGAAACGCGTCCTATAAAGATATTTGATGACGTTCTGATGACGATGCGAAAGCAAACATGCTAATCAAATAATATATTTATTATAATCTGTCTGATTCGCTTTCCAACCCTTTAACTCTTCTGCGAAAATCAAGGATAAAGACCTACATAGCGCGAACACTATCATTGTCTTAGAATTAAGGGACAAAACCTTAAAACCGTAATAAAATATCATAGATGTGAATTTTTTTATATAAATCTCTCATAGTTTATAAAAAAACGGGAAGATAATTTCTTTCCAAATAATTGACAGAATATTTTTAACATCAGTTCAAATACAAATTATATGTGACTTGTATTAAACGAAAGTTTTTGAACTGATTGAACTGCATTGCAGATTTGTTTTACCTCGCAGAAAAGTAAGGGAGATGTCTGTTTCTTGGATATTTTCTTTTTGCAGTGTAATTAGCTTTAAGTTATTTTTATAGGGCATTCTCTTTTAAAGCGAAAAAAATTCCCAGTTTCACACATCATTTTACTGGCCAATCAATAAAATTTCCATGTGCGTCGCTGATCGAACTAGCTGATGTCCTTCTCTGACGTATACCGAAGACATATCAAAATTCTTCTTTTTCACTGAATCTTCTCTCCATTTTGACATAAGTCATGGGTCCAAAAGATAAATCATGAATGAACTTTTGATTGACTAGTTACGATAAAAATACAATCCCTATATATTCAAGCAGGGTTTTTGCTCTGTGAACTGTATAATATCGATCTTCTTACATATTGGAAATAATGTGGCATGATTGTATGATCGTAACGTCACAAGATCTTTTAACATGAGCTAAGTATCATAATCTATGGTATAATTATGAGGGATAAGTTACTTAGAGAGGGGAATTAAGGCGTAGATGTTATAATAATTTAATGGATAAAAAGTAATAATTCTAATAAATTTTTAATGCAGTTCTTACTCTTCATTAAAACTCTCCCATCTGATAGCGGATTTCGGTTATTTAGCGAAATTTATAAAGGAATAGAATGATTCATTCCCTATTGTGTTGACTTATAGAGACTTATTCTGGGGTTTCAGAGATGTTACTTTAATTGTGCATAATATTTACTTTAATTGCGTTTAATTTGACCTGAGGTATTTCCATAAATAGTTAATTTTTCCTCTTAATAAATTTTTTTGGACGTATTCAGTAATAAATATGCGTAGACTAATATTTTTCTTGGGATTGGTTTAAATTGTTATTAATATCAATTTACTGTCAGTTTTTTAAAAATTTAATTTAATTTAATTTTTTAATATATTTTTAAGGCTTGAATATGACAAACCTGGTATTTAAAAAATAGAAGAAAGCCAATTAATTATTTAATCGATAAAAAGCTACGTTTGCACTCAAATTATTTAGTACGTTCTCCTTTAATTTTGACTTCGGTTGGTATTCTAGTCGGTTTATTATCAAGTTGAACCTGATACTCAAATCAGAAAGTATTTCATATAATCAGTAAATTATTTCATAGGAAAATAGTTGCGTTTGCGCCTACTTTGGGACGCAAGTTCTTTAATACAAAGTACTTAGTGCAAGTACTACACACGGAATTGTTATTTGTATTGAATTCCTTTTCTGACAGCTAAATAGTTTGAATTAGAGAAAGAGAGAGTTGGGTGTTATACTTCAGATTTTTCAGCGTATAGAGCTGTCACAACCGTCTCTCTATAATCTGAGTGACAGCAGAGTCCGATTTAGAAAATTCTGGACTATAGGCACAACTTGAGAAGGGGGCCCCCTAACACTGATGTGGGTGTAAAATTTCCAAAATTGACGCACAAAAAAAAAAAAAAAATAATGTGAAAGTACCATTTTACCAAGAATTGGCTATTTGAAGCGTAGAAGCCTAGAACATCATCATATAACAAAAAGCAATAGAACATATTAACTTCACCATTATAACACCAATACAATGCAACCAGAAAAACTTATTAATCCCTTATATACACTATAACATATATATGATGAACTATACATATAACTGTACATATGATGAACCAATCAATCAAATTTGAAAGGAAGTTAAAAAAAATCATTTTAAAAAAGGTAAAATTAAAAAAAATATTTGAATTGGGAATTTTTTCTTTTAAAATAAAAACTTTGGGGGGGGGGGGGGGCCCTAACATTCGGAGGCCCCTAGGCCCGGGCCTACTGGGCCTAATGGAAAATCAGGGCCTGGGTGACAGTTTTAAGTTTTAAGTTTACAGGTCAAACTTAATAGCACGTAATAAACTTAATAGCAAACTTAATAAACTTATAGCAGAAGTAGTATCTTCATCTAATAAAACCAGTCTTTATCTCAATGTGGGTTGCCTGCATAAAGCATTCCTTGATTACTTAAATGTTATTTCCCCGTCTGGAATTTCCTTTTTCACCGTTCCATCCATAAAATTTAAATCCTGCATTTAATACAGCAGTATAATGTTCTCGGGCTCGGCAGAACAGTATTCCTGCGATCGTTCAGTAGCTGATTTTTTTTTATTATATCTTAAGGGGGCAGTGGACCTTCAAACTTAACTTTATTGTTTTGAATGGATTTGCTTGAAATTTGAATATGTGATGAGTACCATAGATATGTACAATTTAAAGATGAAATATTAATAATTTATGAATTATAAATTATTAATTATATCAAAAATTGGCCTAATTAAAAATGTTCCAGGCGCATTTCTTTTGCATATAATATGGTAATTTTTATTTACAGGATACCTTATAGAACTACCAATGAAACTTGTTGCTTATTTTAAGCATTCATAAAAAATATAAAGAGAAAAAAATAATAATAGTGAAAACACTCTTTTTATTACGCAAAATATCTATAAATAATCATTTCGAGTACAAAATTTAGAAATTCTGAGCTAGGAAGCATAATTCTTTTCAATAAGATTAATACGATATACAGTTAAGTATATAAAACTTAAATTTCAAAGCAATACGATAATTAGAACTGCGCATGGAGCAGTTTGAATATTCGTACGACATGAAAATTTTTATTTTGAGGAAAACACATTTAAAGTTATTGCTATTAGTAACCACATAATATCTAAATTAAATACAAATGCCTATAACTAGGAAAGTAATCACAGAAATTAAAAAAATTCTTTTTGCAACACATTCCTACTCGTCCGCAGTTTCACAATTCAATAAAATGAAAAAAAAAAATCGAATTTTTGGACAAATTTCACAATTTTGAAAGTCCACTGTCCCCTTAAATTTATTGTCAAAAAGTAAGTTTCAAGTAAGTCACTTTGCACTTTGGAAGCGTATTATGTCTTTAGATTAGGGGCTGAAAGGAAAACAGATGTGTTAGATCATTATATATCATCATCACAAATCATTGGAATTTAGATAAGAGCTCTTCTGATAGAGTTCTAAGAACGCCAAAAATATAAGGAATATCTTTTATTCAAATGGTCTTGTCTCTACTGTCTCTTCCGATGCACCATCCGACCTTTTCACAAACTACCCAAGAGAATGTCTATATTTTATGTTTAATAACCTACAATATTAGTTCTTTTAGATTCCAGTTTGGAATATTATTAACCCTGTTGGATGTAGTGCAACGTTTCTTTTATAGATATTTGCCCGTAGAAATACATGTATAATTTTTTGTACGGAAGTACGGATTTTTTTTTAATTTTAAAACTGCGAGAAAACTTATTACAGATTCCATGAATTCAAATGCAAAATCGGATTAGGATCTATGCTTTTATGCGCTTATCTATCTATATATATATATATATATATATATATATATATATATATATATATATATATATATATATATATATATATCTCTCTCTCTCTCTATATATATATATATATATATATATATATATATATACAGTGGAATCTCGATCGATCTTTTTCGGATCCATCGTTTTTCCGTATGTGTCGTTCATTTTATCTAGTCCCAACGATCATATTGCTTTGTTATGTTTCCGCATCTATCGTTTTCCCGCGTTTATCGTTCATTTCAATCGGTCCCTTGAAACACGACAGATCGAGATTCCACTGTATATATATATATATATATATATATATATATATATATATATATATATATATATATATATATATATATATATATATATATATAACAGTTCCGTAACTGACTGACGAACAACGCACAGACCAAACCGCTGGACATAAAGGGCTGAAATTTTGCATGGCGATTCTTCTTTTAGTGTAGGGGGTAAGAGAGATTTTTTAAAAATTATTCTTAGATTTTTTAAAATTAAATTTTTAAGCTGTTTTTGTAATATTCTTTAAAGTTTGCATTTAAAATAATGATCCGAGGGTTATAAAATTTATATCACGAGAAAGATCATAGAAATTCCTTTAAAATGAAATCTTTTTCGAATCTTAACCTCCATTTTCTGATTTTTGGTGAATTTTTAAAGATTAATTTTTAGAATTTAATTTATTAAATGCTGATCACGTGGTTTCTTTTCTTTTAACTTTGCGTCACGTGCATAACAATGAAATAGACAAAAAATATTTTCTTTCTAATGCGGCAGACGATTGGACATTATCAAAAAAAATATTAAAATACAGTAAAAGAAATAATCCTCAAACTGTACTATATTAACTGTACTATATTATTTAGTATGTTCTATTAGATTTAATTTGAATATTTCCTTCTACATTATTTTGTCTATAAAAATATCCTTATAAAAATTTTGTCTTTATAAATATATACGATTTTTTTCGTTTATTTTATTCGTTTATATATTTTTTCGTTTTTTTTTACATCAATTGCATACATTAATCGTTGTATTTATAATAAATATATTTATACATATTTTTTGCATTAATTGCATACATTGACCGTTGTATCTAATTTGAATGTACTGCGTAGCGAAGTACGGGTGTTTCAGCTAGTTAAGTCTAAAGTTCGAAAAAAACATATTCGATTACTAAATCCATTATTTTTTCTTCCATCAGTTAAAAAAAAAAAAATTAATGTACTGCCCAGACCTCTTACGAAGATATTTCCAAAACGAGATGAAAATTGATGTGTTGCATATAAAGTTGACATTCTAAGTGTTTCTTTTGACTGAGCTTTTTCAGACTTCTTCCTCTTTAAATGGGATCACATATCAGTGTTTCAAGGATGTAAAGACGTATCACCTGTATAACCTTCCTCACGGGGGTCGTAGGATTTCTTTATAGAACGATTGGAATCTCCATATTACCCTGTTCATGTTGGCTAAAGTATACTGGTGATCAGAGGCGTGCTTTTAGCGGCCATGGGCGAAACGTATTTACTGACAATAAAATTTCTCAACTATTCGGTATTTTGCAACTATTTAATGAAACGGACAGATTCCAACATTTATAATTCTTAAAATGACTGTATGTAGTGACTGACAGATAGTAGAAACTGATATTGAAAAAAGGGATTGATAATCAAGGTTTTACTATAACTGAGTTGAAGATAAATTATGTTTTTCTAACCAAGAAATTTTTCGAACCAAAAGGGTAGTTTGTCAATTAAGATTCTTTCTAAGAGTCTTTTCAAAAAAATTGAAACATATATTTTTTTTTTATAAGTTGAATTATAGAAACCGCGAAAATGAGGGATTTCTTTAAAAAAATCCGTAATATTTAGAAAAGTGTTGTGATGAGGAATAAACATGGCTGCCCTAAATTTTTAGCGGCCCTAAATTTTAGCGACCCTGGGCGGTTGCCCAGTTCGCCACCCCCTAAGCACGACCCTGCTGATGATTCTAAAATGAGGATGATATGAGGATGATAAGTTCAAAGCTTCTGATGGGTACTGTGGAGATTTCTATCTTATAGTCTATGTGATTCCTCTTTCTAGGAAGTTGAAATTTTATCCCTCTAATTCAAAGGTTTAGTCAAATATCTAATAGACATGAAGATATCAAAATTGATATTCATAGAGGGAAAAGTATATATCCGTAAAATGAAAGTTTTCTACCGATTTTGTATAAAAGATTCATTTTTCGAACTAAAAATGGCGTTGAAACACCTTTTCGCAAACAGAAATTGTACTTTTATCACCGAAAGATTATTTTCTGTAAGATATCGACCAGCAGTTGAACATCATTTCGTAAAAGCTTCAAAACGTTTTACAGTTTTTTGCATCAAAACTTCTGAAGATAAGATATGGTATTTTAAAAAGTGAAAGAGTATTTTCTATATGAAAATAAACTATAAATCTCTACAAATTACTTTTTAACTATTTTAGAAATAGAAACCTTTTAACTTTTTTTTAAAAAACTGAGTCCATCCTGTATATAGTGATACTTTTACATTTTGCATGTATACCTTAATTTACCACTTTAAAGTAAGGTATACAAGCAAAATATTTTTTTATATATCTTCAAACCTACTAACTACTCAGTACTCTAATGGGAAAAGAATATTAATACAGTCCTGTGTCGGTCAAAGATAAGAGACAACTTTTTATTTAAGAATGAGTATTTAATAGCATTCCTTCAAATAATTCCCGGAAATGTATAAGAGTATCAATGAAAAGGTTGCGTGTCCTGTTCTTTTTTCATTCAAAGGAATTAAGTGTATGATTTTAACTTGTGCTAAATATTTATTTCAACTTCTTAGATGGGAAACTTTTCTCTTAAAACGAAATTTTGATAAACTGACATTTTTCGAAACAGCATATTCTTTATTTCATTTTCTTTCTATGCGATAGGGAATTTATACAAATACGTAACTATAAATATTTTGTAATAACTTTTAGATTACTATCAAACGCGATGTTACTATATTTTTTTTCCAACTGTGCGAATGGTTTTGAACACGCTGAGCAGATTATTCAGTCATGCTTCCTAGTCACAAGCAAAAAATAGTTAAATCGAATATTTCTTACAAATTAAATATATTACCTAGATAAGCATCAGCGTATGCTTATCTTAATAAGCATCAGCGTGATGTCTTAAATAAATCTTTTAGCGGAATATTTGAATATGCGATTTAACTTCCTCGGAGAACATTTTTCTGAAGTTCTTTTTATAAAATCTTAGCTAAAAAGAAGTATTTTAGTTGAAGAGCAGTATATTAATGCAGACTTGTATTATTTTCTAATTGCTTTCGAAAGATGCAAATCGATTTTCAGGATTAACTTTTCATTTAAGTATAATTTGATAGGATATAAACTTTATAAGAATTATTAACTGTATTCACCTTCAATTTTTCATATATCTGTATATTTAAGTTGTTAAGTCGATTCGTTGGGCAGTCCGTGAGGGAAAACTACTGCATCAGTTTACTTCGTTTTAGTGTTAAAGATTTTTATCTATAGATCTGACAAATTTGGATTTTGTAACCGCAATTTCAATTAATTAGTGATAATTTACAATTAAAAATTGCTTTCTACGCATGCTCAGTGCCATTTTTAAATCTGGTTTTAGATACTCACTAAGCACGAGGCCGCTTAAATACATTAAATATTTGTTTTTGCGCATTATTGTGATTTTCAACATTTGGCGATGATGTGTTGAGTATAATTTGTGAATTAGTACATTTATTTACTATCTAGCCGCCATGTTTGGAAGGGTACCAACTAGTTTTATTTTAAGTTTGGGTTTGAATAATTATATAAACTCATTTCAAGTAATTGTTCTTACATTACTTTAAAAAAAAATCAAGCAAGATCGTTTATATTTTAAACGTACATTTTTAATGCAGATCATATCAAATGAAAGAACGAAATTCTTCTTTTATCTAATGATCTCTCATTAGCTTTATGGTCAATATTGTTCAAAATTTTAAAAAATGATCAATATTGTTGAAAATTTAAAAAATTATTGCCTTTTTATACATGTAATATAAACCCAAAACATTCATTTACGGGAATCCATTGAACAGAAAAGTTGATCCGTAAAAGTGGAATCGAGATTAAATACTTATAAACGCAGTAATTTGGTTTTTTAATTATTAAACTGAATAGTTGCGATTCAAAAGAGAATCAACATGCTTACCGTAACTGAGGTTAACAACAATTGTACAGACAAAATTAAATTTTATTCAAATGTATAAATTTACTAAACTATTCATAAAATGTTGCTCGATTGAAGATTTTGTTGTATATCATCATCAGGGTTTTACCTTTAAAGAGTGTTTATAATAATCTTGTTATATCTAAATATTTCTATATATTTTTAAACAAATATAGGTCTTTTTGTTTATATGTAAACCCTTTAAAACAATGTAGAACTTTGAACGTTTCAATGCAGTTGAACATTCTCCTTACAACACATTTCTCCTTCTCCATTCTTACCGGCAAAGTCTTCATATAATTTTTCCACTTCGGGGGAAATTTCTTTAGCTTTGTTTAAAAAACCTCCCATAATTCCCCTTCAGTCCTCAACACTATTGCCTAAAGGCCTATACGCTTCCAAAGAAAATCACATCCGTAAGCCTAGCCTTTTACATTACAGAAAGCAAAAGTTTTGACACTTCATCGTTTGATTTTGTTTCAGTCGGCTCGAATCTTTTTCTAAAAGGCGTATTAAATTTCATTCATAGAGGGGGTTCAGTTTTCTATTGCAACGCTCTGTGAAAATAGTGTCAGCATCCATATA
>OU015498.1:25105801-25128301 GCA_907164885.2 Dolomedes plantarius | reverse complement strand
TGCGTTGAGTCATAAATTATTGACCTTACTTATCATCCCAGTGTCAGATCTTTGTCGGCCGCATTTTTGCTGGTTTGTTCTTCGGTAGCAGCGTAACGTAACAAACCACGAAAAAAAATATATATTTATTTTCTGTATAAGACAGATTAGTATATGTAAATATTAATTTTACAACAATATTTTTCAGAATGTAAAAAAATCTGTTTAATAGCACTGATGAATGCAAGGTATATATATATATATATATATATATATATATATATATATATATATATATATATATATATATATATGTATGTATATATATATATTTCGAGACAATATTGCAATACTGAATAGCTTTCTATTTGGTATTAATTGATTGCCTTTTTATTTTTACAGTGGAATCTCGATCGATCATTTTCGGATCCATCGTTTTTCCGTATGTGTCGTTCATTTTATCCAGTCCCAACGATCATATTGCTTTGTTATGTTTCCGCATCTATCGTTTTCCCGCATTTATCGTTCATTTCAATCGGTCCCTTGAAAAACGATAGATCGAGATTCCACTGTACTGCCCTAATCATTTAGCCAAACCCTGTGTATTACATATTTCCATTATAGTTTTGAATGGTAAGGGAAGAAAAATTTTAACATCGAATTTCTAAAATTTTATTTTTATATAAAAAATCCTAGTTTTCTATTTTTCAATCTCTCTTTCCCCTTTAGTAAGTAGAGAGTGAAATCTTGAAGAAGGAATTAGATCTTGTAATACAGTGGATACTCTTTTTTACCCATAACGATAAAAAAAAATACAGTTAATGAAAGTAGAAAAGCTGACTGAAAAAGACATCTGAAACTGCCTTTGTATGATTTTGTTGCTAAAAGGATTTTTTTTTAAATCTGCAAATTAAACAATATATTTGCAAAAAATTTTAATAATCTACACCATCAAATTTATTAATTCTCATGCATAAATAAGAATTAAACATCAAAATACGTGAATAAAACACGAGTACAATGAAATTTAATAACTATAATGTTTAATTATTTAGGGATTTTTCTTTATAATCATTTTTATTATCCAGTTTTGAGAAAAATCTGTTTGCTATGGAAAAAAATCAACTGAGGTTTATAAAATGTTGCCCCTTTAGCATAAATAAAACATAAAATTTATCAAAAGTGTTATTAAAAACAGCCATTTACAATTGAGGTAACAGAACTAGCAATTTTAAGAACAGGAATATCTTATAAATAAATATTTCTTCTTCGTTAAGAGCGAAAATAAAATTTAAAAAAATGTGCGATCTAAATGAATTTTTGCAGTCTAAAAACTTAAAATATGTAGAAAAAAAATTAAAATGAATAGAAATATTTTGGCCATTTCTGTGCCCATGTTTAACTGTGAAACTGGAAACTACAAGCCACTCACACTTCTATACTTTTCGAGGTTTCACCGAAACGAAATCGTCTGACAAGAATATTGCAAAAAATCATTCGCATAATCGGAAATCATCTAGATAAAAATAATTGAATATCTTATCTGAATTCAAAGTCTTTCAAAACAGGTAAAGTTTTTCGATGAAATGAACAATAGTGCAACCACTATACGAGTTGGGCGAGGTCAGACGTGGGAAGGTTTGGAGGTTTGGATTATAACGTCTCGCAAGAAGCTAAAAATTAATTTTAGGAAGATATGTAATTCCAAAGTTGCAAAATTAAATGCAATACGATTTACTGTTCTAGAACCTATGAAAGGACTCTCGTAAAGGAATTTTGGCCGTGCAACTGCTATAATGTATACTTTATAAAATTTCATTATTATATGATTTTTTTTTACCTTAATACTGATAGTAAATGAAGGATATAGATTTGAGGATATTTTAGAATGTACTTTCAATAGCATTTAATGGTCTACAATTTTTTCTTTGTAAAAATTAACTTTTTTGAGTATTCAGAAGAAATTATTTTCAGCGAAGACAGTTTGTAGTAATTTATACATAAGAGCTGATTATTATAACAAAATTTGGCTATTTATGTAAACTATTTTCTTCCATTAAAATATCTTTCAATTTATAAAAATGTCTCAACTTTGCAAGGAAAGTTTACTTTTCTTTTCGCACAGTAGTTAGCTTCATTAAAAGAACTATCGGGAATTGACAGTTGCAAGTACGGATTATGTTCTAAATTCAAAAAAAGGTGTATAGTATAATTAAGAAATTATACTACACAGCTAAGATGTAATATGATTTAGAATTCGTATTTTTTAAAGATATTTATTTTGGCTATTTTATAACACATAACTCAACATTTTTATAGTTAAAATAAGGACGCGATTTATTTCCCTTTGTGGCAGGTACTTTTCTTGAGGACATTCGTCCAATATATATATATATATATATATATACAGTGGAATCTCAATCTATCGTTTTTCAAGGGACCGATTGAAATGAACGATAAATGCGGGAAAACGATAGATGCGGAAACATAACAAAGCAATATGATCGTTGGGACTGGATAAAATGAACGACAAATACGGAAAAACGATGGATCCGAAAACGATCGATCGAGATTCCACTGTATATATATATATATATATATATATATATATATATATATATATATATATATATATAAACATACATTATATATATATATATATATAATGTATGTTTATATATATATACAGTGGAATCTCGATCGATCGTTTTCGGATCCATTTTTCCGCATGTGTCGTTCATTTTATCCAGTCCCAACGATCATATTGTTTTGTTATGTTTCCGCATCTATCGTTTTCCCGCATTTATCGCTCATTTCAATCGGTCCCTTAAAAAACGATAGATCGAGATTCCACTGTATTATATATATATATATATATATATATATATATATATATATATATATATATATATCTGTTTACTGCATTCATAAAAAAATGCGATTTAAAATTTATCAATCACATAAGTTTTCGAATATGTTTCGGAAAGTAGCTAAAATCGGAACTTCTCATTGAGCTTAATTCTAAAGCTATCATTCTCGATTATTTCTCTCTTCCTTTCGTTATCTATTTTCTTTTCTCGAAAGGGAGAATTTTAACTTGAGCAAGTGACAGACAGCCAACTTTGTCTCCCATTCGATACGAGGGATTTGAAATAACGTCGTATTTAAAATCAAGCGAGGTCTTTTACATATTATTTTAATTAAAATCAAATTTTTTTTCCATGTGACAGGAAGTATATATTTTAGATGTATTTTGGAAAGAAAACTGTGTGTGTGGTCTAGCAGTGTTAGTATATGACTCACAAATTTGAAGGATTAATGTCAGAGACACGTGCCAAATGCTAGAAAAATTAGAACGGCAGAACTTAACGAGAGTTAGGCAGACGGAGGTTATAATGCATATAACGGTTCTGGTTCAAAGAGTTAAGACATTGCACCTGGCATTGCCACCAGTGTCTTGAGGAGGAAGCTGTGCTCTGGTCTTCGACCTCCCTCACCTGCTTTTTACCGTTAACCTATAAAATAATGACGATTTCGGTTACAGCTTTTACTATTTTTAAGGCTTAGGGGGACAAGGGTCTTTCATACTCGAATTTTTTTTAAATTTCAGTTTTTAACTCTATATGCAAAACTAGCTGAAAACCCGCACTTCGCAACGGAGTACATTCAAATTAAATACAGCGGTCAATGTATGCAATTAATGCCAAATATAAATGTCCAATCGTCTGCCGCATTAGCAAGAAAAAAATATTTTTTTTGTCTATTTCATTGTTATGCACGTGATGCAAAATTAGATTAAAGTATCACAAAAAGAAAAGAAATCACGTGATCAGCATTTAATAAATTACATTCTAAAAATAAATTTTAAAAATTCACCAAAAATCAGAAAATGGGGGTAAAGATTTGAAAAAGATTTCATTTGAAAGGAATTTTTAGGATCTTTCTCGTGATATAAATTTTATAACCCTAGAATTATTGTTTTAAATGCAAACTTAAAAAAAGGTACAGAAACAGGTTATAAATTTAATTTTTAAAAAAATCTAAGAATTTTTCAGAAATCTTTCTTAGTGCACCCCTACACTATAAGAAGAATCGCCATGCACAATTTCAGCCCTTTAGGTCCAGAGGTTTGGTCTGTGCGTTATATGTTAATCAGTCAGTCAGTTTTCTATATAGATTAACCGTCCTAAGCAAGGGTTGCAAATTAGATATGTGCCATCATTTTCTAAAATCAGATCCCGAATAATAATTTAAAGTGATAACAATTTCTGAAACTCGTTTATTATGGCGTATCTTGGTTTCATTTCGCAACGTATCACAAGGGTACCAGCCTATCCACCATTATTTGTATCTCAATCGGTAAGGACCACAACCAAAAATCCTTATCCTCTCCTATCCTTAGCTATTGCAATCGCTTTCGGAGTCATTTGGATATCTAGCACATTTAATGAGCTAGGACTTCTTGCTAAAGCGGTCATTTTGAGTTGCTCCTACATGGGTTAGCAAATTGTCTAAGATATATTTCTTAATTATTCAGACTTAATTTAACAAATATCTAAGCTAAACGTCCATATATCTGTTTAATACAGAGGCTTTCCATTACTGTAAGTGAGACCAACTCATCAGCATCCTATTAGAAATAATCGTCAACTTTGGTATCAAACTGGCAAAATCGATTATTCTTATTTTACTGTCATGGTTGTCTTTATCATGAAGTTTAGAACGTAATTAAGAACATATAGATGATTTATAAAATTTAAATTAAGTAATGATGCCGTTGTTATCAAATTCTACATCAAAATGTTTCAGTATCAAATTCTAGAGCCTTTTCTATTATTTCGCACATGCAAAGGCATTTATTCTATTTATACAGTAAAAAATTAATATATATATATATATATATATATATATATATATATATATATATATATATATATATAGAGAGAGAGAGAGAGAGAGAGAGAGAGAGAGAAGAATTCATAAGAAAACATCTTAAACGTAGGTAAAAATCATATTTTCAGAAGTGTTAAAAGTTCCTAATTTTGCAGATAACAGATGAATGAATGCCTTAAAAAATAATCACAAAGTTAATATAATTTGAGTCACTTTTATAAAAGTAAACCATACTCTTAATTTTTTGTGTGTCAATGTTTCCACGCATTATAGATTCTGCAGGTAAAAAAAAAAGATTGGAAGAAAGATCTCCGTATCAAATCCGACTATATTTATGCATTTTATAACCTAAAACATCTATTAAATGAAAAAAAAAACACATTCAAAAATTATCTCAGCTGTAAAAAGTCCATTATTTCTGATGAGTACGTTAAACAGCGAAGAAATGAACTTGTGAAATAAAACAGATCCAATTCGCGGCATCAGAGATATTCATGAAAAATAAAAGACAGCGTATTATGTTACAGCTGTAATGAAACTCGTAGTTAATAAATTAAACTCATATTTTGTTCATTATACAAAATCAGTTAAATAAACAGCCCTTGATAGCCTGTTTTAAAAGTAAAAAAAAAAACTATCTGCGATATTAGGATTAAAAAGAGTGGCTTCCAGTTAGTAGAAAAAAAAAAGAGAAAGTTTTCAAATTAGCTCAAGAATTTAAAGTGAGAGATTTGTTGCCTCGGGAGAAATACTTAATGGTAATATGAGATTATATTTGATTAAATTGTCATAAGCTATAGATATTCATGCTTTCATTTTCAGTAATAAATCATGAAATATTTCATTGATTTGTGACACCAAAACCTGATTACGCCGGTAAATGTGGAGGATAAAATTTCGAAATAAGATTAATTTCGCATTTGTAAAAGACACATCTTTATAAAAAGGAAAGTGCATAAATTGATGCAAGTTCTTTTGAAATAAATCATGCTACTAAAGGGTCATATACTAAAAAGTTGCTATGAGAATCAGGAATATCGCATTCTTTTTTTATAAGATTGAAAATTTGAATTTAGATGAAAATTTCCAAATGCAATGCACTTTTCAGATTGTTTGATGGAGACCGTACGGAAGGATTAATTATGTGCTCAAATGGCAAAATGCTATAAGAAATTTACGTGACAGCAATTCAAAATAGATTCAAGATGTCCTAAAAAATCAGTAATTTGTTTTACATGACCAAACGTAGTACCAATGTTTCTGATAAATAGTTAGCTATTACTTACAGTAGTTATCAGTAAATAGAAAATATCGGCGAACGAGAATCCGGTATGGGAAAAACTCAATTTTTTAAAGAAAAGTTTCTTATAACATTTTGCCATCTGAGCACAGAAATTCTACACAGATATTCCGCCTCATACTGTCTTTACTAGGGACGAAGACAGAGGAAGCAACAGTGTGTGTCAGAGCCTTCTTGGAAATTTATATCCATCGAATATTTTTAGAGAGTCTTAACCCAAAAGATAACCAAAATTATATTTTGGTTAGATATTGTGCGTTCCTCGTGAAAGACTTTTTTTTTCTTTTTTGGCCACGTGATTGAGGTTTACCTCAGTGCCTTTTCTCTCAGATTCGGGTATATAGATTCAGAAATATAGATTCGGAGTTTGAATCCTGTTTTGATGAACGGGTTTTAATTCCTGTTTCTGGCAGATGGACCGTATCATTATCGATTTTGCGTGGTAATACAAACACACGAACCAAAAAAGGTTGTAGTCCAGTTCTGATTTCCGTGAATCTCAGAAAATCACGCGCAGTGAATCAAATTTTCGGAGAAATGTGTCAATTTGTGCTGAAATGTTTAACATGAGTATAAAATTTGTTATTGTGGGAATTCAATGACAATAGCTAACATCTGAATTTAATATCTTGAAATGGTGCACATATGAGCGAGGGGGTCTGAAGAACTCCTAAATTACTCCAAAGTCTAAATAATTTTAAATTACATATGAGGAGAACCACCACTTCCGTAAAGGGAACGAAAGTAGATTACTGTTTTAAAAAGATATTTTGAAAAATGAAATATATATATACATATAACTTGGTATATTTATATAACGTGGTATATTTAAATCACTGTTTTTGACTTAAGCCCTTTATACCGGGCACTATATATATATATATATATATATATATATATATATATATATATATATATATATATATATATATATATATAAACATATATACATATATGTATATATGTATAAATATATATATATATATATATATATATATATATAAACATATATACATATATGTATAATATATGTATATATATATATATATATATATATATATATATATATATATATATATATATATATATATATATATATATATATATATATATATATATATAGTGCCCGGTATAAAGGGCTTAAATCAAAAACAGTGATTTAAATATACCAAGTTATTAGCTTTTATACCAAGCGCAGAACAATAATTTCGACTTGAGTCCTTTGTACCAAGAAATGTACTTTTGCATACAAAATTGATAGACTCAAACCTTTTATACAAGTCAAAAGATTTTTATTCTGTTTTTTAATCAATACTAACAAATATCTAAAAATCACTTTTTTTTTACTGTAGCCATTTATACCGTGCACCATAGTTATACATATATACATACGTATATATGTTTATAACACGACATAACGGCGGCCAACTTCCAGTTAATGGATCGCTCCCTTATCTACAATTAATTTCTTTTTGTGCCTAAGAAAGAAATAATGAAGTGTTAGCAAGAAAATAAAACGTTTTCTAAAAATATTAATTGAAAAACATTAAAGATTTGAGCTAAATATTGCACACATTTAAATATATGACACTAGATTCTTTTATCGCATAAAGCAAAATATGGTTTTACATGTAACCATATCGTAGACAAAATATATTTTCAAGATAACATATTAAATAGATCCACCACTATATTTTCATGACATCACTATATTTTCATGAAATCCCACTATATTTCATGGCGCTGCAGAAATTAATTAAAACTCAGCCGTCAGATGCCTCGTAACAGCTCGTGACAGCTTCAAAGAAAATGTTTAAATTACTGAGTGGTACCTTGAAAATAATTTCGAAGAAAATCTTATCCGTTGCAAAAGGCAATTCTTTTGTCTGGTGTCTGTTTGATTACTGGATGCATTCGGAGAAATCAGTGATTGAAATATTTCTGGTAACTTATGGTGACTGCTAAGAATAACAAGCGGAAAAAATATATAGGGTTTGCGCAAAAAAATTCCTCATCTAATGAAATTCGCACTGGATTTATGCGATTTCCATGAAAAAATACATTATTTCATCTTGAAATCGATATTGTATGTTACTTCGAAATTATTCTCAAGGTACCACACAGTAATTTAAACATTTTCTTTGAAGCTGTCACGGGGCAATCTGACGGCTGAGTTTTAATTAATTTCTGCAGCGCCATGAAATATAGTGTGATTTTATGAAAATATAGTGATGTCGTGAAAATATAGTGGTGGATCTATTTAATATGTTATCTTGAAACAATATTTTGTCTACGATATGGTTACCTTTAAAACCATATTTTGCTTTATGCTATAAAAGAATCTAGTGTCATATATTTAAAGGTGTGCAATATTTAGCTCAAATCTTTAATGTTTTTCAATTAATATTTTTAGAAAAAGTTTTATTTTCTTGCTAACACTTCATTATTTCTTTCTTAGGCACAAAAAGAAATTAATTGTAGATAAGGGTGTGATCCATTAACTGGAAGTTGGCCGCCGTTGTCGTGTTATACACATATATACGTATGTATATATGTATATACGTATATATACGTATGTATATATGTATAACTATGGTGCCCGGTATAAATGGCTACAGTAAAAAAAAGTGATTTTTAGATATTATTGTAATACCTAATATTATGATTTTTGTGTTATGGCGTACGCTTTACAGCTTTTAAAACTTTTGTACAATCATATACGTATATGATGCCTTGCGTGTTTTTAAAACAGACATAAGCAAATAAATAAATAAATAAATAAATAAATAATATATATATATATATATATATATATATATATATATATATATATATGTATATATATATATATATATATATATATATATATATATATATATATATATATATATGTATATATATATATATATATATATATATATATATATATGTATATATATATATATATATATATATATATATATATATATATATATGTATATATATATATATATATATATATATATTATATATATATATATATATATATATATATATATATATATATATATATATATATATATATATATATATATATATATATATATATATATATATATATATATATATATATATGTGTGTGTGTGTGTGTGTGTGTGTGTAAGTAAGTAAAAAGTGACTATCTCATCTATTTTAAAAGTAGGCGTGAGATATTTATATATTGTTAAAACTTTCTCATCATGTGACGATGGTGGGAAATATATAAAATGAAAGAAATAATTTATAGGACAGGGGAAAGGTAGTAGCTATCTTTTTGATTATATATACTTCTGGTTAAAAATTCTTGATTTCTTTATGGATGTATTTTGTGTCGGTGGAAAAACTCCAATTCCCACAGAATAGAACTTACTCACCCCCATCTACCAGGGGAAAAATATCAATCCAGGCCTCACATCTCCATAAATTAAGGATAATGCCAGCTCCGGCAAATAAAGGTTCAGAAACAAAACAAACATGACTTACTTATAAATCCCATTTATTAAACAAAAGATAAAGAACAAAAAAGATGGTGTATGTATGATACCATTCATAAAAATTACGATTTTTGCTCCCTGGAGCAATTGTAAAAAGTATCTCCATTACAAAAACTTAATATTACATGGTTGGAATGATGGTTAATACATTGTATGTCGCTCATGCGATGAAATACAGTCCGTACAACGCCTAGGCATGCTGAGTATCAAATTAACGAGCTGATCTTGGGGAAGATTACTCCACTCAGCAAGCAATACTCTCCCAAGTTTCGGTACACATGTAGGATGTGGTTCTCAAGCTGCAACTCGTCGGCAAGCATGTCCCACACATGCTCTATCGGATTCAAGTCAGGTGAGAATGCTGGCCATTCCATACGAGTGATGTCCTCAGATTGAAGGCATTCGTTTACGATGTTTGCTCGGTGAGGACGGGCGTTGTCATCCATAAGCACAAATTCTGCGCCCGTGGCACCCCTAAACAAACGTACATGTTGTTCCAGAATGATGTCCCAATAAATGGGGCTGTTCATGGTTCCGATTTGAACATGCAGATCTGTTCTGGAGCCCAGTTTAATTCCACCCCAAACGAGCAATCCTGCACCACCGTAACGGTGTCGTTCAATGATGTTGTCTTGGGGGTAATGGGTACCTGGCGTTCTCCATGTGAAAGTCCGATGTGAATCAGGCTGCAAGCTAAACCTGGACTCGTCGGAAAACATCACACAAGCCCACTGTGACGAAGCCCACACTGCATGCTCTCTACTCCAGGCTAATCGCTGCCGACAGTGAGTTGCCGTGAACGGAACGCATCTGACAGGCCTGCGATCATATATAGACCAATATTTCCCATACGTATGTACACGGTTTGCCTTGAAACTATGGTACCCGTGGCTGCAGATAGCTGACGAGACAGGTCGGATGCTGTGCTCCGTCTGCTTCTTTTGGCAGTTACTGCCAAATACCAGTCTTCATTCGGCGTTGTAACTCGGGGCGACCTGTACTGTAACGTCTACTGACATTTCCATCAACTTGAAATAGTTGCCAAAACCTAGAGAAGACACTTTGGGCAATTCCATGTTCCTCGGATACTTCCATCTGAGTACGCCCACATTCCAGGCGGCCGATAATTCTGCCACGTAAAAAATCATCCACATGCATCCTCTGTGTCATAACTATTCTGTTATGGCACTGAGTGTCTTACAGAACGCTTGATTTTACTTCTTTGCAACCATTCCTTATATACCCCTCTCTTACACTCTCGTCCTTGTGACGTACTATCGGCGTCATCTGATGGCTTCCTGTAATTTGCATATTATTCTTGAAGATGTGTGTGATAATTCTACAGATGAAATTTTTACTTTAGAGTTCGATTGCCGTGTGATTCTGAATTATCCTTAATTTATGGACATGAGTGTATTACTTAAACATCGTTAACTCATTCACTCTCAGATATTTCATGTCCGAAAATTCTATAAACACTTTTCATTGTCTTTGAGAACATTATCACAATGAGAACATTTTATTACAGCCACGCTTTCCTTGATTTCTGACCAGCAATATACACCTTGATTTACGAATGTTTGGCAGGACCAAATTAATTTTTAATTCCTCAATACATATGCAGTGCAACGCATGCATACACGAGGCATTCACACGGTTCAAAAGTAAACACTGACATTTTGTATATAAATTCCATTTTCAATTGGCATCGGAAATTCTACTCTTTTGTTAATTTTCCCTCCAGACTTCGATTCTCAATTCTGCAGCTCTCCCGTCCTGTGAACAACTAACAACGAACTCTTGGAACAGATATGATAACGCGTTTTACTACCTAATCCATAATCGTAAAAGTAATTTCCTGATTAAATACCGTTATTGCTGGCGCGCGTCGCATTAAACCCGAATTCGAATTTATTAACTAAGAGCTGCCGATTTTGGCGATAACTGCCCTTTTCCGAAATGTGATAATTGGAACGCTTTCACGAAGCGTTTATTTCGCTAAAGAGATCAAAAGAGTGTTTGACAACATTATTTCGCGCTATAAATGATACACATTTTAGACTGCTGATTGCAAACTGTCGGAAAATCCGACCCGGCAAATGAGATTTGATTCGAAAACGGTGCGCGTAATTTCTGTTTGCATTGGGGGGGCTTTGGACGTATTTTATGACACGGGTAAAGTTTTGAAATGGGCTTTTATAAACGCTTATTCGTATTGGTTTGATCGCAATAGTTAGTAATGGAGAGGTATTGGGACCTTTATTTGCAATACTGCTATACAGAGAAATATTATAAGGATTCGATGCCATTCTGTGATCCTAGAATCCTTTCAACTTTCTCCTGCTTGGTATTTACATACCATCTCTAAAATCAGCGCACTATAGAGAGATACTTTGTTTTTAAAATGGTTCTTAATATCAAAAGGTATCTCTCTCATTACTTATATCATGGAAATGAAAATTATAGTTATCCGCGCAGTGGTCCAGTTGGCAAAGGCAGCGGGTTAGTCATCTGAAAGTCAATGGTTCGATGCTCATCGCTGACAAAATCCACTGCCGTGTACACTAATGGCGGCAGGTGAACGTAAAATCTGTCGTGGCTGCAATGTCCTCCAAGTTCTCAAAATTACCTCTGGAGGTGCGAGGTCAAGTGCTCTGGTTTCGTCACTTGACTCGGTTCAAAATTACGGGACTGGTCGTTTGGCCAAGTCGGACTCCGACCCTTGTGGTGCCAGTCAAAACAGGAGCCGTAACTTCATCGCCCATAGTCATCGGGACATGATATGATGTTGCTATCGGTCCAGTAGCTTAGGTAACAACAAAATTATAGTTCATTTTGCCTCAGTATTTACCAACGTACCCCCCCCCCCCGGGATCACCAACTTTCCGAATTATCCATTAATGTTGAGCATTAAAGCAAAGAGTTTCTATGAAAGTAGAAATATTATTACGTTTAATGTGAGATACAGGAGATTTTTTTGTGATGTTATTTTTGGTCTGAGCTAAATTATGGGGAAATTTTTAGTAGTGTGTACTTTGTTTCCACAAGTTTGATATGATACCACATTTTTAATAAATAAAAAAAAGTGAGCTTTATAAGCAAGAAAAAAAAAACTTTGAAAGAGGAACAATGCTTTTTTTCTTTACCGCCATAAAAAAAATCACAGCGGAAAAGCGAAAGGAAAAATAGTAAGATTGTAATAAAAAAGGAAATCAAGCGCATGTAGCCATCTTTTTCACACTCACACAAACAAAGAAAAAAAATCAGCTGCTTCTATTATGCGGTCTGAAGTGGAAAGGTGAAAAATTATATTAAAGTAAAATAATACTTGTTCCATTTGTACAAAAGGCAACAATCTCAGTAAATGAAACTGTGCAGATGTAAAAGAAAGGGAAAGTTTTCAATTCTGAAATCAGAAAAATAGTGTTTTTAGCAGGGAATTATTGAGAAGAGACGGGAGATAAATTTGGGGTCTATTTTCTACCAAACATAGGAAATTTCATTCATAATGCATACATCAGATAGAAATATATATATATATATATATATATATATATATATATATATATATATATATATATATATATGTATGAGATCTGTAACATTTCTGTTAAGCATTTATATAACGTTTAGCTTTCATAAGTCTTTCACTATTTCTTTTATAAGTACAGAAAAAAATTAATAGACCACTAATGGAAAGTTGGGCTGCAGCAAACACCCCCACTTCGTTCGATCCCTGTTAATTTTTCCTCTAATCTTTCATTATTTCTCTTATATCCAGAAAGAATGAATAACATAGAGAGGGGACTGATCTTGAATATATATATATATATATATATGTGTGTGTGTGTGTGTGTGTGTGTGTGCGTGCACTTGTGTGTGACAGAAAGAAAGGGGGGGTATAGTTACACAATTTCTCATATTCTCGTACGCCTTTTTTGCATTTTTTTTGTCATTTAATAAGGGATTAAAAATTGTATATGAATTTTGGAATTTTTCAATATGTTTCTTAATGAAACCTTAAAAATTACAAGCGATATATATATTGATAAGTTGTGTACTCTCTAAAATTGGCACAATAAAAGCCAAATTTCATGAGTCCATTTTCCAACTCTCTTTCTCTGTCCTCCCAAGGGGAAGAATTGAAAAAAAATTATAATTGTTGTTAATGTAAGATCGAAGTAACTTTGGAATTATCGAAAGAAAATACAGTAAACCAACAAGTAGACTTGAAAAGTAGAAAAGTAGAATTCTACCTTTAAAGCGATGATTTAAAGTGAAACATATATATTTTTTAAGGTTTCTATCTATTAAAATCTTTTATCAAATAATACTATGAAATGCAATTCAGGAAATATTTGTAAAATTTTGATTAAAATTGTTGCAATCGTCAGATTTGTAACTATATTTTTGGAATGATACATTGTTATCCTGACTATATGGCTCACAATATAAAACTTTTTTTTTTTGGTTTAAGAATCGTTAAAATACGAATATCTAAGTCATATAATACCTAAATAATAATAATGAAAATGGGGACTGTGCTCATTGTTAAAAGATTTTAAATTGGGAAAGCATTTAGGATTGGAGGCAAGTTTACGAATCTTAAATGGTCAAAGAAGATATATCCTACAGTCAAGTTGAAGGAACTTTTTCTTTTCAATGATATACCTATTTAGGCATCGTGATATATTGAGATATTTTGACATAATATAGTATGTCACACTCCTTTCGATATCTTTTACGAATGTTTAAAAATTTCAACATATGAAGTTCCTATTATGAATTACTTTTCGCCATATATTGGAATCGTCAAAAGATTAAAACATTCAGTGCAGCAATATCTTTTAGTCACAAATGTTTTTAGGATATCGCCAAATCTTTAAGAAGTTCCCCTCTTTCGCCAACATCAAATGCTGAGTAATTTCAATGTGTGAGGGTTTTCTAGTATGGTACATTTTACCGGTTATGTCGTTAAGTATCTCAAAATTTTAGCTCGAGGTTCATTATGAAATATAGTGCAGTGGTTTGACGGTATCATATGACGGTGTTTTTGTGGTTTTTCAGTAAGCAGAATCGGTCCAGAGGGGTGAGAGAATATATGAGAGAGTCATTTCTACAGATGCATTACTAATCATTTTTTTAGTCTGTATTGTTGATACATGTCTAGAAAAATTATCCAATAATATAACTTATTAACTTATAATTGTAACGGGAAAAAACTATAAAACTAAAAAGAGGAATTTATATGCATGTCTACTAAGGTACATTTTACCACTTAGGACGTTAAGTATCTCAAAATTTTAGCTCGAGGTTCATTATGAAATATAGTGAGGTGGTTTAATGGTATCATGACATTGTCTTGGTGGTTTTTCAGTAAACAGAATCGGTCCAGAGGCGTGAGAGAATATATGGGAGAGTCATTTCTACAGATGCATTAGTAATAATTTTTTTAGTCTGTATTGTTGATACATGTCTAGAAAAATTATCCAATAAGATAACTTATTAACTTATAATTTTAACGGGAAAAAACAAACTATAAAACTAAAAAGAGGAATTTATATGCATGTCGACTAATCACGAATGTATTTACTATCGCTTCAAATGTGATTAATTTTCTCTCTAGCAGACCGTAAAAGGCATTCATATAACTTAATAACATATTACTACTTCTCGTAATTGGAGAGAAGTAAATAAACCTTTTTTGCTCTTCGCAGCTTTTAGCGCTATCATATTAATGCGTTATCTGTGAGAAATAATCATCTGTTCAGAGCCTCCAGAGAATTTCCTCAATTTTTATCTGGCAAATTAGGCCCATCCATCACCAGGACAAATGACTCTTAATTTAATTTTAAACGGAATTTAACCGATAAGTTGCCTGAACTTTAAACTGACGAGAAATATAATTGGCAACAAATTAAACACAAATTTGGCTGATTCAACGTTTCCATTAAACAAGGTTTGATTTTCGTGATAGACACGGGTTAAAGTAAAATTACGAGAGATGGGGAATTCGGCTGATAAGCGATATTGTAAATCATACACTTTTAATAAAGGCTTGAAAGATAAAAATTAGAAAAAAAGGATGTCTAAAGAGCATGTTTTCATTATTGTTCCTTTCGTATTAATGCTGGTTTCTAGCTATATATAAGGATTTTTATGTATTCCTTATATAGACAATGACTCCAAACAATTATAATTTCTATGAATATTAAAAAAATAATTTGGAATCAAAAAGGGAATTTTAATCTTCATATTAAAATATATTTGTCATATGATTCTTATCTTTACTTAAATATATTGTATACATTAAAAAAATCTATAATCATATAAAGTTTAGAGCTTTCACCTTTGAATGCAGACATACACTTATACAGTGAAACTCCTATATGGCGGCCAGTAATGGTTCCAAAAAAAAAATGACCGTTTCGAGGGGTGGCCGTTGATAAGATGTTTCTTAAGTAATATTGGCTCTATAATCGATTCTGAACAAAAGATGGTCGTTTAGAGGGGTGCCCGGCTATAGAAGTTTCACTGTATATACGTATATCAAGTTTATTATTTATATTATGTAAACTTGTAGTGCAAGAGAAAAAAATTACATTTTTGCAAAATTTTAAAGGACTTAATGAAAATTTTTTTAAATTATTTATACATTAATACGGACTTCTCATGCTTTGCAACCATATATAATTAAAAAACAGTAAAAAAATCTTTAACTATATAAAAATAGTATTTTAGTGTTAAAGTCCCGTTCCCTCCTTCACAACATGCTAGTTTACTTTTACCCAGGTTGAAATAGCAAGATAGGGGAGATAAACTTCAGAAAGAGAAGTTTTAAGACGCTATTATAATTCGCAAAAATATGGTTTTGTAGCAGCATGTACTGTGAACTCCTGACTCAATGGTTTTATAGGTTTCTGAAATATTTTTTATCTGTATAAAATTGGCAACACTGTTTTTCTAACAAAAACGATTTTTATTCCATTTTGTAGAATGAAACCTTGAGAGATGGAATAGTTCATGTCTTGTACAGTAATTTGAGCCTTCTTATTGTGTAACCTTCGGCGAAGTTTTATTTAATACCTTGACAGTATTGTTGTCAGGCTGACCACCTGACTAAGACATATGCTGTTTGGCACCCCAAGCCCACGGTCTAGAAAGCGGAGATGGGTACCTCCGGCCTTGGTCCACAACGGACTGTTGCGCCCTGATTTTACTTTTTTTTTAGTATTGTTGTAACCCTAATGAGTTACAGTTTTAAAGAATTTAATTTTAAAGAAGTTAAAAATATTCTATCATGTAGTATTTTTGGTCGCAACCATTATTTAAATCAAAGTATCATTCTTTAACATCAAGCAATATTTAAAGATATACAACAATGAAACCTCTCATACAGGATTTATAAATATTTTTTTCTCTCGTTGAAATGGAACCATGATAAGGGGAAGAATGAAACCCCACATGCTTTGTTGTTCCAAGCTTGAATTCTTACCACCGCATCAGCGTACCGTACCGTTGATATAACTTCCAAGTTTAAAACCATATATACAGTGGAATCTCGATCGATCGTTCCCCGAATCATCGTTTCCCCGTATGTGTCGTTTATTTCACCCAGTCCTGACGATCATATTGCTTTGTTATGTACCCGCATCTATCATTTTCCCGCATTTATTGTTCAGTTCAGTCGGTTCCTTGAAAAACGATAGATCGAGATTCCACTGTAAATTATATTAAATGTTATCGCTTAGTCATCTATTTCAAGATGACTAAGAATAAAAAAATGTTTAACAGCAAAAAATACTTTATACCCATTTCACAGATTTTATACCCAGTGGATGCAAATCAACAAATAAATAAATAAATAAATAAATATGCAAACTTTGTTTTTTAAACGTTACAAGAATATTTTCTTTTTATTATCCGGGATTAGAAGTTTAGTCGGATTACGGTTACGATAAATAATAAGCTTGTGATTATAAAACAAAATAATGCAAGCATATAATAATTTCAAATACAGTCGAACCCCGTTATAACGAACTTCACGGGACCAAAGGTTTTGCTCGCTATATCCGAACCGTTGAGAAAAATGCTAGAGTTCACAAAATGTATAACTCATTAGTTGCAATGTGTATTCAATTATGATGTATTAAAAAATGATAAAATCCATTAAAAATGATCATTAATGAATTATATCGACTAAAATCAATTATATTAAACTGACACTATACTAATTAAATTACGTACAATAGGAAAACTGTGGGGCAAAAATTTTCTCTCGTTATATCCGTGAGTTCGTTACATACCGGGTTCGCTATAACGGGGTTTGACTGTATGCAAAGGGAGGTCTGTAATTCTTAGCAAATTGCCTCGTTTTAAATGTAATCATCAAGGTGCTACATTCCTTTTCCACGGGAAAAACTTATTACATTTTTTTCATTTAAATATAATTATTGCAATAATTTAAATATGTAGGACCAAGAATTTTTAAATTACGTCATAATGAACCCAAGTGCTTTTTCTTTATCTAGCTCTAAAAATTAAACAAATGTACGAATTATTATAACCTCTGGGAAGCCATTTTAAATCCCTAGTTAAAACTGTATTAAATACTAGATCTCGAATTCTTATTAGAACTACAGAGAATTATTTCAGATAAATTCAATCATACATATTGTACAAAAATTCGAAAGTATGCACCATGATATTCTATTTCTTTTAACATATAAAAGCACCCCCCAATCTTCGGGAAATAATCAAATTGTATTTCCTAAACAGAATCTCACACACGTCTGCACCAAGCGTCCAATTGCGATATTTATGTCTTCGTACCGTATGCTTCAGATCCAAAGCAATTCTTTAGAAAAAAATCTTTTTTTTTTTATATATATGAATATATTTACAGCATCCCATGTCGGCAGTTATATTACACACGTGGTTCAGATTTTTGAGAGTAAAATGCATATAATTTTGAAATGCGTTTTCGTTTTCAATACATTTTTCTGCTGATGCACTCGCAGTTTACAAGACATACGATGCTGAAAATCTCTGATTCGAAATAAAACGTTCGATTTTTCTCGAAAAAAAAAATTGCAAAGAATATGAAAAAAGGGGAACAAAATAAGTATATTTTGGTTCTGAAGAGTTCGCGAAGCGTTTATAAGAGCATTTTTATGAATGCAGTTATATCAGAATTTTCTTTGAGAAGCATATGCCGTGCTTGCTCTTTCCGTATATATATATATAGTTGAAGAAACGAAGGATTTAGATTTTTGTTGTGCGAAAATAAACTATTTTGGCGCATTTCTTTACAATATTGGATATATTGATGATTCGGAAGAGATCTTTCCCTGAATCGATTGTTCGGAAAACGAATACATGCATAATAATAGCAATATGAAAGTTCGATTTATTTTTGCACTCTGGTTACAGAGAATTCGCATTTACAGAGTAACATGGACTGTTGCATTTAGAGTTAAATGAAAAGACTGGGTTTCATAATAAAAAGTTGGTTGGTTCAGAACACAATGGTCACATTTTACTGCTCGGAGGCTAAACAGACCGGAAACCATAATCTATATATATAAAACACTTCCGTAACTGACTGACAGATAACGTACAGACCAAACCGCTGCACCTAAAGGGCTGAAATTTTGCATGACAATTCTTATAGTGTTGTAGGGGTGCACTAAGAAAGATTTTTGAAAAATTCTTCTGAGAGTTTTTAAAATTAAATTTTTAAACTGTTTTTGCGACATTTTTTAAAGTTTACATTTAAAATAATAATTTGAGGGTTATAAAATTTATATCACGGAAAAGATCATAAAAATTCCTTTACAATGAAATCTTTTTCAAATCTTTACCTCGATTTTCTGATTTTTGGTGAATTTTTAAAGATTAATTTTTAGAATTTAATTTATTAAATGCTGATCACGAGATTTCTCTTTCTTTTTGTGATACTTTAAATTAATTTTACGTCAGGTGCTTAACAATGAAATAAATTGACAAAAATATATTAAAATACGGTAGAAGATAAAATTTAACCCCTAGACTAATTGAGATGGAAGTTTTAAAAAAATTTAATTCAAATTAGTATGTTTTATGGATATTAAACATACAAATTAATTGCATACATTGACCGTTGTATTTAATTTGAATATTTTTTTCTACATTATTTTGCCTATAAAAATATCCGTTATGATTTTTTTATAAATATATGTATATTTTTTTCATTAATTGCATACATGACCGTTGTATTTACTATATATATATATATATATATATATATATATATATATATATATATATATATATATATATATATATATATATATATATATATATATATATATATATATATATTTTTTTTTTTTTTTTTTTTTTTTTTTTTTTTTTTTTTGTCATTAATTGCATACAGTGACCGTTGTATTTAATTTGAATGTACTCCGTAGCGAAGCACGGGTATTCAGCTAGTCCAGTATAAAGAACCCCTCGTATTGGTTAAGGCTGTTGCTTCAAATTTTGAAGATGAATATTTTAAGATTTTTAAAATTTATTTAATAACGATGGTTACGAGACAAAGTGAATCTCCCATAGACTCATATAGGGAAATTTTCTAACTTGTTAACCTGTCGTCATTTATAATCCTTTTCCCCATAGTGGACCTTTTATATAATACAAAATTGTATATTTCCTTTATTTTTATAGCTATATATATATATATAGCCATATGTAGCTTTATTTTATAGATCTATAGAAACATTTTTATGTTTTAATGATATCGAAATAATACAAGTTTCTACACTAGAGCTAATTTCCTGATACATTCTTGAAATTGCATTAAATACACTACATAAAAGGGCTAATTTATGTGTACTTTTTTTGAAGCCTAGATTGACGGGTAGGTACCAGAGTCTGTGGGTTCGACTTCCACTGGTGGCATGGGTTTTTGTAGCCATTCGGAATCAAATTTTAGCAATAAGTCCAGGTTATACCAGCCCTCGTGTAGCAAAAAAGAAAGAAAAATACCATAGCGCTTTCATCGACCCAACCTGGATTGACTGAAATATTTCAGTCACTAGGAAAAGTAATTCCACTCTCGGAAATGTACTGCTCAAATGGGCTTAACACTGCTGTGTACAAACCCTATTGGATTCACTCACCTCAAAGTTAACCTATGGAGAAAATGTGTCTACTATTTACAGCTACATAAATGCTGGTAAACCGATAAAAATGGTATTTTCAGATAGCCTGAAATTTTCTGCACCTTGCAACAGGATTCGTATTATAAATTTCGTCCAAAGGAATTTATGAGCGTTTTAAATTCACTATACCAGATTTTTTCCTCGATTTAATTAATTTTGAAACATTATTTGCATTTTAAAAAAAACGTAAAATGATCCAAGTTGTAAAATATATTTCTCTTATTACGGAGTACAATTAAAAAAATTAATATATATATATATATATATATATATATATATATTTATATATATATATTTATATATATATATATATATTTATATATATATATATATATTTATATATATATATATATATATATTTATATATATATATATATATATATATATATATATATATATATATATATATATATATATATATATATATATATATATCCAAGTCATCAATCCTTGTAGAAATTTTCTCCATAGGTTAATATTGAAGTGAGTGAATCCAATAGGGTTAGTACACGGCAGCCTTACTATAGCAGGCTATGCTATGCCGAGGAGTCTACATAAGGGAGGAACTTAGATCCATGTCTTCTACGTACACTGGAGATAACTATTTTTGTGTAATTCATTATTTCGCCTGGAAGGCAACGTACTTGACGGTGAATTTTTAATAGTTTATGTGCCGAGAGATAATGCAAGCTTTCGTTTAAGAATTCAGGAAGAAATTTGGGGCTGTTCTAACCTCGTTTAAGAATACAGGAAGATATTAGAGGCTATTTTGACCCACGAAGATGTTGAAATATCACGAAAAAAAAATTCCGTGGTAAATGAGCTCATCTGCAGGATGATTTTTTAACGGAAAATTCTTCGTACTCCCACGATGTTGTCCCGTGAAAAGTGCAATTTTTGTCCCCCGCACTCAAACTTCAAAAAAAAAAAAAAAAAAAAAAAAAGCCACTAGAGGTTCCTTTTTCCCCCCTATTATCACTCATCTTTCCCAATTAAAGTTGAGTCACCCAGAAATGGCGCAACCCTTGCTCATTAATATGTAAATAGAAGCGTAGACGTGTCATTATCATAAATTACACAAGTGCCAAGCTTAGCAAAATGAATTTAGCTTTCTTTTTTACATATATATTCTTCTTCTCTTGTCATTGAGTTGATGGGTGTAGAACCGAACGTTTTTCAGAAGCAACAGGTGTTTTCAATTAAAATATCCGTGTTCATTTTTAGAAGATAATTGAGGAGTGATTATCATTTGCCTGAAAATTGCGAAAAAATAACATCACGTGTTTTTGATTCTAATCCATTAAAGCGTGTTGCCTCAGTGGAATGATTAAATATAGTTAATTAGATACGTGTTTACATGCAAATGTCCGCCGTTGAAAATTTTTCCGCTGATTATTATGTAATTGGGATTTTTCTTACATATGTAAATTCAGATATTTTAAAGCCACATATGTTAGAGTGTTTTATGGAAAATAAATGCGGGTATTGTTTGTGTATCCTGTCTGGCTAGTTTTCAATCATAACTGTGGTCAATTTATTCATTTGCAATTTATAAACGTTTCTCAAAGCAGTGGAAAGAAAACCATGTGAGGGTACTTTAAATTCTTTCAGC
>OU015498.1:25093301-25100801 GCA_907164885.2 Dolomedes plantarius | reverse complement strand
AAAAAGGGCTGTCTGTCATATCTCTCTTCAAACTTATCTCTTAATAAATATGCATCGAAAACATTATTTTTTTTTAATTTAAAAACCTAATCTACAGCTTACTTTGGCGAGCAAGTTGACGTTTTCAGTATTCACTCATAATGATCAAACGCCTTTCCTCCTCAAGACAGACACGTCACAACAAAAAACATAAAAAAGTCACTCGAAATCCATACACTCGCTTCTTCTGGCCTCTTTTGTACTCCCATCATCTCAATGACAAGAGGACACAAAAGGATTCGGATCATTTGCGCCTTAGACAGAAATTGTGTTTATGCTAATACAGGTCAATCACGTGATGTCTCTGTTGACTGTGAACAGAACGTTGGCGGATATGCAACAAAGGCGCTTTGATTTCAATGTTTAAGGTATCCTCACTTCACCACCGGGTAAACAGCCTGTCTATGGCTGTTGGTTTATATTCTGACTAGCTGAAAACCCGCGCTTCGCTACGGAGTACATTCAAATTAAATACAACGATCAACGTATGCAATTTATGCCAAAAAATAAATATATATATTTATAATAAATGCGATGATCAATGTATACAATTGATGAAAAATATATATCTATCTATATATATATATATATATTTATAAAAAAATCGTAAGGGATATGCATTTTTTTTTTGATAATACCCAATCGTCTGCTGCATTAGAAAGAGAAAAAAATATTTTGTCTATTTAGTTGTTACGCACGTGACGATAAATTTATTGAAAGTACCAGAAAAAGAAATCACGTGATCAGCATTCAATAAATTAAATTCTAAAAATTAATCTTTAAAAATTCACCAAAAATCAGGAAATGGAGGTAAAAATTCGAAAAAAATTTCATTTTGAAGGAATTTTTATGATCTTTCTCGTGATATAAATTTTATAACCCTCAATGTATTATTTTAAATGCAAACGTAAAAAAAGTTTAAAAAACAGCTTAAAAGTTTAATTTTAAAAAAATCTAAGAAGAATTTTTGAAAAATCTTTCTTAATGCACCCCTACACTATTAGAAGAATCGCCGTGCAAAATTTCCGCCCTTTAGGTCCAGCGGTTTGGTCTGTGCGTTGTATGTCAGTCAGTCAGTCAGTCAGTGAATGAATGAGTCAGTTACGGAACTGTTTTATATATGAATGAAGTCTTACAGCTGTTTACGAATAATCTGATTATTTTAGTCGCCTTTATAGAGTCACTCTGTAGTTTTCTCGAGTTTCTTTGGTAGTGATGTATGTGCAAGGGTTTCATGTACTGTCTACTACTATAGGATGTACTACAGTCAAACCCCGTTGTAGCGAACCCGGTATATAACGAACTCACGGATATAACGAACGAAAATTTTGGTTCCACCGTTTTCTTATTGTACGTAATTTAATTAGTATTTAGTCAGTTTAATGTAATCGATTAAGTTGATTTAATTCATTAATGAACATTTTTAATAGATTTTATCTTTTTTTTCAATACATCATTATTGAACACACATTGCAACTAATAAGTTATACATTTTGTAAACTCTAGCATTTTTCTTAACGGTTCGGATATAGCGAACCACCGGATAAAGCGAACAAAACATTTGGTCCCTTGAAGTTCATTATAACACTCGACTGTACTGGTACTGTCATGTACTTGGATGTGGACAATATACCCGTGTTTACTCGTATTTTTTAAACGCATTATACGGGCAACGGTAAATTCCTTTTACTTTGTCTGTGCGTTTTCGGAGAGTAAGGGCAATTTCATGCGCTTAAAACTAGCTTTTTAATGTGTGACAAATTTCTATACAATAATAATTTGCCCTATTTAATTTATTTTGTTACGTCTTTTGGTTGAATTAAAATTATTTTTATGTGATGATGCAACTAAATTGATACTGCTTATAAAGGAGAGTATAAATAAATTTTTAAAAAAAAATCAACTTCAAATGAATTAGCCTTCGTGTAGCAAAAAGTTGACCGTAGAGCTCAAAACCAAACCAAACCAAATCAAACCAACTTCAAATGTTATGTGTCTTTTAGTGATGTTAAGTGTACTTTACAAAATCGCTAAAAATTGGCCACGGCACCACGTAGGTTAAGATGTGTCAAATACTTACTCCTCTTATAAAACTGTTAATCCTTTGTAAATAGCAAATTAAAGTACAATCGTATACGATGCTTATGGCAACTGTTTACCGAATTTTTCGAACTAACAAATAATTTTTCAAGATATTTTTAAAGAAAAGTTTACTTACAATTTTTTTCAGTGATAATTTTAACACCGAGCTTATGACCTTAAAATAAACATTTATGATACCAATGCGCAATAAAGAACGTGTAAAATATTTGTTGTTGTTGCTTATGTCTCTTGACCGACAGCAACATCAGATCAAGTCCCGAAGGCTATGGGCGATGAAGGTGCGGCTCCTGTTTTGACTGGTACCACAGGGGTCGGAGTCCGACTTGGCCAAAGAACCAGTCCCGTCATTTTGAACCAAGTCAAGTGTCGAAACCAGAACACTTGACCCCTCACCTTCAGAGGTAATGTTATGAAATTGGAGGACATTGCAGCCACGACAGATTTTACGTGCACCATCCGCCATTAGTGTACATGGCAATGGATTCTGACAGCGACAAGCAGCGAGCCAGTGACTTTCAGATTACTAGCCCGCTGTTCTTGCCAACTGGGCCACTGCGTCCGCATTTCTTCTTTTAGTAGGAACAAATACAAGAGGTATTCCTGTATTTTGTTTGCTAAAATATACCGATGCAGATTTCTTCTTTGAGTGCCAATAAGGTAATTGATATAATTATCTGCTTTAACACGGAGCAGCGCTATAAAACAGAAATAATTTTAGGGCCGAATCCTCTGTAGTACATCTATTATTGCAAGCACTTCTGATACGAATACACTAAAAGGACCACAAATTTTCCCAAAAGGGGTTAATATCAGGCACATTTGTAATAATATTTGCAAAAGGGGTTAATAGGACGACAGCTGAATTTTCAGCCTTCAAGCCCGATCTGATATCATACTAAAGATAAACGACCAAATTATATTTGGGATATCAATTGGGAGATCATTGGCGATTAAGAAATAACCTATATGTTTTCGAAATTAACTTAAAAAATTTCAGGTAGAGTCGTCTAACGAAACTACCGCGGGTTATTAACGTAGGATAACTTATCGTTGCTTACCTCTTTAGTATGTATATATGTATGCGTTATATATGTATGTATGCATATATATATATATATATATATATATATATATATATATATATATATAATATATATATATATACATACAGTTGAATCTCGATCTTTCGTTTTTCAAGGGACCGACTGTATTGAACGATAAATGAGGGAAAACGGTAGATGCGGGAACATAACAAAGCAGCATGATCGTCGGGACTGATTGAAATAAACGACACATACGGAAAATCGATGATTCAAAGAACGATTGATCGAGATTCCACTGTATATATATATATATATATATATATATATATATATATATATGTGTGTGTGTGTGTGTGTGTGTGTGTGTGTGTATGTGTGTGTGTGTGTGTGTGTGTGTGTCTGTCTGTCTGTCAAAATTTTGATGCATTTTGGTGCTTTTCTGTTTAACTGTTTACTGGTTGCCGAAGTGATACAGACTGGGTTTGGCGTGCTTCTAAAATTATAACTCGTGACGACGGACGGTTTTAACGTCTGAAATTTTGCTTTCCGGAGGACAGTTATATAGGAACGTAATCCTACGTTAAAAAGTATTTAGATGATTAAATTTATACAAAAACTGAGCGCAACAAACCGTTTAGGTAGCAAGACGTCACATAATTATGTACATGCATTCATACTATTCTTAAAGGGCGGGACCCAGTAAAGAAGCAAGGCCATCCGGGGGAAAATAATGTATGCTTTTCTCACCAGGACATAAAATGATTTGTTCAAAAAATGTTAAATTATTCTAAGAATTGTATCTGACTGTGCCTGGTCTAACCGCAGACAGGAATCTTTTTCACAAAATAAGCCATTTGCACCCTACTTATATTTCAACACGTACTTCCACTAACTCAATAATTTAAAACACAGTTTGTAAAAAAAAAAATATAAAAAATTAAAAAAATTTAAAAATGCAATTTTTCTTTTATTGTGAAAACGAATCACTAGATTTTTATCACTATTTACACATCAGTTTGTTTGCAAAGTTCAAAATTTGAATTTTTTTTTGTGTGACCTGAAGTAACGGTCTTGGCGTAAAAATCATAGATTTTTCTCCCTTAATTTGGTAAAGGGAGAAAAAGCAGCAACCTGCTTCTCGTTGCAGATATTTTAAGTAGTCTTAACTATGGTTTTCATATATGTATGATTTAAATTCTGAACTCTATTAACCGTTGTAATTAAATCGATATATAATATTTAAAACGCATGTTCAGTCGATATCTTGAACATGTGTTTTACTCTCATTTCAGATGTAATACTACAGATAATTTTCCGAGAAAATTTCACTCTAATAAGAGTAATAACAGTGATGTAGTCTATAAACAAGTTAAGAACAAACGCCAGCAAATGGTACTGACTAACAAATACTCCAGTTAAGGAAAAGCAGTAAACAAAACTGACGCATTATAAAGCAATTCATCATTCAAAACAAGTAATATATAAAAAAAAAATTTTTAAAGTCAATTCCTACTTAGGTCGACAAAGAAAAATTTGAGTGTGAACTAACACCCTATGACACAGACTATATCCTAACTATTCGAATAAATTAGTGTTTACGTAGTCTTAACTATGGTCTTCATATATGTATGATTTAAATTCTGAACTCTATTAACCGTTGCCATTAAATCGATATATAATATTTAAAACGCATGTTCAGTCGATATCTTGAACATGTGTTTTTCTCTCATTCAAATGTAATACTATAGATAATTTTCCGAGAAAATTTCACTCTAATAAGTGTAATAACAGTGATGTAGTCTATAAACAAGTTAAGAACAAACGCCAGCAAATGGTACTGACTAACAAATACTGCAGTTAAGGAAAAGCAGTAAACAAAACTGACGCATTATAAAGCAATTCATCATTCAAAAATAAACATCTCGGGTTGCAAGCATCTCCAGTCGGCAGAGGGGGAAATTAGCGACACAGACGCAAAATCAATTGCACCCCTGCCCTAAAATTGCAGCTTCCGGTAATCGCTCGGGAAATTGATGGAGGCAACTACTGAAATGGACGGGCTGCCCCTCTGCACTCCCTCACCAAACACGCGGAACCTCCCTTGGAGCAGGTGATTTTAACACCCCACACTTATGCTACGTAACCCGAAGCTATGTGCTCCCTCTCTTTCAGGTAAGACAGAAAAAATAATATATATTAAAGCCGGAAAATTAAAAAAGAATCATCCACCAGATGAATGAGATTCTGCAAGCAGGTTGGCACTAGCAGGTGAAACTGCTACATCTGACCCACCACTACGAATATATATTTTATTTTTCATTTTTTTTTGTTTTTTGTAAGAGTTGCTTCGGTTTTTATTTTATTTTTTTTCGCTGTTAATGAGGTTCATGTATTTAGATTATTAATTACGCAATACTTAGAAATGGTTCCTTTTTAAAAAAAGACGGAACCGTTAGTTGTGGGAGGCACCTGGAAGGGATTAAAGTAACGGTTGATTGGTTTTAAAGTAGTCACGGTTATGATTTTCCCCCTTACAATTTTTCTGAGAGATATTTGATTAAAGCCACGTGCAGTTGTGCAGAGAAGTTAAATCATGGGAATCAAATCCTCGTTCAGTGATTTACTATTTTATTTGTACGGTATTGGTTTAAGATTAATAACGTTGGTAAGTTTTAAATCCCAATTTTTTATTCGAAAAGCTGTTACTTACAAAATGATGAAGCTAAAGAGATCTAGTTCTCATATAGTAATTTTTTATAGAGTTCACCTCTAGTATATTATTCTCAGTTAACTGTGAACAGAACGTTGGCAGATCTACACAACGTGCTTATATTTCAATGTTCTCATCTAATTTTTGTATCTAATATTCTCATTAAATACTAGAGATATATAAATTCCCTATCTTTTATACTTCCATTTTGTTGTTTTTTACGTAGCTATAGTTAAAATTTGCTCTCCAAACTATTCTAGAAGACATATGTTAGTTATATTATGGTGAGTTAAGTCCAATTCCTCCTAAATTTAGAATGTATAGTAAGAGGCATATTAGATCAAGAGGCAGATGCTGTGAAAAAAATTGCCTGAAAAGACATTTTCAATAGTAAAACACCTACTTCTTAATGAAAAAAAAACTGCAGTTCGTTTCTAAATGTACTCCTTAACTATTATCTTTACACTCCTGTAAAATGCAACAAAATCGAATTAGGATTGATTAACACTTTAAATAGAATTTCTCCTTTTATGGTTTTCTTGTCAGGGAGAAGTGAGAAAGCCAGGTTGTTTCTCGGAAATGCTCAAAATAACTTGCCTTAGAAACATACTTTTACTTTTCTCAGTGGTTGATTAGAGGAAAATCGGTTGCATGTTATTACTCAAAACTAACAACTGACGCAGGTTCTGCATGTTGTTATATTGACAGCTGCAGTTATGACAAGCTGCACGTAACTGTTTTTTTTTCCAGTTCATAATGATAATATAACTTTAAGTCATCATACAACTTCAATGCCTCTTCGAACCATCTTAGTAGGCACCTCTCCCTTTCTAGCATATCTAGTAATGCGCTTCTTTATTTTTTTAACCTTTCAGTCCTCATAAAGGAAGAGAACAATTTCAGAGTCCGTCGAAAATTTACGTGCTTGAAGCATTTTGATAAACTAATGGATCATCAGAAAAACAAATTTATTGAGAAATGTAGGAAATTAATGCAAAAATATTCTACAAATTTTATATTTGAGGTATAAATTTGTTAAGGGTCGAAATTTGAAATTTTGGTTCGGCCTACAAACGGGACTTAAAGTAAAATTTTATTTTTGCAATTCCCTTTCAGTTACTTACCAATAACGTGTATCGCTAAGCATATATATATAGCTTTGAAATTCAAAACAGCTTTATTATCACAAAAACTTCGAAGTTCTCATAAACAATGTAAAAATACCTATTTAAAATTTATTGTGTTAAATCACTAGTATATCATTCGAAAATTTTAGATTCTATCGATTTTGCTGTATCGATAAAGGGGCTTTTGTTTTGTATTTCCATGAAAGAGTAAATCTTTTACCAAATCATAGCATTATTTATAAATTGGAATCAGTAGAATATTTCTCGTTTAAAATATCTAAAATATCAAGAGTTTAATCTAAACATTTCAAACCTAAACATTTTCACACTCTTATTCTTGCCGAAATTCTCAAAATTCTTTTAAACTTTAAATTCTCCAAATCAATACTTCAGAATATTGAGGGATTCAGGGGAATATTCAGAAGACAACAAGTATCTTTCCGATTATCGGAGATAAAAATAGGAAAGACAACCATTA
>OU015498.1:25060801-25085801 GCA_907164885.2 Dolomedes plantarius | reverse complement strand
ATATTTGTGTATTATTCATTGCCACAAAAATAAATACGAAACAATCCTCCTATTTCTCCATATGTTTATAAATGCTATAGTAGAAATCCAAGTAAATAACAGCAAAAGAAAAATAAATAAATAATTGAACCTACAGAGCAGAAAGAGATACAGATTAATATGAGTACCTTTATTCTTAGGAGCAATCGAAACCCTTGGAATCCTTGATAAAAATTAAATTTATTGATAGCCTTTACATCAGCAGAGCCTAAATTATTTAATAATGGTTATTTCGGCCTTACTTTTAAACTTTGCTTATTCTAGTTTGCTTTTGTAATATATATACCACTTTCAGCGTTTTAGTACTGTATACATATCGGAATGTAGGTATACATTTAGGTCGTAAACGTGTTATAATGGCCATGTTGAAAATATTTTACTTATAAAATTAATTATATTATATTTAAAATAACATTTGGCCCATAGAAAATATTATCGAAGGGTTATTATAAGAATTCGATAAAAATTATATCTATGATATATTATAAAAGCTCAGATGCACATTAAACATTTTCAATGAGATTATTTTAAACACTTTTAATTACTTCTCGGATCAGAATGAAATACTATTAAGTTTTATAAAAACGAATTTTTGTATTAGATTTTAAAATTGTGCTTTAAATTAAAAATGAAAATTTGGTATTTTCAACTTGGTAATAAATTTCTCAGTAGCTCATTTACTTTCCTTTCCGCGTGCTTCGATCTTAATTTGTTTGCCCAAAGATGCACTAAATCGTAGATCGTGCTAATTTGCAAGAGTTTCGCTCCTTCCCTCTGCAAGTGCCTCACGTACCAGTCGAACAAGACTAACTCAGCGTTCGCGTGACATGCTACAAGTGTAACAGCTTTGGAATCGTGGTGCAGGTGGCTACGTTGCATTAAGACCGTTATTAAAACACCTTACAACCTTGCGGCAACTGGCAACGCTCGCTTGCGCTTTCCAAAGCAAACGGAGTCTGCCATCTCTACTCTGAGGGCTGAATTTAAATGAAACCGGTGTGCCTTTATTTATTTATTTATTTATTTTTTTGTAGCGGTTTCGATTTCGGTAGAAAATAAGTTGGTTTTATAGTACAACTTGCATTTTTTTTTTTTTAACATAGTTGGAGACTAGTTTAGCATTGATTATGAGACCTTCGGCACATTGAATATTCATTCACGCTTCAAATAACTGTTTATGTAACTTTGTTAAGGCTGCTATGTACTAACCCTATTGGATTCATTTACCTCAGTGTTAACCTATGGAGAAAATTTGTTCAAGGATTGCCGACTTAGATTTATTTTGTTTTATTTCATTTTTTTTTGTAAATGCACACCATAATAGGGAAAGAAGGTTTACACCTTGGGGCATTTTTCGTTTAAAAAAATGCAAATAATATTTTTAATTTTAATTATTCGGGCAAAAAAAAAAATCTGGTATAGTGTGTTTTAAACGCCCATAAATTCTCTTTAACGAAATTTATAAAATGAATCCTGTTGCAAGGTTAACAAAAATTTCAAGCTATCTGAAAGTACAATTTTTATTCATTATCAGCATTTATGTAGCTGTAAATAGTGGACACATTTTCGCCATAGGTTAACACTGAGGCGAGAGAATCCAATAGGATTAGTGCACAGCAGTTTAATTTAAATACTTATTATTATCTTCACGTACAGCGATTTTTCAAAGCATATAATTTAGCTAATAATAAAAAAAATTGGCGTATCATGCTTTTTTATATTATCAATTCATATTTATATGAATAACAGAAAATGAGAAAAAAAATATGATATGAAGCCTTTACAAAATCCAGCATTTGCGTGAGAAGCAAATCCTTGACGAAGTCAAATGCAGTTGGATTTTAAAATTATTTAATATATTCCAGCATCTACTACTAACCTAATGCTACATAGAAGCATAATTTTCAGCATAGGAGTAAATTGCTTTTTAGTTCCAAACAAACTGATGAAGTAGTTGTAAGGTATACACAAGAATCGATTCACAAGAATCGAACTTTTGAGTGAATGAATTAAAGAAGCTGCTTGAGATATGCTAATTTCGGCATACGCGCTTAGTATAAATACCATGCAGCGTCATTAATAAAGGTGGTTAGGGTTGAAGAAGGTTTGTTAAGGTTGATAGATAAGCGAGAGGGAGCTACGAGGTAAGTAGCTCCAGGTGTTATCCTGCGCTAGTGCTTAGGGGGCCCAAAGTTTACGTGGCAGTACTGCTGGTTTGACTCTCTGCTGGTTTGTGAGTATTTGAAATGTGTATTTCTATTGAATGTTAATATATATATTCCGTACAAGTAGTACGCATGCTTATTGCTGTAAAAGCAAATTCTATATGTGCAACGAATTCAATAAACATTGTTTCATGTATAAACTGTGTTTGCATCAAATTCATTTAGAGTGCCACTTCAAATTATATACACCCAAGTCTGGATAGAAGTGAGCTATTTACTCTATATAGTTTTTAAATCCCTCCACACAATAATATGCATTTACACAGAAAAGTTCGTAAAACTGTAATAATGATGTCAAAATTCGAAATTCAAATATTTTGAGTCCTAGAATCCCCAAAATATCAAAAAAAAACCATCCTCCACTAGTATGTTAGTATGTTAAACTTTCATCAGATATTTTATAAATTGTTTGATTTTTAAGCGCTTTATAGTCATCTTTTGGGACGTGGTCTTAACATACTAGGATCTAGAGTTAAAGCCGATTCCGAAGTGCTAAAATCCTAAACCAACCACGGGCATCAAAACCCACAGACTTTGGTGCCCAAAGCCTGTTTATTTTGTTAGAAACTGCTGAGAAAATTTCACTGAAATTTCTATAAAAATCAACTGTAATTTTGCATCAAGCTGAATGTCTCATAAATTCAATTTTTCCTCTTCAGCTGGTATAACCATGATACGAAAGCCATGCTCATAAGGCATCGCATTCTGAGGTGTGAGGGAAAATTTTTAATCCATTGTTAAATATTTCGATCATGCGAGAAAACATTCATAATCTATGCTTTAATTGAGGGGATTAAACATTCATGTTCACATAAGAAGGTGTCTCATGTCTGATAAAACATGTTCCTAACAGGCTCGAAACACGTTCTTATAATGAAGGAGACTTAAGTATTAAGATATGTTAGCGACATATGTTTAATATAGCATGTGATAATATGTTAATAAGATACTTCAGTTATTAAAAATATACACATAAAGCAATGCATGTTTAAAGAGTACAGTTGGAGTAATGCATAAAGATACGTGCTCTTGCAAGGTTAAAGTGGAAAGATTTGCGTGATAAGATATTCACATAAATAATGAAAATATGTTCGTTCTAATAGGAGACTATTGCAAAGACAAGAAAGCTAGAAATAAACATACAAGATGAAGGCACCTTATAAAGACAAATTTTAACTTGGGCAAATGCAATAGTGCAGTCGGAAGAAGGTTCTGGTTTGCATAGGCGTAGAGTGCTTCTAACTTTTTTTTCTTTTTTTTTTTTTTTTTGGGGGGGGGGGCACGAATTGAATTCAGTTAGGGCCCTCCTCCGCGCATTGACTGCCTTGCGGTCCTTAAAATATGAAACATTATGATTTTTTTAAAAATTGAATCACAATAGAATTGATGTTTGAGTTGTAGTCAAAAGTTATACAATGAGAAAAATAAATATAATATAAATTAAATGGGAAAAAAACATATAGCATCAAATTTTTGTTATGGATCATATATCATTGTTAAAAACTATGTTAAGGCTAATGACATATTCAGTTTGACATTCAATTTCACTGTTTGAAAAAAGCTGGGAAAAACCAACTTAAAAGTTTTCTACAATTTTTCTGATTTTAACTAAACTTCTATTAACGTTTTAATTTATTCAAGTTAAGTCGGTGGGGCACGTGCCCCAACGCTACGCCTATGCTGGTTTGTGCATTTGTGCGTGTATTTATAAATGGAAGACAGAGTCAGGGAAGGGCACATAAATTTGTATATACAGCGTTCATTCCTGCAACTCTGGAATTACTTGTCTACTGATTTTCTTAGCTCCTAAAGAGGATTACAATCAAATCCTCCACCTTCTCCGCATTCGCGCTTATATTTGGATACACGTACAAAGAAATCTATATATTTAAGTTGCTAAGCCGACTTTTTGGGCAGTCCGTGAGAGAAAACTACTGCATCAATTTACTTCATTTTGGTCTTAAACGAAAGATTGTAAACTGTAGATTTGTCAAATTTGGTTTTTGTAACCGCAATTTCTATTAATGAGCGATAATTTACTATTAAAAATTGATTTCTGTACACGCTCAGGGGCATGTTTAAATGATAAATACGTTTATTCAGAGGAGTTTCTCTAGATCTCTCTCTGCCATTTTTATTTTTATAATAATTATGTTTGTGAAATATAAGATTAAACCCGATGGATATCATTTATTTCTCGCTGTTTAATTAGCGATAATTTACAATTTAAAAAAAAATTCTTTCTGCGCATGCTTAGTGACATTTTTAAATTCGGCTTTAGATACTCACTAAGCACGAGGCCGCTTAAATACATTAATTTGTATCTTCGCATTATTATGATTTTCAACATTTGGCAATGAAGCGTTGAGTATAATTTGTGTATTAGTGCATTTATTTACTATCTAGCCGTCATGTTTTGACGGGTACCAACTAGTGTTTATTAAGTACTTAAGGACCTAGACATGCTGATTAGGAACTGTAGCTGTTGAATGTTCTGACTTTAAAAATTTATTTTTGATGTAAGATTTACCAAGTACTCTATCACTACAATGGTACACTTTATCGCATTTGTTTTGATACTAGTATATACCCCCGTAAAAAAATGACGGAATGTTGATCAGCGTTTCAAGAGGTGATTCGTCATTTTCATCGGGCATTGCTGAAAACTGTACTTAAACAGCAGTAAACAACAAGACAAAACTAAACTAAATCAAAACTAAACCAAAACTGTTTCAAAAGTGAATGACTCACCACACAGCAGGCATTGCTGAAAACGATACTTAAACAGCAGTAAACAACAATAAAATAAAACAAAAATAAAACGTGGAACACAATTTAATTAACATTAAACATTAAAAGTGTAGTTATTTAAAGGGAATATGAAAAACCATGGAGTAGAATGAATTCGAAATTCAAGTGAATGACTCAATTGAATAAATGATACTTTTCAATGGATATTTTAATTTGAAGATATTTCAAAAACAACGGTTTTGAGCTACGGTGTTCACTTGAAATTTTCATGTTTTTTAAAGGGCTTTCAAAATATAACTTTTGTGGTATTATTTTTCAAGAAAAATTTCAGAAAATGGCGTCGCAATGTTAAGATGTTCCCGACTTGGTCCGTCCCGGAATGGTTACCTACACTTTTTCTACTCTAGGCTTTTATATAAGTAAAGATGCCAAGAAGTAGTATATATGACTAAGGGCCTGTTCACATAAGAGTCCGTTGCATTGCGTTAAGGAAAAGATGACGTTGAGACGAAAATAAACCAATCATAGGCCTCCAAATGATTAGCAATGAAATTTTTAACGCCTATGATTGGTTTATTTTCGCCTCAACGCCATCTTTTCCTTAACGCAACGCAACGGACTCCTATGTGAACAGGCCTTAACTGGTGAGCTGCATTTTATGCTGCGTTTGCATTCATGCACCTCTGCTCTGCTGTGCCTTGGGGAATCCAGTGATTGATGTTCACTCTGTACTCTGTATATGCGTGGATCGCCTCCCCTCGCGGTCCGGATGCAGAGCATCAAAGACACCGGGGTCCGGGGGTCAAATGGTGACAATGGGGGCGGGGGACACTAGATCAAGAAACACGAGGGACCTTGGGGGCTTACCGTGACTAAGGTGACTAATGTTACCGTGACTAAGGTGACGAATGTTACCGTGACTAATGTGATGACAGGAGTCGGGGGTCTGCATGCAGAGAACTCTGCACCAATGTATATGCACCATTAAGTTTTCGGCAAGCACAACTTACAGTAGCAGACATTACGCGTTACTTAGATACCAAGAAGTCCATCTCCAGGAAACTTTGGAATGTATCCGTGAGTGTAAAAATAGTGGCCCGTTGACCTCCCGTCAGAAAAATTTATCTGGATGCAGCGACTCTTGCGCCATCTTCATTAAATACTCGTGCCTTAAAAAAATGATAATAAAAAAAATTAACCGAGGCACAAGAGATGCAGCGGGCGCTCCCAGATTACGATCGCAAACAACCCCCTTCCCCTTCCCCTCCCCTCCTCCCATGTCAACAGATCCTAAAACTACTGAAAACACATACGCTGACGGAAGAGGGGGGCGAGCTGATTGAGAGCTCCCGTGGAAGAGCCAATCAAAATCAGCTTTGTTTGAAGAAACGCACATCTCATCTGAGGTCGACACTTATCGCATAGAACATCAATCTGTCGTGTAGACTGCTCTTTTTTTTCTTCAAATTTGACGACAAATTGATTAAAAAAAGGGCGATTATCATTGTATTATTATTTTTTTTTTCGTGCGTTTTCTTACTTCGTTCCTCTACTAGGAAGAGGGGTAGAATAGACTTTTGAACGATAAACACCAAGCGTAGCTTTGTCATCGTCTTTTAAGGTAAATAATGGCGAGTGTGACGTCATTGTATGTGGTGAAAATGTTATAATATTTTTCTTCGATGAAGATAAAAAGTAATTGTAAATATATGGAGTGAAACACTTGTACTGATTTACAATGAAAGGAATGTCATCGGCTGGATTTTTGATTGTTTGTAACGAAATTCTTTTTTCTTTTTTTTTTGGCCGGATGGGAGGGGTGGGAGATGAGAACTTTGGTACTGAATTAACTTCTGTTTTGGGAATCGAGCGTGAGAAAGTTTCTGGTCCCTATGAATCAGGAACTTTCTATGGACATTACCCGTTAAGGTTGCTATGTACTAAGAAAAAAATTGTATTTCCCTTTTCCTCTTCTTGCAGACTCTTGTGGTGGGAGGAGTTCAGTTGACAGTTCGAGAATTCCACCCCCATTACGATTGACATTTTGAGGGATTGTAATGGCTCTCTCTCTATAGGGGGGTTAAGCGCTGCCCCAAAATTATTTATTTAAAATATATTTTTGTCAACTATTTACATGTACATAAATGCTGATAATCAAATAAAATTGGTATTGTCAGATAGCCTGAACATTTCTGCAAAGCGCTACAGGATTCATTTTATAAATTTCGTCTACCGAAGGAATTTATGAGCGTTTAAAACACACCATACCAGATTTTTCACCGAATAATTTAAATTTTAAAATATTCATTGCACTTTAAAAAAAAAACGAAAAATGTACACAAATGTAAAATTTCTTTCTCTATGACGGAGTACAATTTAAAAAAAAAAATTTTGAATCAAAGTCGGCAATCCGTGGACAAATTTTCTCCATAGGTTAACATTGAGGTGAGCGAATCCAATGGAGTTAGTACATAGCAACCTTAACGCTCCTGTGTACTGAGCCTATTGGATTCGTTCACTTCAGTGTTAACCTATGGCGAAAATGTGTCCAAGGATTGCCGACTTGTATTAAAAGATTTTTTTTAGTTATACTCTGTAATAGAGAAAGAAATTTTACTCCTTGGGGCATTTTTGCTTTATATTAAAAAAAAAATCAAATAATATTTTAAAATTTAAATTATTCGGGGGGGGGGAAGTCTTGTATAGTGTGTTTTAAACGCTCATCAATTCTTTTGGTGGAAGAAAGTTATAAAATGAATCCTGTTGCAAGGTGCAGAAAAGTTCAGGCTATCTATAAATATCATTTTTATTGGGTTATCAGCACTTATGTAGCTGCAAATAGAAGGCAAATTTCCTCCAAATTGCAGCCTTAGGTAATTTTCTGCAATGAACCCTGTTTTGGTAGGACGATTTCATTGCCGAGATTTTACTTGTTCTACATATAAGAGAGTTTTGCAAGACTTGTGATTTCTTAACGTACACAACATACAGACCACATACTATACCAACCATATAAAACAGTATTAAAAGAAACTCTACAGTGAAGTACTACTAAAGATACAAACTGGAATTAACCGAACTTTGGCCAAATAATCCGGGCGCTAGTCTTTGGTTTGAGAGTCTGCAGTTTCATGTTACGTGGTTGGCATGGTATAAAACTCAACCACTTGGAATCAGGTCTGAACTGTAGGGTCCAATTTTTTTAGACCCCCATGATGCAAAAGATGACCCTAATGCTTCCAAAACCACCCACTGATTGCGCTTATTAATCAGAAACTAGTTGTCATTTTAAATTTCTATTGAGGATTTTAAGAATCTGTTATTTGCTAAGTTAAATAAGAAGTTGCATATAATTTGCAGTAAATGAAGTATCGCAGAAATCTGTGATTCAGTGAAATAATAATTTTGTACTTGAAAAGGTTTTAACAATAATAAAAGCATACGCACTAATCAGATTGCTTGTAATATGCAACCATCGCAAAATATTATAGATAAGGAAAACAAATAGTGTAGAGATGATCACTGAAAATAAAAAGCAAGCACAGATAACCTGTCCAGCCAAATATTATTCTTGCAGTTTTAGCCGGACAATGGCCGAATGGCTAGGGCGCTGGCTTTCGGTACCAGAGTCTGTGGGTTTGAATCCCACTCTTGGTATGGACATATGTAGCCGTTCGGAATCGGCTTTAAGTAGTAGGTTCCGGTCTAATTAGCCCTCGTGTAGCAAATAATTACCGTAGCGCTCCAAACCAAACCAATCTTAAAGTTTAAATGTTTCACACATTGAAGAGATATTTAATCTATGTAACAATTTGTCTTCATTGGTTTTATTTGCAATTTTCGATCTTCTTATAATCTGAAAACTCTACGTATAAGCTTCTGATGATATTGAGATAGTTTAACGTAGGTAATAAAACAACTTTTTGACCGAGTCAAAGCTGTTACCATCCACTTCAAAGCAAACACAAGAAGCAACCAGATCGTCAGCTCTTGGTACCTTTGAGTTTCTCACACGAACGATACTAGGAGGCAAAATCCCGAATCTGAAAATTATTTTACCATCATTTGTTTTTAATTTCTCCACCTAAATGTACAGCATGACTGTATGCTCGTTGTGAACAGCGTTAACAACTAAACTTTATCAGTCATTGCATTTCAAATAGCGATCTGGTAAAAGTGAAACCATTTTATTTATTTCAAATTATTCACAGAAACACTCCATTCTTTTAGAAAAAAAAAAAAAGATCTTATGGACAAAAATCTCCAAAATGCGCGCATAAACTGGAATTCCAAACAAACCATCATGAGAAAATTGGAAAGACCCTTTTAACGGCTTTTTGCATCCCCTTTGTCGAGATTATAACCGAATGGAGTGACTTCATCCGCTCTTAAGTTCTCTCCTATATGGCCGATAAAGGAGAGAATAATAATAATAAAAAAAAATTTAATAAATCCTCGCAGATAGAAAAAAAAAAGATGAAAACATCAAAGGCAAGTAAGTAAAAAAAAAAGTCGGCGAAATCTGTCTTATGATAATATTAATGCACTGCTGCCGTACACCGACAGCTATTGCCGCAAAATATTGATATTAACCTAACTCCGTTAGGGGATAATATACTGCCTTATCCGCAAAGAGCTATACCGTGTTAGCCGGAGCCCCAAAGCAAACAGCTCGAAGACGTCGCGTGTAAAAATTCAGAACGGGATATTAGCGGGTGCCGCGCGAAACTGGAGTGCAAAGCAAACACCGAGGTGCCGTCTTCGCCCCGTGACTAATTTTTAATGTGACTCTATTAGGAAGGGATAATTGCGATTTACGGGGCGGTGTTTGCTTTAAATTAATTGGTACTTGATAATTAACTTCGGAGAATGGCTTGATTAAGCGAGGTTGGAGAGGGATTTTTGTTAATTGATTGCTAAATTAATGAGGTTTTCGCCATGATGCGCATATGACATGTTTTAAAGGTCTTTGGGTGGAGAAGTTTGTACAGTTTTGGAAGGAGGATGGGTGATATTATTTAAAGGGGTGGAATGTTGACGTTCCTCTTTTTGACATGTTGCTTATGTTAATTAAGTGCGGGAAATGTTGCGTTCACCATGCGAGCGCATGATTACAGATGGCAACGTAGAGCAATATAGTGTTAAAAAAAAAAAAAACAACTCAGTTTTATAAAAAATTCTGCGCATGGAATAGTTAGAGAGTAATACATCGGGGAATGGCAGACACCTAGATGAGGTTAGAAAGAAGAAAATAGAATATTTCTCACATTACTTATAAATAGGTGTACGTAAATTTCGCATTAAAAAATATCGAAATTTTGCAAAAAAAATTACAATATATAAAATTTTGCATTTATTCGATATATATATATTTATTATATATATTATATATATATATATAATATATATATATAAATAAGATATATATATATATATATATATATATATATATATATATATCTTATATATATATTTCTTCTGTCCGTGTGTATGTAACTGAACTCCTCCTAAACGACTGGACTGATTTTTCTGAAATTTTGTGTGTGCGATTAAGTTGATTCGAGAATGGTTTAGATTCACAATTTGATCCGATAGAAAATGTTTTTATATTTTTAATTAATTAATAAAAATCCAACAATTTATAAGGGGGTGCGTCCGGTAAATTGAAACTGTTACAGTTTGTGGAATCACCCCTCTGGATAATGGCGTCCACGTTAGGTTTAGTTAGTAAACAGCGAGCGAAAAGATAAAAATAAAGAAAATCAAAAAGTTTCAAGTCAGATATATTAAACCAGAATAATAAATGAAAATAATAATCTTTGAAGTCAGATTTTATACTCTAAAATAGATCAGATCCAACGGCATATTGATATTCTCGACACGCGATGGAAAATTCGAATCAACCACGCTAAGTCACACGAGATCTTTTTTAATCGCTACTGCAGTCCCCCTCGCCTATATCTTTGTGCCTATTGAAGAGCTAAAGACTAAGATTCTATCTTGCTAACTTATTTCTGAGTAAAAACTCCTCTGACATTTATAATCACGAGCCCACAACAACTTTCCAATAGCGAATATGTTTCACTTTACTCAGTCGAACGTCGTCTAATCGTGGCGTATTCGGAAGGTCGCCCATTAGAAAATTACCGTGCTTTCGACCCGTGTTCGAATCCAGAGTTGTGTACCTTTTGCTAGACCTGTTATTTGAGCTTTTTTTCTAAGGATTTTTTATTTCAGCTTTTATTTATTATTTTTTAATTATTATTTTATTTTATTTTATTATTTTTTTATTTTAATTTATTATTTTTTAATTTTAATTTTAATTTTATTTTATGATTTTTTAAAATTATTATTTTTATTTATTTTTATTTTTTTCAGCTTTTTTATGATGAAATACCGAATATACCTGAAATCTGAGGAGTTTATTATGCATTTATACATTTTTAATTGGGTTTTCATATTATTAATATGTATAACATTTCGTATGCTTTTTTTTCTATGTTATTTATACTGCGTTTAGTTTTTTAATGGATTTTTATAGGTTTATTATAAGTTTATATATTTTATGTTTTACTTTTCAGAATTTTTTGCTCCAATGATAAAGGGTAAATCTTTTCTATGTTACTTATACTGTGTTTAGTTTTTAAATTGATTTTCGTTAACAAATATTCTTAAAATTCCGGGCATCGCCGGGTACTTCAGCTAGAATTACAACGTTTGAACAGGACAACGTCTGTCGGGTCCTCTAGTATATATATATATATATATATATATATATATATATATATATATATATATATATATATATATATATATAAATAAGACAAAGTTGAAAGTGAAAAACCAGTATGAGCTCTAAAACTACCTGCAGCCAGGAACTAAAAACATGAAAAGATAAGTATTAAATAAGTTTTAGACAGCATCTCTTCATCAGCGGTGCCGATACTGTCTAAAAACCAATGGATTGTTTCTGATTAGTATGATCTCAACAATAAACATACTAAGACACCGTACAATCCATTAGAAACAGAAGAATTGAATATCTAGTTAGTAAATCAAAGAACTCCAAGCCTGGCGCTAGACAGAGTGGAAGTTATGAATAGGAAACCGCAAGAAGACTGACGTCACAAAACTTGCAACCATGGAGCAAATGGAAACGCAGAAACAGACTTACTATGGAGACTGTGTTATAGGACAATTAAACCTAAATTATATTAGTCTTTTATTATTACTAAGAGTAATATATTATTATTTATAATTTAATATTATTTTTACTTAAGAATTTAACTATTGTTAATTAATTTTAATTTTTAGTAGTTATTTTTACTAATTAATCTTATTATTTTGTATTACTAATTAATTGCAACAGAACAAACTATTCATTAAATCTAAAACAACCAATTATGTGCTTGGAAAGACTATCTGGGTAATAATTACGTTTTAGCACAGCAAACAAGTCTAAAATATGCTTATTCCTATTGTCTATATATATATTAAAAAAATTTCGCATTTATTAAAAAAAATCACAATTTTCTTATTTGGTTATGTAAGTATCAAAATTCTTAGTTAAAAGCAAACGTTGTAGTAGTCTCTACACTATCTTCCTTAAGTCTTTAGCAATAAGTAATAAGCAAATTTCGAGAAATCTCTCATTTAAAGACCGTGGAGGGTCTTATATAAGCAATTATGTTAATACATTATTACTATTAATATCTAATGTTGCTTAAAAAGCCGTTTGTCACCGAGTTTTCGCCAAGAAAAGTATTAGAAAAATAATTTTCGCTTTTATTCGCTCGTATCAGTAATTTTCGCATTTATTCGCATCTATTTCGTAAATACGAAAATTACGTATCCCTACTTATAAACCGTTACAAAGAATATTTTTCTCTGGCGCTTCGGTGGCCACCATATTGTTTTAATTGAGTTCTTATTATAATAAACTTATGAGAAAAATCTATGTGTCTCACAAATTGCCGGCGCGCACATGTAATACATGTCCTCCAAAAAAAGTTGACCCCAATTCTAGATGAATAAAATTCATCTGTTTATGCATATTTCATCAGAAAATTTTCCTTTGCCTTTAAAAAACCAAACGATTAGATGGGAGTCATTTTAATTACAAACAGCAAATTGTATGGCGGAGCAGTACATTTACTTAGTAGTTTTGTTAAGAATAGATTATAGACCTTATTAAGTACCCATTCTGAAATATTCATTTTAAGTAATGGATACAACCCTATTTCATTGAAAATCGTAAGTGTACGAACACTTTTGGGAGCCACTGTATATTATTTTCAGTTTTTCCGCGAACGAATGTAAAAAAAAATCTGCTCATAGACCTGTTATTTCTTTCTCATGTCATTAGTTTTATCAAGCTAATGACACGAGAGAACATTTGGTATTGCATTGAACATTCGGACAACAGTTAGTAATTCAGCCAGTGGTTTAATAATAGGTTCACCTCTCGTGGCTCCTTTGGATAGCGTGCTTCACTTTATAAATCACTAGCGGCCCGCCCCGACTTTGTCCGGGTTGAACAAAATATTATACCAATAAATTTCCAGTTGATAGCCAATAAATTGTAAATCTTTTTTTACCTTAATAATAACCTAAATAATACCTTAAATTAATTTTATGTTAGTTAATAATTAAAATAAATTTTTAAAAGAAAAAGGCGGGCCGGAGAACGACTAGGTTCGAACCGCTAGCGTCAGAACAGAAGCCCACCGCGATAGCACCACGATAAGGATCGTTGAAATCTTCGGAACAAAAAGCGGTAGAAGACAGTAGCGGAAACAATGGAGATTGTTAGGATTAAGCCCCTAACTTTATTTCTACTGATCAGATATACATAATATATAGCCTATGTCCATCTGGAATAATGTACCTTTCAAACAGTGAAAGAATTTTTCAAATAGGTACAGTGGTTCTGAAGATTACCCTCCACGTACAAAATCGCTCTCTCTCTTTATATATAAGTATAGATTCATCTTGAGAAAAACCAAATTTAATAGACATACATGTGTATAATAATAATTTTACATAATTGTGGGCAAATGATACTCTTTAAATCCTTCCTCTGTTAGTTATTTTAGTATATCTAATCACCGCACTCTAATTTTTCATTAGAGATATCTAGAATTTGGCGAAGTTTTTAATACATTCTCGCCAACTGTCTATGCCAGAGGTGGGGAACCTTTTTACCATTAGAGGCCACATGTAAATTAGGTAGTAAAAAAGGAGGCCGCATAAGTTGATGTACCTATAAATGCGACTTTTATGAAATTATTATAGTTAGGTATAGTTTTAACAATTTGGTGCATTATATAGTCCTTATTTATTTATTATTTGACTTAAAAAGTTACAATATAAAATATTTTTGTATTCACATAAGGGTAAAAACTTGCTTATAACATTAATCCTTAATTATTATTTTTTTTATAAAATTGTAAGATTCATAGGTACCACTGTAATTTTTTTATATTTCACTGTTGGTATTTTATTTACGTAAACACGTATATATATCCTGATTTTTAAATTTTAATAAACAACTACATATTTAAATACCACTTCAAATAAAAATAGTAAAGTAGAAGTATTTTTAAATAATTTTAACATTATAAAGAAATGCAATAGAAAAATAATAGTATTAAATTATAAATAACTGACATAGCAACAATTCCTAAAATAATTTTAATATCCGATAGAAAATTTAAGCTAGTAGGATATTTGCATTTGTTTCTTGCTTGAAAGTAATTGAATATTTTGATCAAGCTTCGTAACGCGAAGCCTGCGTACATGCATTCATGCAGTTCTTTATTTAATTCCATTGATTTGCAAATTGTAGTAATCTATAAAATTAAATATTAATTAATACAAGTGCTAGCTTTTATTAAGGCCGCACAAGAAGATCACGGAGGCCGCGCGTTCTCCACCTCTGGTCTATACAAAGTTCAATAATTCGATGTGCATCCGATTCTCATAAAACGATTCTGAACGATCACAGTAATCGAAAACTTTTAGATAATTGAAACTCAAGAATTTCCTTCAGGCTGATCATCGCTAAAATTTCAGTCACGGAAAATGTAGCTGAACGTTGCGTATTTCTCTTCGTTCCAGGTCCGGACGGTGCCGGATTTCTCCTACACCCTTTCAGGAAGCCTAAGCGCATACGGACAGCGTTTTCTCCCTCCCAGCTTCTGAAGTTGGAGCACGCCTTCGAGAAAAACCACTACGTGGTGGGGGCGGAGAGGAAACAGCTAGCGCAGAGTCTCAGCCTCACAGAAACACAGGTAAGCCATTTTGTTTCTGTTCAATCGACGGCGCATTCAAAGCTTCAGATTCTCAAGATATCCGCACACCTCAGTGACGGATATAGTAATTTTTTATTCGCATACGGGCATTGATATGTATAATACACTTCTCGTATACTGTGAAACTTCTCTAGCCGGTCACCCCTATTCGACGGCCACCCCTTTAGACGGCCATATTTTGTTCAGAACCGATGAAAGGTTCCTTAATCCCAATTTCATGGAAGAAACCCATTTTCAAAGATCACCTCTCAAATCGGCCACTTTTTTAGGAGAACTATGATTGGCAGCTATAGAGAAGTTTCTCTGTATATTCATCTGAAGATATTTCAGAACGGCAAGAACATGTGAAACCTCTTATGGTTTCACATGTTCTTGCCGTTTTGAAATACGTATCTTCAGATGAATGTGCACAATTGTTCCTGCCGTTTTGGGGACTGACTTTATCGAATGGACTACCCTTGTACATTATGAATAAGGTTCCATCCGGTATCCCTTAAAGTCTCCATAAAGCAAGAGTCTCCATAAAGCAATAATCATCGATTTGCCAAAGACGGGGAAACTTCCCTCCTATTCGTAGCCAAGTGTTTTGATAGGAGCCCATAGGAAGCCCATAGCAAGCCCATAGGAGGTATCAAAAATGAAAAAGGAATGAGATCCACTGCCTTCTCATTTTTGATACCTCTAAAGCGTATCTCCCGGCAAGAAATTAAGAACCGGAAATTCTTAACTGCCCAGGTTGGCCGCTGACCATTACACTACTGGCTTTTTCTATGCAACCTTAGTGTCACCATTAGTCTACTCTAAACAGTAAGAGAAAGATTTATTCATAATTATATTAGACATATTTCTCCATTTTATACTTTTCAAGTGTTTACCAACTGGGCGTGATCTGAACGTCCCTGGTTCGATGCACGTCGCTGTAAATCCATCGCCGTGTACACTAATAGCGGCCGGTGCACGTAAAATCCGTCGTGGCTGCAAAGTCCTCCAAGTTCTCAAATTTACCTCTGGAGGTGCGGGGTCAAGTGTACCGGTCTCGGCACTTGACTCGGTTCTAAATTACGGGACCGGCTTGTTGCGGGTAATGCTGGCCACTTATACAGTGCCCCCTTAATTAAATGGCCAGCAGTCACGGCTGTAGGTGTAATGGATTAAGTTCTAAAAATTGCCATAAGTAACAACAACTTTTCGAGGCCTATTCCCATATAGCTTACTTTTTGTTAAAGTTTCCTTTACACAACCATACATTTCCTCACTTCTCATTAGATAAATATACGAAAGTTGTAGACCTGTCAATATATCTAACTCTTACACAAATAACATATATTTTGTTTCGAATATAGAATACTAGACACTTCAAATAATAGAAATCGGATTTGGCTGGTCCAGGCAATCGTTATTGCCTGGACAGACCTATATTACTAGCTTTCTTTGTAACCCGTACGTTATCATGTATGAACGCTGAACAACATAACAAAAGATGAAGTTACAAAGATATTAGGCACATTTCCGTCTCCAACTGAAGACCCCTTATTAACAGGGCAGTTATGTTGACCATTCGCTAACTTTTTAAAAAAAAGTTTCTACCCAGCCAACCTATCTAATAAAGAATAATAGAAGTTCGGAAAATTATATAACTAATATCATCTATCAACGCAAACAAAGAAAAAAACAAAGATAAACTGGCGCGTGGCAGCTATTTCCCAAAATTCACCTCATTTATTCCTGCATTACCACTGGCAATCCACTCATAAAAAAAATAGGGGAAAAAATACTGGTGTAATAATAGCAGCTGCTGTAAGTTCCTCCATTACTGCCCTCGCACACACGCTGCTCCATTAACGATACTTCCCTATAACAACTGCTAACCCTTAAAAGCCGTTAATGCCCGTACAGGGAGCCTAACGAATTCAAGCCTATAGAAAAAAAAACCCAACCATGCCAGCTAATCAGAGGCCTCAGAAGCGGCAAAAATAATCACTCATTGAATAATAACAGCACAATATCAATTGATTAGATTTCAATGAAGAAGACGCTACCGTAGCACCTGCTTCAGGCTCCAGTGGGTGGATGGCCCAGTCGGTCATTAAAACCGGGCACCCAGGGCCGAACTCGGGTTTTTAGAGGCGATTACTGCAGTAGTCTCGGGCGATGGTTATCAGAGTTTTTCTGCAGGACCTTAATAATTGGGAGGAGAGAAGTTTCAGCAGATGGGCTTTGCAAAAGCGTCGCTCTTTTGAGATGCTAATGCGCCTGTCCGACGTTCGAGCCCTAATTAGCAAGTGGGTAACTCGATAGGGTGATGTTTTGTGTGGTGAAGCTTTAATTGTGGGTGATTTGTTCGGTGCGTTTTTAAATAACAATCGGAGGAATGGAGCTTGGCTTGCGGCGACGCATTCGGAATAAATGACTGAGAAGTAATATGGGGTTAACTGCGGTAATAAATCTGCCAGTTCTTTGTTTCAGTCCTAGGATTGGACAGCAAAAAGATAACTGTATTTATTTTGATGCCGTTCTGTTAGGTTTCGTTTAGCAAGGGCTCAAAACATCCGTGAAGAAACATCTAAGAGCTTTTAAGAGTTGAGTAGGGGTATTGCAGTCATCACTACTGATATAAAAAGTCAATAAAAATGCAGTTAGTTCTTCAATACGCAGTCACCGTGAGTAAACTGTTTAACATCAGCATTAAAGCCCTTCATAATTACCAAAAAATATCACAAGTAACAGGGATGTATCTAAAACGTGTGTATATGGTATTAAACGTATGTATACCTCTGATATATATATATATATATATATATATATATATATATATATATATATATGTAAGAAATAGATCCAGTAATTATTATTTTTAATGACTCGTCCCTCACTTTGAGTACGACCCCCGACGAATCAGAGTCAGGAGTTTGTACGGGAACCGATTTCTTTCCGAATGACCAGCTGGACATGTTTGCTGTCCTGTGTTGGCAACGGCTAGAGAGAGATGAGTGATTTCAGATTTGCTCTGTACTACTAGAAACTTGGTGTGTGTTGGTGATACGTGCTGTTCTCTAAACCAGCATGGTTATGTTGCAGCTAATGGAATTTAATAAACGTGTTAAATTAAACGAGTTGATTTCTGTCATTCTTCCAAATCACGATATATATATATATATATATATATATATATATAATTAAATGGCAGTTCATACATGAAAAATAGCAGAGAAATCAAGATGAAAGCAACAAAATGTATAGTTTTATAAGTAAAATCTCTTATTTGGCAGCACCGATATATATATTTTTGCAAAATTTTAAATTATTCTTCATAGTTTCTGTTTTTAAATCTTACAACTTTTTCAATTTAACAGCAATCCCCTCTTGGGATATTATTTTCTCAAATTTTTTAAATTTATTTCAATTTATGTAAAGTTTTTCCATTTTTGTCATGTACTACCTCAATGGACTAAATAAAAACGTTATTTTCCCGTTTTCTTTTAAAAATTTTGCTTTGGAAAAGCGAGTTTTTGGGCACGAGTCAGCAACAGCATTTCTTTTTCTTTTTTTTTTTTTGGGGGGGGGAGGAGATTAAAATGAAAAGAACAATTTAAGAAGTGGCTGTGTATAGCTTAGCTTGTACTACGGCATAACATACATATCCTACAAAATTTAATACTTTTACTGTTGGTACCTTAATTAGTATTTCTAAATTTCCAAACACTGCAATATGTGATTTAATTTCTTGTCTTTCTCGAATTCCGTCTCCTTTTGAATTCCTTTAAAAACTCTAGGCTTTTTTTCTTTCATTTGGTGGGCGTTCAACATCGACATCTAATAATCATTTATGATTGATCAACATAAATTAAATACAGCAATAAATTCAACATCCAACAGAATGAATAAACGGTCAAAACTTTGAGTATAGACCAAGCACGGAAAATATAACTAATTCTTGTTTTCTTTTTCTTATTGTATTATTGCATAATTTTGCACCGAACCTCATCAAACGATCGCTGTAAGATGAACTACAGACTGACATATTTCTTTTACAAGATTAATGACCTACCTGCATATAAGTATAGAATATTTTACCATAATTTTTAAGTAATGCAGGAAATTAATTCACTTGCTAGCTGCCTCAAACAGCATGATCTTAAAGGAACTTTGAAGATCAGGAAATATTCATTTGATTTAGTATTTCTTTTCAGAGTTCATCCAAGTACCGTCCCCCCAAAAAACCGTAACTTTTCGAAAACAGGAAATCGGAATCCACTGTAGTCAACATTAAAATGGTATCAACAATCGTAGTTACTATAGGCGCAATCAACGTTGGTCGAATCGAGAGCCATTGGTTCTATTCCTCTTGTCGCATTAGAAATCGAAGTACAAGGTGTGGCCATTAATTTCCAGGACTGATCTAATACAGTTGGTTCTCTGTTTAACGACGCTCTACTTAACGACGATCTCTATTTAAAGACGATATTTCCCAGTCCTGGTCCCTCCGACGTTATGGGAAATGTTACTTTTTCAGAAATTCTGTTTAAGGGCGATCTCTACTTAAGGACGATTTTTCACGGTCCCTTGAAAGTCGTTAAACAGAGAGCCAACTGTAACTCCAGAAAATATTACATGAAACACATACCCATTTAATATGTTTCGAATTAACTCCCTCCTGCCGTAATGCACTTCTGTGCTCGGCTGTTTAAGTTTCGGAAACAACTTTTAAAGTCCTCTTTCGGGATGTTCTTTAATGTGGACATCACCGTTTTCGTGGTGGCTTCGACATCCTCAAATCTTGTTCCTTTCAGCAAATCTTTCAGTTTGAGAACAAGAAAAAGTCTGCCGGTGCTAAGTTCGGAGAGTATATGGAGGATGCTGTATCTCCAAGATACTCGTGCTGGGCCAATTTGCTGAAGGGAACAAGATTTGAGGATGTCGAAGCCATGAAGAAAACAGTGACGTCCACGTTAAAGAGCATTCCGAAAGAGGACTATAAAAGTTGTTTCCGAAACTTATACATCCGAGCACAGAAGTGCATTACGGCAGGTGTTAGTTACTTCGAAACATATTAAGGGAACGGTGGACCTTTATTTCAGCAAATCTCCTCATTGTAATACTGATTGTGTTATTGAAAATAATATATATATTTCTGTAGATTATTAGTCCCAAAATAATTTTTTTCAAGTAAAAAATCATTTATGAAGCTTCTACAAAGTAATTTATAATAATGGGTAAGTGTAGTAATAAATTTTAAATCTGCATTTCTCAAACCAGATTTTTCAAGGTTTTTAGATTTTTTAAATGCTCCATGCTACTTAATTTTTGTTCAAAATTCATGAAATTGATAAGGAAGAATCCTGATGCTTTTTACAAAAAAACTGGGTATGCATTTTACAATTCGACTTCATTTAGGTAATTAAATTTGATTTATAACTTTTCAAATGGCAAAATTTTGATGAAAATCGGGATGGAATTCAGAAAAAAATCTCTCAAAAATTAACTATTCGAGCGATTAAATAATTGATACCCAGATTTGTTTGTTATACAGTTTAAAGAGATTAAAATGCAAAATCGAGGAAATATCTCAAAAATTAAGTAGCAAGGAGCATTTTAAAATTTTGTTTATAAATTTCAAATTTTTTAAAAAATCTTAAAATTATAATGAGATTGGAAATTTCTTTTAAGGTATTCTATTTATTTATAGTGAAATGTGTATATGTACAAAATTTCGTATCTCTATGATGAAAAGTAAAAAAAGTAAACTTTAATGTCCACCGTTCCCTTAAATAGGTATGTGTTTCATGTAATATTTTCTGGAGTTATTAGATCAGTCCTGGAAATTAAAGGCCGCACCTTGTGATGAATTATTTTCGCAAATACAAAATTTTACATGGTGCAACTTGGTTATAAATTTAATTAGGCAAACCAATAAATATATGCTCGTGCTTATACGGGGAAACCTATAAAGTACTTACACAAACATACTCAAGTTCAAAACTAAGCTAATCGTATACTAACACATAAATGTTCTATCTTTCGTTTAAAAATACCCATAAAAATCCATTACGGATATCCACACTCACTTTACGGTTTTCTTCGTTTCTGAGGCCCTTAGTGGTACATTAATTTCCAGCGAGGAAAAAAAAAAAATCTGACAAAAATAGCCTAAACATATTTTTCATTTTTACGACTGTGACGAAACAGCCATAACTTTCCATGCGATGGCAACAGGAAAAAAAAAAAGAATCACGACCTCTTATTCTGGTTATTCAACGAGACGCAAGGTCTGATATGCGACACGCCATTTTTGACCCCAATGGTATGGAGTCGTAAGGGGTTCGCTTGATACTGAGGTTGTCCAAAGGATCAAAGGTGAAACGATTGGGAGATCAACCGTTAATTGTGTATGTCTTGCGCCCCCCTTCGCAGACGAATTCCCCGAGAAGCGTTAAATCTCTCGTCGCACAGCGGTGGTTAGGGATGAGCGATGAAATGTTCTCTCGCTTGACATTCGAAGGGATGCAGGATGAAGAGGAAGAGGGGAAATGCTCATTTGTTTGTCGAACGTTTAAACTAATCTAAACATGAAGTTACTGTAGTTCCTTAACCCTTCGCGCCCGTGTACAGAGTGCAACATTTTCCTAATTTTGAATGGTTTGTTTTTACATGTAAGGTTTGAATATGTAGAAATTTGACTACTATTTTCTACTAGAAACTAAACTAAAGAGTGAGAAACTTCAAAACGAAAGTGGTGCAAAGTTTAAATCATTTTTGCATGTTTTTTAATGAATTTAATATATTTACATATTTACAAGAAGATGATAATAGGCTGGAAAGCCTCAAAATTAACTAAATTCAACAGAATAGACATATTATGGGATCTTAATCCCCTTCAAAGAAAACTACATTCTAAACTGATTCATCACTCTAGAAACAACAAGAGAAAAAAAGGCGAAATTCTAAATTCCAAACATTTGAGAATAAAATCAAACGATGGGCTTGCAGCGCCATCTCTTGACATATTTCTCTACAAATGTTCTCAGCAGTTTCTATTTATAGCTACACCCTTCCTAATGCAGGTCTGATTTTATGACCCTTGTATTCCTTTCCATTCATTGTTAGTCGTGATTTAACCACGGTAAACCAGCGATTATACTGGATTACAATACGACAAAAGCAGGAGTTGATGTAGTAGATCAAATGGGCAGCTATTACACGGTATCCCGCATATCACGATGATGGACAATCTCATTGATTTTTACGTTTTTGGAAATAATAGGAATCGATTCGCAAGCTGTCCTCATATACATTAAACCGGACATTTTTGAAATAAGGCGACTGTATCTGCATTCTTTGGCCTTTAATTATAAATATATCTCAATATTACAAACATTTTATCTCTTGTCATAACACGCAGAATTATTATTTTCAATTTGAAAAAAAAAGTTTATTACAAAAGGAATTATCAAAGGTTGAAGGAAACGTTGCACTTTGTTCAACGCGCGCCTGCTGGTGTTCCGAAAAATGACGCGCCCGCTGAAGGGTTAAAAAAAAATCCCAAGTTTCCGTTTTTATTACCTCTTTATGAAATAACATTAGTGACCTATAATTATTTTCATTTCGGCAACGTAAGTCAGTTTTCCTGGTAACCTCTCACAATTCTCAATAAGAATCTAAACTGCAGTCACAAACCCTTTTATTTTTTGACGTCTAAAGGAATTTCGGTTTGCTTTAAGTTTCATCTATCAGCATAATTTTTGAGTGACCAGCCTAGGAAATTTCGACCTCTCTATCAAATAACCAACCTCCCTAAGTCTGAACCTACTCTCCCTTTCCCAAATTATATAATTACATGCCTGAAGATGTTCATATTAAAAAGCCGTAAGGATGTAGCCGTAAAGATGTTCATATTAAAAAATTTGAAGAATCCGTTTTTCCCTGCAAATGGGAATCAAACTTGAAACGTCACAAAAAGGATTTCTTAAGTACAGCAGTATCAAGTTAGTTAACTATTCGCACAAACATGCTTTTTATTGTAATTTATTACGCTTCAGTAGCTCCCATTCTGATTTCTGTTATCACGGTTAAGTGGTACACGCCTTCTTCTCTGAAAATCCACCTTATCTGAATGCCCAAACACAAAGAAGTATGTTCTAATTTCGAATAATTTCCCCCATTACTGTGCCATTTTTAGTGCTCGACCAGAATGAAACCCCATAACACATCTATGAAATTGAAAACTCGATAATACAAATGGTTTTTCTTCCCTATTCTCCCAGTACAAAACCAAACACAACAGTGGGTGTAAATATTTCCGGATACGTAATTTCTCACATAACAACTAAACTCAGTGAAGATGAAGAATGCCAACTGATAGACAAGCATACGAAATAATCAAATCAATTTGTATGAAATCTCAAAGATTGAAGCATCAATATCAGATAATTTGCCGTCTTCATATATTTCTATGATGTGGATTTGCTTAAAATAATAACTCCCAAGATGCTACCCTGAAGATTAATGTTTTAACTCGTTGTAGTATCAACAGCCTTAAAGTACTATTCCTGTTAAAATTTGAAAAGAGAGGCTGAGTGTTAAAATATCATACGCACAATAGCGAACATCAGAATCCTGGTCATAACAAGCAAATAAATCATCCTGCTACATCCGATTTAAAATTTGAGTGTAATCGCTATCTAGAAATCTGCAATTAAGTCCTCAATCTCTCTGATATTGGAAGGCGTCTTAAACATCTGCAAGACATTCCGTCGTGAAAGCTGATAATTTTTAAATTTTATGCCCCTGACAACACCAAGCTCCTTTCGCCCATTTGTCCCCTGCTTGTGTGTGTCAACAAACCACCTGCAGTTCTTGTTTACGATGTCCACTGGGCACAATCACCTGTTGCCAACAAAAAAACACACAAAAATAAAACTCAGCCGCGTGGTCTTGGTGTACCAATTTACCTGGACGCTGTTATTTTGGGGACATTGAATCAGATGACACGGTATCTAACAGGAAATGGCTAACGAGGGACGTTCATTTTTAAATACCAGCTGTTTGAGCGTAGCTGGGCATGGCGATCGGTTTGATGCAGTAATGAAGGGTCCGAAGCGTAATCTCTAAGAATCATTTGAATATGAAATAACGGATTTTTACTCGATGGTTTGTCCTTAATTGGATGGAAGGGATAATTACAGGGGGAGAATGGTGTCGGCCAATTAAGGCGAGGGCAGATTTTTTTTTGTTGTTGCTTTGTTTATTTATTAGTTGCATCTGGTTGCACTTTTGGGGAGTCTGCGCTTTTGGGAAACTCAGGCACAATTTTAGGGTGGTGACAATCAGCGGTGAAACTGTCCTCATAACAGGTGGTGCATGTAAAATGCTTTATTGCTACGGAAATAGATAACTGTGATTGTTTAATGGTCATAATAATTATGATGATACGCGCAGAGCAATGCTGAATGCATATATATTTATTTAATCTTTGACTGCTTTGAGGAAACATTTATTATCTTTATTACCTTGAGAGGCAACCTGGTGATAAGAGGATTGTGCAAAGAAACATTTTTAGTTGAATAGTTTCCTTGCTGTTAAGTTAGGCCTTATATTGTAAAGATACTTAGTTGTACTACTCTTCTCAACCATATATATATATATATATATATATATATATATATATATATATAT
>OU015498.1:25000801-25058301 GCA_907164885.2 Dolomedes plantarius | reverse complement strand
ATTATCAAATTAAACGCGTCTGTGGACACAAATATAAAGATGCCTCGCATTAAAATTAAGATCCTGCATTAAAAACTTTAGAAAAGATTTTCATTTTTTGAAGAAGAAAAAAATTAGTTTCCATAATGAGGAAATGTATAGCTACTGTAAAGGGTTTTGCCAAAAATATTACTTCAGCAAGAGAGTCAAATCATTTGTTTTCACATAGTGACCAAAAATGTTTCAGATTGTTCTCTTACACAGTTTCACATTCCAAATTCCGTGAGTTTAGCTATTTGTTCAAAAACTTGGACTCTATATCTTGAGCACTTTCAGACACAAATGCATAAAAACTTACTCCTGACTTAAAATATTACTTTCTGTTAAAATAAAAAAAGGCAGTCACTTATCTTAAGTATATTCGCCCTTACACACAGTGATACGTCTTGGACACTTCATTAGGGAAGCACTCACTGGGTGAACTAGCGTTATTTCCTGTGAAAGGACGGAACAAAAACAACCATGCCTTGTCCAGAATTCAGATCCAAACCAACGCAGTTTTAGTTTGTGTCACTAACTACTATACAAAGTCAGCTGCAGATTTCAAATATGTTATTCATAAAGTGATGTCTCTTATAACGCAATATATCCGAATTTGTTCATGAAACTTATTCTCCCATTACTAGTATAATCTAGAAGCATTGTTCATGATAGACTGTGAAGTGCATGGAAGGCTATGATTTATAGTTATAGTTAGGTATAAATTTTAAACCTTTAGTACTAATCCATAAACCTCAAGTTGGCTTGACATTTTTATTCTAACATTTGTAATATTGCCGTTGCCTTCTAGTGACATTTCCAGGGAATTTTTCTGATGATGCAACAGAAACTTAACCTGAATGGGCATAAGGGGAAGACAGGCTCTTTGCCTTATGCCCATTAAATAATATAAAGTAATATAAAGTATCATAGTATAAAGTATCTTTGTACACGTTACTTTGAGTGTAACCTCCAGTATGTATAAAAACTACCGATACTGTATTTGCTTATGTAACTTGAACAAAAATTAATGCTTCCCTGTCAGATTCATTGAATCTGATATATGCCATTAAGATCTCCATTGTTTATTCACACTCTAACCAGCCATTACTTTATTTAATGTAAACAAAAAAGGACGACAGCAAAATGTAGTCATCCTGTATGGCTTTTCCGCCACATGATAGAGAACCGTGGTCAAAAAATCCATTCAAAGAGGGGCAACACAATGGCAGGCCCGTTCCACTTAGTGTTCTATGAGGCAATTGGCGTCGCCTTATCGACGCTCATCTGCGCTGTCAACAAGGAACATTTCCTCTAAAGGCTTATTTCGCGCGAGAAATTATTATAATAAGAAGTTAAGCGGACCGATTCGCAAAAATTAATTAGAAAACTCTGCTATTTATAACGTTGTGGCAGCAATAGCTATTAGGAAGCGAGCGCCATTTTGTTTGGTCCTCTTTGTTCTCGGCTGTTACGCATGCGCATCACCGCGACGTTCGTTAATTGGTCTTCTTTTGTGTTGCCACGGAATGAATAGAATCCGGGCAATTATTAAGCTTCATCATTCCACGTTAATGGCGGGCGAACTCTTCTAAATCGGCGCCAATTAGAGCCTTTTTTTGTTCCGTGGACGCAAGAGAATGGAGGATGACGCCAAATCATTTCCTCTGCAACGGATGCCGATTTATAATAACGGCCACCAACCAGAGGGGGTGGAAGGGAGGAATGCGACAATGAATATAATGGCGAGGTTTTATAGGATGTTACTTTTTTTCATTATTATTATTTACGGGTGGCCATCAAAAAGGGGGAACTTCTATTTCGAGCCGAATCGCAGTTCGAACTGTACTTCGGTCTGCAGTCCCTTTTTTGGATGTCTTCTCACAGTATACTTTTTGGAATGTTGTCATTCGCATGAAAATGGAGGCCCTTTGATGAAATAGAAAAATGAGTTTTATCGACTCAATCGCGGCCCTAAATTGAGACACAAAGTGCTCTCTCCAGGTTGTTTAACTGTTTTAAAAGAATAGTGTAATAATATGCTTATTTAGTGTATAACGTGTAAAGAATTAATAGGGTGTAATTCACTTTAAAAACTAGAGCTGTAAAAACATAGCATGTTTTCAATAAACTGTCATATATATATATATATATATATATATATATATATATATATATATATATTCTAATATGGAAGCACTTGTCGTGAGACATTCACCTTTTGTTATTCACCACGAAGTCTTGCTGGCTACTTTATTGTATGAACACCATTTAGGTGAGTCAGCATTGTTCCCTGTGACGGGACATCACTTTAACGACTACGCCTTGTTCGGGATTTGAACCCAAGCTACCGATGAATCGATATTACCGACGAATTGATAAAGTGTATGATATATATTCATCGCCAAACCACTACGAATTTGGATATAAATGTGTTAAGAAATAATGGGATACCCTTTGCGAGTAATACAGCTTTAATCCTCTTGGGATTGGAATTCAACAACTTCTGAATCGGGATTAAGGGAATGTCACACTGTTATTCATGCAGAAGGTCATTATGTTCCTTCCTGAAAACATGATGGGGGAGGATATATGTACCGAACTCTAAAATAATCTATTAAGTTGCTTCCGTGATGTTTAGCTTTTGGTGACTGTGGGTCCAAGGAAGGTTTGACTTATTCTTCATGCTCCGAAACCCTTGTCTTGGCAGTTCAAGCCAACTGGCGGTTGCTGTTCGATATCAGTGCCCATATCCATGCAGGCTATGGGCCTTGATATCTTAACCCATTTTTTGTAAGAAACGTTTTCTTGAAAAAAAAAAACAATGTTTGCATCACTGAGTCGTCCTGGTTACTCAAATTTCCCTTATATGTTTTTGCAGTTACTCTGCTTCTCAAGATGTCAGTGAGGCTTATATTGACCACGATATTGCGGCCCATACCGCGATGGACCTTCTGATCTCCATCACTATAACAAGTTGATAGTCTTGATCATTTATTAGTTTTAGCGTTTCCTCTCATAAGTTTTAATGGACGAACAGACATATTTCAATCATCAGAAATTCACGATACGTGGGCTTCCCCCCTCCCAATGGAGTTAGCCATTGTGCATTCAGCTGTGTATACTGTTTACAAAGTTTCCTGTCCAGATTTTAAGTTAGACACAAGATTCTGAAGATTACGATCTAAGTTTTGCAGCCATTGAAGACATTGTATCAATATTAACAGTCACAACCCATTTAAATAACTCTCTGGCGCTATCATTCAGCCTACAATATCTTCTCGCATTTGGCAATCTATTGTACATCTTATTGCATTTATCAGTTCAGATTTTATCACGCAAGCAGTGCATAACGTCATGACTTCATATATCCTACTTTTATACAAATAAAACGAATTATCTGTTTAAATCTTGGATATTCGAGCTACATAGGCACCACTAACTTCCTTTCTTAATTTGCAAGACCTGACATACTGCGCACTAATCTAAATCCAAATTTGCTGTTGCCAAACTGGAGTTGAACAAAGTGCGCACTATCTAATGAACAAACATTTGGTAACTAAGACGGACTTGAAAATATTTTATGTAAAGGCTTCAAGGTAGTTACACCTCTTCATAAACGATATAATCTATTCTTGAATCATAAATGGAAATGTCCCTATCATCCAAGTGAAACAATGATTATTTATGAATTAACAAACATAAAAACAATGCACCAAGAGCACCAGTATCGAGATGGACACTAGGAGAGTCCAAGAAACTTTCCCTGAAGCTTCATTTTTTATACCTCCCCTTCATGAATATTGCACAACACCAAATAATTCCCTAACAGCTACTCTTATGAAGGCTTTATAGAAAACACAAAAGGCCCTTTCGCCTTTGTTGCCAACCCCAGCATTGAGGCCTCCATTGCAAAAGCTTTTCTAAAGTTTTCTTGGAAAGCCACATTCTTAATGATTCCACTAAAGGTCGGTAAAAGAAAATAATTAGCAATCATTTACTCCATGATAGCCGCAGTGACCGATACAAATCAAAAGTCTAGGGAGCTGATTTCTTTTGTGGCTCGCATTGAACGCTTAGTCCTAAGAAGTTGCTTTACATTTTACCTTGTCCGCTGATTAGGCAGGAAGGCTGAAAAGGCACTTGTGTTAATGAGAATACATTACCGCACAAAGAACATCAGCATAACTGCCCTGTGCTGTGGTTAATTGAAGGATATTTTCGTTGAAAAGGTACCTTTGTCTCTCGAATCCTTTTAGTGCACATTGTGAAGATAACTAAAGCTGTAGGAGAAGGGCCTATCAGAAGATGAAAGGAGTTTTTTACAATGGTTTTGAACTCAAATTAACCTTAAATATCCATGTAGCCGTCGGCCAGTTTTCAGCGAACAGACTTAATTAAAAAAACTTCCAAAATATTTGTTTTACTCTTAAGAGGGGTTTTTTTCATTTAAAGAAACGATATATCTTTCTTCACCAAAACGCAAGCTATATATTAACCTTTAGCTTACGGGGCTCATTACGCTGAAATTTCATATATATATATATATATATATATATATATATATATATATATATATATATGTGTGTGTATATATATATATATATATATATATGTGTATATATATATATATATATATATGTGTGTGTGTGTGTGTGTGTGTGTGTGTGTATATATATATATATATACATATACATATACATATATATATATATATATATATATATATATATATTCATTCATTGAGTCTTGGGCCCGTATTCTTGGGATAAATGCTATCCCACCCCGTAAGGAAAAGGTTAAAGTTTTGTGTAAATTTTTTTATTCTAATCGAATTTTTTAAACTCTCCTTTAAATATTACCTTCCAAAAAATAGAGTGTGTCTATATTTACAATCCGTTCTTTAAAATGTTTCTTCGGTGTATCAATTTAAAATCGTGATGCAGGGGAGCAAAATTTTTAACATGCTACTTAACAGCTTTTAAATGTTTCAACTACTTTCTCAAAGATGTTGCCTCACCCCTGAATTAGATCATTTTCCCCATATGTTCCAAGAGATAAAATTTTTGGCAATTTTGAAAAGAATTGATTTTAATGAAGACAGGCAGCGCATTATTTAATGTAGTGTAATGAAGAAATCAGTTAACAACTTTGGGTGCTTCAGAATGAATTTATCTTTAATCATCAGGTAAGAAAAGCCCTATTAAGATGCTAGGCATGAAAATCTTCAATTGATTTTGGCAGAATTTGTCTTCAGTTATGACGTCGGAGATCGTTTTTCTGACTAAAAGCTATGGTTCATCTTAAGTGAACCTATGGCTCTATTTTTTTAATGTGTTTGTGTGTGTGTGTGTGGGGGGGGGGGAACTACAACAATTACCATGATGCCATATAAAGCAGTTTTTAAATCATCTGTGAAGTATTTAAATTTTTTTACTGTACTGGTTGTCTAAATACTACACTGATATTAAGAAAAAATAAAATAAATAAAAAAATAAATTATTGCATTAATTAATTAATAAAATTAATAAAAAAATAAAAATTAAAGCAAACTCAAAAGTTTTTAAAAATCTTTACTTTTATTAAATAATTCAATTTGCTTTGCGATTTGATTTGAAGAGCACCAATCATAAGCAATATTTCCCATAGTTTTGCTCAGAATTTAGCACAAGGCTCAGCTAATTCAGCAACTCAGCAAACATTTAATTATTGCATTACCTTATAATACTGTAAACAGGAATGTTTTAATAAATCTTAAAAGGAAACCTTAAAAAATCATTAACCACATTCTATCATTTTACACGTGTATATTCAAAATACTTTTTTTATGAAAACCTATACAAACTCTGAAACGGCTTGCAACAACAAATCATTTCATTCATTATAATGCAGACAGAATTCTGAAAAATAAAGAACTAGTAATTGACATATTTTCAAAGGATCACCATCATGTCTGGGTGTCCACAAACTCAGATAATTGCGATCTGATTTCTAACAAAGTACACCCACCCACTGATAGGAAAATCACCAGACGCGCGTCGCCTTAAGAGCGTTTTTCTGCAGTAATTTCCGCTCTACATCGCGTCAACAATCGAGCGTTTCTTCTGTCTTTTAAATCCCTCGTAAGAAATGCTCTGTACAACACAATTACCGAAAGACGGAAAAAAACAAACAAACAAAAAAAGACACCTCCACCTTTTTTTCCACAAACAACATCCGCATTAAAACAAATCTGAATAAACCAATTTGGAAAGCCGGATTAAAAACCAAACCCGTAATAACTCTATTCTACCCGGTTTAAAATAATAGACCTCCATTTATTGAAAATTCGTCCCGTGGAAAACCTCCTAATACTCAAAGAAAATTAAATTAATTTTTATTTTTGGTCTCATATTTATACATCTAGGGCTTACACGAGCTTTCCAGTATTATGAGCCAGAAGCAGTTCGTGGAGCGTACGCTGTATTTAACCCGCTGACCTCATCTGCCCGCTTCCTTATTGCCTGAACGCCCCCCTCTTGTAATTAAGCTACCCTTCTCCCCCCTTTTCAATGAATATTAAGAAGCCAGGGATGGCCGGCCGCCTTGAAACCTGTTGCGGTGTATTTGGGAAAATCGGGGGCGGGATAGATGTTAAAAAGTGTAATTTTGTGATATCACAGACTGAAAATTTGTCCGCCTTCCTACGTCTTCCCATTATTTCTACGATAGTGGAGTCTACGGTCATCCCTTTTATTAGTTCTATGAGAGAATAGTTCTATGCTCAGATAGCAAAATGTTATAAAGAAACTTTTCTTGAAAAATTGAATTTTTCGCATTCCGGATTCTCGATCGCCGATATTTTCTATTTACTCTAACTACTGTAAGTAACTATTTTTTCTGAAACATTGGTACCGCGTTTGATCATGTAAAACAAATTACAGTCGAACCCCGTTATAGCGAACCCGGTATATAACGAACTCCCGGATATAACGAACGAAAATTTTGGTCCCGCCATTTTTCCCATTGTGCGTAATTTAATTAGTATTGTGTCAGTATAATGTAATCGATTTTAGTCGATTTAATTCATTAATGATCATTTTTAATAGATTTTATCGTTTTTTTTAATACATCACTATTGAATACACATTGAAACTAATGAGTTATACATTTTGTGAACTCTATCATTTTTCTAAACGGTTCGGATATAGCGAACCACCGGATAAAGCGAACAAAATCTTTGGTCCCTTTAAGTTCGTTATAACGGGGTTCGACTGTACTTATTCTTTATGAGATCTTGAATCTTAGAATTGCTCTCACGTAAATTTCTTGTACATTCCATCTTATTATATGCCATCTGAGCACAGAGTTATTTGCCAGCAAAAGTCTGTTGAATGATAAAACATTGTCGCTTTATTTGGTTTGGAGCGCTACGGTCAACTGTTTGCTACACTAGGGCTGATTAGACCGGGACCTACAGATTAAAGCCGATTCCGAACGGCTGCAAACATCCATGCCAACAGTGGGACTCGAACACACAGGATCTGAACCGAATGCTAGGGCCCTAGCGATTCGGCCACCACCTGGCCATTTTCGCTTTGTACTATGATTTTTTATTAATATCTTATTTCATTAAAACTGAAAGATGAGAGTTATATTAATATTTTTTTATACACTATTCGCTTAACTTATATGTAACTCTTTCTTCGTGTGACTAATTAGCTGAAAAGAAAAAAAAAATCTGTCAATACAATTAAGAAGAGAATGCTAATATGAAGTAGTATAGATTGGAAAGGAAATTTGTATTACATTACTGCTTTTTTAAAATTTAGAATTCTATTTATTATGTTGAATGAAATGGCCTGTTTTAACAAACCATTTCAGTCTGGTAGTATTTCTGCGTACATGAATGAATATAATACTTCAAACAAGTAAGCACAGCATGCTAGTTTTTTGCGTTTATTGACACATATCAGTTTATTCAAGCACTTCTGTTGACAGCATTATCTGGTAATAAAACATTTTTATGTTTTCTCAGTACCCACTTTTTTGAATTAGCTGAGTTCTACGTTAATCTCAGAGTTAGGTTATGTGAATTATTATTTTTTAAGTTTCTCAGGGATTGCAAGCGTGAAGTGAAAAATCCGCCAATCCTGACTTCTTGAAAAAAAATAAAATAATTGGACCAAATTGTAGAGGATTTTACAGATTTGTATGCTTGTAAGGGAATTAATTGTTGCTTTGTGAAGCAAACCAGAAGTTCGCTGTCCTATGTATTTAAAGGTTTTCCTCTACCATAATCAATTTTAAGTTCTACAGTTCGTGAGGCAAATGCGCTTTCGTGTATACTCTGACTCGAACATGAAGATAAAACACCCCATATATGCATAATTATAAAGAATAGGGTTTAGCTGAGATACGACTTTTAGTTCCCAATCAAAAATAGGTTTCAGTCGAGATACAACTTTCAGTTCCTAATTAATAATGTGCAGTAAAGAAGACGGCAGATTACAGTAGCCGTGTATCTACACATCACAAAAAAATATGAAAATATTCAAAATTTCTTTTTTTTATTACTGAATCTTTAACTTCCTCATTGTTCATTATACAGCTATATATGCACTAAAATGACGAGCAAGCAAAAATTACACTGCTTACTTATTCTTAATATTACCACTACCTTTTTTTTTAAAGATCAGGTACATTAATATTCAAATGCACCCAGGAGATTAAGACCTTAGATTCAGACAGGTTGTATAGATAACTACTAAATACACATGTACTTAAATTGTTTCGTACCTATTACATAACTGCATTTGCATACAAAACAGATTTATCAAGGCATTTTAAAGGAGTGTATAATTGACCAATTTCTTGCTTTCTGTACATATTGCTTTTTTGACTCGGCATTAAACAGAAATTTTAAATTAAATTTTCTTTCTATTGTTCTACGCACGTTAATATACGAAGGTTATTTATTTTTCCCTCGCAAAAGTTTTGTTGTTACTGTAAAAAAAAAGAAAAAAATATTTTGAAGAACTTAATCACGCTTGCATACATAATGAGATTTGTTCCCTATTTTAAAATTATGTTAATGTGAATATTGCTTACATCTTATGACCAACAAATCATTTATTTTGATTTATTGGAGACAAGATGTTTACGTTTAAATTATTCAGTCAGAATTTTTATTCTTTGAGCTGCTTCTGTTAGCTAACTGCATTAGCAGCAGACTGAACACGGTAGCATGGAAAATAAATGTTGGCAGTTTACAACATGTTAAATCGTAGAAATAATTAACTCTATTCATTTGCGATTTTTTTAACAGGAGGGAAAGCATTTTATCAAGAGGGGTACTTAAGGGATTATAAAAATATTTTTAAGTACTCTGTCAGAAATTACAGAAAAAATTTTCAGGTTGTTATGACTATATAGGATTTGAAATCGAACCTGAATCCCAAATGAACTATTTTAGGGATGTGAGGGACCGTAATTTATTGTTTTTAACTCAGTAAGACAGAATACTGGCTTTATACATTTAAATTTTATATTACTTTTATTTATTTATTTGTTTATTTCATACTATCTCATGATGATCATTTTTTTTCACGATGGTTTTTCAGCATACATGTGACCAATATTCCACTATATTTCTCTCGGTACATGTGAGTTCGAAACCCATATGTACCGACTGCTCGCCTGAAACTAGACTCAAATTCGATTCTCTTAGCCCCAAAGGCAATGTTTTTCTTCTAGCCTATAGTAGGTCTTAATTAGCCCTCGCGTAGCAAAAGACGACTGCAACGTTCATCCATCAACCCAATCCATCAACCCAACCATCAACCCTATTCCATCAACCCAATTCTAACCAATCTTTGCGATGAGACAAAATCTAAATTTTTTTAATTCCACTCTACATAATGTTTTTTTTTCTTATTTTAAAAACACGAATGTCTTATGACATAAAAATCTAAAATGAACAATTTCTACGAGAAAGCAACTTACTTTAGTCTCTCGTATGGTCTTACGTCAGTAGTAAACAGAACTTATATTCCTAATATCGTAAAATCTTCAGTATAATACGCACTTTTTTTTCACATTTTAGTCCTCAAAAATGAGGGTGCGTATTATTCTCGTGTACAAAAAATTTAGTTTTAAACATTGAATAAACGACAAACAATACATGAGCTGTATTATAGTGAAAGTGATTAAGACTGATAATATGAGAGTATTGTTTGTTTTGAATTAAAAATTTAAGTTTTTTTTTTGCAACCGAATTTGTTGTTTTCGTTTATTTTTATTACAAATTTTATCTATGTTAATAAGTATTCGTGCAATTTTTAAATAAAATATTGAAAAGTTATTGGTGCGTATTATAGTCGAATTTTCTAATTTTCGACCAAAATCAAGCATGCGTATTACACACGCGTGCGTATTATTCAAGATTTCACGGTAGATGTTTTTTGGCATTAGAGGCAAACTTGTGCTATAGCAGGAACTTCATAAGATGCACGACTTTAAAACTTTTATTTATATTTCATTTATAGAAAATATTCATTAATAATGCTAACATTTTAAGGGACGTTAAGACATTACTGTGAAGATTTAGTACTTGAGCTCCGTGAAGACATTGCCACTGCATATGCACAATTAAACTGGTGGGGTAACTTAGGTGACTCTACCTTTCTGAATATAACCACTATTAAACACTCAAAAGACGCCTCCTACTTTGACATTTATGCTTACTCCACACCAACGGACACGGACACGAAAACCATGTATCTTCGCTGTTGCGCATGCGTATTACAAACAAATTTTCACTCCCTCGGTTCGTCTCCGTATCCGGTCTTCGCGGTTTCAACTCTTGGCGAAAGTTCAACTTTTGTGTCTGCCGCCATACTCGACAGCCAATCAGAATAGAGATTGTGGCTCTCGATCGCTAGTACCGATCCACGTGCATTTTTGTTGTGACTTTTGACTTGCAGATAGCGTTCCATAGTATCAAGTGCATTGCATTATAACGATGGAAGAAGTTTTAATTAATTTTGTCCGAGAATGTCCCTGGATTTATGATTACTCAAGAGCGGACTTCAGGGACAACGAAAAGAAAGAAAATTCGTGGAAAAAAATAGCCAGCGTTCTAAATTTGGATGGTAAGTTATGCTTGTTTTTCTATTAAATTGGCCCTATTCTTGAAGATAAGTGCATTCATATTATTTTTTAATGATATACTTTTCATTGTTATTTTCAGTTGTTGAGGTTAAAAAAAAATGGAAGAGTCTCAGAAGTTCGTATGTTAGAGAAAAACGAATAAAGCCGAGTGGGAGCAGTGGAGGAAAAAAGAAGGAATGGGTGTTTACACAGTCCCTATCTTTTTTAGCTGGCCATGTAAAAGAAAAAAAGAAGTATGTAGCTTTTGTTAAAAGATAAAACTAAATATATTTTCAATTCTTTTAATTTCCAAACAATTAAAAAAGCAATAAATGTTTTTTTTGTAAATTATGATTAGGGGGACTGCCTACGTTCGGAGCCAATTTTTAAAGAATATACATTTTTTAAGGATTTTTTGGTCTTTTATGGTAAAATATCAATTAAAAATTAAAAAATTAACAAAAATGTACCTGTAAGTACCATACTTTTTATAAATTGATCAATTTGAAGTAAGTTTTGAAGAAATTTAGCTAAAATGCCTATCACTCTTCACAAAATTCAAATGCTACTATTTTAAATTCCTTCTCACACGATATATATGACAGTTATCTTCAAAATGACCTACAATCTAAGAGATATTTTAAAATGTAAAAATAATACAGACAATTTTATGTTCCAATATGAACATTTTCCCCGATTTGTTATTCCTTTCCTTATAAAAACAACCACAAATAAAAAACTATTTGTTATACATCAATTATTGTAAGTCATTTCATTAACAATTACATCTAAAACATTTCCTGAAAATTTTATCAAATTATATGCATTATTATGTGAGATATCATAACGGTAGAGATTTGTGCTAAAAAGCATTTAAAGTTGTTTGTCCCTTCAAGACGTTGACAGTCACCTTAAAAAAGGTTTTTTCTAATTATTGGTGTAATTAAAATGTTTCAAGCATTTAAAAAATATGAAATAAAAAATGCTTCTGAATATGCGTACACTGCAGTTTAAAAAATATATATCCATAAAAATACTATGTCATTTTTTTTTATATTATGAAATTGCTTTCAGAACATACTCCAACTTCTGTCTTCCGAATAAAGATGTGGACTCTCCTAATATTACGGAAGTTCCACTTAATCCAAATATTATGGAAATTCCACTGAATTTAGGTAGGTGTGTTTTTATTCTTTAAGATACAGTATTTATTTACATTATGTTAATGTATTATGACTTCCTATACAACAATAATTATCTCTACAGCAATATTTTTACTCGCCCTGCATAATATCAGATTTATCGCAAAGAGACATTCAGGTAAAATAAAATTAATTTTAAAAATAGAAGAAATGCACAGATGTAAACCACTTTACTAGTGACAAAAAAATTTGTAACAGCTTTTAAAATGAAACTTAAAACTTCTAAATTAATGTAGTTTCTTTAATGTGCTATTAAAAAAGTCGAGAAAAATATTTATGCCATTGGAATGTCCTTATTCCATACCAAAGATATTTGTATTATTTAGATTAAGATAATTTCATTGTTTATCATTCAAACTGCATTAAAATCCACCAAAGATTATTAGTTTTTTTAGGAAATGATTTACTCATTCTTTTTAGAACAAACAATACAGGTGAGATATAAATATGTACTTTTTTTTTAAAATGACCCAACATCTTACAACAAAAAATATTTTAATACACATAAACAATTTTTAATCTAAATTTAATGTTTTTAAGAAGTATTTTAAATTCGTTTACCGTGTTTTATATTTTAACACATAATTTAGCTTTTGTTCATATTGTATTAGATACATATCTTTTATTACTATTTACAGTTTGAGAATATAAATGTCATGCATATGATACTATTTTTGAGATAATTTTCACATCTTCAATGTTTGATACTTTTATAGATTCTAATACTGACATGGAGACCCCAATGAGGAATTCCCTCGTTGAGGAAGACATAGAAGTTCTTCAAAGTAACATTTTTTATTAATGCATTTAAAAAGAAAAGAAAATATAATAATTTAGCTTTTGTTCATATTGTATTAAATACATATCTTTTATTACTATTTACAGTTTGAGAATATAAATGTCATGCATATGATACTATTTTTGAGATAATTTTCACATCTTCAATGTTTGATACTTTTATAGATTCTAATACTGACATGGAGACCCCAATGAGGAATTCCCTCGTTGAGGAAGACATAGAAGTTCTTCAAAGTAAGTAACATTTTTTATTAATGCATTTAAAAAGAAAAGAAAATATATATACACTAAATGAGAATATTTACATGTTTGATCAAAGCAAAATGCTTTTATCACTGTAAAATAACCCTTTTAACATTATGACTGTTTCAATATCCATTCCAAGCCTATGTATTTTCCTTTCAATTTACAAAAATGAAAATATCGAATACATGAGACATGGTCTTTCAAAGAATACATACTACCATTATATTAAGAATGAAAAAAATAAACTAGTTGAAATGAAGTATAACTTTATGAATTTAAATCTTTACTTTTCAGGTACACCGATGGCCAGTACACCCATGGCCAGCATATCCTATACGCCCATGGCCAGTACATCAAAGAGAAAGCAGGAAGAACAATTTTTAACTAGAAGAAATAAACGCCTAAAACTGCAGGACAGTATTCAAAAGTCACTTGAACTCACGGACAAATTAGTTCAAAGAGAGATCGCAACTGAAAGAACTTTACCTCAAGCATTTAGTGAAGTCCTTGAACATCTTTTAGAAAAAATATCAGAAAATAGAAAAGTGGAAGTAATGATACGATTATTAAATGTAGTTCAAGATGAATTAAATAAAGGAAATGATTAAATATCTGAATTTCAATTATTACTGTTTCTCATTATTACACTGATAATGTTGAGAGGGAATAAATCATCTGGTTAAAATGACGTATAACTTCATAAATTTAAATCTTTCTTTAATTTTGATTTCAGGCATACCCATAGCCAGCAATTTTAAAAATATTTGTTTTACACCTAGTAGCACTAATATGAATAACAAAGGTTTCAGTAATGAGATCATGAGTTACATCAAAGGCCACATATAAAGTAAAATAATTTGTAACGGATGTTTCGACTTGTATGTAGCATCTGTTACACATTATTTGCATTATAAAAATTTATTCAACAAGTCAAACAACTTATAAATTGTTAATTTAAGTCATATTTTATTATATTAATTCTAGTTCATTAATTTTTATTTCACTTTTGAAAAATATGCCAACATTAAAATTAATGAAAATGCAGATAACAATTTTAACACGAGTAGTATACTTTATCAATAGTGATGGTAAATTGGGCCAGAAAAGCTATGCTATTATCAGTGACACTAAACATCATGGCACAACGAAAGTATTTGCTTTTATGCATTCAATTTTATGTGATGTGAAAGAGTTTGTTAAAGATCTGAGTTTTGTAAGCTCCATATATAGAAGTAAATTGAATTATTTGTGTACTTAGATTAATATACTAAAAGACAGTATACTTCCTGTTTATGCATTATTATGATCAACCTTAATATAAATGAAATTTATTTATTCCACTTTGTTACCAAATTTGTTTATTAAGAAAAAAAATCTAAAAATCCCAATCCTTGAAAGGGGGGGGACTGGCCCTCCAGCCTCGCGAATGGACTGTTCGAAAGAAATATTAATCGGTATGATTCAGAATACATAAATAATGAATATGCTAACAAGCTAATTTTATACTCCATTTTAACTTCTATCTTCTATTTTGATATCAGACAATGCAAAATCTCTGTTGGTGCTCATTTGAATGTGTATAATCGCTATTTAAAAAAATATGTATAGGAAAACATGTTGAATACAAATTAAAATACTCCGAATTCAACCTGATGGTATCCAGATAAAATTCCTAAATTGTAAACGTTTCAAATCTCAACAAATTAACTTCTTCCAAGTGTCTGAATAGGGGTGAGGATTCATCGAAATTGGAGATTTCGTTATAGTAAAATTCACAACCAAATCTAGTTTCTTGCATTATATTGGACGTGTCATAAAAGTAAATGAAGATGATATTACTATAAATTTTCTTGGAAGGTCTGATGCATCTACCTTCAGTTTTATTTATCCAGAAAAAGAAGATATTGCAACAGTATCCAAAGGAGATGTCATTAAGCTCCCTCATCCAATGATCAGTGGAGGCACTGAAAGAGTTGCTTTGAAAATAAAATTTGACTGTGACATTTCTAACTATCAGAATCTTTACTGATTCAAACTAAATACATTTAACAATTTTAGTTTGTATTGTTTGTTATTTTTAATCATTAAATAAATATTTGGTTTTTCTTTAGACATTTAATTATTGCCTGTAGATTGTAATGATATTTTTTACACATTTAACTATTGCTGTGTAGTTTTTAATAACCCTTAATTCCTGTGGGTCAAACCTCCCTCAAGTAAAGAGGTTAGACCAAGTTTGTACACTCTTGAAAAATCACCTAAGAAATGTGTAGTTTATAATTTAACTAAAAAATATAATATAAAAAGATGATTAACATTATAAACTATCAAATAATATCAACTTGGAAATTTTATTACATTAAAAAAAAGAAAGAAAAATATTTTTGTAAAAAGCGGGTCAAACCTCCCAAGTTTCCCCTATAACATGTCTGTCATACAATGTAACATGCATTACAACCCGTAACGTCTGTTATGAGACTTTTTAAATTTTTTATTACAGAAAAAAAATGACTGAATTTTTATGTCAAGGTTCTGATAAATTACAGGCATGTCTTGTGATGTTATTTTTAAAATTCTTGAACAAATTTACATAATAGATTCAGAGATTTTTTTTATCTTCTGACGCTATAGTACAAATGATGTTCCTTTTTATGTAACATCCGTTACATTAGTTTTTTTTTTTTTTTTTTTACAACACACCAGAAATAAATTTTGAAACCTGTCAAGTTTATCTTTAGTATTGGTTTTATCAGGGAAAAATAATGTACTCCTATTTTGAAGCATTAATATGCATCTCAATCTTTTTATCATTTATTTTGTGTGTCAATGTAACGTCAGTTACAATGGAATTCACCTGTAGTTAAATTTAAATTATAAAGTACTCCTAGGTGTAAAGTAAATTTTCTGGAAAATGCCACAGTTTCATAAAAAAAAAAAATAGAACAATTTGAACAAATAAAACTAAAATTTTAATGTTTTTAAAGAAAAGGTGCAAATTAGCCTCTATTTACAATTGTACCTTGCCATGGCAGAGGATTTCCATGGAAGTATGCTTCAAATTCTTCTCGAATTTCCTTGGCACTTTGGCTGTAGGTATTTGAAGCAATTCTTCCTATGTCCAGCCATCCCCCTTCTGTAGCATTTTCTTTGCGCCACATGCCAGGTACAATTATACCGTTTATTTCTTTATCTACATAATTTGCTGGGCAATAATACTTTTGATATATGCTAGAATTTATTTCATTTTGGCTGACAAAATTGTGGAGGCAAACTATAGCTTTGATGATTTTTTCCACAGTTGGGACTGAAGCTATAATTGGCCTCCTTAAAATCCTCCACCGGTTCGCTGTTATACCAAATGTATTTTCTATCATTCTTCGTGCTCGACACAACCTGTAATTAAATGCCCTGCGGGATTGTGTCAAATCCTTCCCAGGATATGGCCGCATCAAATGCCTTTTTAATGGGAAGGCTTCATCCGCAACAAAGACGAAGGGTAATGGTTTACTTAAACCAGAAATTTTTTTATCATTTGGAAGGTTAAGCTTCCCCTCCAGAATTGCTGTTCCAAATGATGTGTCAGCAAATACCGTTGAGTCACTTTGTTTCCCAAAGGCGCCTATATCCACAAAGGAGTAGCAATATGTTGGATCACATGCTGCCATTAAAATTAAACTATACGCTCCCTTGTGATTATAAAAAAGGGAGCCTGAATGCATTGGTGCTTGGATGACAACATGCTTCCCATCCACAGCACCGACGCAATTCGGAAAATTTGTTTGCACTTCAAATTGATCAGCAAATCTCTCCCAGTCTGCTGTTGTGGGCGTTTTCAAATATCTTTTGGACAGGCAATCCCAAAGAGCTTGACAAGTCTCTTGAATGATCTTGGAGGTTGATGAGAGACCAACTCTGTGGCTATACGCCAAACTGGTCATCGAGTCCCCACTTGCCAGATATCTGCAAAAAAGTAAGAATAAAAATTTTCTGTGATGAGTCTTGAAAAGCATTTGCTCATATCAATATAATACGGAGTTTAATTAAAAATTTAAGAGTACCAAACACTTAAATACAGTATGTCAAACTGAACGGATTGGCTAAATGGGTCATGGAGTTGTAAGGTTTAGAAATTATAATGAGGTTTCTAAGCATGAAATAAAAATTAAGATAAGAGAGGACTCATAACAATTAAAAACTGAGAAAAAATAAACATGCTGACATATTTTTATTTTATTACAATTCAGAAAGTTAAAAATCTGTCGTCTTTCAAAATTATTGATACACAGATGGGAAACATTTATTCATGTATAATTAAACATATACTAATAATTACCGAGTATTAGATTCACTTTTCTCAGTGAAAGCATTCTGTAGGTGGTATAAAAATAAGGAACAATTCTTTAAAATTTAAAAACATACTACAATAACTTGTAAACTTAAAGATTACAAAAATTTGCATTTAAAAACACTTCGACCAGTGGAAAGAAAGAAAAAACTAATTTGAATGTTATAGTGAAAAGAAATTGAAATTAGCATACAGCTACAGTGAAATAGGGAGAAACGTTGAATTTCTTACATATACTATTGAAATAAAAATTTAGAAATGAAAAAAAATTTAAGATTTATCAATATTAATCTCAAAACTCTCTGATTAGGGATAAATTCATCATAATACATATCTAAAAATACATGTAAATAAGATTTGATTTTGATAGAATAAAAATACTCACCGGAGAGTAATCGAAAGCCTCTCTGAAGCCGTAATCGCTTTTCGATAATTGGTATCCAATTTTCGAATGCTCGGTCCGACCAAACTTAAAAGTTCGTCGAAAACTACTGGGTTCATCCGGAAATAGGCGAAGAAACCTTCAACGTCGCTCAATCGCATCTCAGCGATTAAGTTTTCGTGTGCACCTTGCCTAATTCTGTTGGTGTTGATCTTTTTAACCCAGTGTTTTCTTTCATTAATCGCCAGAAGCATTAAAAGCAGTTTTCTACGGTGTAAAAGGAGCTTTAATAAACGTGGACGCGATTTGCCAGCCATCTTGCAGAATAGAAGCACATGTAAATATTTTGATTTCGAAAAAAAGAAGATTATGCGCATGCGCAAATAAATTGCCGTTTCTGCCCGTCTCCGGCGGTGAGAAGGCTTTTGTGAAAGCCACGGACACAGGTGGCAAAATGTGTCTCTATTTCGTGTCCGTGTCCGTTGGTGTGGAGTAAGCATTAGTGTCGCAGTCTTAAGGTGTGTCCCTTCTTTTTCTTTCTTCCTTTCTTCTTTTCTTCTTTTAAATCTTACAGCAATGTAAGGGGACCTGATAACAACGTTAGGAAATTTTATTTAAACTTAAAAAACCACATATATTTCGCATATGACTACTGAAGATATTGAGGTATACCAGTAATTTATCTAAAAAAGATTATGACACTATATACTTTAAAAATAAATTCAATATTCTCCAAAGTAAACCCACTTTTCTCCGTATGTATCCATTTAAAATTTATGCCCCGTCCCTTTTTTTTTGTACAGTCAACATAGTTTTATATATCTTTTTTAGAGCTTAATATTTCACTATGGAAACAAGAAAAAGCCATGTTGAGTAGTATCTCAAGTATTAAGTAATGGCTGAGAGATATTTCGAAAATTGCTTTAAAAATAAGTTTTGAAAAAAAATTCTAAATACTGCGCCATTTAAGAACTATACAAGCAAATATTAAAAAAAACTATTGTTTACTTTGGGAAGAAAGGTATTTAAAATTGTTTAAAAAGACTTTTCTTTGATTTTTAGTATAATTGAAACATGAAAATTCCTGATTGTAACACACATTTCGACAAAATTCAGGCTTCTTTTTCAATTTAGTAGAGATTTTGGTTCAATTTTTATTTTAATATTTATTTTAAAAATAACATTTATTTTTTTTCTATCAGTTTTACAATCGGACGAAATTAACAAGGACTTATAAGTAAATTTCAATGCTTTAGACACCAACAATAAGAGGGCCTATATATCCTTCAAGTGTAAAAAATCTCTGTTCTAAAGTCTTTCAACAGAGTATAATTTAAATGATTCATATTAATCCACTCATAATATTTAGAATAAAAATTATTGATCTGATATACTGTCGATCAAGGGGCATAAGCCACAACAACAACAAAACAACAGAATAAAAATTTCAAAAGACAACAGCGATATAGTTTGAGTTTCAGCTTTGTAAACTCTGATATGTAAAATATTTAAATAAATATATATATATATATATATATATATATATATATATATATATATATATATTAAGCATATTATAGACTTGAAAGCTGTGCTAACTCGTAATAATTACCCAGTAAGTCTATCCAAAAACATAATTGGTTGTTTTTGTTTTAATGAATAGTTTGTTCTGTTGCATTAATATGTTAAACATAACAATAGGTTAAAATAAAAATAATAACTACTAAAAATAAAAATAAAAATCATAAGTAAAATAAAATAAAAATAAAATTAACTCATAGTAGTAACAATAAAAAAAACTAAATAAATAAAGGAATAATAGTCTTAAAATATGGTAACCTAAGTAAGTCTGTAACTGAGTATCCACTACCTCAATGGTTGCAAGTTTTATGACGTCAGTCATCTTGCGGTTACAAGTTCTTAACTTCCACTCTGACTAGCGCCAGGCTTGGTGTTCTTTGGTTAAGTACTTTTATTCAAACTTAATTCATTAATTATTCAATTCTTCTGTTAATAATGGATTGTACGGTATCTGAGTGTGTTTATTTAATAGATCATACTCATCAGAAACAATCCATTGGTTTTTAGACAGTATTGACACCGCTGATGAAGAAATGCTGTCAAAAACCTTTTTCATACTTTTCTTTACATGTTGGTTGTTCCAGGCTGCAAGTAGCTTTAGAGCTATTACTGGTTTTCTCTTTCATCTTATTCTTATATATATATATATATATATATATATATATATATATATATATACACACACACAATATTAACACAAGCTTGCTTTTTTTTCCAATACGGAGGCCCTTAACACAAGCTTTATATATATGTGATTTTTATGTTTAAAATATTGAATATTTAGTACCAAGTCTACAGTCATTACCCAGTTTTAATACGATAGAAGTGTTACAAAGCAGCTCTATACTGAAAACAGTGAATATGATTGGGCAGCTCTGTAGAAAAATTTTCATGGCGTAATTTGACATTTTTTGATATTCTAATTATTGCTTTCCCTATAGATTTATGTTGCAACTATGAGCCATTATGATCAAATATCGCTAAACCTGAAAGATGTCGTTTTGAAATTTTTCTAGATTTTCATAAACCAGTAGATCTAATTTACCCATCTACTTTCATTGGTAACTGCTTTGAATAAATGAGTAGTAGTCTTTCTTGGTGGTGGTGGTGTGGTAGATACCACTGACAGTGATATTTACCACACCACCACCACCGATGTCGATTGAAAGATGTCGTTTTGAAATTTTTTAGATTTTCATAAACCGGTAGATCAAATTTACCCATCTACTTTCATTGGTAACTGCTTTGAATAAATGAGTAGTAGTCTTTCTTGGTGGTGGTGGTGTGGTAGATATCACTGACAGCGAGTGCAACAGAACGTCTTTCGAACGCCCTGCCGTAAATCAAGTCCTGGCCATCAACCACAGCTGGGTGTGTGGCTTCGCACCAATCTCTGAATCGCCTTACTGGCAGCCGCTTGCAGTTGTGCCATTTTTACACCATCCCTTGGTGCAACCACCTGTTTCCCCGTCCAAGGAGGCGAGGGAGTGGACAAGAGGCACGCACCGAAGTTGCCTCCTTATTGAATTTTAAGTCCCTTTTAACCCAGCCATTATAAAGCGGATTACGGCAGGGGAAAAACTCTCCGGGACTTCACACAAATTCACTTAATTACGGGCACTTTAGCGGACCGGCCAGTCTCGTCATAATTGTCGACGTGGGCTACTGCTTGTTGCGATACCGCATGCAGACACCCACCGCTAATGCAATTAACGTGATAGATACTCCGGGGTTTACGCCCAGACTATTAAAAAGGGCTTGGAACCGGAGCGGTTTTTATACATATAATAACGCATTGTCCTTTGTGTTTACCGGTATTTCGCCTAATCGGTCCCCCGGGTTTATAAATAATTTTTCCGCGAGTTTGTACAATGGCGTGATAATTTATAATCGGAATGGGTTAAAAAATGGGAGAGGTGCAGGCATGAATCTATGTGTTCTCTTTTTTTTCGTTGTTGATCAACTTCGCGTGAAAGCGATTTATGGACTTTTATGTGTGGTTCACACGATGGCTATTGATTTGTCAATGCATCTCTCATGTCACGGTGTGAAGGAAGGTTTTCCTATAATGAAAATACAGTGAAACATCCCCAGCCGACCACCCCTATTTGGCGGCCACTCTTCTAAACGCCCATACTTTGTTCTGAACCGATAAAAGACCCCATATTACAGTCGAACCCCGTTATAACGAACTTCAAGGGACCAAAGATTTTGTTCGCTTTATCCGGTTCGCTATATCCGAACCGTTAATAAAAATGTTAGAGTTCACAAAATGTATAACTCATTAGTTGCAATGTGTATTCAATAATGGTGTATTAAAAAATTATAAAGTCTATTGAAAATGACCATTAATGAATTAAATCGACTAAAATCGATTACATTATACTGACACAATACTAATTACATTACGCACAGTAAAATATGGCAGTACCAAAATTTTCGTTCGTCATATCCGTGAGTTCGTTATATATCGGGTTCGCTATAACGGGGTTTGATTGTACTAATGTTACAAAAGAAACCTCTTTTCGACGGACACCCCTTAAAACGGCCACTTTCTTCCGCCATAGAAAAGTCTCACTGCACTCATTAAAGGGCGCTAAGGCACTCATTAAAGCATGCTAAGGCGCTGGCATTCGGTTCAGATCCTGTGGATTCGAGTCCCAGTGTTGGTATGGTTGTTTGTAGCCGTTCGGAATCGGCTTTAAATTGTAGGTCCCGGTCTAATTAGCCCTAGTATAGCAAAAAGTTGACCGTAGCGCTCCAAACCCAAACAAACCAAACGGCTACAAACGTTCATGCCAATATTTGGTATTCGAACCCACCGACTTTGGAACCGAATGAGAGAAATTTACGAAGCATTAAAACAATCATATGCAGTAACCCTGTCTGGTTACCAATGTTTGTGACAAATAACGCAGTTCGTCTTATAACCTATCTAAGTTTCTGCCAATATTAGTCACATTTCTGAAAATAAAATTAGCAAAACTCATTTAAGGCAATAATTAAATGTGTAGGCATACTTATTTAAATAATACTAAAACTTCATTCGTCAGTAATATGTCAGTAAAAATGAATGCTTACCTATTTATAAAGCAAAAACCTGGAGTTTGTCAGTAATTTAATACAAAATAATGGAATAATGGGAGTTTAGTAGCGTCATAAAGTAAGAAACTGGTTGAATTTAAATTATTTAAAGCACTAGTAGTAATTAAAATGTAAGTATGCTTTTATCACTGTAATACTGAAACTCTTGAGTTTATTGGTAACACACAACAGAATTGACGATGCACAGTAGCTTCCGATTAGTAAGAATGCGAAATTCTTAGAAAGGATATGTAACAGGATAAAAAACATTTTGTTAAAACCGAGCCCTGATTTGCAGAATTATAAGAATTCTTAATTATATTTCATCATTTTTACTAATAAGTTTTAGCTAAATATGATGAATAATTTCATATTTTAATGTTGCCATCTGCCAATTAAAAAAAAAAATATTTCGTTTACAACAAATTTATTTTATCTCCCCCCCCCCCAAAAAAAAAAAAAAGTAATTTGTAACGTAACTTCATGAGGCTGTAAGACAAGGAAAAAGGCTTAAAAGTAGTAAAAATAACCGTAACGGTTATCATGAAAATCCCCATTTGTTCCCTATATTTTATCTGACAATTAAAAAAAAAATTCGTTAACAACAAATTTATTTTATTTCCCGAAAAAAAGGGTAACGCTTTACGTAGCTTCATAGAAAAAATAACTACAAATGTTATCATCAAAAGCACCATTTGTTCACTAAACAGAAGATACCGCTGAAAAATAGGGAAGAAAGATCAACACTATTTCTTGAGTTATGAGTAGCAGGAACGGTATGAAATATTTCAGTTTCAGTACTGAAACTAGCATGGATTCTTCATAACTTATGAAGAGTGTGATCTTGTTTTACTGATTAAAGGAAAACCTTGAGAACCATCGCAGTTTTAAACCTCCATCAACACCCTTAACACACACACTGCATACATACATACACCAAGGCTCATTATAGAATGAACTGAATGCAACTGAGATCATATACAGCTAATATTGACTCATAGGCGTAGCGTTGGGGGGGGGGGGGGCACGTGCTCCCCCAAACTTAACTTGAAATAAATTAATACGTTAATAGAAGTTCAGTTAAAATCGGTAAATTGTAGAAAACTTTCATGAAAGTTGGTTTTTTTCCCTCTTTTTCAAACTGTGAAACTGAAGATTTCTATTATGTCTTTAGCTTTAAAATAGTTTTTATCAATGATCCATAACAAAAATTATCGCTCATTAATAGAAATTGCTGTTACAAAAACCAAATTTGACAAATCTACAGTTTACAATCTTTCGTTTAAGACCAAAATGAAGAAAATTGATGCAGTCGTTATCTCTCACGGACTGCCCAAAAAGTCGGCTTTGCAACTTAAATATGTATAGATTTCTTTGTACGTGTATCCAAACATAAGCGCGAATGCGAAGAAGGTGGAGGATTTGATTGTAATCTTCTTTAGGAGCTAAGAAAGTCAGTAGACATGTAATTCCAGAGTTGCAGAAATGAACGCTGTATATACAAATTTATGTGCCCTTCCCTGACTCTCTCTTCCATTCACAAATACACGCACACATGCACAAACTAGTTTAGGCGTAGCGTCGGGGCACGTGCCCCACCAACTTAACTTGAAATAAATTAAAACGTTAATAGAAGTTCAGTTAAAATCAGAAAAATTGTAGAAAACTTTTAAGAAAGTTGGTTTTTCCCCGCTTTTTTCAAACTGTGAAATTGAATGTCAAACTGAATATGTCATTAGCCTTAACATAGTTTTTAATAATGATATATGATCCATAACAAAAATTGGATGCTATATTTTTTCCTCATTTTATTCATATTATATTTATTTTTCTCATTGTATAACTTTTGAATACTACTCAAACATCAATTCTATTGCTATTCAATTAAAAGTATCATAATATTTCATATTTTAAGGACCGCCTGCCTTTCAATTCGCGGAGGAGGGCCCTAACTGAATTCAATTTGTGCCCCCCCCCCTCCAAAAAAAAAATAGAAGCACGCTACGCCCATGTATTGACTATTCAGGAACAAAGAATAATTAATATTGTTCAAATAGTACAATAAAAGTATTAGTCACACTCTTTCACGTCCACATTATTAATATCCTTTTAAGAAATTATTCTAAACTTAACATCAAGAGAGGTTTACTCGTAGGTTAACAAAAATCTTCTATGCTCGGGAACAATGATGGAAAAAGGAGAATTGAACTAATGGTTCATCTACAAAACAGAAATTCAGTATCTAAAAGCGCTTGAAAAGCATACGCTTTGCTTATGCAGGATATTTAGGACAAACGTAGATATTTTAACACGAACAGATAAAGTTACAGTGAAAGAAATCAAAGCAAATTAATATAAACACTCCTTTTATAAAAGTATAAAAGATATTCTTTACCTACACAGTATGGAAAATTTGAGGTCAAAATGAATTAATTCGAATTTTTAACATAATGGGATTTTGAGATTAACTCCCCCCTCCCACACAAACACACATTCTATCTTCATTGGACCATCAGTAAAATATAAAAGGAACGTTCGTCGAATGGAATGAAAAAAATTACACGCATATTCTGTAGGAAACACGTCAGACGAAGGCAACAAGGATATGATTGCTTAATTTTATTAATGTAATGTTTCTAGGAGGAATTTATTCTACGACAATTATAAGCCTAACCCCTTTCAATTAAATCACCAGCCGTAAGATTCAGATTTCTATAGTTCTTGTTTTAAATAGTCTTGAGAACACTTTCAAAAACACGTTTTTTATTTTTGGAATAATGTATATATATATATATATATATATATATATGTACATAAAAGAAAATTTTTATTATCTTGGACTCCTCTGGAGCCAAACTTATCTCGTCTGTAGATTCCTAGTGGGCCGTAGCTACATTGTGGTACAGTGCTGATGGTGCTCAGATCGAATCCCTGAGAAGCGCCACTAAAATGCCTTCATTTGTGTCGTCCCTTCATAAGGGGTAATGCTGGTCCGCCTATATGGTACCCCCATAATAAAATGGCCAGCAAAGCTGTGGTGAATTATAGGCGAATGTCTTCACGACAAGTGCCTCCGCATTGGTTTAAAAAAGAAATCAACCGGACTTGCGAAATAAACTACCTTGATTTGAGAAAAGATAATATAATACAAAAAAATAGGATTGCATATTGCGTAAACAACGAAAGATAAAAAAATATTTTTCATATTGGGCTTCATTCATAAGATTCCGACCTTATTACTTTGAACAAGAATCAACGTTTTTTACAAGATCTAGACCTCTCATAAATATCTGGTTTTATGAAGTATGTCTGCAGAGTCCTTCCCAAGCTGACCTACAGTAAAAAAGTTTCATAGTTGTGTTGCGCAAGTACTACGATAAAAATGAAACACCATGATCTGATAACTATCATAAAATAAACTATTACCAATCTGTGGGCAGTGGCGCGTAAATTATCCGCTGACCATGCACCAAGGCCGGGTTGATGTCTGTTTATAATGCAGAGAGGCAGGCTTATTATCACACCTGTATGTTCCACGCTCGGTGCCGAGCGAAGATAAACTTAGATCGGGAATTTCTAAACCAATTATACGATCCTATCAATGCAAAGGATTCTGTTTAAAACCCCCCGAAAGAACACACATGCAGGAGTTTATCGACTACTGGAGGGTGGTAAAAGGTAGTCAGCACTCGAGTACACCAAGTCTGGCGATATTTTATCAGACCGCATTGGGGGGGAAGTGGATGTTTATCTTGGACTGAAATCGCCGTTTTGCTGTTATAACGAGGCGATTTGCGATAGAATATTCATCCGATAAAATCTGTTCGTGACTTGTGTTTGTCTTATTGGGAGGAATGGACAACGTTTTTCCCAAAGCAGGATGTAATTTGAAGGCTGCGGTGAATTCTAGGTGAACTTGTTTTGGGGCCAAACTTTTTGAGATTCGATATATGATAGAATCACATCAGTTTAGCACAAAACGAATGTGACTGGGTTTCAGATGATATTGGTTACGTAATTTCCCCTTATTAATGTGAATGGGAACCAGGAAAAGCAGTTATTCCACGATTCCAGCACAAAATCCAGGCCGATTTCTATTTTATTCTCATATCATCGGATAATCGCTGTCCACCGTATTGAATAGTTCATATTAAGGGTAATAAATATGGTATACAAAAGAATATCCCTTGAGAGTTCAGGTGCTTAAATTATAGCCTAGGTTATTGTACGATTTTCTTCTTTTCGGGCAATAGGTAAAACATATGAATGAATGAGCTTTTTAGACATGCAGGATTGATATACTATAGCTCAGTGTAAATTACGGAGGATTTAGGAACGAGGTAACCTTTCGTTAGCCTCTTTTTCCCTGGGACAGGATGTCAATTGGTTAATTACGCAGCACGATTGATCAGAGAACAATCATTATATATATATATATATATATATATATATATATATATATATATATATATATATATATATATATATATCTGTGACTTGGTACAAGAAGTGCCTAAGTCAGTCTTCTCCAAGATGATTTTGTTTGCTTATGTCTCTTTAAAAAAATATTCTTTTCAATGTAAGACGTACCCAAGTCTGTACAATGGTTTAGAAAACACTTTTGAAACATAGGCCAGACTTGGGTACTTCTTACATTGAAAAGAATATTTCTTTTAAAGAGACATAAGGAAACGAAGTCATCCTTGAGAAAACTGACTTAGGCACTTCTACCAAGCGACAGACAAATTCTCGAAAACTTTCTTACCTTATTCGTTATTAACTTACAACTTAAAGTCACACGTCATACCTTTATAGATACATTTATCTATGGCTACATTTTCTAGGAGAAATTTAGCTACTCACTTCTACAAATCGGTGAGCAGAAATATTATAATCAATTCATTTTACTTAAGATGGTGTGTATGAAGGCTTGTAATTCGATTCTAATGCTTTATGTTTTCTAAAAGTGAAATGCTCTGACGCTCTCCTGTCACAAAATTCTGTAAATGTTATATAGGCAGAGTTATTTATAAACATATAACTACATAATACGGTAGAATCCAGCGAATTCGATCCACTGTAGCCCGACTATACGGGTTCCTTTAATACGGGATTCAAAATTAAATGAAGAAAAAAACAATCCAATAGCTAAAGTAAAAAAACGACACTATAAGTTAAATATATGTGTATTTAAAACATACATATATAAAATTTGTGATACGTGTGTTAATTACAAATATGAAATTATAAAGCATCTGTCAAATAGGGTGAGTGTCCCAAATATCGCCCCTGTGCCTAATATCGCCTACTTGTGTTCCTAAAGTATGATTCGCGCTATGTATGAGAAAATGCAGTAACTTCTTAGTTCTAGGTTTGTACTAACAGCGGCGATAGCGACAACGCTCTTATCACTGACAACAGAAAATTTATGGCGTCTGAAGTTGTTTTGGCTGGTGTCTTCGCAAACTTTGGCTCCAAAGAATCAGAATCCAGTGAATGACCAGGAAGGTGCATACAAATTCTAATTTTGCTTATACCATTTGAAAGTGCATTAAACAGAGACTTTGCTAGCAGCGCCTTTTAACAGGTGCTCCTAATTTCGCCTGGTAGGCGGTAAGAGGAACAGAGGTAGACGATATTAGGAACCGCTCTGGAGTTCGCTGGAAATATCAATTTTTCCAATTTAGCTACATAACTTAAACTGGCACTGGTTTTGGAGCTGGTTGATCTCAGGATACCAAAGGAAATGGTTCTTAGGGATGTTCTTTGAGTTTCCAGCCTAATCAGAAACTAAAAAGTGGATGAAATGTCGAAAAAAAGTTGGAGTAGGCGATATTTGGGACACCTACCTTACTCTTTTTTCTCTTTGAAAACGGAAACATAATTAGGCAGCAATATCGAACAGTGTATCTGTCAGTGATGCAATGACAATTTGCGCAACGTAACGAGGTGCCATTTCTAGAGCATCAGCAACTTCTGCGTTCTACATCTGCGACATTTTGTTCCACCTCTTCACATAGTGGTTTTTTTTTCTCTCGTAGGATATCGCTCGTAGCATTGGTGAATTTTATTAACGTTGCGATCACATTTTGTAACACGAAGGCGAAATGCTCGGGGATTTATTGTTTATACTCGATTCCGACAAGCTACAAACAGTCATGACAACCCCGTGGTTCGGAACTGCAGACAGTGGTAACCCATTCCATATGGCCCACCGTCCGGGTGTAGGGCATGGAACAAAGAATAGACAATATAGATTTGGTGGAAGTGGTCATTGCAGTTTGTTCTCACCTGTACAGCTATACAGGGTTCTCACCTATATCTTCTACACCCCCCCTTAACTTCTAAACGGTGACAGCTTAGGCCATAAATTTGGTGTCTAGGTATAGTAAAAAGGCTACGCGCTACTCGCTGACACAATTTACAACGCCATCTATCGGCAAATTTTGGAATTAGCGTTTTTATCTCGAAAACGGTACGAGATACGGGAAAAAAGTCAAACACAAAGTTGTTCAGCATCATCAATTTAGCAAGAAAAGACACGTTGCGCACATTTATACTTAAAACAGAATGAAGAAAATGAACATTTGTTTGATCACGATTTCGAAAATTGTCATGTCATAAAGAGTGGAAGAAAGAAACTGAGACACTTTCCTATCTTCAGGATCATTTATTTGTGTTGCTTAAAATGCTCTCCATTAGCCACTATACACTTTCGAGGTTTTTCGTGGTCGTTTCGAGCTTCGCTCGCGTTTCACGGCGCCATAGTGTTGAAAATCACGACCAAACAAATTTTCATTTTTTACATTCTGTTTTGAGTATTAATGTGCGTAAGGTGTCTTTTCTTACTAAATCGATAATTCCGAACAACTTTGAAATTGACTTTTTCCAGTATCTCGCACAATTTTTGAGATAAAAACGCTAATTCCAAAATTTGCCGATAGATGGCGTTGTAAGTTGTCTCATCGAGTAGCGCATAGCCATTTTACTATACCTAGACGCCAACTTCATGGCCTAAGCTGTCACTGTTTAGAAGTTAAGGGGAGTGTAACGGATATAGGGGGGAACCCCGTATTATTTTTGACAATTTCTTCACAGCTTGTTGCCCGATGTACTAAAATTCAACTCCAATGAATTCCCCTTGTAGATTTTCATTATTTCTGTTATCCCTAAATTTCCTTGACTGCATTGAGTTGACAGATATGGTTATTACAGTTTGCTGTTACCTATTGTTTTTACCTACACAGCTACGTCATTTTCAATGGATTCCTCAACTAGCTTTTCATTATTTTCCTTATTCCCAATGTTTGCATCACAATTCCTATAATAGCATAGATTTGGTGGAAATGGTTATCATAGATTGCTGTTATCTATACAGCTATGCCATTTTCCCCAATATCGTCACCAGCATGTTTCCCGATGTACAGAATCTCAACTTTTACGCATTGCTCGACTAGCTTTTCATTATTTCTATTATCCCTAAGGTTTGCACAAGAATTTCCCGGATAGTGTAGATTCCATGGAGATGGTTATTTAGATTTTATTATTATCGATATAGCTACACTGTTTTTGAAGACGTCTTCATAGCCCGTTCCCCATGGTACAGAACTTTAAACTCTACGGGTTTCTCAATAAGCTTTTAATTTTTTCTATATAAGAATACCTAGTAACTTACACCTAGTAAGTAAACATAATCTAGGGATATATGAGCATTCAATACTTCTTTAAATTGTGAGAAATTTGACTTCAATACCCTGGAGTAGACAAGGGGAAAGTTATATTGTATATAAGAATATGCTCATAATTATTGTAGGAATGTTATTATTATGTTTCTTTGACAAAACTGAATACATTAATAAACGACCTTCAGGATTATTTCTATTTTTAAAAAAATATTTTATCCTGATTTAACCTTTTCCTTACGGGGTAGGATAGCATGTGTCCCAAGAATGAATATATATTTATATATATATATATATATATTCCCCAAAGCGGAGGCACTTGTCGTCAAACATTCGCCTATACTACGCCGCAAGTTTACTGCCCATTTTATTGTGGGGGCACCATATAGGAGTACAGTATTACCCCCTATGAAGGGACGACACGAACGGAGGCATTTTTCGTGGCGCGACGCCAGGATTCGATCCGAGCACCCTCAGCACCGAAAACCAGCGCGCTGTACCACTGGGCCGCCACAAGCCCCCCCCCCCCTATATATATATATATATATATATATATATATATATATATATATATATATATATATATATATATATATATATATATATATATATATATATATATATATATATATATATATATATATATATATATATATATATATATATATACACACACACACACACACACACACACACAAAGGAGACATGTTAAGGGGTATGTAGGTATACATAGATAAATAAATAAATAATAAATAAATATATATATATAACTCCCTAAATGGCCGTTTTATCAGAGGGGATATGAAATTTCCCTTCCGTTCGAAGAGAGAATCGAAAAAATGGCCCTGTAAGCTAAAGATTAACAACTAATCCTTATAAAACTTACTTGTTTAACGAAATTAAAAATATATAAATAAATAACTAAATAAAATTGATGAATTTTATGAGTCCGAAACAAAATAAAATATCCCAAGATACGTAACAAATATAACATGTAAAGGATATTAGGCATTAAACCCGTGTAATCTAGCTACATTGAGGTTTCGACTAAAGTTCCCCGTTCTCCCTATATGCATAGCATTCTGGCATTAAGGGGATTTCAATATATGCACCTATCCCCAGCATTATGCAAATCTTTGACACCTGTTAGCAGAAATGTATCCCGTCCCATCACGTTAGGTTCGAGATAAATCTCCAGACCGTGGAAGCGTAGAAAAAGAGCGAAGCCATTTACGCCACACGTAGGCGGTGATTTGCGCCCTAATTCCCGAGAGCCGAAGCTGCTAATTTGTATGCCAGCCAGCCCTCCTATCTGCAGCGCGTATCGGCGCGGGAGTATTACATACACACAACTCGCGGCACAGCGAAATGTGCGTGTCTCGCTCACATTACAAGTGTTGTAACTAAACGCTCACAATTATAGGGTTACCGAAGGCTTTAAAAGAACAGGGAAGCTGTCGATAGGAACAGAATGGCTTGGTGGAGGAATTGTAGACTTCGGTGTCGCCAAGTTGGCTTTTGTTTGGCCGCTTGTGATTGAGATGATGGTTTTTTTTTTGTTTTTTTTTACTAGTTCCAGATTGTCTAGCAAGGCTAGACAACCTCCATGAAACCAAAAATATCTAAAAAGTCTAAAAACAGTAGAGGGTCCCGAAGGACCTCGTCCTTTGTAAAAACCCAAACAAGCCAAAAGATGGGCAGGGGAGGCCATGTCGGCAGAGCACCAGTGGCACTCCGGGAAGATCTTCTGACCCTGCCGAAAACTGAATGCTCTAATATGACCACTCATGAAGCGCGAGAATGCTGTTTGATATTTTCTGGGCTTGAGCTGGAAAGACCCGCCCGGACTTCTACCATGGTGGCAAGGAGGAGTTCTCCAAAGATGGTTTTGTTCTATCTTCTTAAGGGAGTAAATCTCTCTAAAAGTAAGAGCCTCACAAGGGCTCAAGTACTCCTCAGCAGCAGTCCTGGCTAAAAGTCGGCCTTTTCATTACCGTCAATCCCAACATGGGAAGGAATCCACTGAAAATGGATAATGACATGATGGCAAAATGGGGATTCGGTTCTGTTTGCAAGTAATATGGGCCTAAAGAAGGGGTTGACCTCTGTGGAGGGCTTTCTTAGGTAAAGTGTAGTTATTCGAGCATTGCATGCTATGGAAATCAGGGAATGCTCTCAGATGTTCTTCGATAAAAGTTGCGGAAGTCGAACCCCAATCTCAATTTGGTAAGGGCTCTAGGCAGTTATCCACAGACCTTCATAAGGAGGTATACAGTATACAATAGAAATGCATTTAACGCATTGATTTAAAAAATTATAACTGAGAGAACGTGTGCAGAAAAGACGCTTTAATCTCGCTAAATGGAAATCTTGAAAAAAAATTCAGGTAGTCTCTTCTAACGAAACTACAACGGGTTGTTAACGTAGGATTACTTATCGTTGCTTACCTCTTTTGTATGTATATATGTATCTATATATATGTACATATGTATATATATACATATATGTATGTCAAAATTTTGACGCATCTTAGTACTTTTCTGTTTAACTTGTCCAAGCGACAGATTGAGTTTGGTGCGCTGCCAAAATTATAACTCGCGAGGACGGATGGACGGACAGTTTTAGCGTCTGAAATTTTCCTTTCCGCAGGACCGTTATGGAGTAATATTACGTTAAAATTCTACGGGCAATTAAATATTTGTAGGTACGGTAAAAGTAAAGAAAAAATTTCATTGCATTTTTTGTGTTGCTTTGGATAATACCGGAAGACCTTAACTAAAGGAACCTTTGACCAAAGTGGTTTATGGACTAAGCCATTATTGGCCAATACCGTACTTAGATCCGAACTTATAGATTACGATGCGGGCCCAGACGAATTAATGCCCAGAATATTTATAATCGATAAATAAACAGAGTTAAAAGAGTCCATAAAAGTAATTCATAAAGTTATTAGTATGCTTTTGTGTCAACGGAAAAAAAAAGTTTATAAGTGCAGTTCAAATATTCCCCACTTAATTTGTGTGAGGAATATTTGAAAGAAATATCTTCTTTTGAGCGATGTAAAAGTCTTTGGAACTATGTAAGAACTTGAAATATTAAAAAAATACTTAGTACACTAAAAGATCATTGCTAAGAAATTTTATGATTTGGCATACGGTTTGGTTTGCATAGGGTAAGTTTGGCTATCCTTATATAGTTTTAACTGATAGTGCTACATAAAACTGAATGTTTTGTCGTATATAAATAAGAAAACACTCAAAAAATAACCGAAAGAAAATTTTCTCGTACATTGGTTTGCTCTTCTCTTTTTAATTAACATATAAAGGCTGTATTTTTACTAAAGGAAAGATTGCCTGTTAACGGTTATCTAATAAATTTTTGCTGTTTTGGGGTATTTTGAACTCAAATACAGAGAAGAAAAAGATTCGAGCTGTTACCTGAGTTCAAATTATGCGAAAAAAAGGTAAAATTATATTTTAAAAGTCAAAACTTCATGAAAACTCCGTAACTGGCTAGCAGGGAAATTTTTTAGTTTATTGCTAATAATTTAAGGAATATAAAATGGGCTTACTTTATTATATATAGAAGAATAAAACCCAGAATATAAATATTTAGTCAGTTAAGTAAAATATCGAAGAAATACTCATGCAAACTAGAGAAAAACTGGTAAAAAGTTAACTTTGAATTAATTTTTCCTTTTCCTGCGAATTTCTTTAAATCTGTTTACTTGCCATGTGTTGCATTTCAAGATGAAAGTTTTAATGCACCTTTCAAAAAGCTTTTGTAGTAAAGATGACATAATCAAGTACAGTAGCATCAATTCTTTGTCTTTCTGGTTACAACGTTCTATAGGACAGTTTACAAATAATACCTGCTGATGTACTATCTCCTTTGATATCAAACACCTGAATATTCCAGGTCACATCGATGGAAAACACTGACATCAATGTGCATCTTCCGAGTGCTGTAATATTGCAATAATAGATACTGTAAATTTAGTTATAGCAGACAGTGTCCGAATAATATTCCCGGTAATACTGTGTCCTTTACTACCTGAAGTCTCTTGTTTAAAGCAATGCTATTTATCCTCTTATCCTTTTCGCGCTAACGAAATATGAATCCTCTACTTAAGAGCAACACTAAAATCCAAACAACGTAAAAGTTATGAGCGTTATCCTAGGTTCAAGTAAGAAAAGAACGGATAGTGATATATATATATATATATATATATATATATATATATATATATATATATATATATATATATACAGTGGAATCTCGATCGATCGTTTTCCGAATCATCGTTTTCCCGTATGTGTCGTTTATTTCACCCGGTCCCGACGATCATATTGCTTTGTTATGTTCCCGGATCTATCGTTTTCCCGCATTTATCGTTCCGTTCAGTCGGTCCCTTGAAAAACGATAGATCGAGATTCCACTGTGTGTATATATATATATATTATATATATATATATATATATATATATATATATATATATATATATATAAATGTATATCTATATATATATATATATAAATGTGTGTATACGAGTATACTCGTGTATACTCGTATATATATATATATATATATATATATATATGTGTGTGTGTGTGTGTGTGTGTGTGTGTGTGTGTGTGTCACAAAAACATTAAATGGATAAAACATTTGATGTGAAATGCCAGAGATTTTAAGGGGGGGAAAAACGTTATTTTCCCCAAAAACAACCTCTGAATGTTTTCTCGAATTTTAAAAATAAATGCATATAAACGAACTTTGATTCCAGTCCGAATATCTATAGATGTTCATTTTAGCTTGAATTAATAAAAATTCTAACTATCAGAGCTCGAATTGTAATTTACGCTAAACGAAATACGGAGTTCATTAAGATGTTCCTATTTATATGGGAAATTAATTTACATCAATAGTCCTCTATCCATCAAGAGCTTTATGTGTTTCTTCCCTTATAACAGAGCTCTAAATTGCATTTCCGATGTCTGTTAAAAGCAATAATTCTCGAGATGCACCTGGAAACATGCGGGTTTTTTTTTTTCACTCGCAGGGAATTATTCCTATTTGTTTTCCTCCCACAAATGTCGCCAAAGAGTGAATATCGCCACTTATTGGCACCGTCTTTCTCCTGCATCAATTTCAGGATCATTACTTGCTCCATCGTGCCAATAATCTCCCCCAACTCTTCTAGGCATGTAATTGCAGACTAAGAGGTGTTTGCAATTTGTCGCTTCCAACACACTAAGAATGGTCTTATCTCTCGCATGTCGTGACGTCACAATCTGCACGCAACATCGCACCTCCGTTGGTGTCGGTATATCGCAGCCATCGCGTTTATTATACCCGTGAATGCTTCATAAGTATTATAACAAGGGGGTGGGAGAGAGGAAATGCAGACAATGCCTACACGCCTTACGATTCTAAATCTTCTAATATACCTTTAACGACTCGGCATCTTTTTAATCTGAGCCGTTTCAGCATTTTCGAAAGGAGAAATGGAAAATTTAGAAAGGAAGTAGACGAAGTGCCATTACATAGAACTGAAAGCTTTGAGCTTATTTTACTCCAAAATATGAAAACTTAAGATTCTGCTCAAAAATGTGTTTACAATTTCAATAAGACATATTCACACGTTAAGGGGATGGTGGACCTTTCAAAACGATTTTTGAAATTTTTACCACAGAGATATGAAATTTTGTATATATATTCATTAAAGTATAACAATATTAAACACCTTATAAAATTTTATAAATATTTTTTAAAAAATATATTATAATTAAAAAATTTTAATTAAATTACCCTTCTTTAAAATGCTCCTTGCGACTCAATTTTAAACTTTTCCCCCCTTAATTTTGCATTTATATTGCTTATAAATACTTTCTGAACAAAGTTATGTATTTTTTTGTACTTCCGTTGAATAGTTAATTTTTAGAAAATATTTTTTTGCTTGTACTCTGAATTTTCGCGAAATTTTTGTACTTTTCTACACTAAAGTTAAACTTTTATAACCTAAATGACCTCGAATCCTAAAATGGATACATAACTTTATTTTGATGTATTACAGGAATCTTTATTATAAATTTCATAAAATTTCGTCAAAAATTATGACGCGAGGAGCATTTTAAAGACTTGCAAATCTGGAAATTTCTCATTTTGAGAAAAAGTCATTTAAAAGATAATTTTTTATCTACCTTTAATACTTACTACTCTAAAGCCACCAATTTTTCATTTTTCTTTTCACTATACATTTTAAATGCATTTCATTCCAATATTTACATGCTTTTAAAATATTAATACACCCCCAAAAAAAATTCCAATTTTTGCTCGATTTTTGGTAATCTGAAAGTCTACCATCCCCTTAAAGGTAATTTGTAAAAGAGAAGGAAGTCATCTATCGAGTTGTTATGGACCTCCCTGGGCAATGCATGCCAAGGAAACAACAAAATAGTATATGCACACTATACCAACTGCAGAGTCCAGGGAATCTAACTTTGACCGTATATATATATATATATATATATATAATATTAATGAATAATATTTATCTTCTTAAGTAATAATAATAATAATAAATAATAATATTTTACTCTTAAGTTATAATAATAATAATACAATATTAATTTTGGTTTATATGTTCTATAACAGTCTCTATTGTAAGTCTGCATCTGTGTTTCCATTAACTCCATAGTTGCAAGGATTGGGGACGTCAGTCTCCTTGCGGTTTCCTACTCTTAACTTCAACAGTGTCTAGCGCCAGGCTTGGTGTTCTTTGATTGAGCAACTTTTTATCCATTCCCTCTGTTTCTTATGGATTGTTCGGTGTCTAAGTATGTTTATTGGTTAGATCATACTTATCAGAAACAATCCATTGGTTTTTAGACAGTATCGGCACCGCTGATGATGAGATGCTGTCTAAAACCTTTTAAATACTTATCTTTTCATGCTTTTAGATTCAGGCTGCATAGTGTAATATAGCTTATGCTGGTTTTTCACTTTCAACTTTGTCTTATTATATATATATATATATATATATAAATAAATAAATATATATATATATATGTATATAAATATGTATATATATAAATATATATATATATTTATATATATATATATATTTATATATATATATATATTTATATATATATATATATATATATATATATATATATATATATATATATATATATATATATATATATATATATATATATATATATATATATATATACAATTTAGGAACGTCTGCTCCAACTCCTTTAAAATTAGGCATTATTCCAGAAGCTCCAGATTTCTAGACTGCCCCTTATACTGAAAGTTATGTTTGGAAGAATCAACTCTTTTAATGCACAATAACACTAAATACACATATGTTGGAGGCAAGGGAGTAAGGAGATGGCATCTGGCACAGTGTATTTCTCACGTCGGCAAAACACCTCCTTAGTCACTTACTCCTTCACCTCAGTTAAGCCTCCGCAGCATTCATCTTCGACTCTAATTGCCACCGCAACTCGACGGGACTGTTTTTTTTTCTTCTTTTCGACTTTAGCAGATTTGTCACCCCCAGAAAGCGGTGTAAAGTTTCAAACAAGGGTGGTCCATCATTAACTTTGCCTCTCAAACTACGTCCCTATCTGTCCCCGAGCAGGAAATAAAAAATAAAAATAAAAATAAAAATAAAAAATACATATATATATATATATATATATACCTCCCTCGCTAAAACGGTGCAAAAGGAAAAGAAAAAAAAAATGTCAGCCCGTCTGTCAGGGTGGTTGGTAAATTATTGGTGACCCTGTTAACTCCCCCGAAATTCTTCTCAAATGGAGCATAAATGTGTCATTTTCCAAAAAAATAAATGCCGAGGCCGTCTATTTTATGTTACATGTGTTATTGAGGTGTTTATGCAGCAGAGGACTCCGAGACATTCTTTCGGGGCTGTGTAAGAGAGTTGTTAGGGCATGTTAGGTATATACCCTTTGCTTTATGGCCCCGTTTCTGTCATTGTGCTTGTTACATATTTTGGGTCGTATCTAATAAGCGCAAGTATTACATTTCAAGACCGGAGTTTGAAGTTCGGGATTAACCTACGGACTTATGCATCAACATGTCCTGGAGAGATTATCAAAATTCTTCATTTCTCTTTTAAGCAGGAGAAATAAAAAAACGCTCATGTATGTGGCACGTGCATGTAGGGAATGTAATGGCGTCTGTAATGAGCTGCTAGCATAAAAAGTTAATGTCAAGGCTTTTTTTTATGGAATGGGTCGTATTGTCTAGTATTTAACCTTTTCCTTACGGAGTGGGATAACATTTATCCCAAGAATACGGGCCCAAGACTCAATGAATGAATATATATATATATATATATATATATATATATATATATATATATATATATATATATATATATATATATATATATATATATGTATATATATATGTATATATATATGTATATATATATATATATGTATATATATATGTATATATATATATATATGTATATATATATGTATATATATATATATATATATATATATATATATATATATATATATATATATATATATGAAATTTCAGCGTAATGAGCCCTGTAAGCTAAAAGTTAATGGATATATTCGTCATATGAGGGAAGAACATCGAGGAGAATTAAAAAAAAGAAGAAAATGAACTCCAGGACAGTAATATTAACCCTTCAGCGGGCGCTGAAGGGTTATTTAAATTTTGGTATTATTTATTCATTATTAGTATTATGACGTCAAAATGACGGGTTACCTTCTAGTAATACAATATTTATCGCCTATATCCGTACTGAAATCAAGCTCGCTTGCTAGAACAGTACAGACAAAAATTCCTCATCTGAATTAGGACCTTCAGCAAGGTTAACTCTATTATTAAAAGACACGCATTTCTGCTTCTCTTTTAGAGTTCCGTGGAAGATGAACATTCTTTTTTTTTTTTTTTTTACCTTTTCTTCCACCCTCCTACCTAAATCCCTCGCACCTTTTTTTCGTCATCTCAACGACATTCGCTGCTGAATCAACGGGAAGGCCACTTTGCTTTCATTCCTCTTCGAAAATGACGTTCGATAAAGTTATCCAACCCATCACAAGGGCCCCGGTCGCTTTATGTTCTGGCTCATCGATACATATTTATCGAAGCCATCTGCGGCAATAAAAAGAATGAGCTTCCCTTCGCCCGAGTCAAGAGCACTCGCGGAAGAATGGAAGCTCGTCGCAGACTGAATAAGGGGTCGGCCGACTCCCCTTTTCTCATTCGATTCCGGGCGGGGTGAGGTTATCAGAGCCACTTCACGCCGTGTTTGCATAAATCGACATCGCCTTTTGCGGGTCCTTAATCCTGTCAGGCAGTGAGAGGAGGGATATGTATGGGATATGTATTCCCTATCTTTTCATCCCCCGGGGTTCTGTTCACGCCTCTGTTGTGGACATGTTTTCCAAAATCCTTTTTGGGAGGCAGTGATCTGCCCTGGAAGTTTTCATTATTTCTTTATTTGAGGGGGGGAGGGGAGTTTAGGTTGAAGTGGTAGGGTGTGTGTGTGTGTGTGTGTTAGATGCTGAATTGTGATAGGCAAGCTTATCTCTAGGGTTGCTGAAACATTTTGATCAAGATCATGGGGATTATTTATTATTCATTCCTGTTTGTTAGGGAGGGAATGGAGTAAGGATTTGGATTTTTATGGGAGTGGGGAAAAAAAAAAACCATGAATTAAATGTGCATGGGTGGCGAAAACAATTGTCATGTGAGAATATAAACGCTGAGAGACACAGTTTGATAGCATTTGAATTTAAACGAGTTGTGGCTAATGTTTTGAAGTCTTCTTCAATTCCTGCATATTTCATGGAAGTTATTTCTTTGAAATGCACCATTGGCATTCAAAACTGTTCAAAGTAATTATCTACTCTATTTAACTTCCAAATGAATTGTAAATTGTTATACATACAATCAGGCCCTAATTTTCCATTATGTCCGGTAGGCTCAGGCCTAGTGTCCCCCCCCCCCCCAAAAAAAAAAAAAAAAAAATTTGTTTTAAAAGAAAAAATTCCCAATTCAAATTTGTTTTTATTTTACCTTTTTTAATAGCAATTTTTTATATACCCTTTCAAATTTGATTGATTGGTTCATCATATGTATAGTTATATGTATAGTTCATCATGTATATTATAGTGTATACAAGAGATCAATAAGTTTTTTTGGTTGCATTGTATTTGTGTTTTAATGATGAAGTTAATATGTTGTATTGTTTTTTGTTATTTGATAATGTTCTAGGCTCCTACGCTTCAAATAGCCAATTCTTGGTAAAATGGTACTTTCACAATCATTCATGATTATTCTTTTTTTTGTTCGTCAATTTTGGAAATTTTATGCCCACATCAGTGTTAGGGGCCCCCCATCCCAATTTGCGCCTATAGTCAAGAATTTTATAAATCGGGCCCTGCATACAATTGACGTAAAAGTATTTCAGTTTAATTCTTCATAGCTGAAAAGTTTCTTAAGTTACACCCTAATAAGAGAAGTCCTTTTCCATCTCCGCCGGACGATGGCCGAATAGCTAGGGAGCTGGCATTCAGTATCGGAGTCTGTGGGTTCGAGTCCCACTCTTGGCATGGATGTTTGTAGCCGTTCGGAATCGGCTTTAAGCTGTAGGTCCCGGTCTCCAGCTTACCCAGTAATCACAGACCCAGGTTTAGCATTTGTTACGAGTTAGTTCCCCAGCTGGCCAAATACGAGAGCGGAATCACTCTAAATTGTTAGAGGTGACAAACTACAGTGTGACAATTCTTGAGTTATATGGAAAAAAAAACTTCATAACTTTTGAACCATTGGCGAGATTCAGTGAACACTTGGCAGTTGAATGCAGGGCATGTTGGTAATTTTTTTGAGCATGCGCACAAGCATTGTTGTTCATTTTTCGTTGAAAATGTCTAAATACAACATTTCTGAGCTTATATCCATCGTCAAGTCCTACTATTCGAGCAATAACAGCCTGATTGCGACTCAAAAGAAATCATCGGTCCGATATTCATTGAAGGCACGGTGACTGCTGAACGATATGTCAAAATTTTAGAAAATTATCTCATCCCTATTATCCAAAGTGTCCCAGATTTCGAAAAAATGAGGTTCATGCAGGACGTAGCACAACCCCATCGGACCAATAGAGTGTTTGAAGTCTTGGAAGAGCCCTTTGGAGAGAGCATTCTGGCTTTGGGGTACCCAGAGGTCACTGGAATGGGAATCGCTTGGCCGCCATATTCTCCTAATCTCAACCCTAGTGACTCATTTTTCTGAGGCAATACTAAAAGACAAAGTTTACGCAAATAACCCCGAAACTTTCGCCGAGCCCAAAACAGCCATTCGGGAAGTCATCGAAAGTATCGATGTCGCTACACTTCAGCGAGGTTTGCAGAATTTTGCTCTGCGCCACGTCATAGCCATTGATGGAAAGCATATCGAACATGTCATAAACTAAATCCGATTATCTGTAGTTACTTTTCAAATTTAAATAAGGTTTTTGAACTCAGTAGTTTTTTTTTAAATTTAATTTTTTTTATTTCATATAGCTCAATAATTGTCACCCTGTTTGTACAGGCAGTCCAAGAATTTTCGGAATTATTTTCTCTGCAGAGCACTCTGCCATGCAGAGGAGCCCCTATCAAGGGAGGGACCTAGGTCGATGGCAGTTTGGTAAGCTAGAGATCCTTCAAACTGATTTTAAAATATAACCCTCACGCTTTCTAACGACCATCAGCTACGGCCAGGATTGTATCAGTGATTTAATATCAGTGATTTATTCCCTTTCCTATTTTTTTTTTTTAATATTTCACATACATTGAATATATGTAAACATACAGGTTTGTAATTGTGATCTTGCTTCTTCGATGATTAACTCTCGAGTCATATTAACTGACATGTTGTGGGCATTAAAGTCACCTGTCACGCCCTTTTTATCAAGCCCTTACAAAGTGGTTAAGAAATACGACTCCACCAGTATTAGCGAACAGACACATTTCCGCTAGCATCTCTCTCGTTGGAGCCTTATCAGGTAAATCGATCATTGTCGGATGGGATCTCCAAATACATTCTCGCACAGCCCGCAGATTCATTACTTTATTGTGGCTGAAATGAGTTCTCCAGAGGTCGTGACATCAGTGTCTGATTCATTTGGAATAGTAACGTTGCAAACAAAAGCGTCCAATTTGAAAAGCCAGTTCAGGGTCGAGTGATTTACTTCGCTAAATAGAAGATTCGCTCATGTGGAGGGGTAGATTTCCGCACTTGAAAACTTGCTCCAACTTGAGAGACAGCTGTTTTTGGTATTGAAGGATTTATTCTGAAAAAAAAAAAAAAAAACTGGATTAAGGCAAACCTACCTTTGAGGCACTCCTCTCTAAACAAACCCAGGGCCATATATTAGATGCCAACAGACCAAAAATGTTGCCAGAAGTCTAAAACTAGTATTAATTAGATATTGTAATGTTTAAGTTATGGGAGCGCCATCCCCATCATTACAAAGGACCTTCATGTTGCATTATCTCATTACACGTTTCACTTAATTAAACTTATTATTATTTGAGTTAATTCAATACCAAAATTTAAATGAAACAGCCTTGACGGAACGTTGAAAATCGAGTTAAACTCGACATGTTTTACAAAGTCATCAAGCGCTTTGTTTTACAAAGGAGTAATTTGTATCCTCTTCAATATAGGTATAAACTGGCTCTGTGACACCTAAACTTTCCTGTTATACATTTGTTTGTTTACACGCATAGTTCTGATTTTTTTTCAGGACGCTACTGTTATCTCAAGTAATATCGAACACTTTGAAAATTTAACTCTTTTTCGTAAATCTTTTTCGTAATAAAAACAGAAGCTGTAGATAATTAGAGGAGTAATTAAGCAGTGGAGAAATAGTAATTTAAGAAGTGAAAATATAATAATCAAAATTTTGACCCTCCCCCCCCAACACACACACATGAATGTATACAAAGTGTGTCTGTGGTGTAATTAATAACCTGTTACATTTCCAAAATATCCTAAATATATTTTACGCCATTAACCCTAATCTCTAATGGTAACTACGCGACAAACATTTCGGTACGAGATAGGCGGAAACTGACACTAGTCATGTCAGCTCTACATTATACCCCAAGCTATCATTAAATACAGTCTATTATTTAAAGAAGGAAACCACATCAGAGAAATAATTTTGACGCATTTTTTATCTAAAATCTCATGCTCTGGGAATTCCTACAGATTCTTTTAAAAAAGAACGTTCAGTGTCATGCCAAGAAGCTTTTTTTTTTTTCTTTAGTTCCAGTTTCCCGTTTACCTATGGAGAAAATGTTTCTAATGACTGTCAACTGGGATTTAAAGATTTTTTTAAAAATTAATTGTACTCTGTAATAGAGAAAGAACCTTTTTTTCATTCTTTAAAAGAAACAAAAATAACATTTTTAAATTTGAAGAATTCTGGGGAAGAAAATGGGGTATACTGTGTTTTAAACGCATATACTTTCCTTTTCAAATTCCTTTCCTTTTCAAGAAGAAATTTCTAAAATGAGCAAGCCAGAAGAGTTAACAAATTTCTGTCTCTATTACGGGGTGCAATATATATATATATATATATATATATATATATATATATATATATATATATATATATATATATATATATATATATATATATATATATATATATCAAGGCCGCCCACAAGGGGGGCAACTGGGGCACTTTGCCCCAGGCCCCCAACTGCCGGAGGGGCCCCAAAAAATTTAAAAAAAATTTATTTATTAGATTTCCTCCGAAAGAAAATTCTGAAATTTGTACCGTACTTCAGAATTCAAAATAATCTCCTGAAAAAAGGCCCCCCCCCCCCCAAAAAAAAAAAAAAAAAAAAAAAAAATTATTCGATTAATCATATTTCTTGGGGCCCCCAACAGAAGTTTGCCCCAGGCTCCGTAAAGTCTCTGGGCGGCCCTGATATATATATATATATATATATATATATATATATATATATATATATATATATATATATATATACATATATATACAGTGCCGTATCTAGGCAGGTGCAACTTCCAAGTGGGCACCCACCCAGGGCCCACTTGGAAGGGGGCCCAAAATGCTGTAATTTTTTTTTTATTATTTTCCCAAACCTAATTAATTAAGGGGCCCAAATGCAAATTCTTGCCCAGGACACATGAATGGCTAGTTACGGCACTATATATATATATATATATATATATATATATATATATATATATATATATATATATAGATAGATAGATAGATAGATAGATAGATAGATATAATCTTTAAACTGAAGTTGACAATCATCGAAAAAAATTTCTCATTAGGTTAACATCGAAGTGAGCGAATTCAACATGGCTACTACTAAGCAGCTTGAGTATCGAATTAATTCCCCTTTTTCTTATCCACGAATTAATTGTAACCTTAGATTGACTTCTTATGGGACTTCAGACGTTCGATGCCCTTCAATATCAATAGCGGAATCGAGAGAATATTCCCCAAAAATCGATTAAAGATAGGCAACTCCAGAGTTTTCATCAAATCTATAGACACTGGTTGAGATTGAGTCACTCGTAGGGCCTGTTCACATAGAATCCGTCAGCGTGAGCGTAAAAATTTTTAACCACTCATTTTTATCAATCATTGACCCATTTAACCAATCTGCGTCAACTGAATCTTTAACACTGATGGACGCTATGTGAACCGGCTCTTAATTGTTCATACACAAATGAGGCGGTGAAAGGCAAAGTGGTGTAAGTCAATAAGTCAAGTGGTGTAAGTCAAAAGAGTTTAACTGCAAAAACTACAAAAATTTTTATCATAAATTGAACAAATTATACTTCATAACAATTACTAGAATATTGCAAATAATAACTATTTACAATTCCACTATAAATTGAACATGGAGATTACATATTTGCCCCCAAATGAAAAAAGTTTAAAATGTGACTGACACCACTTTGCCTTTCAACGCCTCAAATGTAGAGTTATATTCTAGGGGGGCCTGAAATTCTTTCGATATTGGGGGGGGGGGGGGGGCTCCACGTGAAAAAACATCCCAAAAATAGCCAAACAGTGCTCACCTCTATTTTCTGGCAACCCTCTTTCCGATTTAGATTTTCGGAAAGGTCAAGTCAGTCCTTGCTCCCTCCACTCCAAGTGAGATCGTTATTCTCTCTAAGCTGAATAGGGTCCGACAGCTCGATATCCCATCCCAGACTGTCAAATCCCCCGTCCAATATTGTGCGTAAATCGGAAAAGGAGGGGGGATACGACTGGTTCAATCCCCCTCCCCATTGTTCCCCTAACACAACATTTTCCCGCCAATTGTTCGCTGCGATACGTCTGAATTAGGATTTTCGCATGCGAAAATGATGCCATTTGATGGGTCGCATGCGAAAATTATGCCATTTGGCTGACTCTGAATAGCCGCGAGGTGTTGCGTCAAAGAACTGTGGTGTGCGAGTGTGTGTAAAATTGTTTGTGTAAGGGATAATTTTTCGGAGATTTAAGTGAGGATAATTTGTAGGGTGCGGAAATGTAAGGAGAGGGTGATATTGATTTGTCCCGCTCGGGTACTATGGGCGTCTGCGTGAATTCAGAAGTTTGTAAGAAACCTCTTCACCCTTTTTATTATTATTATTATTCACGTAAATGTAGTATTCACGAGCTTTGAAAAGGCCGAGAATTTTAACATACAAGAGGCAATTTCGGAAAAACTAAGTCCTATTGTAAATGAAGAAATAGAATTTACACGTGTACTTCGTTTGGTTGTCGAGGAAATTGCTTTGAGGAGTAATTTTAACGTACAAGAAGCGAATTCAGAGAAACTAAGTCCTATTTTTCCTACGAAATACAGGTGTAAATTCTATTTCTGTAAATGAAGAAATAGAATTTACACGTGTACTTCGCTTGGTTGTCGAGGAAATTGCTTTGAGGAGTAATTTTAACGTACAAGAAGCGAATTTAGAGAAAATATGTCCTATCTATATATATAAAACAGTTCCGTAACTGACTGACTGACATATAACGCATAGACCAAACCGCTGGACCTAAAAGGACTAAAATTTTGCATGACGATTCTTCTTAGAGTGTAGGGGTGCACTAAGAAAGATTTTTTAAAAATTCTTCTTAGATTTTTAAAATTGCATTTTTAAGCTGTTTTTGTAACATTCTTTAACGTTTGCATTCAAAATAATAATCCGAGGGTTATAAAATTTATATCACAAGAAAGATCATAAAAGTGCTTTTAAAATTAAATCTTTTTGGAATCCTTACTTCCATTTTCTGATTTTTGGTGAATTTTTAAAGATTCATTTTTAGAATTTAATTTATTAAATGCTGATCACGTGGTTTCTTTTCTTGTGATACTTTAAACTAATTTTGCTTCACGTGCATAAAAATGAAATAGACAAAAAAAAATGATTTTTTTTTTCTTGCTAATGCGGCAGACGATTGGACATTATCCAAAAAATATTAAATTACAGTAAAAGAAATGTTCCTCGAATCATACTATATTCTTTAGTATGTTCTATAAGATTTAATTTGAATATTTTCTTCTTCATTATTTTGTCTATAAAATATCCGTTACGATTTTTTTATAAATATATTTTTTCGTTTTTTCTACATCAATTGCATACATTGATCGTTGTATTTATTATAAATATATCTACATTTTTTTTGGCATTAATTGCATACATTGGCCGTTGTAATTAATTTGAATGTACTTCGTAGCGAAGTACGGGTTTTCAGCTAATTGTAAATAAAGAAGTAGAACTTACGTACTTTGTTTGGTTATTAAGGAATTTGAGGAGATTGCAAGAATTTTAAAATATGTGATATTTGAACAAATGCGCCTAAAACTGAAAGACTGAAGAATCTTCCCAAGTAGTATTACTTAACTTTCCAGCGAAGCATAGAGACTCAGAATAAATGAGATGAGTTTGGGCCCCGCTAGTACAATGGACGGCGTTTCTTCAGTTTATGTGACATTTAAACATACTATATTTAATAAGGCTGTATCGTACCTTCTACATGTAGAGGAAGAACTGCATTTCTACATTTTTAACAATTTAAAGCCCTTTTTTAAATTGAACTCTAATTCTAAACTATAGAAGTCGTTTTTCTTTCCAGAGAATGCTAATTAAAAAATGCCTATTGTATTTATCTTGTAAATGCTAGGGTTGGGAAGTGAACTCGAATGTTTTACCCTGGGGTCTACCATGCCATCTCAACAATGTGAAGAAAATGAGTCATTTTTTAAAATTAATTTGTTAAAATTAATTTATGAATTTTCAAAATTAATTCACCCGTAATTTTGAAACGAAAGACACTGTTGGCCATGTATTTTTGTTATCATTATTGATTACAACGATACTAATTTTTTTTCCACCATTAACATGTGTCAAATGCCTCCAAGCGTTCTATAATCTTTCTTTTCACCATCTGTGTGTTATGGAAGATAATCGTCGGTCAGGACAGGGAATCAGATCTAGACAGGTGCTTTTTTTTTTAACTGAATCATTCACGAACTTTGAATATCTATAATTTTTTTAGGGAATAGAATTACTTAATATTTCTCCTTCATTAACAGTAAAAGAGGCGGCGTAGGTAAGCCTAGGCCAGTGACTAGCGCCCGGAAATTTTGATCGTAGCTGACAAAGAGAGTGAATTTGAGCTCTTTTATCTGCCTCTAGAGTTTGCAGCTCCACCCTTCACAGTTTCGCTCTTGTTGAATGGCCACACTCCTTAGGCGCCAATTGCTTGCCATAGCTTACTATGTAGGCTTAAAGCAAAATTATACATCTCCGGCGTACAGGAAGCCTTGAATTTAGGTTTCACTCTTGTTATGGCAAGGTATAGCCGACGAGTAAGTTGAAGGAAAAGGAATTCCCAACGCGAAATTTCTTTAAAGTTGTGCTGGAGACTTGACTGTCAAAGAAAATGCAGCCGGAAAGAGCAGTCATTGAGCTCACTTCGAAAAGAAACATTACGTTAAATTTCTTTCTTTTTTCATAACTATATAAGGCCTTTGTTATATTTCCTCAATTTAATCATCAACGGTTGGGAACAAACACATAACGAGTTGTGAAATCCAAATCCAGTTCAGCAGGTTTCTAAAAACGTGTGATCATTACATCAGCATCCCATGTTATTCTCATACCGAATAAACTTCCAAAGTCTATGACATCCAATCGAAATCACCTAAGATACAAATATATAAACGACCCAACCTTTCGGTTATGCGTTGTTAAAATAAAAAAAATAAATAAATAAAAACTTAAGGGGGGGGGGAACTTATAATAATTGTGTAACACACAACGAAATAGAATATCTATGAAATCGGATAATGAACAGCCATAAGGGCCATAACTATTTTTCTTATGGCTCTTCTACAGTAATAATCATTATAAAACCTATTCTTATTCCATATATCAATATTGGTAGGTAAGCTTCTGCGTATATTATTAAATTGACTGCATACTATCATACAGTGCTCCACCGATTGTTCAGCACCACAACAGCAAGTGCTACTTTTTCCGTGAAACCTGCTTAGATAACTACCAAATGACCCATGTCCAGTGATTGCTCGAAATCACCTAAATAATTCCAACACCATTTCATTAACTTCTGTGTTTTCCTTTCTCACAATTTATTGCGGTTTTTCCTTCTCTATAAAACATGGATGGCTAATATTATGCAAAATGGTTTTTAAACGTTAGGAGAGCAAATCTCGCAATTAGAAATATTTACGATACATCAGAACATTTTATTTCAAAAATTTCTACATAGTATGAATATTATATTGGTAGGACATAAATACTCTTAAAACATAAATACGCAAAGATGTCTTTTTTTTTCTTACTTAAAAAATCATAATGGTAACTTTTTTGAAATTAGATATATATATTCGATACACATCAGCGCAATTTATTTTTAAAATTTCTATATTTTAATATTATATTGATAGGATGCTCCTAAGAAATAAACACGGAAAGATATTGTTTTTCTAACTTAGAAAAAAAAAAAGGATGAAGGCTTGCTTTTCAAATAAGTCTTCTAAACACGGAGCGCTGAAATTTAGAACACGATCCCTGATTCTGTATGAAAAATTTTCCCTAACACATGTGTTTCCAACCCACGGTTTTATTCAATTAAAATAATATTTTAGCGAATTTGCTCGAAAAAAAATTGTCAATTTTTGTTTACTATGAAATGTCGGGCAGTTATGCTTTTTAAAGGAAAAAGTCTCATTCAAAAAGTAATCTCAGTTCGTTAGAAATCTACCTACTATCTATATCTGGTGGTAAATGAAAAACGTGCGGACTTGCATACAGTGTACAAATTCTAAGCGTCTTCCATCAGTTTGTGTTGTCAGTATTGGAATTACTACTGTAGTTTTTCCCCACGGAATAAAGCAATTTTATATAGGGAAAAGTTTCTATTTTTATTGTTATATAATTCTGAATCCATACGGTGGGTGCATTATTTTTCTTCAGGTTTTTTTTTTCTGTTCTGCTTTTGCTCTGACACACCTTTCACTGAGGGATGAATGTTTCTTAATGTTCCTTATTTCTTACAAACTTCCTTTTAACGTAGAATTACGTTCCTCCATACCGGTCCTCCGGAAAGGAAAATTTCAGACGCTAAAACCGTCCGTCCGTACCTCGAGAGTTATAATTTCGGCAGCTCGCCAAACCCAGTCTGTATCGCCAGGGCCCGACTTAGCCCAATTGGGGCCCGGGGCAAAAACTTCTTTGGGGGCCTCCCTTTGCTTCACTACTTCAGTAATGAAGAACTTAATACTTATTACTAAACTTTCTATTCGATTTGGGGGCCCCCTCTGATGTGGGGGCCCGGGGCAACTGCCCCGTATGCCCCTGCCTTAGTCAGGCTCTGTGTATCGCTTGGACCAGCAGTAAACGCATAAACAGAAAAGTACCAAAATGCTTCAAAATTTTGAAGTACATATATGTATATATATATACATTCGTACATGTATATAGATACATATATACATAACACATACATACATGTATACATACAAAAGACATAAGCAACGACAGGTAATCCTACGTTAATAACCAGCCGGTAGTTTCGTTAGAAGAGACTACCTGAATTTTTTTTCGTTTTTTTTCGTTAAATTAAACGTTTAGTTGGAATTTAAATTAAGTAAAATTCATTTTAGTATTTTTTCTTTATGTCTTAAAAAAACTATTTTAATGAAAATATGAAGGGCGGGAAGGGGGAGGTCTCAGGATGCGTGGAAACCATCGAAGGGGATCGAGACTCGCAAAAAGGCTGGGAAACACTGCCCTAACACTTTGACACACTCTCGATTGCCAAAATAGTGCGACCACTCGCGCCATCTATTTGAGATTATTGGAACTACTCTCCCTCCGTTTCGCTTTATTGTCAGCGAGTCCCCGCGGGTCGCAGTGATTTGTTAGCGGCGTGGGTCTGTCCGCAACGGTTACCGCTTCGTTAACTTCTTATTAGCCCTGTGATTGAGCGGTGTCTGGCAGAGAACAGCCATGTGCGCTCTGGGGACTGCGCCGGAACGAGGGGTGGTCTTGATATTGGGAAATATTTATCGTTCGCTTGGTGGGAGTTAAAACGGAACAGGATAAATTTAAACTGAAGGGAAAAAAAGAATTGGCGGGATTTATTCAGAGAGGGTCCAAAATAAATTAATAAATAAGAACGAAACTGACTTCAGACAATAAAGAACTTTTAGAGGGACCCGACGACTTGAAGCCCAGGAATGGCAAAATCAACGGTTTTGATTTCAAATTCAAGGAGAAGAATTTGCGAATATTGTTCAATAGAGAAGTTCTTTGAAGAGTGGTTTGAAACCAGGGCTCGATTTAGAAAATTCTTGACTATAGGCACAACTTGGGATGCCCCCCCCCTTCCTAACAATGATGTAGGCGTAAAATTTCCAAACCTGATACGCACACACACACAAAAAACAATAATAATCATGAATCATTGTGAAAGTACCATTTTACCAAGAATTTGAAGCGTAGAAGCCTAGAACAGTATCAAATAACAAAAAGCAATACAGCATATTAACTTCATCATTAAAACACAAATACAATGCAACTAGAAAAACTTAATCCCTTATATACACTACTAGCTGAAAACCCGCGCTTCGCTACGGAGTACATTCAAATTAAATACAACGGTCAATGTATGCAATTAATACCAAACAAAAAATAAATATATATATTTATAATAAATGCGACGATCAGTGTATACAATTGATGCAATATATATATATATATATATATATATATATAAATAAATCGTAAGGGATATTTTTTTTGATAATATCCAATAGTCTGCTGCATTAGAAAGAAACAATTTTTTTTGTCTATTTAGTTGTTACGCACGTGACGATAAATTTATCTAAAGTGGGAGAAAGAGAAATCACGTGATCAGCATTTAATAAATTAAATTCTGAAAATTAATCTTTAAAAATTCACCAAAAATCATAAAATCGAGGTAAAGATTCGAAAAAAATTTCATTTTAAAGGAATTTTTATGATCTTTCTCGTGATATAAATTTTATAGCCCTCAAATTATTATTTTAAATGCAAACTTAAAAAAAGTTACAAAATCAGTTTAAAAATTTAATTTTAAAAAAATCTAAGAAGAATTTTTCAAAAATCTTTCTTAGTGCACCCCTACACAATAAGAAGAATCGCCATGCAAAATTTCAGCCCTTTAGGTCCAGCGGTTTGGTCTGTGCGTTGTATGTCAGTCAGTCAGTCAGTCAGTGAATGAATGAGTCAGTTACGGAACTGTTTTATATATATAGATAACATACATATGATGAACTATACATATAATTATACATATGATGAACTTATCAATCAAATTTGAAAGGATATATAAAAAAAATTGCTATTCAAAAAGGTAAAATAAAAAAAAATTTGAATTGGGATTTTTTTCTTTTAAAATAAGAATTTTTTTTTTGGGGGGGTGGGGGGCCCTAGGCCCGGACCTACTGGTCCTAATGGAAAATCAGAGCCCGTTTGAAACTAAGAATAGAAAATCAAAAGTACGAATTAAATCTTGATACTTAGAACACATTTTATATAGCACATTTTATATAGCAAAGAGAACTGAAAACTGAATGCTACTTCTTTCTGAAGTCACTAGGTATCCGCCGTATTGGACTAGTCGAATACTAATTAAACATGTATGTTTGTTTAATATATGTTCAATCAGTGAGGCATATTTTTTCCTGCTGCAAAAAATAGTTCTCAGATAATCTGCTTTCATTTGAGAATACAGGCGAACCCCGTTATAACCAACTTCAAGGGACCAAAAGTTTTGTTCGCTTTATCCGGTGGTTCGCTACATCCAAACCGTTAAGAAAAATGCTAGAGTTCGCAAAATGTATAACTCATCAGTTGCAATGTGTATTCAATAATGATGTATTAAAAAACGATAAAATCTATTAAAAATGACCATTAATTAATCAAATCGACTAAAATCGATAACTGACACAATACAAATTAAATTACGTACAATAGGAAAACGGCGGGACCAAAATTTTCGTTCGTTATATCTGTGAGTTCGTTATATACCGGGCTCGCTATAACGGGGTACTGAAAAAAAAAGAAGAAAAAAAGGACTGGCGCCAAATCGTACAGAAAGAAATTCTATAAATTTCTATTTTTAATTCTGCTCTGGGCATTGGCGCACCCAAGATTTATTATGGGGGGGGGGGGGAGTTGAACGGATAAAAATATTTATAATGCAAATTCAATATTCATAACGCAATTTCTATTTCTTTGGGGAGGGGGGTGCAAGGCCCCTTAGCCTACCACCTGGGTGCGCTACTGACATTTATAAGATGGGATTTTTTTTTTTTTTATCTAATGCGGAGGCACTTGTAATCAAACATTCGCCCTTACTACACCGCAGTTTTACTGTCCAATTTATTGTGGGGGCACCATATAGGCCGACAGCATTACCCCCCTATGAAGGGACTACACGAACGGAAGCATTTTTCGTGGCTCAACGCCGGGATTCGATCTGAGCACCCTCAGCACCGCAAACCAGCGCGCTGTACCACATATATAAATCTGTTTTTAATAACATTATTGTAAATCAGTTAGTTCGTATAAATAGGCTATGTTCTAAAGACAATAGGATTAAGCATATTTTAGACTTGAAAGCTGTGCTAACACGGAATAATTACCCCGAAAGTCTATCCAAAAACATAATTGGTTGTTTTTGTTTGAATGAATAGTTTGTTCTGTTGCATTTAATAAGTTAAACTTAACAATAAGATAAAATAGAAAAAATAACTACTAAAAATAAAAAATAAAATAAAAATCATAAGTAAAAATAAAAATAATAATAAAAAAAAAAAAACTCTTAGTAATAATAATTAAAAACTAAATTATTAAGGGTATAATAGTCCTAAAATTTGGTAACCATAGTAAGTCTGTAACTGAGAATCCACTACCTCCATGGTTGCAAGTTTTGTGACGTCAGTCATCTTGCGGTTACATGTTCTTAACTTCCACTCTGTCTAGCGCCAGGCTTGGTGTTCTTTGGTTAAGTACTTTTATTCAATTTTTAATCAATTCTTCTGTTTTTCATGGATTGTACGGTGTCTGAGTGTGTTTGTTGTATAGATCATACTCATCGGAAACAATCCATTGGTTTTTAGACAGTATTGACACCGCTGATGAAGAGATACTGTCTAAAACCTCTTCCATACTTTTCTTTTCATGTTATTTGTTCATGGCTGCAAGTAGTTTTAGGGCTATTACTGGTTTTCTCTATCTTCTATTTCTTATATATATATATATATATATATATATATATATATATATATATATATATATATATATATATATATATATATATATATATTTATATATATATATATATATATATATATTTATATATATATATATATATATATATATATATATATATATATATATATATGTATGTATATATATGTATATATATGTATATATATATATATATATATATATATATATATATGTATGTATATATATATATATATATATATATATATATATATATATATATATATATATATGTATGTATAAATATACATATATATTATTTTTTTTAATACAGTTAAAACATTTCGGTAAGAAATATCAGTCATTTATCAGGGAAATTATTAAATACTAACTTCTTTACAACCAGGACCTGAGACAGTTATTTTATATGTAAGTTTTATGTGTATTTTTTTATGTAAGTTAATTAATTTCCCATGGAAAAATCTCATGCTTGGCAGTACAAGAATATGAACTCCAAACACACCATTGCACTGAATCGCGGCCCCCTAACAGTACAAATCCATTTGCAACACCACCGTCTCGAACCCTCTATTCATGTGCACCGAATCAGGATGTTCGATTTCTGATGGAGAGGTTTCAGTAGCGAGGGGTAGATTGGACCCTCGCATTCTACGGATTTCCAACGCTTTACTTCATAACGTCGTTCAGAACGACAAAAAGGCGGAGGCAGCATATGGTTCTTTATTCATGGGGATCAGAAATTGTTCTCTTCTTGTTTGATAGGGGGGGAAGGGAACCTCACTCTGAATATTATCTGCATCATCCATTGGCCAGGCAGGGGAGGTTAATTCTTCCTTTTTATGCGAACAGAGGGGAGGGGATTTAATTTTTATTCGAATCTGCGTTCGTGGTGGGTCCTTTGTTGGGAGGCGATGAAAGATAAGTGGCAGCTATTTAAAGGGAATGTGTATCATGGCTTGGCAATACATTCGGAAGTGATTGATAAATAATAGCTTTGCCTCTGGGGGAGCAGCATTTGCGTTTGGGAGGGTAGGAAGGGTGAACGAGCAGTATCACTGGCGCCTTTCTTTCGCTGACTTAACACATTAAGGCTGCTGTGTACTAACCCTATTGGATTCGCCCGCCTCAGTGTTTACCTATGGAGAAAATTTGTCTACTATTTACGGCTACATAAATGCCGGTAATCCAATGAGGATGGTATTTTTAGACAGCCTGAACTTTTCTGCACCTTGCAACAGGATTCATTTTATAAATTTCGTCCACCAAAGTAATTAAGGAGCGTTTAAAAAACACTATAAATTTTTCCCCCGGATAATTTAAATTTAAAAATATTATTTGCATTTTTTTTAAAACGAAAATTGCCTCAAAGTGTAAAACTTTCTCTATTACAGAGTATATATATATATATATATATATATATATATATTTATATATATATATATATATATAAGAGCTTGTCTGTTTGTTTGTCCGCTATAGAATCATAGACTGTTTCACCCACCGGGACCAAATTCGGCACAGTTAATGTTTTGGAAAAACGAAATTTGGGGCTCAATTAGTTTTTTTTAAATTAATTTTTTAATGTTTTTTGTGCCCGATAGAGGTGCGTCTACCCCCTGTGGATTCCCCTCGACCAGCTGCGTTTAGAGGGGTGGTTTGAGAATGACGGAGGGGGGGGGGGTCAAATTTCAATTGCTGGAGAAAGAGGGTTGGGAATGACCTTAAAATCAGACGAAGGTCCGCAGGCTCAAAGTTTCTTTCTTTCTTATTGTTTGTATATCATTTCAGTAGAAACGTGCTAAGCGCATTCTGTCTGGCCAGATGAACACGATGAGCGGGAGTGCAGCCCAGTATTTTTTTGATGGAATGCATGAAATATTTTATATCTATATATCTACCCGGGCAACGCCGGGCAATAATGCTAGTATATATATATATATATATATATATATATATATATATATATATATATATATATATATTTCAATCTAAGTCGGCAATCCTTGGACAATTTTTCTCCATAGGTTCACATTTAGGTGAGCGAATCCAATAGGGTTAGTACACAGCAGCCTTAAGGACCGGAGACGTGAATTAATGTCTCGGTATAGCCAGCGCTGGTGCACCGGAGACATGAATTAATGCCCAATAGCATAGTTAAAGCATGCTAGCTTTTTCTCGCAATAAAGACTTTTTTTGGTAAAAGTTTATTAACACTTGATCCGAATTATTATTTAATCCGAATAAAAATAGTTATCGATTAATGATACTTTTCAACAACATTTTCATAGAAAGACTTTCTTGTACAATATTCCGGCCAAACACGTACTTTCAACAAGTTTTCACTAAATAAATATAAAATTATTTATTACAATATTTCGACAATGTATGTATTTTCCTTTATAATATATTTTTTTTTTTTTAAAGTTACGTTACAATATACGCAGGGAACAACGGTTAGCTCTGCATAAAGTTGCCGGTCCTCAAGTTGTTAAAATTAATGCATTTATGTTTTAAGGATTCTTGTAAGGAATCCCGTACAATAGCGATTATCGTCGCACGTAGAAATAACAGGAGACCACCCAGCGCACGGCTTGTGTACATAATTGATTTAGACGGTCGCAGACAGACAATCGCCTGGCGACACAAAGCGCTGACGACAGGTCTCGGAACAGTAAGCCAGCTACAAAGGGAAGTAGCAGACCGGAGGCACCTAGCCGGCTGGGAATGTAACTGGACAAATAAAGAAGGCGTTTCCCAGGCCTTTCGATAACGTTCAGGGAAGGTATATAAAGTCCACGATCGCCGGTGAAGGGTTTAGTTAGTCAGAGTTAGTTAGAGATGTAGTGAGAGTAAAGTATATCCGAAGTCGAGGCAAGATGCTGCCGGATTGCTGCTGGGTTTAGAAAGACTTGAATGAGCGAAGCGACAACTGAAGCTTCGCTGTCACCTCTGACCTTCCGCGTCGATGCCGTGTGAACCCACGAATTTAATTTTTTGTTGCAAATATCCTGTATTTAATCGAGAAATGCAATTAATGGATAAAATGAAAAAACGCTGGCAGTCAGTTTTTTAAGGCGAAGTTCTTACAATCCCTATGATGGTTAAAGAGGCTGTAATGTTCAGATCTCTCAGCACGCAGCCCGCC
>OU015498.1:24990801-24995801 GCA_907164885.2 Dolomedes plantarius | reverse complement strand
ATTAAATTTTGTTTCAAAAAACGTGGAGTGAATGTTTCATCCTGATAATTCATATTTATTAAATGATTCATATATTCCTTTCCAATTATCTATCTGAATTTTCTTTTCATTCAGCTTCTTTAGAAACCTTTGTAAAAGTTGAATTTTATGCATTTTTAGTCACTATTAATTTTTATTTCATATCTTAAATTTCTAGTATCCTCCTTAAACGTTTTTGTCATGTATTTTTAATAAATCTTCAGTTATTTATTTATTTATTTTTTTACTTTTAAATCAATAGTGTGTGCCAGTAATGAACGCGTGAAAAATTTAGCTTTTCAACTTTTTAAACGAGTTCTGTCATTATTTATGAATGACTGATTCTTGTCTCCCTTTTAATCAGTCTCTAATGATAACTACTAAAAATCCCTAAGATTTAAAATGATTCTTTCATTCATTCATACTGTGGGATTTTTTTTTTCTAAACATACATTTTTAAAACTTTTTTTGTAATTAATAATTAGTAATGAACGCGGGAAAAATTTAGCTTTTCAACTTTTTTAACGAGTTCTGTCATTATTTATGAATGACTGATTCTTGTCTCCCTTTTAATCAGTTTCTAATGAAAACTACTAAAAATCCCTAAGATTTAAAATGATTCTTTCATTCATTCATACCGTGGGATTTTTTTTCTAAACATACATTTTTAAAACTTTTTTTTTTTTTGTAATTAATAATTTGAATTCATTTTTGAACAATTATTTATTCTTTTAATGAACAATTTATTTTTTTTTACAAGGGACTAAATTTCATTATATTTATATATGCACCCATGGAAGTTTTTTTTAAAAAATCTTTTATTACATAATCTCTTGGGGTATTATGGAATTTTCAGAGTGTGTGTTAATGTTATAAGTTACTAAATATTTCCTACAAACATTCAGAAAAAAGTCAGGTTTTATCTACAGGATCTTTTTTTTTAAAGTTTTTCATTAACCAAATAATAATGCAAAGACTTTGTAAAATAAATGGGAAATTTTAACGTTTCCGGCTATTCTCATTACTTGCCGACCTCTGTTTTACAGTGAAGTATCAGTACGGGAGAACTGTGAAATTTGACATTGTATATATCTAAACATTATCTGCATCAGATGAAATTCAGCTTTCACAGCGGCAGATAGAGGTGTACATCTTGGGTTTGAAAAAGTGCATGTACCGTGAATAATGGACTCAGCTTTCGGAATGCACTTAAAAACACTTGCAAATCTGCTGAAGCTTTGAAGAGAAACTGTCAAATGAATGCTTGATAGCGAACTGTCAAATGAATGCTTGATAGCGAACTGTCAAAAGCAGCCTCTTTGAAGTGAACTCTGCAGATATTATATTTGCTCTAACACGTGCATCTTTTTCTTTTTTTTTTTCTTCTTCAAAAACTCTCAATTTCACCAAATGATACGATGTATTTATTTTTAAATATAATCTTGCTTGTTTCCTTCCAATCATGTGAAAACCGGTTATATTATGTTCATCATGTATAGGATGAAATAAAAGTTATATGCACATTGTAATTGACTTTGTTCTTTTTCAAGGTTCCTTTGTTTATGTTAAACCAATCTATATATATAAAACAGTTCCGTAACTGACTCATTCATTCACTGACTGACTGACTGACTGACATACAACGCACAGACCAAACCGCTGGACCTAAAGGGCTGAAATTTTGCATGGCGATTTTTCTAATAGTGTAGGGGTGCACTAAGAAAGATTTTTCAAAAATTCTTCTTAGATTTTTTAAAATTAAATTTTAAGCTGTTTTTTAAACTTTTTTTACATTTGCATTTAAAATAATACGTTGAGGGTTATAAAATTTATATCACGAGAAAGATCATAAAAATTCCTTCAAAATGAAATTTTTTTCGAATTTTTACCTCCATTTCCTGATTTTTGGTGAATTTTTAAAGATTCATTTTTAGAATTTAATTTATTAAATGCTGATCACGTGATTTCTTTTTCTGGTACTTTCAATAAATTTATCGTCACGTGCGTAACAACTAAATAGACAAAAAAAACATTTTTTCTTTGTAATGCAGCAGACGATTGGATATTATCCAAAAAAAATAAATATTCCTTATGATTTTTTTATAAATATATATATATATAAATATTTTTTTACATCAATTGTATATATTGATCGTCTCATTTATTATAAATATATATATATATATATATTTTGGCATTAATTGCATACATTTACCGTTGTATTTAATTTGAATGTACTCCGTAGCGAAGCGCGGGTTTTCAGCTAGTTTTATACATATATCCTCTGAAAGATATTCATATATACCGTAAAATCTCGAGTATAACACGCACTTTTTTTTCACATTTTAGTCCGCAAAATTGAGAGTGCGTATTATACTCGCGTACAAAAAAACCCCCGTAGTTTTAAACATTGGATAAACGAACGTACAGCAGCTGTAAGACATTGCCGCAACACGGGTGTGTGCGCATCTGCACTCCGTAATTCATCCACCCGTTTACTAAGCAGGTATTCCTTTTAAACGAACGGAACTCACTTCGTATCGTCAAGTGAGGATGATGATGGCGATATATATTACGACGGCAACAATAATTGCGACATGGACGCAACAACAATAGATGAGCTGTATTCTAGTGAAAGTAATTAAGACTGATAATTTGACAGTATTGTTGCTTTGAATTAACAATTTAAGTTTTTTTCTACCGAATTTGACGTTTTCGTTTCTTTTTATTACGAATTTTATTTATGTTGATAAATATTTGTGCAATTTTTTAATAAAATAGTGAAAAGGTATGGGTGCGTATTATAGTCGAATTTTAATGTTTTCCGAAAATTTCGCGCAAAATCAAGCATGCGTATTATACTCGGGTGCGTATTATAGTCTATATTTTTCGGTACATTGTGTTGCGTATCTAACTAAACCTTACATTAGAGAACATTCAGAGATTTAGTTAAGCCGAGGCTCCTGAACATCCAAATGTTGCCTAAAATGTGAGTGCCATTCGATGCTCTTGTTACGAATTTCTGTTTAATTTTGAAAACAGTTAACTTCATACATGTGGTTCTGAAAATTTGACAAGCCATCAAACCGCCGGTAAAAGTAACACTTTTAGAGGACTCCTATTTTCAGCAATTTACTATTAAAGTCATTCGTTCATAAATTTCAATAACATCCAGAAATATTTTAATCATGAAAAAACAATTTGTGTTATAAAACTGTTGCAGTTATTAATTTTCCTATTGTAACAGTTTTTTTACTCTGCAATTTCGTAGATAATTGAACTAGTCCAAAAAGACGGCTGAACGATGGCCGAAAGCCTTGGGCGCTGGACTCTTTACGACAGAGCTCAGCAACCTTATATCTTCCACGGCACAACAACGTTTTTTTCGATAATTCCGCGGCACACCACAAGAAAAAGCTTGCAAATATATAAATTACAATAAATACGTATATGTTTTTATTAGATAAAAAACACAACAAAATAGCTCTATGTATCAAGATAATTATAATCATTTAAGTTTTATATAAATCATTTTGAACTGTACACCAACACAAGAACAAAAATATAAAATTATAGTTTACAAGTAAAAAAAAAATTTCTCTTTAAATTTTTATATTAAAATTTGTTTTTTGGTCTTTACTTAAGCCTAATAAATCAAAGTTAATTTAAACATAACTAATTTATTAATGAGATCTTTGAGATTGTTTTGATAAATGTGCGTTTTATATTTGCACGTTTTATATTTGGCTCTATAATAGAAAGAGCTACAGTTCATGGTCAATGCCCTTTAAATATGATCGTTTGTCATTTTCAATTAGAACCAGTGTCGAAAAACTTTGTTCGCATAAGTATGTCGTCGAAAATGGGAGCAAAATTGCAATGGCCTTGTCAGAAATTTGTGGATATTCTTTCATAACTGAAATCCAGAAATTAGACGCTCGAGCATACATACAATGTATGGCTAACAACATGTTTTTGTTTTGTGTATAATTTCAACCCAGAAAAATTACATATTAACAAAAAGTTAGAGGAATATTTTACTTAGAAAAATTTCTATTTAATGCGGTGGTTAATTTTTTTATTATCATAATCGATAAAATCACCGCGGCACAGTCAAGATCACCTCGCGGCACACTAGTGTGCCACGGCACAGCGGTTGCGGAGCACTGCTTTATGACACCACGGTAGGCTTGGTTTAGAGTATAGTAGCCGGTCGAAGTCGACTTAGAAATGTAGCTTCACGTTACTTTAGCTCAAGTGTTCCATAAGATGACCTTAGGGATTCAAACCAACCAACAACGCTAAAAGTCTGTCTGTATTTCAATGAAAAAATAAAAAATAAATATCATTACGAAAAAAAATTTTTGTTTATGCCTGGCAATTGAAGCAGAGTAGTAATGTGAGTAAAGTTTATAACAGATGAACGTCGTTTATAGGTCTAAACCCCTGGAATCCCTGAGAGTAAAAAAAAAAGTGCAAAATTATTTCGGTTAGACGAAACTTAGTTCCTGTGACACAATTAGAATCAGCAAATAGAGTAAGTTTATTAGATGGAGATATAATTTCCGAGAGAGGGGTGGTGAAAACCTAAAAGAACTGTTAGAATCTGTAGAAATTACCTTTTCCGACCGATTTTTAACAAAAAACGATTTTTAAGCAACTTGGGGTTGACCAGACCCCACCCCATCTTCGAGGTTGCGCTAAACTAATCCTGAAATTTTATCTAGGCGTGCGTTTCCTACAGTTTCGAAAATTGTTATTCCTTGGGTAAAGCAGTTATGCACACACACACACACACATATATATATATATATATATATATATATATATATATATATATATATATATATATATATATATATATATATATATTATATATATATATGGGGAGGGAAAGTGGAAGGACAGATTTACCGGTAAAAAATATCAAAAAAAGAAAAAAACTTATGGTCTCAGTTCGAACAAATACATTAGAGCCAAAA
>OU015498.1:24685801-24985801 GCA_907164885.2 Dolomedes plantarius | reverse complement strand
CGAAAATTTTGGTCCCGCCATTTTTCCCATGGTGCGTAATTTAATTAGTATTGTGTCAGTATAATGTAATCGATTTTAGTCGATTTAATTCATTAATGATCATTTTTAATAGATTTTATCGTTTTTTAATACATCACTATTGAATACACATTGCAACTAATGAGTTATACATTTTGTGAACTCTATCATTTTTCTTAACGGTTCGGATATAGCGAACCACCGGATAAAGCGAACAAAATCTTTGGTCCCTTTAAGTTCGTTATAACGGGGTTCGACTGTAGTATATGTGGTTTACATAGTCACTTTTAAATGGTGTTGACGGTTTCAGAGTCCTTTTACAGGCAATTCTCTGTAGATGCCGAAATTCTTTCCTTCATCTGTTTTATAGGGCTAAAGACAATCACTTCATTATTACAGACTAACATATTACAGTATATTCCGAATAGACTCTAATAGCGCCTAAGCCACACTAAATCAATATATATTAAAAACATGTATATTTTATCACAGAAATATATTTCATATATTTTGTATTCACATGTATTATAGAGATGTCTAAAATTTCATGACTGAGGAAATCAATATAGATAAGTATTCCTTCTTAGGGCATAATAAAAGCGGGCTGTAACATTTTATATACCAATGCTCAGATACACAGATAAAATTTTAAAAAATTGTCATATACATTGACAATTTGGATTCATATACATTGTAAGCAGCTTGTTTTATAAATTTTACTTACGTAGTGCTTCTGTGTAAAACGTGTACATTTCTTAATTTACATTACGCGTACATTTTTCATGCTCTGACGTATACATTCCTGTATATATTTCTAAAAAATCAAAGAGAAACATTCCTGATAAATATTTATTACTGACTAGATGAATACCCGTGCTTCGCTACGGAGTACATTCAAATTAAATACAACAGTCAATATATGCAATTAATGCCAAAAAAAGGAACAAAAAATATTTATAAAAAATCGTAATTTTTATAGACAAAATAATGTAGAAGAAAATATTCAAATTAAATACAACGGTCAATGTATGCAATTAATTTGTATGTTTAATATCCTTAAAACATACTCATTTGAATTAAATTCTTAAAATAACTTCAATCTCAATTAGTCTAGTGGTTAAATTTGATCTTTTACCGTATTTTAATATTTCTTTTGTCCATTTATTTCGTTGTTATGCACGTGATGCAAAATTATTTTAAAGTATCTCAAAAAGAAAAGAAACCATGTGATCAGCATTTAATAAATTAAATTCTAAGAATTAATCTTTAAAAATTCGCCAGAAATCAGAAAATGGAGGTAAAGATTCGAAAAAGACTTCATTTTAAAGGAAACTTTTATGATCTTTCTCGTGATATAAATTTTATAGCCCTCAGATTATTGTTTTAAAGGCAAACGTAAAAAAGTTACAAAACAGCTTAATAATTTAATTTTAAAAAATGTAAGAAGATTTTTTCAAAACTCTTTCTTAGTGCACCCCTACAATCTAAGAAGAATCACCATGCAAAATTTCAGCCCTTTAGGTCCAGCAGTTTGGTCTGTGAGTTATCTGTCAGTCAGTTACGGAACTGTTTTATATATATAGATTAGACCACGGAGGTAGCTAGTCTTTTAGAGAAAGGATGACTCCGAATATAAAAGATACAAATTGATTCTTATAAAAAAAATACGCCATTATTTTGATTCATTTAAAGCAAAGAAGCTAATTTTATCCTTGACACATTTCCGGATGGCCTTTCTCGGCAGGAGATGGCAGCTTCATTGGCTTGGCATTAAAAGGATTGGTTAGGATCCCTCCAGCAATAAATGCATGCGTCCAATTAACAAGAGAGGCTCTGAAGTTAATGAGTTATAAATTTCCAAGTCAACAATCATTCGATTTATCAAAAATTCAATTTGTTTATCGGTCGAAACTGTTCAATCCATGTGTTTATCAGAACTTAATCACTGCAGATTTTTAGCCCTTTATTACTTTCCAGAATATTCGATAATTAAAAAAAAATCTATGAATATTTTTAGTATCTACTGAAAGTTTGTATTTGAGCGTAACGGATTTCTAAAAAAATTGTATGGATATTTTTAGTCTGTACTGAAAGTATGAGCGTATATGAGCGTAATGGATTCTAAAAAAATTGTATGGATATTTTTAGTTTGTACTGAAAGTTTGTATATGAGCGTAACGGATTTCTAAAAGAAATTCTATGAATATTTTTAGTATCTACTGAAAGTTTGTATATTAGAGTAAAGGATTTCTAAAAAAATTCTATGAATAATTTTAGTATCTACTGAAAATTTGTATATGAGCGTAACGGATTTCTAAAAAAATTTTATAAATATTTTTAGTATCTACTGAAAGTTTGTATATGAGCGTAACGGATTTCTAAAAGAAATTCTATGAACATTTTTAGTATCTTCTGAAAGTTTGCATATTAGCGTAATGGATTTCTAAAAAAAATCTATGAATAATTTTAGTATCTACTGAAAGTTTGTATTTGAGCGTAACGGATTTCTAAAAAAATTGTATGGATATTTTTAGTCTGTACTGAAAGTATGAGCGTATATGAGCGTAATGGATTCTAAAAAAATTGTATGGATATTTTTAGTTTGTACTGAAAGTTTGTATATGAGCGTAACGGATTTCTAAAAGAAATTCTATGAATATTTTTAGTATCTACTGAAAGTTTGTATATTAGAGTAAAGGATTTCTAAAAAAATTCTATGAATAATTTTAGTATCTACTGAAAATTTGTATATGAGCGTAACGGATTTCTAAAAAAATTTTATAAATATTTTTAGTATCTACTGAAAGTTTGTATATGAGCGTAACGGATTTCTAAAAGAAATTCTATGAACATTTTTAGTATCTTCTGAAAGTTTGCATATTAGCGTAATGGATTTCTAAAAAAAATCTATGAATAATTTTAGTATCTACTGAAAGTTTGTATATGAGCGTAACGAATTCTAAAAAAAATTCCATGAATATTTTTAGTATCTACTGAAAGTTTGTATATGAGCGTAACGGATTTCTAAAAAAATTCTATAAATATTTTTAGTATCTACTGAAAGTTTGTATACGAGCGTAACGAATTTCTAAAAAAAATTCTATGAATATTTGCAGTATCTACTGAAAGTTTGTATATGAACGTAACGGATTTCTAAAAAAAATTCTTTGAATCTTTTAAGTATCTACTGAAAGTTTGTATATGACCGTAATGAATTTCTAAAAAAATTCTATGAATATTTTTAGAATCTACTGAAAGCTTGTATATGAGCGTAACGAATTTTCATGAACTATAGTAGAATAATAAATCTCGATGCTTGAAAGTCAAAACATGATGGAATAACTCTGTTTCCTAATTTTAATTTTTTTCATGTTTTTAATCACATGACTTCTAAAATATAGCCACCAAATAAAGTAAACACAACTTTTGCAAAGTGAAGTTAAAACACTTTTTAGCCGAAAAAAATCCATCACAAATATAACAAATAAATAAAATATAACAAATAAATAAACGTGTTTCAGAATACTAAGTTTTGTACGAAAGAATGACTCGATTTAAGATTTTTCTATTATAATATTTTCTGTCAGAAGCCAAAGAAATTCTTCGAAGACTCATGTACTATTTTCCACATCACATCCTATCTATACAGAGGCTATTCGCGCATTTTTTAGACGATTTTGGTAAGCGGTAATAAAAAATCGTTTGCTACAAAAGAAATAATTGCAGTTGTACTATGTTTTTAAAAGTCAAAATTATCGTCTGCGGCTTCAAAGGGCATTATTATCCTGGAAATTGCGGTGTCGAAAGATAGTTCAGAATAAGGGATGTCAAATAGAACATTTAAAACACAAGAATTTTATGTAATTTAGTTTTGTGAACACAATATACATGGTCTAAAAAATGTGTGAACAGCCTCTGTATAACGAGACGTATTGCGCGTTTTATGACAAATAATCTATTTCAGCGGTTCTCAACCTGGGGGGCGTAGAAGAATTTCAAGGGAGGCGTGAGTTTTAAAAAAAGTAAAATAAAAAGTAAAACTCAATGTAGTTTACTGTACTCAATTTTGCTGTCACAATGTAACCGTAACGTATTTTCCACATATGAACACGAACACGATAATTGTCGTAATTGTAAAAACACGATAACTGTCGTACGTCTGGACGTTGAAAGTGACCTGAGGTGTGCTTTGTCACAGTTACAACCTAATATTCAAAAACTTGTCAGGGACAAACAGTACCAACCCTCTCATTGATGTTGGGAAAGTGGCTGGTATTACATACCAACCTCACCTAGATCCTTGATTACCTAAAATATATTTGATATGTGTTTAATTCTTTGATTTCATATGTTCTAATGATATGTTCCAAATTAAGATATGTGTAGTAATATTAAATTTTTTGTATGAAATTCTCTATTCTGCATTTTCATTTAATAACCAGCTTAAATTTCAAATTCCGATTCTACTACTTGTATTGACCGCATATGGTGGTGGTGGTGGTGTGTGTGGGAGGGGGGGAGGCGTGACATCACATCAGTGTTCAAAGGGGAGCACAGAGCCTGAAAGATTGAGAACCCCTGATCTATTTCATTCAAAGTTACCTGCAACATTCCTTTCAGTTTGTTAAAACTAATATTTTCATAGCTTTCAATGTCTTTGTTCACAAGTTTGTCTTGTGAGAGCGCTTTTTCTTTACTACATTTAGTTCGCTCAGGGCACGAGCATCAATTTTACGTAGTTTTCATGCAGTACTTGTATTTGCCTGGGCTGTACACAAGTTACCAGCTTGGCATGCACTTATTTTTTATATTACAAGCGAACACGCCAGATGGACTTAATTTTTCGTTTGTACTGGAGAGATTGGTTTTGGAGTTATACATGCATATTTTACTACACGAGGGGTAATCAGACAGGGTAATGCAGTTAAAAGTCGATTCCGAACGGTTGCAAACATCCAATCCAGCAGTGGAACTCGAACCCACTGACTCTAGTACCGACTGACAGAACCTATAGCTAGTGCCCGATTTCTAGAACTAGAAATGCCGGAACTGTAACCTTCCGGGGTGTGACTGGAGTATTCCAAATTATATATATATATATATATATATATATATATATATATATATATATATATATATATATACAAGTATATATGTACATGTATAAAATAGGCCAGGCTAACTTACTAACAACAGAGTAGTATGTGATTAGATAAATGTTTTCAAATATCGTAATTTTTCTTTCCTGAAGAGAGATACTGGAACGCCGTTCCGGCGCGTTACGCCTCAAATCGAGCCCTGCCTATAGCCATTCCGCCATCGTCCAACTGTATATATTACAACCGAAGTCCAAAGTCTGGCCAATTCACGAAATGGCTAGCCACTTCTAGCATTAGTTAAATCACTTGGTCAAAGCTCGAAATAATCTAGATTTGACGACTGGGATTTGGTTGGCCAATAAGCGATGCGACCGACAATCAATGGCCAGTTCGCGAATTGTGTCCTAGAAAAAGTTGTCAAAGCTAGAAGTAACGGGAGTCGATTGTACCAGTTCTAACTCATTATTACCACTGTGAAAATCCTTTTAATTTAATCAAAGATTTAAAAAAAAAAAGATCTCTTCAAAGTCAAAGAGAAAAGGACAATTTTTCTTGGGTAATTCACAAACTGGCCATTTATTGTCCGGCGTATCGCGAATTGGCCAGCAAAAGCCCGAAGGAGTCGTAAATTCTCGATTATTTCGCACTTTGGTCAAGTGACTTGGCCAATTCTAGAGGTGGCCAGCCATTTCGCGAATAGGCCAAACTTCGGATTTTGGTCATAACATATACACTGAAGTGCCACTGAATTAGGGATAGCAAAGCCTATGCAAATTGTGTAGCGCTGCGCATCATGTATGCGCAAGTGAGGGCGCTGTGGTAACTGCATATATAGCACGTACTATGGTTGTTCTGAATTAGCTGTTGGAATTGCCAGTATGGGTAAACTGCCAGATTTAGACGCCTTCGATCGCGGACAAATCGTAGGTGCGCGACGCATGGGCCATTCGATCTCCGAAATCGTCAGACAGCTAGGATTTTCAAGGTCGACAGTGTCAAGAGTATACCAAGAATACATGGATGGTGGAAAAAAAAACTAGCGATCGGGCAAACTGCAAAGGACAATTAGCCTTGACAGTGCGTGGCGAGAGACGGCTCAGGCGTATTGTACGTAGCCAGCGAAGCCAAACATTAGCTCAAATTACCACCCAGTTTAATGACGGTGCCAGTCGTACAGTCAGTAAACGGACTGTGCAACTCTCGCTTCACCGTATGGGTTTCGGGAGCCGTCGACCTACGAGATAACCATTGCTCTATACTACGCCATCGGGCTGAACGTCTTGCCTGGGCAAGAGAGTACAGAGACTGGAGTGTAGAGGACTGGAAACGAGTAGCATGGAGTGATGAGTCTCGATTCTGACTACTTAACGTCGACGGGAGGCTGAGAATATGGCATCAGGCTCATGAAGCCATGGATCCTGCATGCCTGGCTGGAACTGTACAAGGGCATGGTGGCTCAATCATGGCCTGGGGTGTTTTTTCGTGGCACAGTTTGGGATCTTTGGTGCGTGTACCAACCTCCCTCAATGCAATTCGGTACGTAGAGTTGTTGGGTGATTACCTCCATCCGTTTATGCTGTTCTGTTATCCGCACGGTAATGGAGTTTTCCAGCAAGACAACTGTACCTCTCACAAGTCCCGGTTGGCTACTGACTGGTTGGATGAGCATTCCTCTGACTTCTCCGTCATGAACTGGCCACCTAGAAGCCCAGACTTAAATCCTATTGAGCATCTTTGGGATGTTTTGGAACAAGGCGTGAAAGGCCATCACACAGCACCAAAGAACCTTACTGAATTATGGACAGCTTTAGCCAATATTTGGCAAGCCATTCCCGTGGAACGTTTCCAGAAACTTGTTGAATCTATACCTCGTCGTTATCGCAGCCGTTATCAAGGCCAGAGGAAGCCCAACTCGTTACTAGGTAGGTATCCCTAATTCAGTGGCACTTCAGTGTATATTGACCTGGACTTCAATTCTTATAAGCCTCGAACACTTCGGGCACAACAGCAGGCAGCTGGCAAGGAAAGCAAAGGAAATTACTTTTCTCACAAATTCTTTTCAAGTTAAAATTTTATTAGTGGGATAAGATTAAGTTTATTTCACTATGTTCTAAAAGATTGTACATAGAAGAAACAGTTACAAAAGCAATGATACAGCATCTATCTCTGCTTTTGTAAACAGCCATTAGTGTTTCCACCAAATCATTGTTCCATTTATCATTACGTGGCAGAACAGTTCTCTCCGCTATTGATTGTTTGAGATGGATGTTTTCTTACTGTATACATTCAGTAAAGAATTAGAACAGTTTCATCAATAACTAGAATCGAAGTTATGTGTTTTTTTTCTTCAAGGAAAGGCATCAAGTATACAATTAACACTAGTTTTTAAGGATCAGGAAGTTATTACTCTTCGAAGCTCGTGTAAAATTGTGTAAAACAGGGTGAAAAAAAGGCGATGACATATCTGCTTATTCATTAACAACTTTAAAACATTGAGATTTAAAGTTGCTAATTAACAACTTTAAATCCTAATAAATAAAGTTAAGTAAAAATTAAAGTTCTTAATGAAAAAGCAACAGATTTATTATTATTATTTTTAAAAATTCAAATAAGGGTGAATAAAACGAAAATGCTCGCGGTGGTTTTCTAATGATTGACAGAAGCATGAAAAGAATCTTTTAAAGGTCTCTTTTCGTTAAAAATCATCTAACCTTATCATGCTAGAATTCTTATTCCAAAGGTATTTTTACAATCTACAAATATAAACTAAGTCAAATTTTTTCGTCTTAAAATAACTTTACCAATCGATAAAAGATCTAATGCATAAGGACGTAAAATCTACTAGATACAATTGGAGTAAAAATGTAGGCACTTCAAAGGTAGTTCAATAAGGAGCCACTGTATGAGGAATTTACTGCTAACTTTTATATTTAATTACTCAACTTTATTTAATTAAACACCTCAGAGAGATTACATCATTCGATAATGTCGAGAGAACCGCCTGTATTGTATAGTGGTTAGCATTCTGCGCTGCCACACGCAGTGGGCTTAGGTTCAAATCCCGAATAAGGCTTGCCGTTTCCGTGTCTTCCCCCCCCCCCCTCATAGGGTGCAATACTGGCTCAACTGTACGGTGCTCCCATAATAAAGAAGCCAGCAAAACTTCGCGAATCTTCATGGGACAATGCCAAGAAATACCTATCGTCAGAGACATTTTACCTGCCGCATTGAGGAAAAAAATAATGTCAATAGAATGAAATGGGGAAGTACTGAAAACAGAAAACAGCAATCGGTTGTATTGAATTACCTCTTTCCATATCTAAAGACATAGCTTTTAAAGAAGAATGGCTTGATTCTGAATGAACATGGTAAAACTACCGGGTGGTCATAAAGAAACTTTGCCGATATATGAACCTCTAGCGGCCGTTCCGTTCAACCTATCGAGATGAGATTTCAGATATAGTTATTCAGAGGTATGAGTTCAGAATTCTGAGGACGGCAACACAGTGACACTCACGGTTACGGTTATGGGTATAGAAACTCGAAATTTTTAAATAGCAACACCCACTTTTTCACGTCGCAAAATGCTCAGCGCATGCGAAAACCCTAAAAAGCGTCGGAAAGGTACGTGTATCACAAAAAACGGACGCGTTATGCACGCACCAAAAATAGCTTTGCGAACGGCCAACAAAGACGCGATCGGGGCGCACGGAGGAAATTTGCATATGACAGAGGCTAGAAACCAATCACAGAACGTCGTTCGCCAGATATTCATCGTAGAAAACCGATAAAAAGATCTCTGATCGTGTTTTTGTTAGCCATTCGCAGAGCTGTTTTTTTTTTTTTTTTGTGCGAGCATAACGCGTCCTTTTTTTTTGTGTTACACGTACCGTTCCAACGCTTTTTAGGGATTTCGCATGCAATGAGCATTTTGCGCCGGGAAAAAATGGGCGTTGTCATTTGAAAATTTCGAGTTTCTATACCTATAACCGTAACCGTGAGCGTCACTGTGTTGCCGTTTTCAGAATCCCGAGCTCATACATCTGAATAACTATATCTCAAATCTCATCTCGATAGGTTGAACGAAATGGCCACTAGAGGTCCATATATCGTTTTTGTAGGCCGTTCGCAGAGCTGTTTTTTGTGCGTCCATAACCGTCCGTTTTTTGTGATACACGTACCGTTCCAACGCTCTTTAGGATTTTCGAATGCGCTGAACATTTTGCGATGGGAAAAAATGGGTGTTGCCATTTGAAAATTTCGAGTTTCTGTACCTATAACCGTAACCGTGAGCTCCACTTGGTTGCCGTTCACAGAATCCCGATCTCATACCTCTGAATCACTATATCTGAAATCTCATCTCGATCGGTTGAACGGAACAGCCGCTAGAGGTCCATATATCGGAAAATTTTTCTTTATGACCACCTTGTATATTAGTTTAACTAGTTAAACAAACACCATATAAACTAATTTTAACTTTTAATTTCTTATCTTTATTTCACTAAGCACATCAAAGAGATTACACCACTCGAAAATGTCGATAGAATCAAACTGAGATGTGCTACAGAAACAATAATTCGTCATAGTGAATTACCAGTTTCCATGTATGAAGATATATAGTTTGTCAAGGAACTCAAACGAACAATAAGTCTGACTGGGAAAGGATATTATTCTGGTTAAAGCAATTCTAGGTTAACTGGGTCAAGACGCATTGTAAAAAGAACTACTATCATAATTTTTGTTTTTAGTTTCCTTAACATTATGTCATGGATCATACCAGAGACATTGTATCCGTTGAAAATGTCAATAGAATCAAATGTAAAGTGCTACAAAAACGCGAATTGGGACTGAATCACCCAGTACAAAGATATACTTTGTAAAGAAACACCAGTTATACAATCAAAGGATATTCTGTCAAGCAATACTAGTTTAACTGGATATAGCTAAACCATTGGAAGAAATGTTGGTTTCCCTGTGTAAAAAATAACTGAAAAAAAAAATCTTTTTAACCTTTTCCTTACGGGGTGGGTTAGCATGTATCCTAAGAATATATATATATATATATATATATATATATATATATTCATGCAGTGCCATAACGAGCCATTTCTGTGCCGTGGGTAAGGATTTGTATTTGGGCCCCCTAATTAGGTTTGGGAAAATAGAACAAATTAACCATTTTGGGCCCTCTTTATATATGGACCCTAGGTGGGTGCCCCTGTTGCACCTGCTTAGTTACGGCACTGTATATATGTATGTATATATATAACCCCCTTAATGGCCGTTCTTATAAAAGTGGTACGAAATTTCTCGTTCTAAAGATTGAATCTGAAAAATGAGCCCCGTAAGCTAAAGGTTAACTGAGAAAAGACATTCCAGATATACTTTGTTCAAAATTGTATCTTTTATTGCAGTTAAAAAATTTTTAAAAAAATTAAATTTGTTTAGATCCTTAATATGAAGGCTGGTGGGAATTTTATCGTAAGGAAATCAGAAATAATTTTAAGTACTTAACCAAGAAAATTATTTGGCGCATCACCAAAGACATAAAAGCAGAATACTTACAAAAATTCTGGTTTACAGTCTGAACTTTCTGGAAAGACATTCAACTCCCTGTACTGATAAAATGTCTACGTATAACTTTCAGATGAATGATTCTCGAAAGATGAATGACTCTATAATAAGACATGGAAACCACAATAGAGCACAAAACAACCAAGCAAGTTAAAATAATGAAAATTAAATTCGAACACATGGCTTGAATTCTCTCCCAGTTTGAAAGTTCACGCCCAGACTGGTTGCAGGATCAAACCGGGCTATTAAAATTTATCAAGACTTCCAACTCTTCTTTTTCTAAATCTAATCTAATTTGATTTTTTTTTTTAACGTTCTTGAGTTCGCGTAGTTCTTCAATACAAGGAAAATTAATAGTATCTCTATTAATTCAAAATTTAACTGTTATAAACACAACAGTTAAATCCGAGTTATTCTTATGTTACACATGGAATAATAAAATAAATGCTTGATTGCTTAGCAGGAACATTAGACACTATTAAACAGGTCTTACGTTGATTTCTTTATCGTATATGAATACGAATGAAACGAATGTTGTCCTGTGAATTTATTTCGAAAAGTATTTTGCCGTTACATTTTATTTTGTTAAATTCTATCTTCTTTTGTTTGAAAATTGTGTTTAAGGCGATTCTGTGGTTATATGCTTGAAATTAACAAACAAAAAACAGATTTCAGGTAGTCTCTTCTAACGAAACTACCGGGGGTTATTAACGTAGGATTACTTATCGTTGCTTACCTCTTTTGTATGTATATATGTATGTGTTATGTATATATGTATCTATATCTATATATCTATATATCTCTCTCTCTATATATATAAATAAATAAATATAAATATATATATATATATATATATATATATATATATATATGTGTCAAAATTTTGACGCATTTTGGCACTATTCTGTTTAACTGTTTACTGCTTGCCCGAGGGATACAGACTGGGTTTGGCGCGCTGCCAAAATTATAACTCGCGACCCAGGACATCTGAAATTTTGCTTACCGGAGGACCGTTATGGAGGAACGTAATCCCTACGTTAAAAACATAAAATCCCATCTCATTGTAATTCATTAAATTTTCTAGGATACCTCTCTAAGTTTGCGATATTTGAAGAGGTGTGTTTGTTAACACATACGTTTTATTTCAATACGTTTTCTAAAACAAACTTTCTGGACCTTCAACAAAGTAGGTTACACGCTTAAACATTTCAGTCCGAAGATCAACGGTTTATTATTTCTAACGTACCCCAAATGGTGTGTAAGAGTGTGTGCCATGTATAGAGGAAGCTTATTTCCTCCAGATGTAGGCTGGCATCTTGGTTTAAATTGCTATATCACCCCTCGATTACGTTCATCAGGCGCTTATATCGCGTGAGAATCAAGTAGCTATTTAAGATTTGATTAAACACACATAAAGGCTGCCCGGGGGCAAGTGCCCACCCTTATATAAACGGTGATGACAGTGATGAATGGGCCCCAGGCCCCGAACTGTGGATCATTACGATAGAAGCGGGGCCCTCGCGCTCGTTTTTTTCACGTCTATTTATTATATTATCATTATTGTTATTGCTCTTTATTATATATAGACTGACGATTTATCACGCCGCAAAACGAGAAAGGTCACGTGATGCGGTGAATTTTTACACCCCCCCCCCCTTCCCTCTCCGTTCCTTAAAGAAGGGAGCGGGCGGGGGGGATAGTTTTAATTTTCTTATATAGCGATTGCAATTTTGTTGCTATTGGTGTTTTGTTGGGAGTTTGATTAATAGCGGGCTGTTCTAAAGAGGATGTGAGATTTTCAGAGGGCGAAACCCGTGTGTTTTCTTAGAGCTTATTTACTTTTTACTACATCCATTTTCTGAAGGGTTTAACGCAGAGATTATATACACCGACTAAGTTTCGCTATTAATTTTTAGTCTTTTCTCTTTCGATATATATATATATATATATATATATATATATATATATATATATATATATATGTATGTATATATATACATATAGATATGTATATATATGTATATATACATATATACAGTCGAACCCCGTTATAACGAACTTCAAGGGACCAACGGTTTTGTTCGCTATATCCGGTGGTTCACTATATCCGAACCATTAAGAAAAATGTTAGAATTCACAAAATGTATAACTCATTAGTAGCTATGTATATTCAATAATGATGTATTCAAAGAATGATAAAATCTATTGACAATGATCATTAATAAATTAAATCGACTAAAATCGATTACATTAAACTGACACAATACTAATTAAGTTAACTCAAAATGAAGACAAATGGAAATAAATTCATTTTATCTTTAGTTGTTGCTTACTGTTTTGATACAGAAATAATGGGTAATCTTCTGCTGACGTGATGACGATTTCAAAAACATTTTATGAATTTCCTTGTCCAGTATATCAAATGACTCCAACACTTTCATCTACTGTTTCTGTTGACAAAAACTTATTAATGGCACTCATCGCTGCTGTAGCATCCGAGATGGTGGATATTTCGTCATTTATGTGCTCCTCTTCATCAGCATCAGAAGCAGATTTTTCGATTTCAGAATGATTCAATTTAATTTCTTCCACAATATCATTATCAGTCAAATTTTCACATGTTCGAAAATGTGATGATGAAGTCAATGCAATTGCACGCCACAATCTGAGAAGGATGAAATTTTGTGCTTTTCTATCCACATCACGATAAGTAAATCTTCAAAATCTTCTTCTTCAACATTCTTTGCTTCTTTAACATTCATTGTATCTTCAACATTCTTAAAAAGTTGAAAAATTTTTTTAAAATTCAGCTGTCGATTGAAAAAAATGTTCGTTATAGCCGATTCTTAAGATTTCAGAGGTTCGCTATAAAAGAATAAATTAGCATTAAATACAATAGGAAAACGGCGGGACCAAAATTTTAGTTCGTTATATCCGGGAGTTCGTTATATACCAGGTTCGCTATAACGGGGTTCGACTGTATATATATATATATATGTATATATATATATATATATATATATATATATATATATATATATATATATATATATATATATATGTATATGTATATATACATATGGGCGCGGGGTTGGAGTAAAAGATCCACAACATAAACTAACTAGAAACCATCGTAAATAACAAAAACAATTACATTTATTTAGAAAGAATTGAAAGAAAAACGTAGTCCGTCCACGACGGAAGCCAAAGCGGGAGTCTTAATGTTCACCCCAAAACAGAGTAGAGGGGTCGTGATAATGTTCGTGCTAGCGGCGCCCTCTTGCGCCAGACATAATATGCGTTTACAAATAACATTTCATGAAGTTTAAAGTTCATAGTTAAGAGTTCAGTTCTGCTTTCTACAAATCGGCCATCCTAGCTGTCATGCGGCCTCGGATGACATTAAGCAATAGGCACTGACAGTCTCTGAAAAAGAAATAAAATGGAACACACTTACAATACACGGGACCATGCAGGGGGTACGCCGGTGCTGACATCGAGTATACAGGACCATGCATGGGATGCTCTTGTGTTGACATCGGGTACACGGGACCATGCAGGGGATGCTCTCGTGCTGACATCGAGTACACGGGACCATGCAGGGGATGCTCTTGTGCTGACATCGGGTACACGGGACCATGCAGGGGATGCTCTGGTGCGGACATCGGATGGCGGGATACCTTGTCAGTCGTCTGAATCGGGGTAGCGGGGATGTCATGCCAGTCGTCTAAATCAGGATAGTAGGGATGCCCTGGCTTCGTGTAGTCGGCAGCAGAAGACGTGATGTTAGGACGTTCATGTTGTTCGAATTTGATGACACCGCACTGGTCGTGGGACTTGACATTGGTCACTTTGTAGGGACCTAGGAATTTCGGTCGTAATTTCATTCTTGTTCCGTACCGCGTAGGCTTGATTGCATGTGTTTTTCTTGTCTTGTACTTGCATGATTTTTTCCTTTTCTTAAAGGATTTCTGGTTTTCGTCTTGAATCTTAAGGATATTCTTTCTTTCTTCTTCCTTCATTTTTTCTCTCTTTTTCATCGTCGCGTTAAGGTACTCTTCTTCTAAGACTTCTTTCACTCGTATGTCTGTTATGCCTTTTAGTTTCACGCCTGTCAACAGTTCGAATGGTGTGAATTTAGTACTTCGAGAAGCGGTACTGTTCATTATCCGTTGAACCATAGACACGTATTTGTACCATTTCGTTGGATCGGAAATTGAAAGTTTAGAGAGTGTAGGAATTAAAGTTTCATGCATCCTTTCAACCTGACTGTTACCACGGGGAATTCCTGCTGTAATTTTAATATTCTCTATTTCTTCTTCTACGCAATAGGTCTCAAAATCATTCGAAGTAAATGCGCTTCCTCTGTCACTGATAATTCGTGAAGGATTTCCAAAGGTAGTTTGTTGTAGCTTTAACTTTTCTATTGCGTCGCGTGACGATGTCGATTTTACTGGGTATAACCATACAAATTTCGTAAAGGCATCGACAACAGTGAAAATATATTGATAATTCTTGTTCGTAGAAGGCATAGGACCTATAAAGTCAATGTGATACGTGCTCAACGGTGAATTTTCTTTTGGGATAGGATTAAGTAAACCTTCTCCTTTGCCACGTTTTCTGTTACATAGGATACATTCTACGCAGTTGGCAATGACGTTATCAATTTTTTTTCTGGCATTATGTATATAATAATTTTGATTTAAAACGTCTTCGGTCTTGGATGATGCAAAATGATTTTTATTATGAATTCGTTTGATTATTTCTTTTTCCATTTCTTGAGGCACCATTAAAAGTTCTCTACCATTTTTATACTTATATAAAATTCCATTTTTGACAAAATGTTCTTCATCATTTCCCTTTTCTATCAAGGTTTTAATCGTTTCAATATTTTCGTCTCGTTTTTGGGCAGCTTTAATTTTGGCGGTTATATCGTCGTCTAAAATTATCTTCTTAAAAATATCTACGGTTTCAGTTTTGTTTGGCGTATATGTAGATACAGGTTTAAAAATAGTGTCTCTTCGTGTCTTATCTTTAATGTGGTTTAAATCTAATTCGTTAGAATCAAAGTTTGGTAAATTTTCCATCAACAATAGAAAGTTGTTCGTCTTGGAGGGCTTCTGAATAATTAAGGAATCTTTTTTCAAAATAACGTCAGCTAAATCTAACAAAGGGGTACCAATAATAAGGTCAAAAGTCATTGCTCCGTCCAGGACAACATGAAACAGCAATTCGAAGGAGTGTCCGTTGATTTCCACGCTATGCATAAAAGAACCCTTGGTAAGCACATTCTTAGAGCCTAGTCCTACTAGATTTATGGCGGGGGGAGAAACAGCTGGGAGACACAGTCTTTCATAGCAAGCGGATCGTATTACATGCAAACTGGAACCACTGTCGAAAATACCCGTCAGCTCATTACCGTTCAACCTGACGCTTATCTGTACAAGAGAATTTTTCTCTTCGGGAACACTGAGACTGATACTCATGGCTTGACTTTCAGGGATTTTATTATTTTTCACCGGACAGTTAGCAGAAACGTGGTCATTCGTAAATTGGTTACAATTAAAACATTTTCTTCCGCGATCTTTAAACGGACAAACACTATGATTTTTATCGCCGCAGTTTTTACAACGCTGAAAGCGGGGAGACACGTCTGAAAGAGGGGTGGAATGGTTTTTCTTTTTTGTCGTTTCTGGTTCAGCTGGAATCGTACTATGATTTCGTATTTTTTCGTAAATACCTAATTTTTCCTTAAACTCTTTTAAATTTTTCGCACCGTAAAGAATTGCTTTGTTAGACGGTTTATCGGGAATACCATCTATAACATATTGAATTAGGGATTCTGTTTTGATGTTACCTCTGCTTGCTAGTTCTTTCATGACCAGAAAATATTCTTGCAGAGATTCTTCGTTGTTTATATGACGTTTCGTCAGCATTTTATGGAGTTGGGCGCTTGTGCACTTCGAGGCAAATTCTTGTTCAAGAGCTGATTTAAGCTTAGCCCACGAAGTTAAGCCAGATTCACCTTGAATAAAGAGTTTCGCTAATCCAGTTAATGATCGTTTCGCGAATATTAATTTTTGAAGATCATTCCATGCGCAAATACTCGCCGTTTCTTCAAAATCAGTTATCCACTTTTCGAAGGAATAATTATCTTTCCCGTCAAACTTTCTCAAACTGTCTTCGATATCATGATAGGAAATAGTAAATTTAGAAAATTTATCTACTGATGGTTCTACACGGGTTAATTTGCTAACTTCGCTACGAATTTCTTCGTTCACGTGTTCATCGTCGCTATCAGATTCAAAATTATCATTTTTAAGCGTTTCAATATCTAATAGGCTATCTAGAATTCGAGTAGCGAGAACAGTTTCATTTCCGTCACAATCAATACATAAAATATTGCAAATTGTAATTAAATTAGCAAGCCGAACGTTTTTCACAGCAAAAGTTAATTTCTTCTCATAATGTTCGTCGTTTTTCTGGTAGTCAAAGCCAGAAAATTCTCGTAACCGTTTCCGGTTTAATCGGTCACCTTCAGTTTCATAAACAAAATTATGCAAACATTTTATAGATTTAACAGAAGCAGACTTCAAGTTTGCTTTGATTCGGGGAATATCAGCTAATTTCATTTTTTCCATTTAGAGTCGTTAATCGTAGCAATCGTTATTTAGAATCGTTATTCGTAACATAAGCTCGTAAATCGTATAAATAGAATTATCGTGATTAGCCGTAATTCGAAGAAACAAAACAGTCACTATCGTAATTCATAAAAATAGTCTTACTTTAGTTCGGAGTCCGTTGCATCGTAATGCGTTGATGGAGATTCGCGTCGTGTTCTCGTAGATTTCTTTCTAATTCATATCTAATACCTCTTCTGACACCATCTTCTATGGGCGCGGGGTTGGAGTAAAAGATCCACAACATAAACTAACTAGAAACCATCGTAAATAACAAAAACAATTACATTTATTTAGAAAGAATTGAAAGAAAAACGTAGTCCGTCCACGACGGAAGCCAAAGCGGGAGTCTTAATGTTCACCCCAAAACAGAGTAGAGGGGTCGTGATAATGTTCGTGCTAGCGGCGCCCTCTTGCGCCAGACATAATATGCGTTTACAAATAACATTTCATGAAGTTTAAAGTTCATAGTTAAGAGTTCAGTTCTGCTTTCTACATACATATATATATATATATATATATATATATATATATATATATATATATATATATATATATATATATATATCTGTGGCATCATGGCGGAAGTTGATATATCACACTTAAAATTCGTTCTTTAATGTGGCAAAAGCTGATAGTGGAATTATGAAATGATACTAGGTTATTCGTATTGGCAAATGCTGTTATGTATAAAAGAGGTAATACTTGGTCCCTAATTTAGTTCCTAACTGAAAATTTTCATTGAAGACCAGCCATATGCTTGAGGCTGACAATGAGTATTAACCAAAGAATATTTGGATGGAAAAACTCAATTGAGCGGTTTTATATTTCACAACAAAAGTTACTTTTTTAATTTGCCGAAAACATGAAAAAAATGACATATCAACATTTGCCATAATGTCGCAGATATATATATATATATATATATATATATATATATATATATATATATATATATATATATATATATATATATATATATATATATATATATATATATATATACTATATATATATATATATATATATATCTATATATATATATATATATATATATATATATATATATATATACTATATATATATATATCTATATATATATATATATATATATATATATATATATATATATATATATATATATACATATATATATATATATATCTATATATACATATATACATATATTGTTGATTATACACATAAGACAGATTGCCATAACAAAGTGAGTTAATTTAAGGGGTGCTTATAAAATTCTGTTTTACTGTATGTAGCACCAGTATAAGGATTCATTCTAATTTTTATTTATTTTTACTAGTGTCATATTCTTAAGTCTGTTTTTTTCCTTTACGCCAATAATAATAATTTTTTTTTAAATATGCTTTTAAATGTGTTCACACAAAAACACAATTTTATTTAATTGACTAACTTCAATGTGTTTTTAATGATTTCGTATTAATTTATTTCTAGATTTTACGTAGAGTTAAGATACAAAAAATGTTATCGATATCATCGATACATGATATTTTAAGTTCTGGTTCACTATTTACACTGCTGAGCTTAATTCTGTAGCAAAATGGGCCTTCAGATAAGAGTTAAGTAAATTCAAAATCTTACACTTAACTTTAATTTATATATGATTTTTAATTTAGTTTATTTCTATGCTAATTTTATAAAGTTTATTATCTCTATGAAGAGAAAACACTTACTTAAAATATTACAAAAATATCATTTATACTTGACAGTTTTTTTTAATTCAGTTGAATTTCAGCCTGCATTTAAGAAAGCGTTTAAAAGGACTGTGGACAAATACATTTTAAATAACTGATATTTCACTACATTTAAGTTTTAAACCATCCATTTGCTACGATCCGGACTAGCATGGTATCAGAAATAGCAATTACATTTAATCCCAGAAAAAATTGTTTAATAAGCTTTATTTTAAGTAGTCTTCACATGAAGTAAAGTAGTCACAGTTATATTATAAATTTTTTGCAACTTTCATCACCAAGATCAGTTTTAGAAAATAGTTGTCATTTCACTTCCACCATACCAACACTTCTTGACAAACGAATTTGTTAATATATTACAAATGGATGGAAACGAAACGTTGGTTTTTATGTGTTACAATTATTATTTTTTTTTCTAATCTGGAGGCACTTGTCATGAGACATTTGCCTTTTGTTATTCACCGATCTTTATGCATATACACACACACACACACACACACACACACACACACATATATATATATATATATATATATATATATATATATACATATATATATATATATACATATATATACATATATATATATATATATATACATATATATATATATATATACTATATATATATATATATATATATAGAGAGAGAGAGAGAGATAGATAGATACATATATACATAACACATACATACAAAAGAGGTAAGCAACGATAAGTAATCCTACGTTAATAACCCGTGGTAGTTTCGTTAGAAGAGACTACCTGAATTTTATCTACCTGAAGTCTAATGTTGAGACACTTGTCGTTAGAGATTTTACCTTTTGTTATTCACCGCTATTTTATTGGCTACTTTATTACGGGAGCACCATTCAGGTGATCCAGCATTGCTCCCTATGAGGGGACAACACGGTAACGTCCAAGACTTACTCGGAATTCGAACACAAGTCCACTGCGTGGAAGCTCACGGCTATAACCACTATACCACGTGGGCGGTATATATATTAAGAATATACCGATTGCAAATTTCAAATGTTTCAAGTAAAAATTTCATCCATTGCGTAGCAGGCTTTCACTTGCCAGAACAATCCCTTGCCATCCTTCCTGTGGCGGATTTACGAACCAACAGAAGTTGATGGCATTGTCTTGAAGTACCGTCATAATAAACTTTGACCTTTGCGGGTAACTTTGGCCCAACAAACGATAAAAGATTGTATGTTCTGTATCTAGACAAAGGAGAGTGATTATCACTTTATTTATTGCAAGGGCCCATAGGTGGGTGAAATCTAATAGGTGTAATAAGTATATAGATATATAATACAGATATATCGGTGTATAATACATGTATATAGGTATATTATAATAAGTTTGTTAGGCCAAAGTTACTCGCAAAGGCCAAAGTTATATATGTACGAATACCAAAGAAAAAATATATGTACGAATTTTTTTAATAGCCACTCAAGTGTAGTAAAATTGCCTTAAGTAAGGATGTGAACCTTTGATAAAAGTTCAGTGCCTTGAAGAATACGACAAAATTCTTTGAATGTTACACAAGATTTACAACGGGAAAAGGACGTGATAATAACTAATTTTCTTTTCTTTTTTTTGAAAAAAAATTCCAATCATTTTGGTTTCAAGGTCTAATCACCCGGTTAGATTTCAGTTCTTATTTATTTACCAAGGCCAGCTCCATTAAATTGTTATTTGGAGGGTTCAGAGTCAAAGTGAACAAAGTCCATTTTTTGGCCATTTCGTAATAACACTGCCATTATATGGTAAAAACATCATATTTTTCAATGCAACAGTGAACCAAGTCCGTTGTAAAAATTTTACGTCGTTGAAGACGAAAAAGACAAACATAAAGTCAACGGTTTAATTAATAAAGTTGTTCAACTTATAGAGATTAGTTTTCTCAGAATTGACTGTCATGGACTTGGTCCACTTTAACTCTGAAACTTCCACTTGTCGGTGTGTTACAAAGATAGATTGGGCATGATTCTCCCTTACCAGGGTCCCAGATAGCAAATGACTTTATATATTACAAGTAATATGTTAAATGCAATGCGCAGATAAAACATGGTGCCGATAACGCCGTTATTAGGAATAGCTTTATACTGTAGAAAACAAACTTCCGAAGAGAACATCGCTAATTTATATGCTGCGAGGCCTTGTCGAAACCACAACAGTCGTATCGGAGTACCTACCATTTCTCACGCGCTATCAGAGGTGGGTATCAAATCTGATTAAGCGCGCCAGAAGTGGCTTTCGTTCGTTTTTTCCCACCACATAAACTGTTAGCGAATGTGGGTCTTGATTATAGCCATTTTGCGGCAATGACGTTCCAAACATGCACACCATTTTCTCGCCTATCTTCTTCTCTTTCTTTTTATTCCCGCTGCACCATTTTGACAGCAACAATTCGTTACGCGCCGTTTAAATAACAGGTTGGCCCATTCTTTAGAGCTGGTATCCGTAATTGGCTTAAAATCCTGGCAGATAGAAATCTGATATCATCCGCAGAAAGCTGAACTTCCACACATGTATTTGTGTTTATGCGGTCAGATGTTTACCTCTCGGATGTGCATGTTTCTTTTGTTTCCCGAGAATCACGCTCGGGGTGGAGCGTCTCCTCATTTTAAACGTCATGGGCTATGAGTTGATGGAGCATTTACTGGATGATCTTATGACATTTTAACAATAGGAAGTCTCACTATACACGAGGCTAGTTTGGCGTGTTTTCCCATTCCCCTGCCCCTGTCTGGGAGAAAAGGTTTATGAAATTTGTATTAAATTCCTAAAAGATACAGGATGAAGATCTACTCAGATAGTAAATTTTCAGAGCTCTTTGGGGAGCGTGCCATTTACAAATTGCAATCTCCTTCTCGTCCAGTCACTATAGCTTCACGGTTTGATGGAAAGATTCTAGGACTAGTATTTGAAAGACCTAAGATTCGGCAAAGTCCACGGATTTGGCGATTTTAAGGGGAACGATTTTTTTTACTCATTTCGTAAGAGATTTTTCTCCACCAAACGTATTCCCCCATACCGTCCTCCTTTCTTTATTTAAGGATTACTACCTGAAAACCCTTGTTTCTCTACGGAGTACATTCAAATTAAATACAACGGTCAATGTATGCAATTAATGCCAAAAATAGGTACCATGGAAAATCGATCGATCGTTTTCGGATCCATCGTTTTTCCATATGTACTGTTCATTTTATCCAGTCCCAACGATCATATTGCTTTGTTATGTTTCCGCATCTATCGTTTTCCCGTATTTATCGTTCATTTCAATCGGTCCCTCGAAAAACGATAGATCGAGATTCCACTGTATATATATATTTATAATAAATAGAATGATCAATGTATGCAATTGATGTAAAAAAAAACGAAAAAATATATTTATAAAAATAGTAACAGATATTTTTAGAGACAAAATGATGTAGAAGAAAATATTCAAATTAAATCTAATAGAGCATACCAAAGAATATAGTACAGTTAATATAGTACTGTTTGAGAAACATTTCTTTTCCTGTATGTTAGTATTTTTTTGGATAATGTCCAATCGTCTGCCGCATTGGCAAGAATTTTTTTTTGCCTATTTCGTTGTTATGCACGTGACGCAAAAGTAAAAGAAAAGAAACCACGTGATCAGCATTTAATAAATAAAATTCTAAAAATTAATATTTAAAAATTCACCAAAAATCAGAAAATGGAGGTAAAGATGTCATTTTAAAGGAATTTTTACGATCTTTCTCGTGATATAAATTTTATAACCCTCGGATTATTATTTTAAATGCAAACTTTAAAGAATGTTACAAACACAGCTTAAAAATTTAATTCAAAAAATCTAAGAAGAGTTACAATAAAACTGATACATCTGCCCTCAGGTGGACAAATTGCGAGATAGAGATATGTCGCTTTTCGTGCACGATGGGGCACTTCATACATGTATATTTCAATGACATAACCTCAAATTTGCCATTGTTAGACTTGGGTCACTTTTCTTGACCCAGTGCGATATAGTGCAAGGAATTTTAGGTATATCCTTTTAAAGATGGCAAGTCATGGAAAATCTTATTCCGAGATCAGTAGACGCGAATTTTAGACAACAGCAGGCACATTAACACATTGACAAAAAACGTTGACATCAAACACATTATTTAATTTATTTAGGAACAAGCTAATCACCGTTGAAACTTTAAGGTCGTGTTATTTGATTCTGAAAGTTTTCTATTATGTTTAAAGCCAAATAAATAAATAAATAAATAAATTGCTTATTTTTATAATCTTGAGTTCCCGCAATCAGTTCTATATTCAAGATTGTTGATAAGATGGATTGTTATATTCAAATAACCTCTCCCCCCCACAAAAAACAAAAAAAAAAAAAAATACAAAACAATTTTCAAAGAACAGAAGAAAAAGCAACTGACATGTTCATACTAGTTCAAGTTTATGCCCAAGAGATATTTTAAAAATCTTTAATTTTAAATGACTGCTGATTTCAAATTTGGCATCGCAGTACAAGTTTATTAAAAAATTCTTCAATACTGAATTGGTATGACAGGTAAACTCTCAAAACTCCACTAATATGTTAATTCATCTTGAGTAGCAAGTATTCACAAGGAATATTAGTTCAAAGCTTTTAAAAGAGGAAAAAAATGATTAAAAATATTTAATTTTAGAACTAAACAAAGCCTGTATGAACGAGACCGATTTTTTTAGCATTATAATATCATATACATTGTAATTTGGATCTGTGGCACAACCAAAATGACTTTCATGGGAAGTTTTTTTCCGTTAGTGATAAAGAAATTTTCATTTATAGGAAGGGGTATGATGAAAATTTACCATAGAATTACCTTTATTTTCTAACAATTTTTATATGATCATTGGTGATAGGGTGGGGTTCACCCCAATATCCCTCTGTGGCCACTCCACTGATGTAGGTTGACTCTTGTTGGAACTGGATCCAAAGCTCAATTATAAGTCCAAAATAATACGTCGTTCCACCTCTCGGCATGCGACTACGTACCTGAAGACTACGTACCTGAAGACTTTCGTTTAATCGGTGCATCTTAATCCCACAGGATGCACAGAGTAGCGCAGGTACGAGTTAGTTTAGGACAAATGGGGCAACTGGAGCTAACGCCATGAAGCTGTGACACTGTCTCAATTACTACATGAAATTAGTATTTATATAAGTATGTGATGCCCCGTTCCTACCCCTCAACTTGTCATCTATCGGCGAACTGTTGATCTGGGTGGTCTCATAAACTCTAGAATAAGAGGCCATAAAGTTCTTGTAATGTGCGGTTCTGACGTTATAGAACGCATACATCCCAGAGTGGTTCGAGGGCTTTTGAGATTTTTGACACTATAGGGACATTTAGAATCCCATAAACTTCGAACACTTACCATCACTTCAAACGCCAGAGAAATCACTTTGAATTCGCCGACAGTATAAAAGAAGACCCCAATAATCCACGCGGAAGAGATTTGTTTTTGAGTGCCAGAAAGACGCAGCTCTCCTGGTCTGAGATGCCTCATAGGCCCGAGCTGTCGTTGAACCCGAAGCCATCCTGACTATCTAACTGTATACATTCTAACTCGCTGTACATACTTGCATTAAATGTTGTAGTTGTAGTATGTTTAAGGTATCGTAGTAAAGTAATTGAAGCGAAAGGCTTGTCGTATTATTGACTACGGTACAAGGCGAAAGTCGAGGCCCAAACGTCCATTTCCCCTCTTAGCCCGGGCCATCGCCTGGTTTCCAGCCGAGACTGCGTGGAAGTGGTGACAGCCGAAGCCTTGAAGGTGATACAGTCACTCCCTCAGAGGATCCTTTTCCCCCAGTAGACTCCCAGTCGCTCTCCACGTTACCAAGCACCGAGGTCCTCACAACGGACCCCGATGCCCTAAGAGCAAGCCACACCAACCCAACTCCGGCCCCTCGGCCGGAGAGCTCATTTATAAGGCCAAAAGTCCTAAACAAAGTTGATGTCTCAAAATTAGAGCTATATTTGAAGCATATTTGAATCCTATATTTGAAGCATAAATTTTTGCTTTAAATGTCAAGTGTAATTGTACCTTAAGGACTATATGGTGAAACCGGACCGTGCAAAGTGGCCATTGAACTAGAGCTTATTTAAACCATTCTGGATGTTCTTAAACCAAGAGCTCCAAAATGGGACAGAACCTACATATATGAAACAAGCATGTTAACGTTATATAAGTTTTGGCTCCGGTTGTAGTTGTGAGACTACAGCTCAAGAAGGTCCCAGAGTTCATTTGTATTGCCAAAACAAAGCTGGTGCCACAAAATTAAGGGCTCAGTACAGCTTATTTCGATTTTCCTGGACACAAATGCAACAATTTTTTTTTAAATCAGAGCTCAAGGAGGTCCCAGAGTTCATTTGTATTGCCAAAACAAAGCTGGTGCCACAAAATTAAGGGCTTCAAAGCGTTCTATTTCGAGACATAGATTTTATCAATATTGTACTTTAAGGATTGTAGGGTGCTATAGGAATTTTAAAAGGGGACATAAACCAGAGATAATTTAAACCATTCTAAACAGATTTGGAGCATGTTCTTGAAATCAGAGCTTCAAAAGACGTCAGAACCTACATATTCGAAACAAGCATATTACCTTTATGGAAAACTTTGGCTCCGGTTGCAGTTGTAAGACTACAGCTTATTTCGATTTTCCTGGACACAAATGCAACATTTTAAAAAAAAATCAGAGCTGAAAAAGGTCCCAGTGTTCATTTGTATTGCCCAAACAAAGCCGGTGCCACAAAATTTAGGGCTTCAAAACGTCTTATTTTGAGACATAGATTTTGGCAATATTGTACTTTAAGGATTGTAGGGTGATATAGGACTTTTTAAAGGGGACATGGACCAGAGATAATGTAAATCTTTCTAAACAGATTTGGAGCATGTTCTTGAAATCAGAGCTTCAAAAGACGTCAGAACCTACATATTCGAAACAAGCATATTACCTTTAAGGAAAACTTTGGCTCCGGTTGCAGTTGTAAGACTACAGCTTATTTTGAATTTCCTGGACACAAATGCAACATTTTCTTTTAACCAGAGCTCAAGGAGGTCCCACAGTTCATTTGTATTGCCAAAACAAAGCCGGTGCCACAAAATTAAGGGCTTCCAAACGTCCTATCTCGAGACATAGATTTTAGCAATATTGTACTTTAAGGATTGTAGGGTGCTATAGGAATTTTAAAAGAGGACATGGGCCAGAGATAATTTAAACCATTCTAAACAGATTTGGAGCATGTTCTTGAAGTCAAAGCTTCAAAAGACGTCAGAACCTACATATTCGAAACAAGCATATTACCTTTAAGGAAAACTTTGGCTCAAGTTGCAGTTGTAAGACTACAGCTTATTTCGATTTTCCTGGACACAAATGCAACAATTTTTTTAAAAATCAGAGTTGAAAAAGGTCCCAGTGTTCATTTGTATTGCCAAAACAAAGCTGGTGCCACAAAATTTAGGGCTTCAAAACGTCCTATTTTGAGACATAGATTTTAGCAATATTGTACTTTAAGGATTGTAGGGTGTTATAGGACTTTTTAAAGGGGACATGAACCAGAGATTATGTAAATCTTTCTAAACAGATTTGGAGCATGTTCTTGAAATCAGAGGTTCAAAAGACGTCAGAACCTACATATTCGAAACAAGCATATTACCTTTAAGGAAAACTTTGGCTCCGGTTGCAGTTGTAAGACTACAGCTTATTTTGAATTTCCTGGACACAAATGCAACATTTTAAAAAAAAAATCAGAGCTCAAAAAGGTCCCAATGTTCATTTGTATTGCCAAAACAAAGCTGGTGCCACAGAATTTAGGGCTTCAAAACGTCTTATTTTGAGACATAGATTTTGGCAATATTGTACTTTAAGGATTGTATTGTGATATAGGACTTTTTAAAGGGGACATGAACCAGAGATAATGTAAATCTTTCTAAACAGATTTGGAGCATGTTCTTGAAATCAGAGTTTCAAAAGACGTCAGAACCTACATATTCGAAACAAGCATATTACCTTTAAGGAAAACTTTGGCTCCGGTTGCAGTTGTAAGACTACAGCTTATTTTGAATTTCCTGGACACAAATGCAACATTTTTTTTTAACCAGAGCTCAAGGAGGTCCCACAGTTCATTTGTATTGCCAAAACAAAGCCGGTGCCACAAAATTAAGGGATTCCAAACGTCCTATCTCGAGACATAGATTTTAGCAATATTGTACTTAAAGGATTGTAGGGTGCTATAGGACTTTTTTAAGGGGACATGAGCCAGAGATCATTTAAACCATTCTAAACAGATTTGGAGCATGTTTTTGAAATCAGAGCTTCAAAAGACGTCAGAACCTACATATTCGAAACAAGCATATTACCTTTAAGGAAAACTTTGGCTCCGGTTGCAGTTGTAAGACTACAGCTTATTTTGATTTTCCTGGACACAAATGCAACATTTTTTAAATTTTTTTATCAGAGCTCAAGGAGGTCCCAGAGTTCATTTGTATTGCCAAAATAAAGCAGGTGCCACAAAATTAAGGGCTTCTAAACGTCCTATCTCGAGACATAGATTTTAGCAATATTGTACTTTAAGTTCGAGACCTACCTCGTTCGAGATTGTAGGGTTCTTTAGAACTTTTTTAAGGGGACATGAGCCAGAGATAATTTAAATTATTCTAAACAGATTTGGAGCATGTTCTTGAAATCAGAGCTTCAAAAGACGTCAGAACCTACATATTCGAAACAAGCATATTACCTTTAAGGAAAACTTTGGCTCCAGTTGCAGTTATGAGACCAGAGCTTATTTTGAATGTCCTGAACACAGCTGGAACAAATTTTGAAAGCTCAAGAAGGTAGCAGGAGCTGCATGTTTAAAACAGGCGACTATGAAGAACTGTGAAGAATGTTTTCGCAGCATAGCGTCTTTCGCACGTAAGTATATCGGACTCCGCGGCAAGGCTAGCCTAAACTGTGGGCGCACGTCACTCCACTTCCTCGCCCCAAGCAGCGTTACTTCCTGTCCCCACCTCGTTCGAGAGCTGTAATGTGGCTTCATTAGGAGCGCTCAACTCCGCGGGGGTGCTCCCACCTCCTAATTGGAGTCACGGCGAGAGATTTTTGTTAATCAGGCCCCAAAACGCCCACATCTCGGCGGGGCGGACGGTGAGAAAAATCACGATTTCGCAGCCGCTTCCCGTGTTGCCACCCAGCTCTCGTAATTATGCACGCAAAACCGTGAGAAGTTTCCGCTGCGTTTTGGCGGGTTCTCGCAATAAATCCCGCTTGACAGGAAAAATCACCAATTTGGCTCAATAAGTGCGATGAAGAATGTTCTTATATGTTTTAGTGAGGCTGCATGTTTGTTTAACATGCATGAGGCGATAACGGGATATCCTTGGTTTTGGAGTCCTAAAAAGTGTCTTGGGCAAAAGAAAATGATATATTCAGTGAAACTGACTTTTAAGTAATTTGTCTCGTTGTATAATGTATTTTATTAATTATTATACTGAACTTAATTTTTTTTAAAATTCTGTACAGGAAATGATTATCCCGTTATTATTCAAGCATGAGTTTTACACCCAAGTTTGCCTTAATTTTAATTATTTTTTAAAATTTTGCCATAAAAGCTATAATTTTTCGTAGAAAGTGCTTTTTTTAAAAAATCGTACTTGGATTACACATTCTTTATTTTCAGTCTTACAGTTAGACATGCAAAATAAATTTTGCCATAAAAGCTATAATTTTCTTAGAAAGTGCTTTTTTAAAATCTTGTTTGGATTACACATTCTTTATCAGTCTTACAGTTAGATATGCAAAACAAATTTTGCCATAAAAGCTATAATTTTCTTAGAAAGTGTATATTTTTTTAAATCTTGGTTCGATTACGCATTCTTTATTATCAGTCTTACAGTTAGACATGCAAAATAAATTTTTCCATAAAAGCTATAATTTTCTTAAAAAGTGCTTTTTAAAAAAATCTTGTTTGGATTACACATTCTTTATTATCAGTCTTACAGTTTGACATGCAAAACAAATTTTGCCATAGAAGTTAAAATTTCCTTAGAAAGTGCTTTTTTTTTTTAAATCTTGTTTGGATTACACATTCTTTATTACCAGTCTTACAGTTAGACATGCAAAATAAATTTTTCCATAGAAGCTATAATTTTCTTAGAAAGTGCTTTTTTAAAAAAAATCTTGTTTGGATTACACATTCTTTATTATCAGTCTTACAGTTTGACATGCAAAACAAATTTTGCCATAGAAGTTAAAATTTCCTTAGAAAGCGCTTTTTTTTAAAAAAATCTTGTTTGGATTACACATTCTTTATTACCAGTCTTACAGTTAGACATGCAAAATAAATTTTGCCATAGAAGCTATAATTTTCTTAGAAAGTGTTTTTATTTTTTTAAATCTTGTTTGGATTACACATTCTTTATTATCAGTCTTACAGTTTGACATGCAAAACAAATTTTGCCATAGAAGTTAAAATTTCCTTAGAAAGCGCTTTTTTTTAAAAAAATCTTGTTTGGATTACACATTCTTTATTACCAGTCTTACAGTTAGACATGCAAAATAAATTTTGCCATAGAAGCTATAATTTTCTTAGAAAGTGCTTTTTTTAAAAAAAATCTTGTTTGAATTACACATTCTTTATTATCAGTCTTACAGTTAGACATGCAAAATAAATTTTGCCATAGAAGCTATAATTTTCTTTGAAAGTGTTTTTATTTTTTTAAATCTTGTTTGGATTACACATTCTTTATTATAGGTCTTGCAGTTTGACATGCAAAACAAATTTAGCCATAGAAGATAAAATTTTCTTAGAAAGTGCTTTTATAAAATCTTGTTTGGATTACACATTCTTTATTATCAGTTTTACAGTTAGACCTGCAAAACAAATTTTTCCATAAAATATATAATTTTCTTAGAAAGTGCTTTTTAAAAATCTTTAAGGATTACACATTCTTTATTATTAGTCATACAGTTAAACATGCAAAACAAATTTTTCCATAAAAGCTATAATTTTCTTAGAAAGTGCTTTTTTAAAATCTTTAAGGATTACACATTCTTTATTATCAGTCTTACAGTTAGACCTGCAAAATAAATTTTTCCATAAAAGCTATAATTTTCTTAGAAAGTGCTTTTTTAAAATCTTTAAGGATTACACATTCTTTATTATCAGTCTTACAGTTAGACCTGCAAAATAAATTTTTCCATAAAAGCTATAATTTTCTTAGAAAGTGCTTTTTTAAAATCTTTAAGGATTACACATTCTTTATTATCAGTCTTACAGTTAGACATGCAAAATATCGCAACCATCTAGAACAGTGATTCTCAAACTTTTTTGATCTCGGTAACCCTCAGAACATTTTCCAAAGTTCACAGAACCCTCTACATTTTTTTATCAATAGACCCCTTCCTTCCGTAATTTAATTTGATATCGAATGAAGCAAATGTAGTTTTAATGCTATAGATTTGAATCAAATGAAAAAAATTAGAAAATTCTTCATAAAAACAAATAATTGTGATTAAAAAAATATGGGGGTAAAAAAATAAGCAAAAAAAACTCAAATGAGAAAAAGGCTGCTACTTCTTCGATTCCAAATCCTCATAAAATTTTGCGTTATGTCTAATAATTTAATTCCCATATCTGGTGCAGAGTCAATTCTGTTGCTATATTTTGTTTTTGTCGCAGCATATCTTGAAAATCCAGCCTCACATAAATTTAGTTTTTTAATTTCTAATGCAGAAACCTGTGGGCAAAGTCCTTAGGTATGCTTCACACAAATAAGGGGTAGCAAAAGGCAATAGAATACAAATAACCAGTGTTGCTACATTTGTATTATCATCCAATACATCTGACCAGAATATCGTTAACGAAACTGTCTTAAATTTCGCTTCCAGCTGACTATTTGAACTCATTTCAATTAAATTTACAAATTCTGTGGGCATAAGTCCTTTTGGCTTTTTTCTAATATTGAAAGGATTTTGCACCCAAAAATTGTTTTGATTCTTCAAGTTCGAAGAGTAATCATTTAGTGATTCCAGTAAGCTAGACAGATGTGTTTTTACATCATCATGTACTTCTACACTGAAGTGGCACTGAATTAGGGATAGCACAGCCTATGCAAATTGTGTAGCGCTGCGCATCATGTATGCGCAAGTGAGGGCGCTGTGGTAACTGCATATATAGCGCGTACTGTGGTTGTTCTGAATTAGTTGTTGGAATTGCCAGTATGGGTAAACTGCCTGATTTAGACGCCTTCGATCGCGGACAAATCGTAGGTGCGCGACGAATGGACCATTCAATTTCCGAAATCGTCAGACAGCTAGGATTTTCTAGGTCGACAGTGTCAAGAGTATAGCAAGAATACATGGATGGTGGAAAAAAACTAGCGATCGGGCAAACTGCAAAGGAAAATTAGCCTTGACAGTGCGTGGTGAGAGACGGCTCAGGCGTATTGTACGTAGCCAGCGAAAGGCCATCACACAGCACCAAAGAACCTTACTGAATTATGGACAGCTTTAGCCAATATTTGGCAAGCCATTCCCGTGGAACGTTTCCAGAAACTTGTTGAATCTATGCCTCGTCGTGTGGCAGCCGTTATCAAGGCCAGAGGAGGCCCAACTCGTTACTAGGTAGGTATCCCTAATTCAGTGGCACTTCAGTGTACATCCAAACCCACTTTAGATTCTTCAAGAAAATCACTAACTGTTGAGAAACACTCAAATTTATTTTGCTCTACAACTGAAATCCAATATTTTATTTTTCGAGATAAGGCTACCAATTTATCTTTTGCTTGGAATATGTTGACTTCTTTCCCTCGTATAGCCAAAGAAGATTCATTTAGTCTGCTAAATATGTCAGCACAATACTCACGTCTAGAGAGCCGTGTTATTTAAAATGTCTGATAATTCAAACTTGTGGTCGATGAAATACGCCAATAAATAAATTAGAAAAAAAAAATAAAATACCTATAATAATCATATCATATAATAAAAATAAAATAAAATCTAACCAGCTTTAAAAAAGATACAGCAAATGTAAAACTCATATTTTTCTTTGCCTGAATAAATATTTATGGCTAATTTAAAGCTCTGCTTAGTGCTTTGGCTAAGTTGTCAAATAACATAATGTTATGCGCCCTTTTTTAATTCATAATGCACTACTTGCCAAGTCTACGCTTCTACGTCACGTGAATTGTAAGCCTGTACGTCAGATTACACCCCTGTGCACTCAAGCAGACCATTTGGCAAGCAGACCAGTTGCTGGCGTACGATGCTGTACGAAGATACTACTTCCGTCAGAACGTACTGCCACGCGGCGTAATATGACGCAACTCTGCGAACTACACGCCGGCTTCTTAATGCGGTCGGAGATACAAAAACCTATAATCCCCACTCCATGCACAGTGTGCACTTTACGACAAATTATTTCGAGCCAGTGTATCTACTCAGAGAGCACGACAGCGCGTCTTGATGACGAATAAGGTAAATTGTGGCCTGGCCGTCAGACTGTCCCGTGGAACCCTTAAATTTTTTGGTGGAACCCTAGGGTTCCGCGGAACACACTTTGGGGAACTCTGATCTAGAGGAATCCTATAAATCTAAAAAAAACCTTGCAGGGACGTTCATATAGTACGCACTTTCAGTTACTATAACGTAGAAAAAAGGAAAAGATTCATGAGGGCATAAAGAATAATTAATCTTTATTGCCGCGACTTTGTATAGACATCGAACTAGAAATTTCTCTAGCTTTCGTATTTAACGATTGTCTTAGGTCCTTAAAAACTTGACTAGGTTTGTTCATACTTTTCTTGAGATAGCTTGAATGCTATTTGTTCTCGTATAAACCTGTGTATGTTTGACTGGAGATATTTTAGCTTTTACAAGGGAAATTTAACTGTGAGCTTGAAACGTAAAAATACATCCGAAGCACAAATTTAGAGAAGTCCTTAAAATGGTTTTATCGAAGGAGGATTCTGATAACAGCGAAATTCATTCATGTAATATTCTTTAAGAAGAACACACATTCAAATACCGCTGATATCTCAGTGGCAAACTGCTTAGTTTAAAAATCCCTTCAATTAGTAAAAAGAATTACATATAAATGCAAGCGAGATAAAATAATCAAACCATTCCAAAGATAGATTTCTGTAATTGTTAACTGCCTGTACTTAAAATTCTGAAATATTAAGCCATGTTTAAACTTTGTTGGAGTACCAATTTTCGTGTTCATTTCGTGTCAGTACAGGGATTCTAGATAAAAAAATGTTGTTTAGCCTTTTTTTTTTAGAGTAGAAAGAAGTAAAGGGTTCAAAGCAAATACACACACACACACACACACACACACACATATATATATATATATATATATATACAGTGGTGCACCCAGGATTTTTTCTTGGGGGGGGCCCGAGATGAATGGATAAAAATATTTATAATGCATGGGGGGGGCCGAGATGAATGAATACAAATATTTATAATGCAAAATCAATATTTCTACTTCTTTGGGGGGGGGGGCAGGGCCCCCTGGGCCCCCCCTGGGTGCGCCACTGTATATATATGTTTACTTACGTGTAAACAACCCTCTTTTGTTCTTCATGTTCCACCTTTCTACTCTGAATTCACTTCAGCTAAATCTTGCTTAGTGCTGCCATCTAGAGTTCTAACGTGAAATTATTCGGTTATGCATATTCCTCTCGTTAAAATTTGCTTACACAAATGATATTCACTAACGGAAATTAAACTCATGTCGTGAGTATAGGCACAATATTTACAGCATCCTAATCTGATTAACTATATAAATAATTTTTTTTATTCCTGATACAAATAAACGTGTGATTGAATTATTCAATATTTTATTAGCTGTGTTTTTTTTAACCTTGTTTCAACGAAAACACCGGCTAATGCTGAAATCGGTTAAAGAAAATAGTTTTATATATTATAATATATTAAAATATGATCCCTAGAAATTTGCTGCTCAAAAAGTAGTTTATAGAAGTTATATAGTAGTTTATATAGCAATATTTATGTATCATTTCATTTAAATACTAATGTAAACCTCTTAAATCATGACTAAATAACAATGAATGCATAACTAAATGAAAGAAATATAATAATAATCAGGCAAAAGAATACCAAGAATCATGGAACAAAAAAATGGTATTATAAAGGATGAATATAAAAGAATCAAGTATTTTCAGTCTCTATTTTCATTTTTCGAGGTATATGACTTCAAAAAAGAAGGTAGAATCTTGAAATACTTTATTCAAATCCTCTGAATATTTAAATATAATATAATAAAGCTCTCCCGGATAATAATTTTCTAGCCAGAGAGTGACTCTTTCTTTCATCTGATTTTGACATCAATACATATAAAATTGAACTGTTCAGGGCCTTTTTATCGCATGGGCAAATCGGGACTTTGCCCAGGGCCCCCTGATGTTAGGGGGCCCCCAAACCCCCTTGGTGTATGCACCTAGTACTTCTAATAGTATGTATTTTTATAAATGTCCGTAAGGGGGGGCCCCCAAATAGCATCTGCCCAGGGGCCCCCAGCGTTCATAATCGGGCCCTGGAACTGTTAGTTAGTTCATATTCTATGACAATATGCCTTGACCTGAAGAATAATTAATTGATTGATATCGTGCTGTATCCTATGCCCTTGAATTGTCACAAGTAAGTTAAAGAATAAAATAAATTGTTATATTCACGACACGAGAAATAATTTGGCTTTTAATCGTTAATAATGATCAAAGTGATGACCAGCTGAAGAGATCATTGCAAAATAAATTTATATTAATGAAAGTATTATGATAGATACTTTAGATGATAAAAAAAAAAAATTCTCTTTATTCCACAGATAATTTTGAGAGTTTTCAGTGGTCACGAATGAATATAAGGTGAATCTAACAGTCAGAGTTTGGATACGAAATTATATCTTCAAAACGGTTATTGGCCTTTTTTACATAACGTTGGCCTAATTAACAAGAAACGTAATCCCCAAAAATATGATTTTGGGATTTTCCCGCTATTACATAGATTTACGGTCCCTGTACAACTCTGTCAAACCTCAAAACTCCAAAAAATTTAACTCATCCCCCAAAAGGGAAAAAAACAACACGTACTACGAAACTCCTGAGCTTAACTTTTGCTAACCTTGTAACTCCACTTTAATTATGAAGATGTTTAATTACATAACAATTTAGCATATATATATATATATATATATATATATATATATATATATATATATATATATATATATATATTATATATATATATATATATATATATATATATATATATATATATATATATATATATATATATATATATATATATCAGAACACTTTAACATATATTGCAAGAACAAAGGATAGTGATTTATCTTTTCACTGTCGAATAAATCAGTTTTTACGTAGGATTACGTTTCTCCATAACGGACCAGCGGATAGGAAATTTTCAGACGCTAAAACTGTCCATCCATCCGTCCTCGCGAGTTACAATTTTGGCAGTACGCCAAACCCAGTCTATCGCTTGGACAAGTTAAACAGAAAAGTACCAAGATGCGTCAAAGTTGTGACATACATATATGTATATCTATACATTACACATACATATATACATACAAAAGAGGTAAGCAACGATAAGCAATCCTACGTTAATAACCCGTGGTAGTTTCATTAGAAGAGACTACCTAATTTTAATACTTTTTTTGTTTGTTCCTCCTGTTAAAAAGGGGGAAATGTGCTTGGGGGGGAAATTGCGGGGTTTGTTAATTAGGACAACGATAAACATTTTAAAGTAAAAACTTCACTTGAACAAATATTTCAGCTTTGAATTCATGAAAGTGGGGTTTCTTGGAAATTATTAATGAAAATATTACCTTATTGAATGGGGGAGAAGTACAAGGGTAGTTTTTTTTTCTCTACACAACCCTTAAATTTTCTGTTTGTTGTCATTACTGTCAGAACGCCCTGAAAGAGTTTTAAAATCCGTCTACAAAGCATCTATTCCCACGGATCCCTATTTTAAGCATTCAGTTTTTACTCAGTAATTATAAAAATAAATATAAGTACCTTCTCCCGATGTGCAAATTTTTTTTTTCTTAAAACAAATCCTTTTTTACAGTTTTGTAATAATATCATTATACAAAAGTCTGTTATTTAAAAAAATAGTTTAAATAGCTGCATATGAATGTGTTTCAGTTGTATCTTCTAGTTTTGTGATGGATATTGATTCATTGCTACGGTATTCGAAGTTTAAGGTTCAGTAATTGACACATTGATTAACGAGACGAATCCCAGTTAAGAACGTAAAGGTCTTTACCAAATCCCTCTATTTGGATGATTTATTTATTTTATTTTATTTATTTTTTTGTTAAGATAGGGGTGCCTGTTCACAAGCGAAGTTGAACAAAAGGAAAGTTGATTCTACAACAGTTTTTCCCAATGATTCAGGATGGATTTTCCTCCTACTGATAGCCTGATATAGCATTTATTAGGTTAGAGATTACAGTAAAACCTCGTTTATCCGGACTAACTGGAACCATAGGCAATCCGGATAATCGAAAATCTGGATAATATGGGTAATATGGGTGATAGGCAAAACAAGATCCTTAACTAAGCAGACTTACCGTTTATTACGATAAAAAACTATGTTTTGTAACAAAATTACATAGTATTGTTTACAAGACATTAAAAAATGAAAAAAAAACTTTTCACATCATTTCTTAACAAAGAAATAGTATCTAGTAAAGCTTTCTTAAACTCAACAAAAGTATTTTATTACCATAATTTATTATACAATCTATGCAGGAACTGTAGATTGAATCAAACCAAAAAGCTAATATTTGGCGTACTTGTAGTTACGTTCCTCCTATCATAGTTTTAAAATACAGTCGAACCCCGTTATAACGAACTTCAAGGGACCAAAGGTTTTGTTCGCTTTATCCGGTGGATCGCAATATCCGAACCGTTTAGAAAAATGCTAGAGTTCACAAAATGTATAACTCACTGGTTGCAATGTGTATTCAATAATGATGTATTAAAAAATGATAAAATTTATTAAAAATGATCATTAATGAATTAAATCGACTAAAATCGATTACATTAAACTTTCGCAATACAACTTAAATTAAGTACAATAATGACGGGACCAAAATTTTCGCTCGTTATATCCATGAGTTCATTATATACCGGGTTCGCTATAACGGCGTTCGACTGTATTATCTAATGTGAACATTAAATAAAAATAATGTCCACAAATCTGATCCGGATTATCTGGAGATCCAGATCAACGAGGTCCGGATAAAAGATGTTTTACAGTATTTTGTTTCAAGAAATTCTTAAAAAGTCAACCCAAGGTATCCCCGTTAAATCACCCTAATCAAAAATTGGTATTTTTCATTCAGGGAATATTTTTTCTCGATTAAGTTAGCTCGTAATCCAGATTTCAAATGCCTTTGACAGAGGAGGTTCTTCCATCACCGACGGACTCTTGGCAACTATAAGGCCGGATAAACGAGTCTTTACTGCATTTTGTTCCAAGTAATTCCTAAAAAGTCAACCCAAGGTATCCCCGTTAATTCACCATAATCAAAAATTGGTATACTTCATTCAGGGGATATTTTTTCTCGATTATGTTAGCTCGTAATCCAGATTTCAAATGCCTTTGATAGAGGAGGTTCTACCGTCACCGACGGATTCTTGGCGACTATACGGCCGGATAAACGAGTCTTTACTGCATTTTGTTTCAAGTAATTCCTAAATGTCAACCCAAGGAATCCCCGTTAATTCACCCTAATCAAAAATTGGTATTTTTCAATTCAGGGAATATTTTTTCTCGATTAAGTTAACTCGTAATCCAGATTTCAAATGCCTTTGACAGAGGTTCTTCCATCATTGACGGACTCTTTTCAACTATACGGCCGGATAAACGAGTCTTTACTGTATTTTCTTTCAAGTAATTCCTAAAAAGTCAAGCCAAGGTATCCCCGTTAATTCACCCTAATAAAAAATTGGTATATTTCATTCAGGGGATATTTTTTCTCGATTATGTTAGCTCGTAATCCAGATTTCAAATGCCTTTGACAGAGGAGGTTCTACCGTCACCGACGGACTCTTGGCGACTATACGGCCGGATAAACGAGTCTTTATTGCATTTTGTGTCAAGTAATTCCTAAAAAGTCAACCCAAGGTATCCCCGTTAATTCACCCTAATCAAAAATTGGTATTTTTCAATTCAGGGAATATTTTTTCTCGATTAAGTTAGCTCGTAATCTAGATTTCAAATGCCTTTGACAGACGAGGTTCTTCCATAATTGACGGACTCTTGGCAACTATACGGCCGGATAAACGAGTCTTTACTGCATTTTGTTTCAAGTAATTCCTGAAAAGTCAACCCAAGGTATCCCCGTTAATTCACCCTAATCAAAAATTGGTATTTTTCAATTCAGGGAATATTTTTTCTCGATTAAGTTAGCTCGTAATCCAGATTTCAAATGCCTTTGACAGAGGAGGTTCTTCCATCATCGACGGACTCTTGGCAACTATACGGCCGAATAAACGAGTCTTTACTGCATTTTGTTTCAAGTAATTCCTAAATGTCAACCCAAGGTATCCCCGTTAATTCATCCTAATCAAAAATTGGTATTTTTCAATTCAGGGAATATTTTTTCTCTATTAAGTTAGCTCGTAATCTAGATTTCAAATGCCTCTGACAGAGGAGGTTCTTCCATCAACGACTCTTGGCAACTAAACGGCGGACTTTCCAAAAGTCCACATATCACAATTTGGGGGTTAGTGTCCTGTAAAACTGACAGTGAAATAGAAGGTTAAAACTTTACTATGACGCAGCCTTCGTAAGAAACAGCGTCTAAAAAGCTCCCTATCCGAAACGCCTGATAATTTGTTAATCAGTCCCCAGAAATGGATTACGAATATCCTGTTCGAACGTCACATCAACAAACCCTAAAGAACAAAAAGAACATTACACATGACTGTATGTAACACTTTCCTGCGAAATCACCAGAGAGGTTAATTTTTCTGCCTTTTTTTTTTCAGGTGGAGGGGGGCCCGCAGGGGTGGGATCTCAGTGACGCTCTCTGCAAATATTCCACTCCCAGATTCCCCGCTCGCAAAGCGTTTCCATTTACTTTCCATTTACTTTTCTTTTTTTTTTAACTTTTTCATTCTCGTGATGTGATGGAGTTGCCATAAAAGGTGCAGACAGAAGCGACGGCCAATGGTGGAGCGTATACTTCCCCCCCAAAAGCGTGACTGGCCAATTGATGTTGCCAGTTCTCGCTGGCTAAATTATCCTCCCGTGTTGATTTTTTCACTCGATTCAATTAATTTGCAGTCGCGAGAGAGGGGTGGGGGAGAGATATTTATTAAATGCTCGGCTCAGCCATCAGGTTGTTTTTTTGATTAATTTCCCCTCCCGAACCGTGCAGAGGTCAGATGGGCGGTTATGTGTTAGCCATTTAATTAGGATGCGATAGTATCAACGGGAAAAGTTAAGTGTTTCAATCAGGGTCTTGAATTTTTTGGCACCAACTCGCCTATGTACCTCACCTTCACTCTTTGTTCATAATCCTGTGCGATATTGAAATAGTGTCTGGGTGCTGAATGTCCACGTATTCTCTCGATCTTATTCAAGTGTTAGCCCATATTTCGTTTTCTTTCTTTAAGGTAAATAGGGACTTTTGTTAGAGTCAAGAATTTTACAAGACAGATGCATCGCGAGTGACTGTATGACATTATAACTGGAACTATTACAGTAGTATTATGTATTACAATTTATTTCTTCCGACAATTTTTGGCTTATTGAGACTTGAAGTGTGTTATTTAACCCTTCAGTGGGCACGCCAATTTTTGGAACACCAGCAGGCGCGCGTGGCACAAAGTGCAACGTCTCTTTCAACCTTCATTATTCCTTTTGTAATAAACTTTTTTTTTTCAAACTGAAAATAATAATTCTGCGTTTTATGACAAGATACAAAATGTTGATAATATTGAGATTATATATATATATATATATATATATATATACAGTGGAATCTCGATCTATCGTTTTTAAAGGGACCGATTGAAATGAACGATAAATGCAGGAAAACGATAGATGCGGAAACATAACAAAGCAATAGGATCGTTGGGACTGGATAAAATGAACGACACATACGGAAAAACGATGGATCCGAAAACGATCGATCGAGATTCCACTATATATATATATATATATATGTATGTATAAAGTCCAAAGAATGCAGATACAATCGCATTATTTTAAAACAGTCCGGTTTATTGGATCTAAGGACAACTTGCGAATCGATTCCTATTATGTCCAAAAACCTAAAAAATAATGAGATTGTGTCCATTTACGTGATATGAGGGATAACGTGTAATAGCTGCACATTTGATAGACTACATCAACTCCTACTTTTGCCGTATTGTAATCCAGTATAATACTTGTTTACCACGCTTGTAGTACCGCTTGTTTACCACGGTTAAATCATGACTAACAATGAATGGAAAGGAATACAAGGGTCAGAAAATCAGACCTGTATTAGAAAAGGGTGTAGCTATAACTAGAAACTGCATAGAACATTCAAACCTTACATGTAAAAACAAATCATTCATAATTACGAAAATGTTGCGCTTTGTACACAGGCGCGCCCGCTGAAGGGCTAAGTACATTTAGAGAAAAATAAAACAAACAACCCCTCCAAAAAAATTGTCATTCCTCTTATGCTTTGTTGTTATCAAAACCACTATTGGTTAATTGGTCCTTTCGTTTTTGGAGCTCTGTAGCATTGAGATTGTCTTTTTGAGACGTCTAAATAAACCGTTGTCTACAGTTTAAGGCTGGTTTTGGTTGACTGCAAACACACATGACAAATGGGAGACTCAAACTTACATACTGTGTAACTGAAAGCCAATTCTCTAGCCGTTCTGACCAATAACTACAGAAAATATAAATATGTACCGCAAGAAATTTTTATTGAAAATTAATATCATAATTACTTATTCAGAGTTGATAAATGGTTTTTAGATTCATAAATACTCATCTGTAAAAATGTTTAAATAAAAAAATATTTTAACCTTTGCCCAATCAACTAGAGTTTCGAGTCTTTGAATGATTTTGCTTATTTTGATCTAAGCTTAAAATAGTAATATATGCAGGCCTTTTTTTCTGAGGGGTACAAGGGGATACGGCGTATCCCTACCTTTTTTTAAAAGTATTATTTTGGCTTAAGTTAACCTAAAATTTAAGAAACTTGCGAATCAATCTATATATATATATAACAGTTCCGTAACTGACTCACTGACTGACATACAACGCACAGACCAAACCGCTAGACCTAAAGGGCTGATAATTTTGCATGGCGATTCTTCTTATAGTGTAGGGGTGCACAAAGAAAGATTTTAGATAAATTCTTAGATTTTTTAAAAATTAAATTTTAAAGCTTTTTTAGTAACTTTTTTTAAAGTTTGCTTTTAAAATAATAATTTTAGGGTTATAAAATTTATATCACAAGAAAGATAATAAAAATTCCTTTAAAATGAAATCTTTTTCGAATCTTTACCTCCATTTTCTGATTTTTGATGAATTTTTAAAGATTTATTTTTAGAATTTAATTTATTCAATGCTGATCACGTGATTTCTTTTTCTGGTACTTTAAGTAAATTTATCGTCACGTGCATAACTAAATAGAAAAAAAAAATTTTTCTTGCTAATGCGACAAACAATTGGACATTATTTTGTCTATAAAAATATCCCTTACGATTTTTTTAAAAAATATATATATTTTTTTCTACATCAATTGTATATATTGATCGTCGTATTTATTATAAATATGTATATATATATATTTTTTTTTTGGCCTTAATTGCATACATTGACCGATGTATTTAATTTGAATGTACTCCGTAGCGAAGTGCGAGTTTTCAGCTAGTTGTTAACATAAAACAAAATGAATTTTTTTAAAATTGCGAGTTTTTTTATCCTGTATGACGTGACGTGTGAAAACACAGTATTAAAAATATGCACTTTTATTTGAAAAAATACCTTATGCCCACCTATTTTCTTAGAAAAAAAAAAGCCCTGAATATATGTACTCTCTTTTGTTAGCTTTCAGTATCCTCGTTTACCTAACATTTTTAAATATTTTTACCAAGAAAAAAAAAATTTATAAAAATTATTGTGCTTTTTTTTCATAGTACGGTGAAATTTGGTCAGAGGTGACTGGTTATATTTACCATCAACCCCAAACAATATTCATAGTGATGTAAGTTAGGAGCTGATTAAAAACACAAGTTAAACGTCCCCCAAAAACCAGGAAACATTTGTCTTATGAACCGCCTATGACTGCGTGCAAACCGAGACGTATAGAAAATCAATTACCCGCCTCTCAAATTCTTACTCTGAAATTCACGTCTCTTCACAATTACAGTCTCTTATGAGTACTCAACTGTAAAAATTGGGGAATTTTATTAATACAATAAAAATTTGTGTAAATTTTTTACCTTTCTACTTTTATGCAGATGGGGATGAATGATATTCCACCTGTATCAACAGATATACCATGACCTTTATCTTATTGCATAATTCTCCAATGACCTAAGACTAAAAGCACTTAACATCTCTCTTTAAGGCTGCTATGTACTAACCCCACTGGATTCGCTCACCTCAATGTGAACCTATGGAGAAAATTTGTCCACGGATTGCCGACTTGGGGCCTGTTCACATAGGAGTCCGTTGCGTTGCGTTGCGTTAAGGAAAAGATGACGTTGAGACGAAAATAAACCAATCATATGCCACCAAACGATTAGCAATGAAATTTTTAACGCCTATGATTGGTTTATTTTCGTCTCAACGTCATCTTTTCCTTAACGCAACGCAACGGACTTCTATGTGAACAGGCCCTTATTCTTAGATTCAAAGATTTTTTGAAAAAAATTTTACTCCATCATAGAGAAAGAAATTTTACATTTGTGTACATTTTTCGTTTTTTAAAAAATGGAATTAATACTTTAAAACTTAAATTATTCGGGGGAAAATCTGGTATAGTGTGTTTTAAACGCTCATAAATTCCTTCCGTGGACGAAATTTACAAAATGAATCCTGTGGCGCTTTGCAGAAAAGTTCAGGCTATCTGACAATACCAATTTTATTTGATTATCAGCATTTATGTACCTGTAGATAGTTGACAAAAATATATGTTAAATAAAAAATTTGGGGGCAGCGCTTAACACATTTTTTTATATATATATATATATATATATATATATATATATATATATATATATATATATATATATATATATATATATATATATATATATATATATATATATATATATATATATATATATATATATATATATATATATATATATATATATATATATATATATATATATAGAGAGAGAGAGAGAGAGAGAGAGAGAGACATTACAATCCCTCAAAATGTCAATCCTAAGGGGGGTGGAATTCTCGAACTGTCACCTGGACTTCTCCCACCTCAAGAATATGCAAGAAAAGGAAAAGGGAAATACGATTTCTTTATACACGGCGTTACACACTTTCTACACGGCGCAACTGGTTACAAACCCGGGCGACGGGTTTGTAACAAGTTGCGCCGTGTGCGTGGCTCCATTCAATTACATAGGTTACGACTCAACACGGACTGGTTTGCGATTCGAGTCAGTTATCAGTTTCTTTTGAGTTGCTCCGTGTGCAGACGGCCTTAGTGTAAAGAATTCAAGACTTTGTTAAGGGATACTGGATCCTAATTTAAGGTTGTCAGCTTATTCAACATTTAAGATTCAGATTTCAGTAAACAAAGGTTGTCAAGCAAAAACACGTGAAACGGTAAAAGCTCAGCATCCAAACTTAAAAATAACCCCCCCAAATGGAGTCAGTTCCTACTGCTAGATATAGGAGCTTTCTTGGCCGTTGGGTAAAATGATAAACATTAAATTACTGTTTGGGTCATCTTTTAAGAGCTTTCAGAAATATTTTAATTTGAGCACTACACTTGGCCCCGCGCCACACTTAAATAAGAAAATGTTTAATTTAAAATGAGAAAAATAGACTATCTAAAAGCATTTCCTCACAGTAGATTTCAAAGAGAATTCGATCGAAAGTGAGCCAGATAACCCCTGACGTACACACAATTCGTTGCGCTCCGTAGTTCTGATTCATCGATCTCAGCCTTTGATACTCTGCGATGAAACTTATTCCTTCATGCTGCGTTTGCATTCATGTACTCTGCTCTGCCTTGGGGAAGCCAGTGATTTATGTTCACTGCGTACTCTGTATATGTGTGGATCGCCTCCTCTTTCAGTCCTGCTACAGAGCATCAAAGATTCAGGGGTCCCGGGGGTCATATGGTGTCAATAGGGGCGGGGGACACGGCGTGTAGGGTTACCGTGACTAATGTGATGACAGAAGTGGGGGGGGGTCTCCATGCAGAGAACTCTGCATGAATTCATATGCACCATCAGTGGAGTCTAGCAACCTTATTTGAGGGGTCTAACAAGTCAGGAAGAGAAATGAAGTTGCACGAGGCAGGTATGTCACAAGAAAAAACACCCAATACAATATAGATCTTTATTTTAAAAACATTCGGCAGTCAGTTTCCAGTGTTTGCTCATGTGGTTGGGGGCAACAGTGGAAGTTGACATTGTCATTCTTTGGCTAAGACAAACAGGTGCGGACATTTTGGCATTTACTTAGAACATAAATGCGCTCTAACTTTCTCCAGCACTTCAGTTAACTCTGGATTTTGATTGACTTGTTGAAACGAGTGGAATTCGTTGACGTTCTTCCCGTCGACATACTTAACGAAATACTCAACACATTTATCAATCAAAGAGGGAATATTCAGAACGTTCGCAAGGTCGAAGACCTTCATCATGCAAGGCAAATCCATATCCTTCAACTCTCCACAGTACACATAGAGAAGGACCTCGTGCAATATTCCCGGCAGGGAATCCACTGTGAAATCCATAGCATCGGAGTTGCCATCGAAGTAATTCTGGAAAAACGGGGAGCGAGCAGAAAGAACAAACTTGTGGGCCTTGAACACGTAGTCTTTTACTTTTATTTCGAAATCTGGATACAAGGATTCAAGGTACATATGTTTAAGGTCGCAACAGAGCTCGTCCAAGTCAGATAGGACATCCACACCGTCGAAAGTAGTTTCGTTGTAATCCCTAAATCGGGCAGAGACATACCTGAAGGACACGGTCAGCATGTCATCTCGAAGATAGGGCAGTCTGGGGTCATCGAACGTTTCATATTGGAACTCTCCCGCGTAAAGCCCGTCGCGAATTTCTCTCGCTTGGACGCTAAGATTTGAGTGCTGAGTTTCACTTATCACATAGAATTGGGCCTCTTTTTTGACCAACTGGCCGCTCCACAAGCACAGGTAGAGTGTGCTATTGGTCTTGAACAGTTTAAAGACGCACTTTACGTCCGAACCGTCGAACGCCTGGAAGTACATCACGTTGAGCTTCAGCTTTGGGTACTTGGGTACTCGCCAAGCGTAGATGGTGTTGTGAACGTTAATCTTCTGATTTACCGTGTTAAGAATGACAGTTCCATGTTCCAGGTACTTTCCACATTTCTTGGGATCTTTAGACTTTTTGTCGTTTTTTCCCATACTCGAAATTTTAGGCTGCAAAGAGAATGTTATTTGAAAAGCAACTAGAAAATACTTCCAGCAGTCTGCAGGTGCTGTTGCTACATTTAAGTTCCAAAAATTAGTTTTCATGCACACACGATCAGCGATTTCTAAACTGTTTTATACTGTAGAAAGGAGTTTGGTACCACTCATTAGAAAATATGAAGTTAGAGATCTTTATGGAAAAATATACATTAACATACCTAGAACATTTGAAGGCCTTATTTGAATAGCGATCTAACTCCATCCTTGTTCCTTTTGAGATACAGAGCCTTAAAGTCTAATGAGTGCTGAGAAATGACTGCTGAAGTCGGATTTGCAATGCCCTCTGTTGGCAGCAGAAATAAGATGGAGGTGTACCAGTTTAAAAGTAAGATAGAAAGGACTTGTATGAACTTGAAAGTGAGGCTAACTCCATTTATTTAAAAAGTCGAGTTGGATCACTATTCAAATAAGGCCTTCATTTAATTTTATGATTTAACTTAAATGGAATAACGTAATTTTAGTGGTCTGAGTCTATGATCCTTTAAAAGCTTCAGATTTCAAAGCATACTATTTAAAAGCATACTATTTAATTCTAGACACTAATTTATTCGCATATTACTATCTCGATGCTCGAGGTAAGATGAAAGACCAAAAAGTCAAAATTTCATTCAGTTGAAGTTTTGCTTGATTTTTTGGAAACTTTTCACTATTGAAAATTAGATTTGCTGTATTTTGATGAAATAAAGCATCATTATCCGAAACAAAAGATTCATTTATAGGATGGGATAAGAAAGGATAAACACAGGAATAAAACAAACGTAACTTCAAAGTGAAAACTTCTCTATTTTATATACTGCAATTAAGGGGTTTCTTCTATTAGAGGAAATACAAGAATGCAAAGTTCTCAAACTGTAGAATTTTAATTCTAGTTTCTATAACGCAGTATTTATGATCTTGTAATCGGTTCATTTGCATTGACTCAGGGTTATTAAAATTGGAAAGATTTTCTCCAAGTGATATTTAACAATTCAGCGGGTACGCTGTACAAAGTGCAAAATTTTCGTTAATTTTGAATGATTTGTTTTTACATGCAAGGTTTGGATGTTCTAAGCAGTTTCTATTTTTAGCTATACCCTTTATAATGCAGGTCTGGTTTTCTGACCCTTGTATTAGTTTCCATTCATTGTTAGTAGTGATTTAACCGTGGAAAACCAACGATTATGCTGGATTACAGTACAACAAAAACAGGATTTGATGTAGTCTATCAAATGTGCAGCTATTACACGGTATCCCGCATATCACGAAGACTGACAATCTCATCGTTTTTTTAGGTTTTTGGACGTAATAGGAATCCATTCGCAAGTTGTCCTTAGATCCAATAAACCGAACAATTTTGATATAAGGCGATTGTATCTTCATTCTTTGACCTTTAATTATAAATATATCTCAATATTATCAACATTTTATATCCTGTCATAAAACGCAGAAATATTACGTTCAGTTTGAAAAAGGTTACAAAAGGAATAATCAAGGTTGAAAGACTTTGCACTTTGTGCCACGCGCGCCTGCTGGTGTTCTAAAAATTGGCGCGCCCTCTGAAGGGTTAAAGGCGATGCATATTTTTAATACATATTATAACGATAGGCAAGTCTTTATTAACAAGACTGTCCTTAACCATCTGTATTTCGTTCGCACTAGTTCCATAAGTAACAAAATATACATAACGTTTGCATTGCCAGACGGCTTATGTCGCGCCAAAAGCATATGCCACAATACGTTGCTTTCCTTTATAGGCAGTTTGACATCTGTAAAATCAGATTATCAACAAAACAGATCACAAAACTACCTTTTTTGATCACTAAAATTTGAATTTTGTTTTTTCCCCCCATTCACTCAAACTCTAAATATCAGGGTTATAAAAAAAGCCTTAAAACAGCCTTATTTCCTTAAGCCTTAAAAAAAAAATAAGGAGTTTTAACAATATACTAAGATTGATTTTTTTAATACATGCACAAAAATTATATATATTTTTTGCACTTTATACATAAAGCTTCAAAAATAAAATTTTACAGAGTATTAAAGCTTTATACTAACTTCTATCATACTCATTTTGTTAACTTAAACCCTTTTTATCCACTATTTTTGGCAAATTACATTAGGAATTCAGTTGTTACATTTAAGTTATTCTATTATTATGAGACTAACTAGATATTCAAATTCTGATCCGTTTAATATCTTTTATAGAGAAATTTGTAAATAAAATTAAAATATTTTCATTTATTGAGCATATCTTCAGTATTCGTCCAGGAAAAGTATATAGGCATGTCAATAGATCCATTCATACTGAAAGTTTTTCCTTTTGTTACCTCATTAGCGCCTTTTACACGTACACTGTTGGAGTGCTTGGAGCGTACGGGATAACTTGCAGTACGCTCCTAAGAAGCTTTCCCTTCCTCTCCGACACCTTCACACAATCGCGCGGGATCGTGGTTTCACGCGGGAAAGAACGTACTTGTAAAGGGCGCTATTGTCAATTATTTCTTTCCTTCAATGTTCAAAGAAAAAATATTCAGATTTCAGAATAAACCAAAAATTTATGCTTTTTTAAATGATCGCTCCGCGATAGAAATATATTTGCTTTGAAAATTATGTTTTGTTTCTGGATGGTTTCGAGCAAATTTAAGCTAGATTTAGTTAAAATTGCTAAGATGTAAATACTGTGCGTTCTGCGAAATTTATAGTGTACTATTTATTTATTACAAATGCCCAGAAATTGTCTATTACGCCATTGCTCTCTTAGCTTCCAATACCTCTGAACTTTACAGTTTAAGAACACAAGTGCAGAGCACAAGTCAAGATGAGTAGCATCAAAAATTTGATCTTGTCCACCCAAAGGACATAAGGGGGAGCTCCAAAGTTTGAGCCGGAGCAAATATGCAGGCAAACAGTCATGGTTTGGTTTGGAGCGCTGCGGTCAACTTTTTGCTACACGAGGGCTAATTAGACCAGGACCTACTGTTTAAAGCCAATTCCGAACGTAACATCCATGCCAACTGTGGGACTCTAACCCATAGGAGCTGAACCGAAAGCCAGCACCCTAGCCATTCGGCCATCCCCTGGCCAAACAGTCATGGCCTGTAGCAAGACGGAAAAGTGCCACAGCTGCACTTCTAGGAAAATCAGTGATGTTCTGTGGGCCCTTAATTTATAGTGTACTACAAATAATCAGAAGGAAACAGTAAGCAAGACTGATATTAATTTCATATTTAATGCTATGTTAACGATTCACTGTACTCAAATTTCTTACACCTCTACAATGCCTTCGTATCCGTGATCTATACGTCATGGCTAAGTAATATATAATTGAATACACTGACTGTGCAGAATCAACCTGAGAATCATCTACAGCATCGTTCATTAATGCTAGTATTGTTATGTAGCGCTGAGGACGTGACAGGCACAACCTGCTTCCTGTATCAATCGCTAAGGCTGATTGAACCTCACTCCATAAAATATGCACAAAAAGACGATTCTAGAGGCTGTTCGCACATTTTTTAGACGATTTTGGTAAGCGGTAATAAAAAATCGTTTGCTGCAAAAGAAATAATTGTACTATGTTTTTAAAAGTCAAAATTATCGTCTGCGGCTTGAAAGTTTTGTTTTTATTGAAAATGGCGTTTTTAACAAAGCAGTGGTTCGAAGGCTACATTTATGCTCTTTCCGAAGAGAAACATGCCTACTCCGTTATCCAAAAACGATGTGAGAGTCATGGTTTTGTGATATCTAAAGCGTCGATAGATAATATCGTCAACAAGAAAGGAAAAAACGTCAAATTGGAGCCTCAAGTGGGACAAAAATTCCAAACAAGTATCCAAGGAAAAAACGGACATCTTCGACTATTGCAAAGGTAAGTTGTTTAATGTTAAAAGAAAATCCCACTAATCAAAGGACAGTTGCAAAATCATTAAAATTCTCTGTGTCCACTGTAAACAAAATGATAAACGTTGATTTAAATCTTAAGAAAGCGAAAAAACGCAATGTGCATCGTCTTCCAAATCATATCGCTGAACGCAGGACACGCTGCAGAATTCTATATGAGAAACACTTATCCAAAGAAAAATGGAAAACAATTGTCACAATAGATGAATCATGGGTGTATTTAAATGATTGCAACAAAAAAAGAGCCATTTATTATCATAAAAGGGGAGAAAAAAATTAAGTACATGGTTCAAAGAATCGAAAGAGTTTTTCTAAGGGATTCATGATTGTTGCTGGTTTTTCTTATAATGGCAAGTTAAAAATAAAAAGTGGAAAAAATGTCAAGATTAACTCCAAATACTATCAGGAACATATTTTATCGCCAATTTTTCTGAATGCAATACCAGCGCTTTACCCACAGTGCCATCAATCTGAGACTCCATCAGGACAAAGCTAGCAGTCACACATCAAAATCCACTGTAAATTTCCTAAAAGAAATGGAACAAAACACTGGTATCAAGGCCATACCCTTCACTGATATCCCTACTAAATCTCTCGATGTATCACTTATGTATTTTTGTGCTTTCGGACTTTTAAAATCTGCATTATCCAAACGTCGTCCCAACACCCTTACAGGACTCTGGAAAGCTGTTCAGGAGGAATGGGATAGAATACCTCTTCTGACACTTCAAAAGGCATTATTATCCTGGAAATTGCGGTGTCGAAAGATAGTTGAGAATAAGGGATGTCAAATAGAACATTTAAAACACAAGAATTTTATGTAATTTAGTTTTGTGAATACAATATACATCGTCTAAAAAATGTGTGAACAGCCTCTGTAGTGGATATTTATACCAGTAATTCTTTGAAATAAGATTATTAGACAAAAGCGAAGCATTGACCCTTGCAATAAAACTATTGTCAAGTCTTTAAGAATGCACTGAAAGTCAACACTTTCCTAACCGCCAGTAAGTGATAGCGAAAGAAACATTTCAAAATCACCATCTTTGGGTTTTTTAGCAATCTAGCTTACAGATACATTGTAACAATTTATAGTACATTAATATATTTATATGTTAAAGCACACACACACATGCGTGAGCAAGCTCACACAACGTACGGTGAAAACAAGTATATATAGGACGCTAAATCAATAGTTATATGCTCTTAACTAGAATAACTTCAATATATTTTAAAATATGCTTTTTATAAATAATTTACGCACTTATTGTAGTTAAATCTATAATCAAGTTCTAAACATTGTGACACTGGTTGTCACAATGAAAGAATTTAGCCAGTTGGGGGGGGGGGTTAGCCAATTGTCTATTCACTTGTTTATAAACAAATTTAAAAATGAGTGGTTTAAATTTTAAAAAATGAATCAATGAAAATACAGATCCCTTCTTCCCCTTTTTCTCTTTTGGTTAAAAAAAGAGCGTGGAGCGACTTAAATCGAAGACATTCATACAGTTATGAAGAGTGCTTTATTATAGAAGTCCCCACACGTTGAACCAACGCTGATCTCCTTACGAGGGGGCAGCACAGAAACACCGATGCCTTAGCTTGGATTTTAACCGATACCCACGCGCTGACGGCTTATGGGAAAAAAAGGTTGACAGAAATAGCAAAAATATTAGTTTTAAAGAAAGTTTAGCGGATTTAACGTTTTTTTTATAAAGGGAACTTTCAAACTATTTTTGAGTTCTTATTTTATAGACGTTACTGTACATTTTTTATTCTTTAAAGGATCTTTAAGACGGAATTGATGCAGTTACATTTAATGTATATAGTGCATGCTATTCGAGCGGAAAATTTTGCAAGTTTTTCTGAAGAATAATATGCGTAGATAAAAATTACATGAAACGTAGTACATGAATTTTTTTTTCATGCTATTGTTCAGTTGCAAACAATAAGCTGCACAATCAACAAATTCTTTATATTCACAAAAATTAAATAGAAAAGCAGTTTTCTTTTGAATTTGTTTCCTTCAGGAACATTAATATGTAATATGAAAGTCTGAAAAAAAGAGGAAAAACGAAATTATTTCAAAATCTAATCGCATAGTCAAATGTATTTTATTGCTTACGAAAAACTTGGCTTAAATATCAGTATTCAAAAGTATTTTATGTGAGCAGTACCATAACCTTTTATATGTAATCCCTATGTTAAATGAGCTGTATACTAAATTACAAAAAAAGGTGCAAAAATAGCTATTTTTGCACATCCTTCAAAGCATTTATATAAAAATATTAAAATTAAAATTCTATTAGAGTTTATTTAAAGACATTATATAGATAAACAAAGGAAAAAATAACTATAGATTTGAATTATTCCTTATCATAGAGAAAAGTAAACTAAAGTTCTTAATAAAACAAATCAACCACATATTTTTAAAATAGAAAGAAAAACGGCGATTACCTAATTTAATGTTTTAAGAATATGCTGACCTGAGTAGCAGCTTGTATGTACAACAGTTAAAAGAAAGACACGTATACGAAGAGCTTGTTTAAAATTGAATACCACAGGTAAAATCACAGTTATAGAGAGATAATCTGAGAAACTCTAGCTTGGAATTCAAGTGCCTCGTCTTTCCTTTCTCACAATGGAAGGACATAAATGCTACAACCGATTACAAAAATAAAGTTTGGTCAGAACTGAAAAAAAAAAATTGCAGACTGTCTGAACGTGCTTGAATGCGGCAAATTAGATGGGTGATTACAATTTAGATTGGTATAAAACATTGACTCTTTACTTGACTCTCTCAAGGCAGACTGACAAAATGATTATTTTCTTGGCTGTTTTGGTGGCAAAGTCAAGCTTTATGGTTACTTAAGGGGACAACGGACCCCCAACCTAGATTTTAAAAAACTTTCAATATTTCACTCTGATATACAAAATGAGTATAATTAATATTATTTTCTACTACAATGAAGACACTTAGAATTCAAAAATAATTTTTTTGTGGAAGAGTAAGACATCTTTTTCAAAAAATTCTTCAAAAATGGTATTTTTCAAAATGTTCCATGCGCATTACTTTTCTTCTGATTTCTTCCAAATTTCTCAGGATTGTTAATTTAAGTGTTTTCCACAAACCTGTGCATTATTATTTGCAACCAAAATTTTTTTCATGTTTATAGACCATGAAATAAAGCAAAAACGTAAAAAACAACATGCAAATTAACAAAATGATTATTTATGGCTTTTGATTCAAACAAAAAAAAATCATTGCACAGTTATGTTTATATATGTGCGGTAAACTTATATTAAAAAATTTAAGGTCTTTAAATGAATTGTAATGCACATGGAGTATTTTGAAAAATGCTAGAATTTTTGAAATGTTTTTTGAAAGACATGCATTATTGTGCCAAAAAATCCTTATTTTAATTTCTAAGGGTCTTCAATTGTAGTTAAAAAGAATACACATTATTATCCTATTGTTTGTAGTATGAAAAATGTAAAATAAAAATATTCCTGGTTGAAGGCCCCTTGTCCCCTTAATGATCGAGCAACCAAGAGCTAGTTTAATGCTTTTTTTCCACGATATATACCCAGGAAAGGAAGAAAAAGATGTGAATATCATTTTAAAGGGCACTACCACTGTACCAATTAAAATGCAAATAATTTTCGCTGAACGGCAGAAACTAGCCGCTCGTATAGTTTGCCATAGGATGACGTAAGCAGCTCACGATTTATTAGAACGGGTTGTGTCAAATATAGTAACTAGCAGCGTACGAATTTGCTCCTCTTTCCTGCCCTCCTAACTTTACTTACTGCGTCGAAATCTGCAATTTTTCAATTTCTCTACTCTCGTTGGCCAGGGTTATATCGTGGGATAATGTAGAGCAGCTAATGATAGCTTCGTAGGAGAAGTTAATGCTTCCATTTTTACTTTATTTTTCCTAGTTTTTTGTTTCAGATTTTCCGGTATAGAATTAAAAACTCCAACCACTTAAAATGAAGCTTGGAAAAATGTTTCTACGATTGATACTCTCTATTTAAATACTGGCATTCGTAAAAATAGTAACTAAATAAATGTACAGAGAAACCCAGGGCCTTAACTAGACAGAGATGAAGGCTGTGCTCTTATAAACCTTACATTATAAATGGAAGAAGTAGATTATTAGAGTGAAGGGGTTATACCGACTAATCATGATAAGTGAAGGCCTTTTTTGAATAGTGGTCCAACTCCACTTTTAAAAAAAATGGAGTTAGCCTCACTTTCATGTTCATACAAGTCATTTCTATCTTATTTTTAAACTGGTACACCTGCAGCTTATTTCTTCTGCCAACAGAGGGCATTACAAATCAGACTTCAGAAGTAATTTCTCAGCACCCATTAGACTTAAAGGGCCTGTTCACATAGGAGTCCGTTACGTTGCGTTAAGGAAAAGATGACGTTGAGACGAAAGTAAATCAATCATATGCTTCCAAACGATTAGCAATGAAATTTTTAAAGCCCTAAGGCTCTGTATCTCGAAATGAACAAAGATGGAGTTGGACCACTATTCAAATAAGGCCTTCAAGTACGAGGGCTATTCGATAAGTCCGTGCAAAGTCTAAGGGCCTGTTCACATAGGAGTCCGTTACGTTGCGTTAAGGAAAAGATGACGTTGAGACGAAAATAAACCAATCATAGGCGTTAAAAATTTCATTGCTAATCGTTTGGAGGCATATGATTGGTTTATTTTCGTCTCAACGTCATCTTTTCCTTAACGCAACGCAACGGACTCCTATGTGAACAGGCCCTTAGGGTGCTACTAGTACGTATCGAGGTTATTTTTAGTTTCCAGTAACTCCTGGAGGATACCACACAAAGTTTCCGCCAGATAGATCTATTAGCCCGTGTTTGTCGCACATTTGAATCGATTAAGTATCGTGATTCTTTGTAACCACGGCAACGGACAAATTGAAACTTCTGCGATCGTGACCGCAAAGTTGCTCGATTTACGCTACCAAGTTCTTCCGCATCCCCCTATTCTCCAGATCTCGGATTAAGATCTCTTCCGAAATATGAAAAAAAAAATGGCTGACAGGAAAGAGATTTTCCTCAAACGCTGAGGTAATTGCCTGTACTGAAAAGTTGGACAAATCACACTATATGGAGCGAATAAAAAAACTTGATCATATTTGGACTAAACGCCTGTTCACATAAACCAATAACGAAAATAAACCAATCATAGGCGTTAAAAATTTCATTGCTAATCGTTTGGAGGCCTATGATTGGTTTATTTTCGTCTCAACGTCATCTTTTCCTTAACGCAACGCAACGCAACGGACTTCTATGTGAACAGGCCCTTAGTGTATATACCTCAAAGGAGACTATGTCGAAAAGTTAAAAAAATGTCTGTCCCCCCCAAAACAACTGTTTTCTTGCTTTTTGCACTGATTTAAAGAGCATCACTCGTTCATCACTTCTATTAAAATGCTAATAATTTGTGAATATTCAGTATCGCATGAAAGTCATAAACAGACTAAAAATTAAAAGTCTTCAACTAGCAAATCCTTTGGATCAGTTTAAGAAGATTTATAGGAAGAGAACAGTTGCTTAGAAGGAACTAACAATTTATAAGAAATTATAGCAAATAAAAATATTTTTATCGTTAAAAAGTGTTGATTTATTTTAAAAAGAGTATTCTCTAATACGTTCGTAAAAAACGATTTAGAGGTTTCTAATTATTCATTTATTTTAAGAAAACAGGAATCAATCATTGAAACGTATTGTATTTATGTAATACACACACATTCTCTCTCTTTCTCATACACACATACAGAATGATTGAAGTTTGAATTTAGGATGAAGGCGCAGATCCCACACATAACATGGTTGAAGTATGGAAGAGAGAGCCCAGTCGTGGAGCCAGAAATAACGTGGAGAACAAAGATATTATCCGAGTGACTTTATTTAATCATCATGAAGACTGATTTACAGAAGTGACCACAGGGATTTTGCCAGGAGAGTAGAAAGCGAAATACGCGCGATTGCAGAACGTAACAAAGTTAGGGAAGAGCGCGACCTTACGTCTCACTGCTAAGTTAGACACCGCATTTACACAGTCACGATAGCGGCGAGTCGAATCAAGGGAGGCGAATGTGTAAACGGTGTTCTCACCGTTTCTCCTCGCCAATCGTGGCGCTCGCTCCGGGAGCGGTTTTCTGGCACGAGTCAAAGGGGCGAATGGCGACGGGAAGTCTTGTTCACAGCAAGAGGCGGGAATGTGAGAACGGTCACACTCGCGTCGATGCAGGAACATGACTGATGTCTCGCGAATGTCTTGCGGGTGGCGCGATCGCGAATGTGTAAATGCGGCAAGTAGAGAAGAGCGAAAGGTCTTCCGTTGAGGCGTATATGAAATGGACATTTTCTCATTTCACCACCTGGGTTGGGGTTATTTAATTGATTAATATTCGTCGAGTGGTTTCCAACGTCGTGGGTTTCCCGTGGTTAATTGATGGTGAAATATAGTCTAGCTTGGATCACGTTCTGTTACTCAGAAGGAATTTGTAAACAGGCCTTATTTATTATATAAAGACTTTATGAGGCGTATGTTCGGACCATAATTGGTAGTGTTATTGGTATTTTAAGCATCGATTGCGGAATTGGTGTATTTCTAGTGCCTGATTCAGTGGCACGTGCATTAAGTTGTAGTATAAAATATCAATTAAGTTATTCCTAGGTCCCTTTTTGGAAGAGGGGTCGTATTTTGTTAAAGAAAATTTGGAATACGCGTAAGGTTGTAACTAGGAGAAGCCATTTTTAGTAACTTACACACACACACACATATATAAATATATGACACGAATGTTTGTTCACGCCCTTCCTTAAACATCCCATTCCCCAAGTTACTCCATCATATAGTAGTTGAAGACCGGGACACCAATTCCTCTTTTCATCTTAATTGCAGTCAGCATGGTGGCAAGTGGGTAATAAAAACAAGTTATTGTCCTTTAAAAATATTTATTAATCATTCAAGAAGTCTCTGCTCCATTCGTAGCATTTACTTTTTACGATTTAATTCCTAACACTTAAATTACTATCAATATCAATTCCCCATCCCTTTCAATCTCTTGGTCGCACCGCAAGCGGCGTGTCTAAACCTTTCGGAAACTACATCGTCTCTGAAGCTATTCCTTTGTTTCAAGGGCGCCTAGAATGATCTGCTTACGCTGCACACAAACTTCTAGAATCCTCTCTGCTGAAGTTTCCAGTAATTTTCGCGCGAAATTCTAAAAATAGCCTTTTGACGTCAACACCGATGAGGCCAGTAATTCTCCCCTCTGTTTTTCGTTTGCAATCCCGTACTGCATTGTCAAATGTGAATAAGCTGGATTTTAACGTTTTAACTTAAATTTTTTGTAGAAACCCCCCCCTTTTTTGTCCCCTGAATTTTAACCTCTCCTTAAAATCCTTGACATTATATATATATATATATATATATATATATATATATATACAAACAGAGAGAGAGAAATAGATAGATGGCAGATATAGATATAATCAAATTGGAATAATTTTTGTTTAAACCGCAAATAAAGAAGCAATTAGTTGCTAGTCGTTTACGTATTTCCAGCTGACGCCTAAGAAAAAATTCAATTTTTTTTCTTAGGCTGGGGAAACTGCTGTTGATTAAGATACGTGGCCAAGTGAATAGACCCCAGATCAAGAGAAATGAGAGTTAAGCAATATCGTGGTTTCAGTTATACTCCTCCAGAACACAATTTTTCGGATAAATCTACTTTTCTTTATTTTGCTGATGATGGCTAATGAGTTTAAATTACTAATGAAAGCCAGATAATAGTTTCTCTAGAGACTGCGCAATAATACCAACAGTACACTATTGTAGTAGTAACAGTAAAAATTTCTTTAGTTTAAATGTGTCGGCAGTGTTCCTTTGTAATCAATATAATTTTGCTTACCAATCACTTAAGGAATTTTCATGTGAATGAAGAAATCTTCATGTGAATAAGTCGTTTCTATTAAAAAAAAAATTAAAAAAAACTTCAGACACCCAACGAAATACGTCCTTCATCTGAAAAAGGATTCGCAAAGTTTTTGTATAGTATGTTCTTGTCTAAGACAGTTTTCGCTATCTAATGTATAACGGAAATTAAAATAATTCAAGAAATTATAAGCATGTAATGCAATTAGAATTAATTGAATTCACGTTATATATCTATGGTACTTGGCAAAAAGGGCTTAAGTCAATAAAAGGGATTTTTAGATAATTGTTTGTATTGATACAAAAAAATCTTTTAACTTGCATAAAAGGCTTAAGTCTATCAATTTTGTATGCAAAAGTACATTTCTTTGTACAAAAGACTCAAGTCAAAATTATAGTTCTGCGATTGATATAAAAGCCAATAACTTGGTATATCTTGGTAAATCACTGTTTTTGATTTAAGCCCTTTATACCGGGCACTATATATATATATATATAATGTATATATATATATATATATATATATATATATATATATATATATATATATATATATATATATAATGACTTACTGATAATTACGATTCTGGAAAATTATACTATGATCCATTGTTCCTTGCTAAAAAAAATTTGGAGTTCTCCTGTAATGATTTATTAGTTTCTGAAAAAAGTCTCATTTTCCTGTAATGGGTTAATAGTAGCGCTAAAACAGTTCTCGGAATTTTCGTGCATCATTACTATTAATTGAAATAATTCTTCCTCGGAATTCTAATAGATAATTTCTTATTTTTGGTCTTTAGTACAGATACACCAATGCTTTTAGAGCGTTCGATGCCTGCTTTTGTATATCCAAGGTATTTCAAGACCGGAATTCAGAAGTTTTGAACTGAGGTATTAAAATAGAAATACCTATACACTTGTTATTATGCATAGGTTCCCCTGTGCGAATTGTGAAATGTAGTAGGGTGCCATTAGTGATGAAACGGGCTGAAACAAATGTAAATTCCTAATTGTAAACACGTTCAATATCAATTATTTATCCACGTCTTAAAGATTAACTATCCTTTACAGCGTTTCGGATATATCACGTTCTTCACTGAACCTTTAACAACTGGTTTCTTTCGACGGTTGAAGGACCACGAGGATGAATTATATTTTATTGAATAAAAAGTTTTATAATATATAGTATTTAACAACATAATGCATTATTTTACATGCAGCACAATGTATGCGTATTGATAAAGCATTTGTACTTTCAGGGGTTAAGTAAAAACAGATTTCTTTGAATCTTCTACCTTTAATGCATTGATGAAACGAAAAGTACAAGTGTGTTAGTACATAATTAGGTATCACCGGCGTAGTTGTAAAAATAAATTCAAGTAGTCTCTTCTAACGAAACTACCTCGGGGTATTTACGTAGGATTACTTATCGTTGATTACCTCTTTTGTATGTATATATATATGTATGTGTTATGTATATATATATATATATATATATATATATATATATATATATATATATGTATGTCAAAATTTAAATGCATTTTGGTACTTTTCTGTTTACTTGTTTACTGCTTGTCCAAGCGATACAAACTGGGTTTGGCGCGCTGCCAAAATTATAACTCGTGAGGTACAGACGGACGGTTTTAGCTCTGAAATTTTTCTTTCCGGAGAACCGTTATGGAGGAACGTAATCCTACGTTTAAAAGCTTCTACCCTTGAAGTGAAGTTATTTTACTCCCATTACAACCCAAAATATTTGGTATTTAAACAAATTAGCATTTTATTCATTGAAGTTTACTCCGTATGAAATGGGCGACAAACTTGCTAAACGGGGTGTAGCGATTTTGCAAAACCTGTTCTCTGATTCTCAGCATTATCTAAAACAAATTACGTAAAAACTACCAAAAAAGACAACAGGGAGACATTGCGGTAAGCATTAGATGGATAAGATAGTTAAAATACCAGCATTCCCAAGCGACATGCAGTGACTGCGATTCTACTAACAAAGGTATTTGATTGTTTGGCGGAATATCTACATCGCTTTAAAATCTATTAATTACCCCTATTGCGTCCTTAATAGGAACAAGTAATATAAAAACAAAATTTTTTAAAAGTCAATTCCTACTTAGGTCAACAAAGAAAAATTTGAGTGTGAACTAATAGTAAGAATTGAAAAAAAAAAGGATTACCTGCCAGAACCTTGCCTACTGTGCGAGATTAGGAGGGGGGGGGGGAAAGAGAGAGAAAAAGTTTGTCAGGTTGGGGATTCGATCCCGAAACCTACAGGACGGGAGGAGCCCGCGCTACCGCAGTGCTACCGTTTACAGAATAACAACAGGGAAATTACTATTCAAGAGCAAGAGACGTTCTAGGTCTACAACTAAAATCGATTAATTAAATTTAATTAATGAATTAATATTTGAAAAAACTGTATTAACATCAAGTGTCATCCACTACAAGTTTAAAAAATGTATTTGAACTTGAGTGGATGAATAAAAAGTATTTTACTAACGATTGAAAATTTGAACAAGATATATATAGGGAGAGTGTGAACTAATAGTAGGAATTGAAAAAAGGTGGAAATGGATGCTTTCCATATTAGCACTAGAACTGCCGACTTTTTAGTTGCACCAATTTCTACCAATGTTGACCGGCTTTTGACTGGTTGTTCCAACATTAAAGGAATCTTTATGGATGGCTTATATTCGAGGTTTCCAACCTGGGAGGTGCCAAAACTTTTTAATAAAAAGTCAGTGTTTATACCATGACATCTAGTATAAATAAACGAATAAACCATAATATCTTTAAATAGAATTATTTGAGTTGACAACCATCAAAAAAGAAAAATTGATAGAATTGATAGCTCACTAAAACAAAAGTTTCAAAATGAAACCTCAATTCAATTTTGGATGAATCTTAGTGGAGAGTATGAATCTTTGTATTGCAAAGCAATGCAAGGGCTTCTACCGTTTGTAACGTCTTAGGGCCTGTTCACATAGGAGTCCGTTGCGTTGCGTTAAGGAAAATATGACGTTGAGACGAAAATAAACCAATCATAGGCGTTAAAAATTTCATTGCTAATAGTTTGGAGACATATGATTGGATTATTTTCGTCCCAACGTCATCTTTCCCTTAACGCTACGCAACGGACTCCTATGTGAACAGGCCCTTAGATGTAGTTTAATTAGTAATTTAATATAAAAATAAATATGCATGTTCGTATTGTTATAGCAAAATCTTATTATTCTGTCAATTGTAGTTTTAATTGGTACTTACGTATTATAGCTGAAGCTTTGCGGTTTGGCGAAAAAGCGGCAATAAAGCGCCAATTATGCGCCCCATCCTTGTTGATAGTATTGTTTTCGCCATTCATTGCTTTCCGCTCCCGTTCTAAGTTTCGTTTTGAAGATTTTCTTTATTTTTTTAGGTTATGAAAGTTATTTGACAAAGATCTTTTATAAAAGAAGTTTGACGAGAAATATGACAGTGTAATACCTCAACTTTGATAAAAGATAGCTTTTATAAAAGTTGGGTTCTTCGTCAAAGTTTTATAAAAGATTTCGGTGCCCGGATGTTATAAACAACATCTCGAGCAACAGCATGTTAAAAAAATACAAATGTGTGGAAAACGCGGCAGATAAAGAACAAGATTTCGATTCGAAATAGTTTTAGCTCTAATTAAAAATTGAGCACTAATGACAAAACAGAAATACACGAAAAATATTCAAAATGAATATGTTAAAAACGCAAATCTTTCAAAGGAAAAGTCTTAGGCTGCTGAAATTTTGCATGGTGGTTACTCCTAAGCTCTAGATGCCCACTAAGAAATATTTTTAAAAAGTACAAATATTAAGGGGTTTAAAAGGGGCTTAACCCCCTCCCCACTGAAAAATTAACACATTGTATCTCTAAAACCATAGGACCCAGGAAGTTGAAATTTCGTATGCTGGTTTCCCTTAAGCCCTAGGTGCCCACTAAAAAATCTTTTTAAAAAATGCAAATTTTAAGGGGGTTAAAAGTGGTTTAACCCCCCCTCTAAAAAAACCTCATAGTATCTCTGGAACCATAAGGCCTAGAAAGCTGAAATTTTGCATGGTGGTTCCCCTTAAGCCCTAGGTACACACCAATAAATAATTTTTAAGAGCTCGAATTTTAAGGGGTTTAGCCCCCTTAGATAGAAATAACTTTTATAAAAGATCTTTGTCAAAGAACTTTGATAGTGTAATAGGGGTATTTTGAGGTTATAGCATTTCTTTTATGTATAACTGTTATAAAAGATACAAATAACTTTTTAAAAATATCTTTGTCAAAGAACTTTGATAGTGTAATATAGGCCAAAAGGAAGAAGATGCAGTGTCTTTTTTCCAGATCCGTGGAATTTTGCCCAGTCAGCGTGTATGCCCTAACTTTCACAACATGCGTCCCTATTTTAATCGACCAGTAGCTGGAGATGTAATATTAAAGATTGCGGCAAAACAGTCAGAATTCAGAAGGAAAACTGGTTCTACGGTTCCCGATTGCCATTACTTTAAAATCCCGATTGCCAAACTTTAAATATTTGCATTTTCCGTCGAAACCTGTATGCATATCAATTTGTGTCTAATTTGCATTACCCCTTCTTGGCGAGTCGTTTTTTTTTTTGTTGTCTAAGAGTGTATTCCTACTTTGTCTTTAATATGAAATTTTTAACTAGATCTAAAATTATCTATAGCGAAATCATGTTCTTCAGCTGCTTAATTTTTTTAAACTTTTCCGTGGGTTTTCCAAATACTTTTTTTAAACATGCGGCTGCTCAAAATGTTGATGCATGTTTAATAACTGCTTTCGTATATTTCATACACGTGCTTCGCCACAGATTACACGAGTGCCATGAATTATGTCATTTGGTTCATTTAATTTCAATTAACTTTAGCAGTAAGGTGGGGTCATTTCTCATAAGGAGTTCATCGCAGAATTTAACGACAGTGATCCGAATTTAAATACGAGTTTTGGATATTTCATTTTTATTTTGGGGATTTAAAACCACTTTACAACCACCTAAAAAGTTGCTTTTTAAACATCTTTCTTGGCCAGCACCTAGAGCCTAAGAGGAAACGCCATGCAAAATTTCAACTTCTTCGGTCTTATTGTTCCAGAGATACAGTGGGATATTTTTTTTTGGGGGGGGGGGGACTAAACCCCTTAAAATTTGAATGTAAAAAAAGATTTATTGGTGTGCACCTAGGGCTCAAGGAAAACCAACCAACAAATTTTCAGTTTCCAGGCCTTATGGTTCCAGAGATACAGTGGGTTTATTTATTATTTTTTTTTGGGGGGGGGCAAACCCTTTAAAATTTGAACTAAAAAAATTATTAGTGTGCACCTAGGGCTTAAGGGAAACCAAACAAACAAATTTCAGCTTCCCAGGCCTTATGGTTCCAGAGATACAGTGGTTTTTTTAGAGGGAAGGGGGGCTAAACCTCTTAAAATCCGAACTTTAAAAAGATATTTATAGGTGTGCCTCTAGGGCTTAAGAGGAACCACCATACAAAGTTTCAGCTTCCTAGGCCTTATGGTTCCAGAGATACAGTGGGTTTTTTAGGGGGAGGGGGGCTAAACCCCTTAAAATCCGAACTTTAAAAATATATTTATAGGTGTGCCCTTAGGGCTTAAGAGGAACCACCATACAAAATTTCAGCTTCCTAGGCCTTATGGTTCCAGAGATACAGTAGGATTTTTTGGGGGGGAGAGGGGGCAAAGCCCCTTAAATTTTGAGCGTTCAAAATGATTTATTGGTCTGCACCTAGAGCTTAAGAGGAACCACCATAGGAAATTTCAGCTTCCTAGGCCTTGTGGTTCCAGAGATACAGTGGGTGTTTTTAGAGTGGGGGCAGGGAGTTAAGCTCTTTTTAACCCATTAAAATTTACAGTTTCCAAAAAAAGATTTCTTAGAAGGAACCTAGGGATTATGGGGAACCACCATACGCAATTTCAACTTCCTAGGCCCTATGGTTCCAAAGATACAATGGGTGTTTTTAGAGGGGGGCAGGGGGTTATGCCCTTTTTAACCCCCTTAAAATTTGTATTTAATAAAAAAAATCTTATTGGGCACGTAGAGCTTGGGAGTAACCACGTTTTCTGCACATTTGTATTATTTTAACATGTTTCTGCTCGAAATGTTGTTTATAATTTCCGGGCAGGAAATAGGTTGCCACTGTGAAGTTAGGTGTTGGCGAGCAGATATTACGCCAAGGGTTAAAGGCTGCCAAGCTTCAGCTATAATACGTAAGTACCTTTTAATTTTATTGTAATAAAGATATCATTATTTAAAGTGTCTATATTATTATATCTATTAAAAGATGGGGAAAAGCGGAAATTTTTTTTTTAAGGAGGCGTAGTAGCATAATGCTTGGAAAGCGTTTTTTATATGGAAGATATTGGCTGGCCAAAGAAAGACTCCAGGTATTTGGGAATGGCCGACTTTCAATCAATGTAAACTACTAGCAGTACTTAAGTTTATTAATTTTTTACGCTGTTTTGTTCTAGTGTTGCTCTCTCCTTGTGTGCATGCGTATACACCGGATAATGAATGTTATTTCCAGAGATACTGCTGAAATATAAAGTTTACTCATAACTTAATGTAAAGCCGTGTGTGATAAGCCTTTCAGAAAAGAGGGCTTGAAACGTCTGACATTCCCTTCAAAATTTTAAAATGGATTTTTTTCGGCCAACTTTTGTAGAGGTGGGAGGGCTTTTTTTAATGTTTGGTGCGATCTGGGTAAAGCAGAATAGATCTGTTTACTTTACTTTTCTCAAGTCTGTACAGTTCTTACAAGACTGACTTTCAATTAGAAGACATAAAATAAGTCGTCTGACACCATTCTCCTCTCTCTGTTGATTTCTAAACAAAAGTCCATTTATTTTTATTTATTTTGTGAAATTCCTTTTTTAACGAGCAGGCCAACAGATAAATAAGAAATGTTTTGTTTATTACTATGGCTGATTTGCATCGTAGAAGATGCATTTAATTCTTGGAAGCTATTCAGGGATAAGGCAGATAATTTGAATATCCTGTATTAAGAAAGCCACCGGAATATATAGCGTTATGAATTATACCAATATATTAAATGTACATGCCTCCAGAACGCTATATGAAACGTACCAAACAAGTGGAACTCGTTCATTTATAATATCAAATGATTTTAGTTCTAGCTGATATTCATAGATGATTTAGTTCCACTTAGTTTTTCCTCTCTAATTTTTTGATATATTCCAGAAAGCGTTATCTTAAAGATCACAACTTTTAATGCTAACGTACCACTTGAGAAAGAGATATGCCGTCATCAAACTTAACTACAGAAGGTCGTTCGCACTTTATAGGAACGATTTTGTAATTCATTTTTGCCGTTTGCATTTTGAGATAAAAATTTGGCAACTTCAGAATAATCGTCTGCTGCGGTTTTGTTTTGATTGGAATGTAAAATAAAAGATTTATTTTGAAAATGGCTCCTAAAAATTGCTAGATGGCTCGAAGGTTACGTAACTGCGCTTTCCAAGAAGAAATATTCGTTTAAACAAATTATAAAGCGGCGTAAAAATTGCGGATATGGCATTTGAAAAAAAAACGGCATTTATAATATATTAAATTTGAAAGGGGAAAAAAAGTCTAACTGAAAGTAAAAAGGAAAACGTGACTTCGAAACCTCATCCTAAGATTGTTCGAACTCCGGTAAATATCAAGAAAGTGAAGTCTCTGATCCTGAAAGAAAATCCGCCGATTCAAAGATCCATTGCCTAACCATTGAAACTAGGAATGCCCTCTGACACTGCAAAATCATTCATAAAGATTTGAAGTTAAAAAAGATGTTTAAACCTAAAGTTCATCTGCTTTTGCCATTGCTGAAAAGAAAAACAAATTGTAGAAAATTATGTGAAAAACACCTAGCTGCTGAAAAATGGAAATTTCTGATAACACCCGATGAGGCATGGGCGTATTTAAGTGACTGTAATAAAAAAAAGATCAATTTTCTATTGCTCAACTGACGGGAATGGCCGTACGAAACGGCTTCGTCAGTGTACAGGAAAATTCCAAAAGAAATTCATGATAGTTGCAGGATTTTGTTACAACGGCAAATTAAAAATCAATAAAAGTCTCAAGTAAAGCCAAAATTAATTCACTCTACTATCAGCAGAATATTTTAGAACCAATTTTTCAAGAAGAAATTCCAGCCTTATATGGAAAGGACATTGATAAAGTTCAGCTTCATATGGACAAATCCTCTAGTCGCACGTCTAAATCAACTGCCGCTTATTTTGAAAAGAATCAGAAATAGTAATAAAGTGTATCAATTTAATGAAATACCTGTAAAATCACATGACATTTCAACAATGTTTATTTGTGCTTTTTGTTTATTAAAACGAGCCTTAGGAAAACGGCATTCAAGAACACTGAACGGACTTTGGAAAACGATCCAAAAGGAATCGGGTAAAATTTACATGACAGTACTTAGAAAAAGTTTACTTTCATGGAAAATTCAAGCTAGAGCTATTGTAAAGATTCATGGCTATCAAATAGAAGCAAATCACCTAAAAAAATACGGCATTTATACATAATACTTAACCATCAAAATCGTTTCCATAAAGTGCGAACAACCTTCTATGCGTAAGGTTTGCTTTTATGTTCAGATCTCAGCTTTCCTATTTATATGGACCCTCTTTATAAGAAAAGAACTGCGTTTGTACCGTATTATGGAAGTACAGTGGTACCTCGACTTACGAGTTTAATTCGTTCCATGACGGAGCTCGTAACTCGAAACACTCGTATCTCGAATCAATTTTCCTCATTGAAATGAATGGAAAAGCCATTAATTCGTTCCGGGTTCCCCCAAAACATCGCAATTTTTTGTTACATGTTTTTAAATGAGAAAAATGTGCTTATAAATGACAATTGTATAAAAACGCAATACAATAGAATGTACTGCAATAAATTTGTTTTATTAAGTGTAATGTACAGCATTTACCTTGGAGATCAGACGTAAAGATGCTGATGGAAGAGGAGGAGAAAGGCTGAACTGAAAAATTAAATCTTATTCGTTGATTTTTGACCTTTTCACCCCGCTTTCCTCTCTTTCGCTTTTATTACCAGCTACTCTCTTAAATAGAACGAGTGAGACACGGAAGCTGGACGATTGTTGCATCGTTCACTGTGGCTGTAATGTCCAGATTCTTCTTTCAGATTCCGAAGGACGTTTCTCAGAATTTGTAGAAGGGGGAGAGCTTGCGATCCTAGGACCAAGGTCATCCCATCCCCTAGACCCCATGGAGAGTTCCAGTGTGGGTGAGGGAAATAAAGCTATCTCTCTGCGAGAGAGGTTGGGCGCTGTTCGGTTTCAGAGGGCGGCTCAAGTTTGGGCAGAGAAAGCTGCCCCGGATGGTAATTGTTGAGTGTTAATCTCTCGGTTTAAGACTGGATAGTAGTCTCAGAATAATATTATACAATTGTATAATAATTGTACATAAAGGTTGTAAATATTATATACATAGTGTGTTCTCATTTGATGAGCACGTAACATGACATTCGCTGCTCAAACTAGCGGTGAGAATCTGAAGTTTGCTCGTAACCCGAATTTTAGCTCGTAACTCGAAGCAAAAAATCTGCCGAGAGTATGCTCGTATCTCGAAAAACTCGTAAGTCGAGACACTCGTAAGCCGAGGTATCACTGTATTTGAATTCATGCTTCTTTCTCAGCGTATATTTTGAAGCCAATTATACTAATTTTTTTAATCCAATCGTATAGCCTCGGTATTAACTCCTACTGTGCTAACATTATTCATTAAATATATGCTTGTGAAAAGGAGAATCACTAGTATACGGCAATAGAGTATTCCTGTACGTCGTTATGCTGAGGACTGATCGGAAACATGCAAGAAACTATAAAACAAAGCTTTATTTTTTTTAAAACAATCGTTTCCATGTTCTCAAAGTTTGACAGGATTTTACACCCATTCTTACATAGAATATACGAATAATGGAAATCACGTTTCCCCATAACGTATGTGGTATACCTAATACATACTTTTAATTCCTGATGAAACTGTACTCGAGTGTTAGTCAATGGATAAGAACCGCATAAATCTGAGGACACGGCCTCAAAACCATCAACAACGGCATGCCGGATAAAAGTGAAAAGCTGCGTACACATTTATTAATTGGAGCGAAGTTCAATGAAAACTGAAGCAATAGTCTTGATTAATAAAATTAATCTAACTGCCATCATGATCTAATTTTCGTATTTTGGAAGTCTCCCGGTTCCCTTACAAAATATTATGACGTTTCCCTGCTTTGATTCTTTAGAACATAAATTTCTGAGAGATCGTCTTATAACACTAGGAAGATAATTTACGAACTCTGAACACACATGTTTTCTACACACATGTTTTCAGCTTTAATCGTTTTTCGGGAAAATTCAGATGATTTCAGATGCTGATATTATTATAATTTTAACCTTTATAATAAACTTATTTAGCAGCAATAAAGGTAGTGAAACTATTTTGTGTCTGGTTAAGAGCCAATCACGACGAACTTCATCAATTTAAAAGAACTCCATTTAAACTCTTTCCCAAAATTTAGTGACTTTTAAAAGTTATTAATCATGGCAAATGCTTGCTTCCTGTCAGGAAATTGAGGTATTACAGGACTTACTTTCAGCCGAAAAAAAAAGTGTTCGATAGATCTAATTTCTATTTCCCTGCAACTCTCGATAGGTATTTTAGCTATTAGGACAATATGTCATCATAGCTAATTTTTGTTCATCAATTTTTATTCTTGTTCAGGACACGCGTAAATTCTTTTACACTTGCATTTGTCTACGTCTTCATCTTTGTCTGTAATTTTCCACAATTTCACTCAATCCATCCGATTCCAGCTTTTTTGCCAGGGCAGATATACTACGGAAGTTCTTGTCATTAATGTGTTCAGAGATAAAACGGAGGCATTTATTTGACAGGGAATCGATTTTAAGATCCTTTGCTATGGCGTACATTTCTAGCATGCTGGCCATTTCCTGAGTTCTCAACTCACCACAATACAGGTACACTAACATCTCATGCACGACTCTCGGCGAAGCTGGAATCGTATATTCATCTAATGTGAGATATTTGCCGAGATAAAGTTCAAAGAACTTGGAGCGGGAACACAGAATAAATCTGTGAACATCGAAATCGTAATCACCAGCATGGATCGTGAAGTCCGAATACAGTGATGCAAGGTACATGTTCTTTAGTTCGTTGCGGAACCTGTCCAGGTTCTGAATCGGGTCGGGTTCTTGCAGAGGAGCTTGTCTCAGAATTTGTTCCTTGGAGTCCACGTATCTAAACGACACCGTCATAATGCCGTCTTTCAGATACGTAGAATCGCTTGCGAAAAGCTGATCATTCTTAAAGTCTCCAACATAAAGGCCATCTATTAGTTCCTGAGTGTAAGTGATCAGCGAATTTCTGGTCGCTTCGTCAATAATGCTAAACTGGGCGTCTCTGTTCTTGATCTTCCCGCTTCGTAAGCAAACGTAGAGGGCTGTCTGTGTCTTGAACATCTTAAAAACGCATTTCACGGCTGTGTTCTGAAACAACTGGTAATAGAGGACGTAGTGTTTCAGCTTGGCGTAATTGAGAACTCGCCAAGAGAAAATTTTGCTGGTTTCGTTACATTCCTTGTACGCTGATTGCACTACAACACAACTAAGCGATAATAGTTCCTTCATCCCATGTGATAATTGCTGTTGTCTTTCATCTTTACACGCCATGGAGCTCGAATAGCACCTACAAAAAAAATGATTAACCATGGGAGAAAAAAATATTGAAATCAAGGCTTTTAGGTACCCGTGATGCGAAATTTCTGAAGTCCTCTTATTTTCTCCTCTATAACTCAAAATAACGTTTTTGGGGAGAAATCCTTTGGGGAGAAGTGCAGGTTAATAATCAATGGGAAACTTTATTATTATCATTATTATTATCATTAAGATAGAAGTGCATAAACTCGAAGCTGCAAGCACCTAGCAGCTTCAGATTACGCAAATCATCTTTCCATATTCAAATATTGCCTGGAAAACACTGAAGAGTACAAACTAAACTCAACGAAATATTGGAAAAGTCATTAGAAGTAACTGATTTTTACCAGAAAATAAATGATGTTACCTATTGGCTAGATTTCTTTTTGATATTGACAAGGTAACGAGAACAATCTGTCGAAATTTTGACCGTTAGCTGCATCGAGCAACTGTTGGGAAGCACTCTCCCACCACATCCTCTCCCTTAATAAATCTGAAAAATTCATGCTTTATCATAAGTGCTACAGCAATTTGGAGTAAAGAGAAAAGTTTCACGTTTCTGAATAAATATATACAATTACAACATAAAAAGAACTTTTTATATACCGTGTTTTTTAATTTTCTGTTGAATCATATAAACTTGACAATTCTATGTAATAATAAATACTTTTTTAAAATTTTTTTGATGAATTATCCCATAAACTTGAAAGAAAAGGAAGTTAATCGGAAGTTAACTTGCTTTTAACTTTTCATTCCCGTCCCGTTCGATAGATGGCTCCACCAGTCTACAAAACAAAATTAACTGAAAATGTATTGAAATCTGCTTAAAGACGGTTAAAAGTATTAAAAAAATGCATTGTCATCGTGTTCTGAGCTATTCTAAAAGTTTCAAATGCCTAGCTAGTCGGGAAGTTAGTTAAAAATCGATTGCAAGATTTGTAAGGGACAAACACACACATAAACAAACAAGAAAGCAAATTAATAAAATCATGGTAATAACGAATAAGGCCATTCAAACATACAACAATGAAAGGGAAGGAATATGGGGCATGTTAACTATTGACTAGAAAATGCAAAACTCCATGGCAGAGATCCAACATTTCTCGCGCTTGATTGAAATCAATTATTATTATTCAATTATTTCTATTAGTAACAGATTACAAAGATGTGCGTTACTTCATTAAGGTAAGCACCCAGAGCAATATTTGGAGGATTACAAAATTATCAAAGAAAATTCATGGATGTGGCTAATTTTTGCTAGTATGAAGGTAATAGTTTTGTAATAAAAAGCATTTTTTAAACTACTGTGGTAATGAGCCTAGAAACTAATTGCTTAAAATCAATAAAGATATTTATTTTGAGACATCTCTTACTTTAAAAGTTTTAGAATCACTTTTATAGACTGCATGCTTTTAATTCGTTTTCTGCAGGTTAGACGACATTAAAAACTTCGAATGATGAAAAGGTGTTTTATGTCGATGCTTTTTTTAAAATTACAGGACTAGACAAATAAGTTTCCTCTATTCTGATATCTAGGGTTTATTGATGACATGGATTTAACTGCATTGGGAACGAGTTTTACACCATATGAAACAATAAGATTCAGATTCTTGCACCCATTATAAGGGTAATTGAGGATTTTTTTTTATTTGCTGTAAATATGAAACACGATTTCTTAAAGAAATAAACATTTCATGCTTACTTCTTCAATTAGTTACAAAATAATTTCAAAAAATTGTTTGCTTAAAACTTTTTTTAATCATATGTCAGCATTAAATTACGGCAAAAATAGAGAATATGGTATGCCCATTTGATTATAGTACCTATATAGAGACAAAACCCTTTCCTAAATGTGTAATCTTTCATATGTTTACATCATTTACATTGAGATGCAGTAAGAATATAGAAAGCAGATTCTTTAGGTGGAATCCCTTAACATAAATTTTATTAATAAATATCGGGACCAAAATGTTCTACTGAAATTGTTGATTGATGAAGAGGAACTTTATACTTGTCTCTTCTGTTCTATCAATATTGATCTTACATCGATATTTTAATAGATAATGGCAGAAAAAAAGACAGAGACTGGGGTTATTAGAATCAAAGTTAAACATCGGGTATTCATGAAAATGTCTAAAACCGTTCAAAACGTATCCACAAAAATTATGAAAAGTTTAATCTTTCGCGATAAAATGTTTTTGACATAAAGCATAGCTACGACATTAAACTACCAGAAAAATTCACTTCCCTTTTACAATTAATCTTAAAGACATAAAATAACTTTCAAAAACTTAGAAACAATGAAATCATTCAAACGTTTATTACATTATATATAAAAACAGAATTACCAAACTTAATTTATATCTTCAATAAAAAAGGATTTTCAGGAACCAGCTACACTACGTTAACGTAAGAAAACGAATGTCAATTAAAAGCGGTCAGTTAATGTCCCAGTTAAGGCTAAATTCTTGATTGAGAATTTCACATTTTTTCAAATTATCTGTTTCAGGCTTTCTCAAACATGCTTTAGTTATTGCATATTTTGCAAAATTGCATCACGACATTGTTTAGTAAGACGTTAAACATTTCTTTTGGTTCGGGAAATGGAAAAGAGTTTTTATTCTTATGATAAGTCTGAACGCGATCAGTTGATAAAACCTATCTTAACTTATGAATGATAAAATCCATTGTGACTTCGTGCAGTACAGCTATCTGTCTAGAGCTTCAGAGAAACTTTTACTCCATGAATACCAATAGAAAAAACAAAGGGAGGAAAAGGAATGACGTCACTTTATCACTGGATATGACATAAAGAATCTCTAAAAAGACACGTTTTCCGACCGCGATAAAATAATTTCAAAATTACTCAACATTTCACTTCTCTAATAAGACATGGATGACACAAGATCCTTTATCAACTGTAGGAATTGTCGAGAAACACAGCTTTCTACAGAACATACCTTTGACTGTCTAGCCATCTTGGCTGCCCTCTTCGAACTTGGCTTTGTCACAGCAAAAACTCCTCTACAGTTCACACGCACCTGATCTGGCAGCTTCCGTAAGCTTCAGCTTCAGGAAGATTTGTTGTTGTTGCTGATCCCTGTCACCCAGAAGAGCTAGACAGGGCTCAGGAAGAAGAGTTGTTGTTGACTCAGCTTCAGGAAGAGTTGTCGTTGTTGTTGTTGTTGCTGATGCCTGTCACCCAGCAGAGCTAGACAGGGCTCAGAAAGAAGAGTTGTTGTTGACTCAGCTTCAGGAAGAGTTGTTGTTGTTGTTGTTGTTGCTGATCCCTGTCACCCAGAAGAGCTAGACAGGGCTCAGAAAGAAGAATTGTTGTTGACTCAGCTTCAGGAAGAGTTGTTGTTGTTATTGTTGTTGCTGATCCCTGTCACCCAGCAGAGCTAGACATCTGATAGCGCATACAGATTGGTACAAAGTTCTCTGCATCTGCCAGTGATTAATGTTCTTTCTGTACTCTGTATCTGCGCTGATCTCCTCCTCTAGCGGTCCGTATGCATAGCATCAAAGGCGAACTCGAGGTCCCGGGGGTCAAATGGTGACAGTGGGGGCGGGGGACACTAGATCAAGAAACACGAAGACTTTGGCGGCTTGAATGGGGGGGGGGGTTCTAAATGGGGGAATATCTGGAAGACATGTGTTCATTGGAATGGGGGTGGTTCTAAATACCGTGTCTACTGTTACCGTGACTAATGTGATGACAGGAGTCGGGGAGAGAACTCTGTACCAATGTGTATGCACCATCAGGAAGAGTAGTGGTAACTACAGAACATAGGTCGGGCCCTCCACTGTAGGATGATATAGCAATGCATAAAACTTCAGTGATCAGTAAAAAACGAAAGTAGGAAGGAAAATAGACAGTGGGGAAAACAAAAAGCTTCGACAGTACAAGTAAAGGTAAAACACGGGGGAAAAAAGACACTGAGCGAACAAAGAACAGGACAAACAATTAAAAGTTACGAGCAAGAATGTCACAGGGCCGTTTCTTGTTAGCTGGGTCAGCAGGGTCGTAATCGGCAAGAATTTTAATAAGATCATTTGGTAAATCTTTATGGAAGTTGACAGCAAGATTTTGAGGATAATTTTGAATAGTGGGGAGATTTATCTCCCTATAAATGTCAACATTGCGAAATTACCATGGGGAGTTCGTGATTTGCCGATTAGTCATGTTTTGAGCAACAGCCAGAATTTTAATGTTGGTGATCTGGCAGCCGCTGTTATCCTGGTTTTTGGTTCTATCTAAGACCTTTTTCTTTCTGCAATATTCGTATACATGACAATAACAACAACAATAAGACACAGACAACAGACGTCACGAAGAGGCAAAAGTATAAATGGCTAAAATGTGTTGTACAGAAAAAAATTGCTTGTGTTCTAACTGGACTGGTTTGGATCAATTAAGTTTATACTTATGTCTTCAGGAAAAAAAAGTATTAGATTTGGACTTAGTTCCTTGGTACTTTAACAAGAATTTAATTTGATGCTTGAAACAAAAAAATATATACAATGAAAATGATAATTTTCTTGTGTGCTCTGACGTCATTTTGAAAAGCCAATTAGGGAGTCAGTATTTTATGTTCTAGGCAAATTTTAAACATTCATCTCATTTACCACTATAGTGGTGCTACTTGAACCACTTTGTAATGGTTTCTGAACGAGGAATAATAGTTTCTTACAAATAAATTATTTTTGTCACGCAGTTTGTTTGATAAATTCAAAAACTACTGATGGCTGTATTTCAATAATCGCCAGAAAGTAAAAATAAAACTGTATGCAAAGAAAAGTAGAAGAGGAAACTGACAAAAGCAATAAAATAACAAAATAAAATGTTAATGCATATGCTCATCAGTGTTCTGTGTAATGGCTAACAATTATTTCGTATTTAATCGACTGGAAATCAGTATTTGATGCATAATCCCGAAATGAAACCGCAGTATTACTTCTTCTTTTAATTTAAATTTTATCTTTTTTCTCTGGTCTTCAGTTATTACTACTGAAGCTAAACAGATTCGTTAATAAATTATTCATCATCCATTATTGGATTCATCCAGTATTTCTTATTATCGTATATGTAAGCCCATTTAATGTCTTTTAAAATATTGAGAATGAATTTTCTCATAATTTTCTTAAATTTTGCAAAAGCTTAAAGGCATTTCTTTGGTTTGAAATTCCTTAGAATAAATGCTCTTGATATAAGTACTTTATAAAGCAATGATTCAATCAAAGATAGATTAAGGTCACAATCCCGTCCAAGAATAGACGAATCGGTTAGAGAGGGTAAAAGAAAAAGGGTAATTTTATGTTGCCCTTAATTTTCTTTCCCCAAGGAACAGATAAATAGCATTTAAGTTGTTCACATTCCATATATAACTGCAGTCAAAAAGAAAAATAAATTTCAAGTTATATTTATTGCCGATAAATTAAATAATGAGGTAAAAATCGGTGATATTTAACTCCGGGAGTCATGATAATAATTTCTATTATTTCTCGAGAATGGCCCCTGAAAGATTACTTCGTAGATGAGAAAATACCTGTTGGAATCAATTATTTCTGTTTTGGTAGGAAGACCAAAGATGGCAGCACATGCTAAAAGGCGCTAAATAACATCTATAAACTTAAAGTCTTAATAAATGTCAATAGATGGCAGCACCATTTAAATTGACTGAAGTTTTCTGTATTTTTTGTAGGAAGAATTTTAATTTATTATATTTATTCTTTTACTATAATTTTAAAGTTATCAGTATCGAAAATCTCAATAAAAAGATTAGGAATATAATATTATACGCAATCATAAGCAAATTATAATTGAAAAATTATATTTTGATTTGTACATATTTAATAATTATAACTGAAAAACATATTTTATTCCTGCATATATTTTTTTCTTTTGCAAATTTTTCGGAAGCATTTTATTTTTATCTACACTTACTTTAATATAGAAAGCCATTGATTAGGTTAACATTCATTTGCTATGATAATTAATCTTTACAATTACATATAAAGAATATCTTAGTTTTAGAAATTTTTTATTTTTCGATCATATTACAAGTTTCCTTACATTATATTCAACTAAATAAGCTGGATTTTGTACAAGAATTGTAATTAAAAAATTCGATAATATCATAACGGCTATGTTTGTTAGTATCGAGGGTGGTTCAGTTACATAGAGATTTATTTATTTTTTAACGTGAATAAAATAGATTCATTTAATATACCTTTCAGAATTTCTTCCGTGTAAGTCAAAATGCAAATAATAATATTATTAATAAAATAAATTATTTTATATTTTACATATACAATATCATTTTTACTTTCATATTAATCTTTGAATTCGATAAAATGAACAGTCACTGATTCTTCTTTGAGTGTTTTCATGCAGATGGTAACATTGCAGGGTTGGTTTAAATTTTTGATGGACGTTTCTAGTCAAAACAGATTGAGATATGTTTACATTTGAGTGTGTTTAGTATATAAACGGTAAGAACACTACTTTTCAAGATGGAATTATTATGTCATGAAAGAAAAAAAATTTTGAATTTCCATCTCCCTCAATATTTTCAGTATATTTCTCGGTAATCAGTATTTCTCGGTTTTCAGTATATTTCTCGAATCTCATTTTCTCGGTATTTTAAGGTGTACTCCCTAAATTCTCTAATACTGATGTAAACGAAATTCTATGACCGATCTTCATTTTCAAGTACAGTGGAACCTCGCATAACGAGCATAATTCGTTCTAGAGTCTTACTCGAAATGCGAAACACTCGTTAAGCGAAACAATTTTTCCCATATAAAATAATGTAAAATACGATAATGCGTTCCATGCCAAAAAATACACAAAATTTTTTAGATGTAACGTTTATCATTTAAAGAAAATTACTTATACTTAAATTCTTAAGGAGCAAAATCATCCATGTGTAGTTGATTATTTACGAATTTATGACACAGATCTAATTTTTTTACTAGAAAGCTATCTAGCGATATTTGTTTTTCTCCGCGCTTCAAAATTTGCTGAAAATGTGCAACATAATGTGAAAACATATAATTACTGGTCTTATGAATAAAAATATAAAAATTGAAACTAAAATAAAATTCCAAATTCAGTATAACAGTCGGTTTGATTCACATAGATTTACTGATAGAAGAGAAAAAAGGAAATAAAAGAAGAAAAAAAACCGAATATGAAGCAAAAACTGCTTGAATTCAATATAATGGAAACATTCTCTATAAAATCTTTTACACCACTGTCATCTAGAAACTGACTTGAGGAATACTTACTCGTTATGACTTAGGGCCTGTTCACATAGGAGTCCGTTGCGTAGCGTTAAGGTAAAGATGACGTTGAGACGAAAATAAACCAATCATAGGCCTCCAAACGATTAGCAATGAAATTTTTAACGCCTATGATTGGTTTATTTTCGTCTCAACGTCATCTTTTCCTTAACGCTACGCAACGGACTTGTAGAGACAGGCGAGTCACTATAATAAGGAATAACGCCCCCTATCGTAGGGGAAGGGGTACTACGCAGAACGCTGGGGGTGATTGAAGACTCCAGACGTATCTGAGAAGCTGTGACAGAGAACGACGGAGGTGATTGTAGACTCCGGTCGTGTCTTATATAGTTTTTTAGAGAGAAAAGTTGAGAGGTGATTGTAGACTACGAACGTAGCTGGTATTTGCTTTAGAGTGTTGAGATTACGTTAATAATTTGTTCTGTAAATATTGTTCTTCTACCTGTTATATATATATCGTCTCCTGTACCTGTCCGTGCTGTGCTCGCCTCATAATAAACTGTATGTTTAAAAAAGAGCTGGTTCTAGTTTGAAACAAAAAAAGGACTTTCAACTCGACATCCGTCACAGGACTCCTATGTGAACAGGCCCTTAGGATTGATTCGGAAGGATTAGCCAACCAATATAAACAAAAAATATACAATGAGTAATCAATTACCGATCTCATTGGTCAGAGACAAATAAAATATACAGCTGGAGTTACAGTTTCGACTGAACTTTGGTAAGATTTTACTCAAAACCACTGGAAATATTTTTATTATCAATTCGATTATTGATATAACAGTCAAGTTCTTTAAATTGTAAATAGATTTTCACTCAGTGCTTCAAAACCTGTCAACAAAGATCTGGAAATTCATACGGCATGTTATATTAGTATCGCATTTCTTTTTAGAATCCTGTATTTAAAAAAATACTTACTTAAAATTTGTCTATTTGGGGTAATATTATGAAGTAATCTACAGATATGAAAAAAAAATTTAACAGATTTGCCTTGTTAACATTTCGGTACAATTCGACTTGCTAAAGAACGCACGTGCATTATTTTTCAGTAACTGCATCCTTAACTGTGTCATCTTTGCAGTCAACTCTCGAAGAATAGCTTAGCTGTGTTTGCATGTACCTGTTAGCCTATGTCTAAACATTTACTGAAATCTTTTATCTTTATTTGCAAGTAAGTCGATATGAGTAATACTTGACTTTATGTTTGACTTTATTTAAGCTTTATTAGCAAAGTTATTTCGAATATTTTGTTGATTAGTATTTCATAAAACACTACTCTTGTTCAATCTTTGGTTTAAGCTATTTGCTTCCTAATGTTTACGACAAGACATTTAAAATTCAAAAGAAATCCATTTCTTTAAATACATATTTAATTTGGTACTTTACAATCATTATCATGTTTTATTAGTACAGATTGAGTGATGTGATGTATACGAAGAGAAATTATTTGAATTTACTACTTGACTGTTATAACTTACCAATGTCATTAAATGCACTTAATACGTAATAAATTCTATGCAATCAAACCCATCTTAATTAAAGAAAAGATTTGAGAGATGTGTTTTCTATGGCGAGCGAATTTACTCGCTGATTTTGAATAGCTGATTCTCACGAAAGAAAAGTCACACATAATGAGATAATATATAGTGGATATAGTTTTCAGTTATTTTTAAAATTTTATTTTCAATCTTTTCTATTAAAACGTATTTTCTCGATAAGGATTACGATAAATCACTTTTTAAAGCCAATCCATTTATGAAGAAAATATTCATGGACCGGTAAATTTTCGACATTCTAATTATCAAGCACAGTTTTCAAATTCTATAAAATTCACATCTTGGAATTTTAAATGAACGATTACGCGCATTTTGAAACTTTAATAATCTATTAAACTTAAGAATTTCATGCCATCCCTTTATTAAAAATCCGTTTCTTATACCTTATATTTTCAATGATTTAAGCTTAAAATTCTTGCAGTTATGATGATGAACATGTGCCAAGTTTTTCATTGCTTGGCTTTTCCATTTCGTGGTACATACAGCGTAATTCCATCTAGAAAGTCCTTCACAGAAGAAGTATTTCGCCTCTGAAGGCAGCGTTGCCAACTTGGGGGTTTTTCCCCTAAATTTTGGGGTAAGTTAGATGAAAAGGGGTGTTTTTAGGGGCAACATTTTTTTAGGGGCAATATGTTGGAGGAACACTTTTTAATATTTTGTACAATCGAGACGCGTTTTTTTATTAGATTATAAGTTCCATACATATGTCAAATGTAAATAAACTTCCATTTCATTATGTAAGTGTGTATTTTCAATTTATTTCAATTTATCTCTCAAACAGGATGCCTATTTGGAACCAGAATTTCTTTTAGGAAGGTCTAGGGTGATCTCAAGTTGTTTGTTAGGGGTCAAACAGGGGGATTTCGAGATGGCGCTAGTGGGAGGCGCTTCTTAGAGGTTGGCAACACTGTCTGGAGGTGCGGGGTCAAGTGTTCCGGTCTCGTCACTTGACTCGGTTCAAAATTACGGGACCGGTCATTTAGCCAAGTCGGACTCCGACCCTTGTGGTGCTAATTCAAAACAGGAGCCGCATCTTCATCGCCCATAGCCTTCGGGACTTAACCCTTTGAGGGGCACCGTTTGCACAGGGCAAACGCCTAAATCTAGTCATTTTTTTTTCACTTGCATTCAATGTATTCCAGTTAAATGAGCAGAAATATGGGTTGAACTGCCATCTGTTAACAGTTTAAAGATGAAAAAGCATTTTGCAATTTTTAAGTGGAAATTCTTTCAAGATTCTTTTAGGTTAAAAAAATAGGGAAAAAAAAAATCTCTGTGAAAACGGGGGAGGTTGTTTCCCCTCAAAGGGTTAATCTGATATACTGTCGGTAAAGGGGCATAAGCCACAAAAACAAGTGTTTCTCACCTCCCCTAAAGGTCTCTCAGCCATTAAAGTTTAATAGCATAAACATATAAATTTAGTATCAGATATTTTAAAGACGCATCAAGTAAATTTAGATAAATAAAATTTGATCTCGTTCTGAGCGTTTAAAAGTATGATGAATTAAAAGAAATTTAGTTAAACATGAATGCATTTATCACTGTAATTTTAAGTTACAGCTCGCAACAGATCTTACGAAGTAAAAGTATATGTTGAACAACCCATTATCAATCTCATATTACCTTTTGGATATCTTATATAGTAAAATATTTGAATTTAGTTTTAAATGACTTTCCCTCTCAATATCATTAAAGCTAAACATTCATTATCTAAGTGAAATTTGTTAGATCCTTTCAAATTTTAAAGCCTAACAGATTTAGGTTGTAAAATAATATAACATTTTAAGGTATGTTGCCGGCCGTGTAAGCTTGTTAAACCTATCATCCCTTTATAAAACTTTTTGCTGTTAAAATAGTCTTTAAAACATTTATATGCTGTACTTTGATCACTAAACGCTGCTTTACTGTCTTTTTTTTTAACAGGCTGCTTTTCAATCTTTCTTCAATAAACCCTTTACTCGATCAACACTTGCCTCTTTGCTATACCTTGCATATTAAATACTCAATTTTTCTAACAACACCTTGTTAAAACCACTTGATTCATTATGCTAAACCAGCCGAAGGGTTAGGGTGCTGGCATTCGGTTTAGATCCTTTGGGTTAGAGTCCCACTGTTGGCATGGATGTTTATAGCCGCTTGGAATCGGCTTTAGACTGTAGGTACCGGTCTAATCAGCCCTCGTATTTCGAAAAATTGACCGTAGCGCTCCTAACCAAACCAAACCAAACCAAGCCATTATGCTAAATCTTGCTCAATTAACACTTTCTCCTTTGCTGTGTCTTGCTAAGTAAATTCTTACTTTTCAGAAAACTGCGTAAAAATCATATGCTTCTGTGCTCGTATTTACACGATTTTTAAACTTAAAAGAATAACCTTGATGCGAAAATTTTTTTCGAGCATGAACATATGGGTCGACAAGTTGTTTTTGTGGCAGAAAATCTCTGCTCAATAAAGCTATTTTGATCAAAAGTAAAATTTCATTGTAGATTTTCCTAAGCAAGTTCCCAGCTCATGGGGTCATTCTGTAATCTTTTATCATTTCAGATTAGTGCTGAAATTGAAATATGAGGAAAAAGAGAAAAGAGAAATTTCCAGAGGAAGACCTCGAGAGCGGCAGCATTCTGCGGTGGACTGTAGAGAAAATTTCAACCAATAGTAACACCCTCCTCTGTTGGAGAATAAGGGAATACAACGAGCTGAAAAGCAAAGTCCTATACTACCAGATGTACGAAGGCAACGATTTCAATTGCGTTTTCAAGCTGGTGAAGATGGAGAAGACCCTATACGTTGCACTAAGATGCCGTATCCCCAACAGGTCATCTTTGTTCTACCTTGCCAACGGGGACTTGGTGTCGCCTGTATGTATCCCTAAGGAAATAGTCAAAGGTTTGTACGTTGGACATTTCTCTCAAGAACTAGTGTGTTCGCCCATTGGGGATTTTGCCAAAACAGGCTTTTTGACGTTGGTATTCACACTTGTGCCGGAAGATGGGACTACTGACATTCGATTCAGTAAATATTCCACGGTGTGGGGAATATCCGATATAGATGTACTATGCCATGACATGGGCCAAATTTACTTGGAAGGGCTGAACAGCGACTTCGTCATCAACGCGACAGGAGCCTCTTTCAAGGCTCACAAGTATATCCTTCTCGCCCGGTCGGAATTCTTCAGAGAGTTCTTCACGATCCCGGACCATCCCAGCGAGTTCACCGTCAAAGCCAGTGCAGGCGTCTTGCATCTTGTCCTATTATACTGCTACAACGGAGAGCTGCCGTATGTGGAGGGGGATTGCTTAAAGGCCATTCTAGATGTTGCGAAAGATTTAAAAATATCGTCTTTGATAGAGAGGTGCCTAGATGACATGAAGAATCGTATTGAGTCCTCAGATATGTCTTCACAGGGAATCAGCCACTGAAGGGAAAGTTATTCAAGATTCCGTTTTAGTCTGACGCGAAATTCAGTGTTTAAAAAACAATCTTGATTACAGTGGAATTCTCATATGATAAGCCAATGTTTTTATCATAATGTGTTTTAAAATAAATATATCTCAGACCGAATAAATATATTTTTTAATATATGGCCCTTAATGAGAAATAATTACATTTTGATGACAAAGAATATTTATGTTTAGTCGAGATTAATATCTATTGTCTTCACCAGTGAATAAAAACTAACAGCTGAAAAAAAAAGGAGTTCACTAAGATATCTTTAAAGCTGAGTACTTCAGACTTTCGAGTTTCGATAGCTTTCATACGGCACTAGCAGAGTTCCAATATTAACTTAAAATATTGCATATTGATTAAGGGCTTGAATTAGTGAATTTCACATAAAAATTTTTTTCGTATACTAGTGTAAGAGACGTTTTGTATCCACTTCCACAATTATTTTAACTTTAAGAGTTTTCCGATTGAAATTCAGCATACCAAACTTTTTTTCAGAAATGACAATTAAAAGTTTTATATTCTCCACTGAAAAGTATTTATTGAAATGAGTAGAATTTCTTCCTTTTCTACAGAGTATTTACCCATCCCATTTGGTTGCAATGGAATTCAGCTATTCCAATATGATGAATCTAGCAGAATTTAACATTCTAATGAACATAACCCTAGAAATTTAAATCCGTAGCCAGTTGATAGCTCCGTCGGTGTCAGATAGTCATTTTTTTTTCTGTCTCCAACATTACATTTGCGAGATAGGGCCAATGATAGGCTTAGGACATTGTCCTTATCATAATTTCAGCTGACAGACCAAATATCTTTGATTAATTGAGGAATGAATAGTAAATTTTTGGGCAATGTCCACACATCTTATACCTTATGCCTTTGGAAATTGATATGACACCTGCGTCTCCATTCTATTAAACCCCCGAAGACTTGTTTAATCATTCATTTATATATATATATATATATATATATATATATATATATATATATATATATATATATATATATATATATATATATATATATATATATATTCACACATTCAGTGGAATCTCGATCTATCGTTTTTCAAGGGACCGACAGAAATGAACGATAAATGCGGGAAAACGATAGATGCGGAAACATATCAAAGCAATATGATCATTGGGACTGGATAAAATGAACGACATATACAGGAAAACGATGATTCGGGAAACGATCGATCGAGATCCCACTGTATATATATATATATATATATATATATATATATATATATATATATATATATATATATATATATATATATATATATATATATATATATTCCTTGGAGCATATTCGCGGGAGAGCTCAACATAAAATGAGAGAGAGCCCTGAAAAGTGTGCTTCTTTGTCTGACGTAACCCAAAAAGCTAATCTCAAAGAGTTAGCATGTTAAGGCTGCTGTTTTCAAATCCTATTGGATTCGTTCATCTCAATGTTAACCTATGGAGAAAATATGTCTAAGGATTGCTGACTTGGATTGAAATATTTTTTTAATTGCACTCCGTAATATAGAAAGAAATTTTACACCTTGGGACATATTTCGTTTTAAAAAAAAAAGCGAATATTTTAAAATTTAAATTATTCGAGGGGAAAAAATCTGGTATAGTGTGTTTGAAACGCTCCTAAATTCCTTTGGTGAATGATATTTATAAAATGAATCCAATTGCAAGGTGCAGAAATGTTCTAAAAACTAAACTCACAGGCACAACAGTCCGAATGTGGACGGTAGGCCTGTGGCATGTGGTGCCCATCTCCACTTTCTTGACCGTGGGCTTGGAGTGCCAAACAGCATATGTCTCTGTCAGGTGGTCAACCTGACGCGGGACCCCCAGAGTTAGTGCCCAAGCATTCTTGGTCCTCATTTCATCGACCCACTCAAGGGATGAAAGGCTAAGTCGACCTTACCCAGTCGAAGCCCTGATGTGGCAGCTTGGATCTTTTAACCACTACGCCACCAGACGTCTACAGAAATGTTCAGGCTATCTAAAAAGACCATTTTTATTGGATTATCAGAATTTATATAGCTGTCAGTTGTAGACGCGTTTTCTCTATAGGTTATCATTGAGGGGAGCGAATCCAATAGTACACAGCAGCTTTAAAGGCAGTGGCTGACTTGTAACGTAACGTTCTTATGGTGAGCTTTACATTACAAGTGTACCCATGTTTCTCCACGATTGCTCGTTTGGAATGGTCGGCTCAAAAGCTGCTCCACTTAAGACAATTCGGTGTTACCTGCATTGATTTGAAATTCTACAATTTTCGTGAAAAAATAAACCCAGATAGTCTAGTGAAGCACGACTGTTCGACTTGAGCGAAGCGGTTCGGATAGTCGCTCGCTTTCAGACACAGACTACACAATGCTGGTGTTTCATTAAGGTAAGCTGAGGTAACTTTGCCATGGATTTTCAACTTTTTTATACATTATCCAGAGGCTGTTCACACATTTTTTAGACGATGTATATTGTATTCACAAAACTAAATTGCATAAAATTCTTGTGTATTAAATGTTCTATTTGACATCCCTTATTCTGAACTATCTTTCGACACCGCAATTTCCAGGATAATAATGCCTTTTGAAGTGTCAGAAGAGGTAGTCTATCCCATTCCTCCTACCTATCGACGCTTTAGATATCACAAAACCATGACTCTCACATCGTTTTTGGATAATGGAGTATGCATATTTGTCTTCGGAAAGAGCATAAATGTAGCCTTCGAACCACTGCTTTGTTAAAAACGCCATTTTGAATAAAAACAAAACTTTCAAGCCGCAGACGATAATTTTGACTTTTAAAAACATAGTACAATTGCAATTATTTCTTTTGCAGCAAACGATTTTTTATTACCGCTTACCAAAATCGTCTAAAAAATGTGCGAACAGCCTCTGTACTTGTAACACATTAAAATCATACTAACATGTATAATTTTCAAAAATCTTTGTATTACATGCATTTTAGTAAGTCCTATTGAGTCTGTTTAAACTATATTGATTTTTATTATATATATATATTATACAGTTGTCTCTCTGTTTAACGACTTTCAAGGGACCGTGAAAATCGTCCTTAAGTAGAGATCGTCCTTAAACAGAATTTGTGAAAAAATATTTTTCTTCACTCTTTACAGGCTTAGGACTGTCAATATATTTCTTAATATACTGGCGTGTTTAAAAAAGTTATTTTTATTATCATTATTATTTTATTAATAATTTATTTTAAATTATATTGAAAAAAGAGTACAAACAATACAATAAATTAGGTTTTAAAAAGGTCAAAAAGTGGTGATTGCTTCATTTTTCGCCTTGTTTTCGCTATTCCCTTTTCCAGATTTTCTAGAATGTTAAATGTGTCATTTTCCATATTCGATGTAATATAGCGACGTAGAACATCTAGAGCAGAAGTTGCATCTGTATAAGACGGTGGCATTGTCTCGTTTTCCGTGTCTTGAACTTCACCTTCTTCGTCGGACACTGTGTTTTCGTTTACTATATCTTCATAAATTTGTTCTACATTTGTGTAATCTGTTGTTAAAACAGATTCATTACAATCTTGAATTGAAACATTCTCATCTTCAACAAGACTTCTCCATTCTTCAGGGGTAATGTCATCTTCGTTCATTTCTACATCCATCCGTACTTTGCAGTTCCACTACAAGTTCTTTCTGAATTCCAGCAAGGCGAAAGCAGTTTTTTATTGTGGATGAAGAAACTTCTTTCCATGCTGATGTTACCATGTGCATTGCTTCCAATATCGTAAATTTTCTAATTTTCATACTGTCAGCCGCATTGTTTATTAATGGATGCTCTTGATTCATTAAATCATTGCAGGACTGCCTTATCGAACTCTTCTGATCGGCCACATTAAATTTTCCGCCGTTTGGATTTGGATCCCAAACCAAATTTTTGTGCTGCTTCAAGAATTTTCTCTTTGCTTGCTAAAATGCCTTTTGAGAGTAGACTCGGGTAGCTGAAATTGTCTTGCGAATTGGACTTTTGTTATTCCAACACTTTCTTCCCAGTCTTCAATATTTTCACCTTTTCAAGTAGCGTAAGATGCTTTCGCTTTGATACAATTTTGCTCTGCTCACCTCGTATTCATACTGGAATGAGCTCCTACACACAACCATGAATTCTCTAAACATGAACACCTTCTTCACGGAAGGAGGGAGAGAGGGCTGCTATCGGACAGTTAGTAAGTCACATGACAACAGATGGTAGTGACAATAGTGATTCAGCTCCCGCACTAAGAGCTCCATGAAATAATATTCGATCTTCCGAGATCCCCTCCCCCGTTTTTTTCCACTGCAACAAGTCTATGATTGCAACATTGTAAACATCAAGGAAATTCCGGGTCTGTTATTGAAACCAAACTTGTTTTCCCCTCACAGAAGGTTCCCCACCTGCAGATAAAATGTTGAAGAAAAAGTTTATCATGTAAAAACAAATCGTCGTTAAACAGAAACAACGTCGTCTTTAAATAGAATTTTTTTACTCCGGATGGGCCGGGACTGGGAAATATCGTCGTTAAACAGAGAGTCAACTGTATAAATATTGTATATATTTTTAAATACAGGTGGGCCCAGTTCCCTTAATAAATGGGGTAAATGGACACCCCAGGTATATTTCTCATAAGAAACAACAGAATCTGTGACTGGGTAACTGGGACCAATGCTTGTGTATCTAGAAAGAGAAAAAAATTCTAATTTCAACACTTCATCTGACAGTTTAAAAAAATGCAAAGTACCTCATTCTTAATGTAGATCGGCATCGGTGCTAGTTACCATTTCCAAATCTACTTTATACCCATTTATTTTCTCTTGACAAAGTCAGATGCGTTTTATGGCTTCCTTGTAGAGTACCGTATTTTCGGACCGTTATACTTAAAAGACTCACCATTATACATAAAAAAATAGACTTAAGATTGGGGTGCGTCTTGTGGTCCAAAGGTGACATTAAAATAAAATGAATATTTTATAATATACATTTATTATATATATTATATATATATTTTATCTTTATAAAGTAAGAAATAGAAGAGATCTTTATATATCTAATAGAATACAAAATATTCTTTTCTAAAAATCCTCCCACAAATTTGAGATGCGTGTTACGGAGAAATATACGGTTTTACTCGTACAAACGGTGAGGAAATGGAAATTTTGACTTAGCTTCTATAGGGAAATTGTACAAATATAAGTAATATTGTATAAATGTATTAAGTATAAATATTGTATAAATAGAAGTAAGATGCATGAACTAATTACGCATGTTATGTATAATAATATAAACCATAAGGTATATGGTAGTCCAATTATTATATATATATAATAGCCGTTGTCGCTGTATAACACTTCCGGGCTGTACTCATCTTTCAATTGAAGCTCTCAGTAAACAAACGTCCGGTTAGGCTTAAAACAGATTTCAATTTCAGATATGGATCAGAATTTTTTCTTACATAAAAACTAATATCTTCTCCATCAAATCACGTTTGTTCAGCCTATTTTTCTATAAAACATTCAGAACTAAAAAAAATTGGATGCTTTTAGCTGTATATTTAACAGTTTTTAAAAATCTGTTTACTTTTGCGATGAATTCTGAAAGTAAACAAGCTTGAATGTGAATGAATCAAGTAGCTCAAGTATTCATATCGCGTAGTGAGCTGTAAATAACTGGATGGCAGTCTACTACTCCAATCGCATGAAAAACTAAATAAATAAAAAATAATGAAAGGGTTTGCTTTTACAAGGTGTGGATTAAATGCAATATTGTTAGATAATTCGGGATATTTTTTAACTTTCATATACTTTTTCCATTATGACGTCATTATTAGTATTATGACGTCAAAATTATGGGTTGGATGGCAGTCTACTACTCCAATCGCATGAAAAACTAAATAAATAAAAAATAATGAAAGGGTTTGCTTTTACAAGGTGTGGATTAAATGCACTGTTGTTAGATAATTCGGGATATTTTTTAACTTTCATATACTTTTTCCTTTATGACGTCATTATTAGTATTATGACGTCAAAATGACGGGTTACCTTCTAGTTGTGTAATAATTAGGTAAATGAAGATATAAATAAAAGTAAAAGTGCACACAGGAACCGGTTGCCGCAAAGATAGGAACTTTAGTAATTTAAAGGGTTTTTGAAATTAATGGTTTAATTTTCGGCCTGTGTCCTTGAGCCAGCGAGTCTCAGACAGGCAGGATTGCTATCGGGACGGCAGGATTCCAGATCTTCCGTAAGCCTTAATCAGGTAGGACGGGCATTTCCTTGAATTCGCTTCTATAAGGGGCAGATCTTCAAATTGCAAACTTCTCCTTTAGTTTCCCTTTAGTGTCGTATTTCACGCGAAAGAATAAAATTATTTAGAAAGATAAGTCAAAATTTGTGTTTGCTCCTTGTTTAAGTGACACGTGCAGCCATTATAAAAGAACAAGTTATGGATGATCTATTCAATATCTCTTACTTACGTAGAGATCTATGAACGTAATGATTGTAGTATGAATACTTGAAGCCAGGAGATGGCCGAATGGCTATGGCGCTGGCTTTCGGTTCAGATCCTGTGGGTTCCGAGTCCCACTGTTGGCATGAATGTTTGTATCCGTTCGGAATCGACTTTAAACTGTAGGTCCCGGTCCAATTAGCCCTCGTGTAGCAAAAAGTTGACCGTAGCGCTCCAAATAAAACCAATCTGAATACTTGAAACGAATGGAATCCAAATCATTCAACCAGACAACGACGGAATGGCTAGCGTACTGGCGTGCGGTATTAGAGTCGGTGGGTTCGAGTCCCACCGTTGGCTCCTATCTAATTAGCCCTCGTGTGGCAAAAATTGACTGCAGCGTTCTCAAGTAGCCACCCTAATCATTTAAGTAGATAAACCCTCTTTAAATAAAACTGAATTTTTCTATAAATGAGATTATCTTTCACTCTCATTCATATTCATGTACACCTTTTCCGTTATGTGAGGGTGAATTTTCATAAAAGCTAATAGGTCGTACATAATACAGTAAAAAATTACTGATACATTTAGACGTAACCATTATTGGCAGTTCACACGTATTATATCAGATATAAGTTAAATTATATACCTAACTTACTTTTTAATCAGCATTTTCAAAATTCTATCCACGTCGTATGTTTGAAATGGTCTAAGAACATTTCTGTATATATTGTTTCGAAACTCATACTGTATATTATATATACAACATTTAATAAGTACATTTAATAGCTGTCTACATGGTATAGTGGTCAGCGTCACGAGTTTCCACGCAGTGGGCTTTGGTTCAAATCCCGAATAATGCTTGGTCGTTACCATGGCGTCCCCTCATAGAGAGCAATGCTGGCTCACCTAAGTGGTGTAGTAATACGCGAAGTAGTCAGTGAAACTTCGCTGTGAATAACAAAAGGCAAATATCTCACGATAGGTGCCCCCGCATTAGTATTAAAAAAAACTTAATGGTATTGCAATATGAGTAAAATTTTACTTGAATTTGGACCTCTGTCCCAGTATTTTGCGTAAATAAAAGACTAAAATAAAAAAGCTTTCTCCATGAAAGCTGTGAATATTTACATTAAATGCTGGGTTTGATTCCCGGATTTAAAAAACATTGTGTGAATAAGAAATTCTGCATTGTGGGGAAGGGTTTGGTTTGCTTTGCTTTGCAGCGCTACGGTCAACATCTTGCTACACGAGGGCTAATTAGACCGGGATCTACAGTTTAAAGCCGATTCCGAACGGCTACAAACATCCATGCCAACAGTGGGACTCGAACCCATAGGATCTGAACCGAATGTCAGCGCCCTTACCCTTCGGCTGGTTTAGTATAATGAATCAAGTGGTTTTAGCAAGGTGTTGTTAGATAAATTGAGTATTTAATATGCAAGGTATAGCAAAGAGGCAAGTGTTGATTGAGTAAAGAGTTTATTGTGTGAGGGCCAGGCCAGGTGATGGCCATTCGGCCATCACCTGGCCTGGGGAACGGAAACGCGCTTGGGGCATTTTAAATGTTCATTTCAAATTTTAACAATTTTAAATATTTTCACTACAATAAAAATATCTAATACGGTTGTTTTATCTTAAGGGGATTCACTATCCTTAAATCTTTAAAACATTCGATTTTTTGGAAAAAAAATTATGTTAAAGCCTGATCATTTTTGAACAAAATAAAGCAAACTGTATGAAAATATTCCGCTTAGTTCCGGAGATATTGATATTCTAAATATTTAATTACTGATCAAGTTTATGGTAAGAAAATTTTTAAACTCATTTTTCTCAAACTGAAATTTTGCATCATTCCGCAACTGATATCTCAAAAACTATGAAACATAATTCCATGAAATTTTTATCACTGCATAATCATGTTAATTTATTGCGTCGGAACTAGAATTATTGCAATCACTGCACATTGTTATTTTTCCAGGGGTAAATTAATGCAAAAATTTAAGGAAATTTTAAGTATATTTTGAGCAGTTTTAAAAGAATTGAAAAATATTTTAATGTTGAATGTTTTATGTTCAATTGTATTTTGAATTATTTATTTTAAATATAAAACAGGAATTACACATTTAAGTGTAAAATTAATTTCATAGTTCTGAGCGCAAGCCAGTATACAATAAAAATGCTTAAAAACCAAGGTATATCTAAAGCATTTTTTAAAAAAATTACTTAAAATTATTTTGAGAGTTGAAAATTTGTTTCTTAAAATAAATATATCAATTTATCTCATACATAAAATTTGGAAAAATTGGGAGTAAATTGAAATAGTTACAAAGAGTCAAAAAGTATGAAAATACGCCTTATTTCCTCGACTTAAGAGTATGGAGTCCCCTTAATAGAAAAGTAAACCCAGATTTCAAAAGAATCCATTGAAAGTTGAAAAGGAAGTCCTAAAATTTACTTTCCCTCAAAATTTCTTTCGAACAGGAGATATTTCAGTTTGTCAGTGAGGTTTCTGTAACGCAAAACATCAACCATTAGTTGCTGTTTTAAGATTTGCTATCATCAGATGGAGTGTACGAGGACGGTAAATGTATAAATGCATGCACTGAAGGATAATCGAGAATATTGATGCAAACATATAAGATGTCGAGACATCTATATGCATCTTAACACTAGAAAGACGGGAAATTTTTCTTACTAAAAAGATCAAATGTCGTCATTTCGATGGTTCGAAATAAAATCAAGAATATAAAGCATTTAATGTTTTTTCTTTTAAAACGGTTAAATACTTTAAATTTTGAACTATTTCATACCAATATATAATAAAATTAGTATATATTTAGATATATTTTTAATGCAGGTATACCGAGCTGACAACTTCGCATGGTTTGTCTAAAAATATATGCATGGTTTGTGCAGTCCTTATTTTTCAACACCAACATTTCCGAAGAGCCAATATTTCTGTTATTTGCAAAAGGTGGAAGAGACGAAAAGTAACTAACATTTTTTCCGGTATTATTTTAAAGATTTCTGCACGTTTTCTATATTGCCGTCAAATCGACGGCTTTCAGTCTTAGTAGGTATACAACACATTTTCTCACCCTCTTTACTATCGAATATAATTTTGCAAATGTGTGTGCCTGAGGACATAAATACAGACATAGCTCTCAATAGTATGTCTGAAACCGTCAAAATGACGGCAGCCGTCTTTCTAGTGTCAAAGATATGAGACTAAAATGCGAAAACTCTTTAAATGATACTTGTCTTCTCACTTATGAACATCCATTCCTTTAAATACCCAAAATCATTTTAAAGATGGTAAGTTTATACGATTTTTTTTTATTTTAAAATATTCAAGTGTCAACAATAAAATGGATGGATAAAAATGAAAAGTTGCATTAAATACACTAAAATGTTCGATGAATGCAAAATGGTTCAGTTTATGCAATGTGCGAAATCTTCTTCAACGACGCCTGCGGTTCTTTGACCCGCGCCCCTGCCTCTCGGGCACAGTTTCTCGTTTTGGAAGACACTCCTCAGCGTAAGATGCAAGATCGACCATTCCTAATTTTCTGGCAACCTTAAGTACCTTCAACGCATTATCTTTTGTCATAATCTTTATCATGGCATCAATGAGTGTCTTCACCAAGCCCGTCATCTCCAAGGTGACAGCTAATTCAAGCACCTGCAGCATGCTTCCTAGATCTGTTTCCTCCAGCTTCCCACTGTACATGTACAGTACCACTTTATCCATCATGAGGGGCTCGCCTTTTATGCTTATCTGCTTCCAGCTGAAAGAATTGGGATTAGACTTGAACCACCTCGTGCGGGCGTCGAAAATAAACTTGTGAACGCTAAATTGCTCCCCCTGGACGTTAATCGAAAAATCTCCGGTGCTCTCCCTTCTGTCGTACAACTTGAGCATGTCCCGAGAGAACAGTTCCTCGTCCCGGGTCATTCTCCTTCCACTGAGGGCAAAAGGCTGTCTGACGAAAGAACCATCACTGGTGTAGTGAAACTGGACAACCAGGGAGTTTTCCTGGTGTAAGTACTTGTTTCGAGGGTCATATATAACCTTTTTGGGAACCTTTACCCAATAGCCGTACTCAGTCTGAACGCTTGGAATCGCCACCGAAAATTTGCCTTCGTCGTACAGCACGTGGAAAACCCTTTCATCTGTCAACTCGCAGTGCAGCTGAAAGTAGTGAGTGTTTACGTTCTTTAACACCTTTAAGGTGAACTTGCCGTGCGAGACTGACCGGGTCAAGCAGTGGTAGACGAGGCCTACTAGGTCCGAGTATTTGTATACTGTACACGAAATGCAATTGCCAGCTGTCCAAGTCCTTTGGGAGATGTACTGAAAGTTGTCTATACTGCCTTCGAACAGGGGCAACTTAGTGTCCGGAGAATCCATTTTGGATAATCTGAGGAAAGGAATCTAGAAAAGAGAATTCGGTATTAATGATGGTCGATTATTTTATGGCTCAAAATTCATTTCACGAGCTGTTGTACTAAAATTTACTAAGAACATTTAAAACATAAAATAGTACAGCAACAACTATGAGCAAAATAAGAGATTAAAGGTGTAAAACGTAAATCAGTCCTCCTAAAGAATCTTCATTAGAATCACGCAGAAAAAAAAATGGCGCCAATATTAAGAATGTTTATACAATTTCGAATTACATGAATGCTTTCTAAGGCCCTTATTTTGATCCGAAATGCTATAAATTCGGCTTAAAAATACAGTTTAATATAAATGTGTTTAGCACAGTTGTGTTTAAGTGAGATTATTTTAAATTCTAATCTCAATTTAGCAGAAACTGAAAAATGTCTTATGTGACAAAAGTGCAAACAAATACGGGAACACATTAAGTTTTTTTATACCATCGTAGTCGTATAGCAACCTGATTCAGAGTTAAAAATTCTTGTACAGAAGTTCCTTTAATGTTACGAAACTGAAGGAAATGTTTAACTAGAATATTACTAGAATAAAAGGTATACGTGAGTATGCACGTATACCTTTTATTCTAGTAATTTTCGGAATACCTTTTACTCTAGTAATAAAACGGAAATGTATACCTTTTATTCCAGTAATATTCTAGTTAAACATTTCCGTTTTATTACTAGAGTAAAAGGTATTCCGAAAATTTCTAGAATAAAAGGTATACGTGCATACTCACGTATACCTTTTATTCCAGTAATATTCTAGTTAAACGTGAGTATGCATACTATAGTTAGATTTAAGGGTAAATACCACGCAATACCCATTTCGTATAAATTAACTTTCCAGGAAAAATCGTTCAGAAAAATTTCATTGATGAGTAAAAGTTAAAAGATAATTCTGTTTCAAACAGGGTATTTTTTCCTCAATAGTAAAGTATACATTTAAAACTGCTTTAAGAAAGGTTGCTTCCTTTTTAAAGTAAAATGCATAATTTCAAACCTGTGTAAAATACAAAAGAGTTTCACAAGTGTAATCGGATACTTTAATTTCAAATACATCACAAATGAAAAATATTAAAAAAAAAGGAGTTGAAAGAATTTTTCTTTTAATATTGCTCTTACTTAACCTTTATCAATTATACTTTACAAAAGAAAAATGTATAAATTAAAAAGTTTCTTTCGATGAAAGATAAAAGTCTTAGAGGCAGGAAGAAAGTATCCTCAGTTAGAATCATCAATCTGGAATTTATGGATGATGTAATTATGTACTGAGATGAGTACCAATACTTTTTTTCCCACACTGAGGCACTTGTCGCTAGACATTCACCAGTATGTACACCGCGATACTGCTGGCCATTCATTTAAGGGGGCACCGTATAGGTGGCCAGCATTACCCCCCACAAGCCGGTCCCGTAACTTAGAACCGAGTCAAGTGACGAGACCGGTACACTTGACCCCGCACCTCCAGCGGTAAATTTGAGAACTTGGAGGACATTGCAGCCACGACAGATTTTTCGTGCACCAGCCACCAATATTGTACACGGCGGTGGATTTGGCATCGAACCAGTGACGTTCAAAATCGTACAAGTATTGAGTGCCAATATCGTAACAGTTTAATACGTTATTTGAAATCTTAAAGCATTAAAAAAACTGCAAAATCAATTCTAATTCTAAGATAATGACAAAACTCATACTGTTTTGAAAGTGCGGATCTGCCTACTCTAACTGGCATTATATATATATTGTATTTTTCAATCACCTGATAGTATCCTCCCATAAACCATATTTTAAAAAGGGCTGGAATCTAAACTAAAAAAAATCTTGAAATACACCAATTAAAGTTAGATAAACAAGATGAAGGAAACTAGATCAATCCATAATCTGCGCCCAAAAGGGTCAACCATGTTTTAAAAAGTAATGGTAATCCAAAAAATGAAGAAAAAAGTTTTAGAAATAAACTTTTCTAGTTTTTAGTAAGACTGAATGGCAAGTGTTCGTGCACTAATCTGACATTTTTCACCCATGTGAATTATATCGTATACATTTAATTCAAACTGTATTATATTTATAAATGTCTGAATTAGGTCCTAAGTTAAGTGTGAGTTGTGAAACCTCGTATAAGCTCGTAGAGACTAGCATCTAGTAGATAAAAATATGATATATTCCTATACATATGTTAGTTTTAAGTAAGTAATTGAAAGAACAATTAATATTGTAAAGTCAGTAAAATGAGTAATATTTTAAACTGAAATCACATTTTTACTTAAATATCGAATTTGTTTATAATTTTATAAAAACCAATTTGACAATTACAAAGTTTGGAATTTTAAGATATAAATATTATATCCCATTACTAAATTTTTTTTTCGGTAGCTATGTAATAAGTGAGATATCAATGTCAGGTTTAATACTTCAGATGCTTATTCTTGAATCATGTTCTCTAATCAGTTTCAGTGTTTAGTATTTTATGTAAATTAGTGTATGTAATGCTCACTTTTCAAACATAAATTGTACCTAAAGATAAGTAAATACTGCTCAGGGATTCTGTTAACTTCCATCGTTAAAAACTTCTAATAGCCAAAAATCTGGTTCAAATCAGATAATTGTCTATTTTATTATCATGATTGTTTTACAATTAAAACAAACATTATAAAAGTTTATTAAAAGTACATGAAAACTTTTATTACGAGTCGTTAATGTTAATATTTGTGAAACTTAAGATTATTTCCTATTAAATTTATGCATATTCACTATTATGCCTATTGCTTTTTTACGGTAATAGGTATTTTGGGGCTGTAGTTAGTTGTAATTTTGTTAAAATAATCTCAGATTTAAAAAAAATTAATAGAAACAAAAACATTTCACTCACCTACTTCCTGTGGGGCAACGGAAGAACCTTATTACAAATTCGTCCACCAAACCTTCCATTGAAGAGATAGATCATAATAAATTCAGTTACGGACACAGTAACATCTTCAGAAGTTTGTGTTAAATTCTTCTAACTGGGACCGTAACGTTGGTTACTTGTGATATGTCATTAAAGCCTCAATTACACTGGGTGAGTTTACGAGAAAAATATACACGAGATCAGGTTCTGCCCTTCTGACTTGAATTTTTTAATAGGTAGTGCCATTTTAGGTGAAATGTTTTATCTCCTTTTTCTAGATTTCTTACGTTTAATATTTTTCTCAAGGAAAGACATAAAATAAGTTATTAATGACAAGAATTTAATGACAAAGACTTTGTCATTAAATTCTTTTCATTAAATTCTTGAATGCTTAAGAATTTAATGACAATAACGTTGTTCTGATCTAAAATACTAACAAAAGAAAATAATTATATTGTTGTCTGTTTTGACCTAGCAATTAGAGATTCAGTGCATTATGTCAAAGGCCAATTCTATCAACACATCTCTTTTGCTACCATCAGTTAGACAATCTGCGCAGGTTGTTTGTTTACAGTTCTGCCTAGGCCTTACTAGAAGTTGATTAAATTGAGAAATACATATGCAACATTTAAGGCCCCAATCGCTGTACCTTTAATCTGATCGGTTTGTTGTTAAAATGACCAAAGATGCATCTACTCGAAACCAATTGGACCAAATTTTTACCGATCATAAGCGAAAAATTTATCTCCAAATCCGAACTCAGATTTGCTGAATTGGATGGAACAGATGTTTTTACAAGTCTATCTAATTTTAAAGATTCAAAGTCCAAAATAGCTTTCAGAATAAAGCTAGATAACAGCTAAGATATGAGCCTAAGGACCTGTTCACATAGGAGTCCGTTGCGTAGCGTTAAGGAAAAGATGAAGTTGAGACGAAAATAAACCAATCATAGGCGTTAAAAATTTCATCGCTAATCGTTTGGAGGCCTATGATTGGCTTATTTTCGTCTCAACGTCATTTTTTCCTTAACGCAACGCAATGGACTCCTATGTGAACAGGCCCTAAGTCTCGGTTTGAGAAAATATTAACGTAATCATGACTATTTTTCTTTTATGTACAAACAAACGGTATTGTCGATTATAAGCGTAAATCGTAATTCTGTAATTTTCCTATGGTGAAATATTTCCTTTTACTGAGACTCTGGTCTCCGGCTCCGATAATGTAAACATTCCCTGAAAAGTCAAATGTTTGCCCCATTATTTCCCACAACATCGCGAAATAATTCTCCACCCGAAAAGCGGAAAGTATAGATACTTCAGATTTTACAGAAACTGATAACAAAAGTAAACCCAGTTTATCAGAAAATATTATCCTTGTAGTTTCTAATGCCCCGTGGACGGAATCTATTCTACACCAGATCACCATAGGCTGTCGGACTGAGGGATGCAGCAACGGTTTTATAATGTCACCACAAGGACTGGATTCCGATTTAGCCAGGTGCCACCTCAATTTCGACCGAGCACCATAGGCGTAGCGTCGACGCCAACTTAACTTGAAATGAATTAAAATGTTAATAGAAGTTCAGTTAAAATCGGAAAATAGTAGAAAACTTTTAAGAAAGTTGATTTTTTCCCACTTTTTCAAACTGTGAAACTGAAGATTCCGATTATGTCTTTAGCCTTAACATAGTTTTTAGCAATGATATAATCCATAAGAAAAATTCTATGCTGAATTTTTTTTCTCATTTTATTTATATTATATATATTTTTCTTATTGTATAACTTTTGAATACTACTCAAACATCAATTCTATTGTTATTCAATTGAAAAAAAATCATATTTCAAGGACCGTCCGGCAGTCAATGCGCTGAAAAAGGCCCAACTGAATTCATTTCGTGCCCCCCCCCCCCAAAAAAAAAAAAGTTAGAAGCATGCTACGCCTATGCCGAGCACCCCGAGGCGGGACATCTGGGGGGGGGGGAATCATACCCTCTTCCGGTCAGGGACTTTCCGGTCTACGGATTTAACGTGCCCATATCCGACCTAGACATAGGATTATATAATGACGGGTCTCGGGATTCGATCCGAGCACTCTCCTCGCCGAAAGCCGGCGCGCTACCACAAGGCTACCTCGAGCACCTAAAACAGTGTTTTAGATTGAAATAACTATTACTTTTCTTTTTATCATGGATTTTTGTATAAATCAAGACTGAACTGAACTGAACTACTCTGATGAAGAAAACACTGTGTTTGAAATTATCAATCATCTAGATCAGGGGTTCCCAACCCTTTCCCTAAATCGACCCCCCTCACATTTTCCTCTATAATATACAGCATACAACATAATTATACTAATAATTGCACATAAAGCACTTAAAGATAACAATTTGACTATGAATATGAATTAAAAATTAGAAAAAGTGGTTCATTAGGTTTATGTTTTATTAATTTTGTATGATTTTCATTTTTAATTTCAGAAGTATATACAAGATTTCATAAAGACAGAATGTAATGGCACAAACATCGCCAAGAGAATAAACGAAACTGCTTCTGATTGGTTGAATCGGCAGGACCCATGTGCTGTTTAAGGTCCAGATGATTTCCCCAGTTCTGCCGAATGTTGGTATATAAATAAAAGCCGACGGCGGCATTAGATGCATATACAAAAGCGTCATGGCATTCGACTTTAGATACGTGGTTCACTCCGCCCTATGCGAATCTGTATTTATACATATTAAAGCGGATATTATTATATATATAATAGCCCTTGTCTCTGTATAACACTTCTTGGCTGTACTCATCTTTCAATTGAAGCCCTCAGTAAACAAAATGCCTGTTAGGCTTAATTTCAATTTAGATGTGGATCAGAATTTTTCCTTACCTAAAAACTAATATCTTCTCCATCAAATCACGTTTGTTCAGACTATTTTTCTATAAAACATTCAGAACTAAAAAAAATTGGATGTTTTTAGCTATATATTTAACAGTTTTTAAAAATCTGTTTACTTTTGCGATGAATTCTGAAAGTAAACAAACTTGAATGCGAATGAATCAAGTAGCTCAAGTATTCATATCGCGTAGTGAGCTGCAAAAAACTGGATGGCAGTCTACTACTCCAATCGCATGAAAAACTAAATAAATAAAAAATAATGAAAGGGTTTGCTTTTACAAGGTGTGGATTAAATGCAATATGGTTAGATAATTCGGGATATTTGTTAACTTTCATATACTTTTTCCATTATGACGTCATTATCAGTATTATGGCGTCAAAATGACGGGTTACCTTCTAGTTATCTAATAATTACCTTCCTAAAAAATTAAATTTTAAAACAGAAAACTTTATCATAGACCCCCAATAGACCCCTAGAATACTATAGACCCTTTTTAAACTTCCAGCGACTCCCAAGGGGTCTACCTGGACCCCGTTGCGAATCCCTGATCTAGATAAAACAAGCAACACACGGGGACATAAATAAAAGAACCCAACCTGGAATAACAGTGGTGAGAAATACCTATGTCTCATCCTGAAAAGAGGTGCTTAGCACTTTATTTGCGTGTGACGGAATATTTAGTGTTTACCTTTACAACCCTGGGCTTGTGGCGGCCCAGTGGTACAGCGTGCTGGTTTTCGGTGCTGAGGGTGCCCGGATCGAATCCTGGCGTCGCGACACGAAAAATGCCTCCGTTCGTGTCGTACCTTCATAGGGGGTAATACTGTCCGACTATATGGTGCCCCCACAATAAAACGGGCAGTAAAACTGCGGCGTAGTATAGGTGAAAGTTTGACAAGTGCCTCCGCATTGGGGGGAGGGAAGAAAAAGAAAAAAAAAACTTTATAACCCATACGAACGAGAAACGAAATATTTAGTTTTTACTTCATCTGTACACTTTCTACGAATCAGGAAAAATTCATGAGCTTTATATTAATCGATGTGCAATGCATTCCTAAAGAGTTGTTTACTATATTTAAATTATTTTATGTTTTTAAATCAAAGCTATTTTAAAAGTGTTCATGTCTGTAAATCAAAATTGCCAATAATGGTGAGTATAAATCAAAAAAATTAAATTCCAGTGACAAAGGCGCTAACACATCTCATAACTCATTTCTTAACACAGTGCTAAAAATCTCAAATGTTATGAGAGAGAGCTAAAAATCTCATAACACATCTCTAACAGAAGAGATGTGTTATGACATGTGTTTAGCGCTGTGTTAAAGAGACGTTATGAGATTTTTAGAGCTCTCATAACACAAATGTTATGAGATTTTTAGCGCCGGCTAGTGTATTTTAAGAAATCAAAAATAGCCAACTCATAAGTTGTTCAAAATGCCTGCTTATAAGGTGTGAATGAAAATTTACGCGAGTCTTCTCTCAGCTCGTTCTGTGGTAGTCCTGCAAAAGTGGCTTTCGCAGCTCAACACGGATGCTAAACGGATTGGGTAGAACTTAATTCAGCGAGGAAAATTTGTGTGTACATAGGAAACTCGATCAACCGTTTTTAAAATGGACCTATTGCACATAACGATAAATGTGGGATAACGGCAGATGCGGAAACATAAAGGAAGATTATCGTCGGGAATGGATGAAATAAACCTCACAAACGGGAAAACGAAGATTCGGGGAATGATCGATCGAAGTTCCATTGTATATTGAATAGTAACATAACTTATTCCAATCCTCTCATTATTAATAATTTCAGCACTCTTACTTATGCTATTCTTTTCATCGAAAGTTGGAACTGAACCGTCAAAATTATAGACCGATGGAACTTTTCACTGTTTTCCAACAAGATGAACAGTTGTTATAAGACTTAAATATACTTTTTTTCATTACTCTAAATACTTTCCCACGGTTATTTTTTTTATGCATATAGTTTTCTGCAAAAATGTATTGCACTTTACTATCTACACATTTATTTTCACCCTAGTGTGTATACATAAGTCAAGTGTGTTGCATCTCCAAGTGTGTATGCATAAAGAGGACAGGTTACTACTGCAAGTGAAGGAAATATGAAGAAAAACTAAATGAGGATGAGTTTTATTTTTCTGAATTTAAAAATGATAAAAAAAAAAACGAAGATTTTACAACAAGTTCGTTTAAAAATTACCACGCCTAAAACATTCCAGTCTTAATATATGACCTTTTATCACATAAAACGTCTTCAGCAGTAACACGTTGAAAAAGACATTTAACCTATCAAATATCTGGGCTAAACCATGCTAAGAAATTTGAATTCTCTCTCAGAGTACTTGAGCGTATTCGATTTGATACTCCTAAAAGTTTCCGAATCCCAGTCCTGATCGCAACGTTTCGTATTTTCTCCACGTTGTCCGCCGTCATAACTTCACCGAGATAAAGCGAGCACAGGTCCACGAGACTTGTAACGTGAAGTTTGACGCTAAGTTCGAGAACGTTCATCAGTTCGTCCACCGTGAGTTGCGGCAGTTCGCCGGAGTAAAGGTAATGAATAACGTTCTCTATTGTCTTCGGTAAAGCGTCAATTGTGATTTCATTTATCTGTTGGTGCTCATTATGGTAGAAGTAGTTGGATCGAGCGGCTAAGATCGCTTTGTGGACATGAAATTCCTTACCATTTGAGCGGATTATAAAATCCGTGAATAATCGGTTCTCGTATGCTTCCACGAGGCTATTTGTTTCATCCATTTCCTCCAGGTAGAGCTCCGCCTGTGTGAAATAAATAAGCATACGAAAAAACTGTTAGAGTGCAAAAGGTATGAAGTAATCTGAATTTTTCTCAAGACCTCTCAGTTGTTAAATTACAACTCCTAAAGACCAGGCCATTCTAACTTTGTTTCCAAAAGGTAATTGTAAGAAACAAAATCTGTCTCCTGATTTTCCTGTTTATTTATAACATCTCTAAATTCAAAGAACTTCTTTAGGATATTTGAAATTTCAGCTTTTAGTAAAAGAAAAAAAGGAATTGAGAATATAAATTCAAATGACAAATGCTTATGATTCGTTTAAACTAGGGGTTCCCAATCGTTTTCCTATATCGACCCCATTTAAAAGAATGATTATCTTCATCAACAACGCCCCTAACTTTTTTTCTCTATAATATACAGCATACAACATAATTATAATACTAATAATTGCACATAAACCACTTAAAGGTAACAATTTGACTAAGAATATGAACAAAAAATTAGAAAAAGTTCATGAGGTTTATGTTTTATTATTTTTGTACTGTTTTCCTCTTGAATTTCACAAAAATAAACAAGATTTCAGAAACAGATTGTAATTGCACAAACATCGCCAATAAAAAAAAAAAACGAAACTGCTACTGATTGGTTGCATCGGGAGGACCCATGTGTTGTTTAAGGCCCAGTGGATTTCCCCAGTTCTGCCTAGTGTCGGTACTCAAAAGCCGACGGTGGCATTCGAGGCATATACTACAAAAGCGCCATGACATTCGACTTTAGATGCGTGGATCACTCCGCCTTATGTAAATCTGTATTTATACATATTAAAACGGATATTATGTAATAATTACATTCCTAAAAAATAAATTAAATTTTAAAACAGAAAAATTTATCATAGACCCTCAATAGACCCCTGGAATACCATAGACCCTTTTTAAACTTCCATCGACCCCCAAGGGGTCCACCTGGACCCCATAGGGGATTCCCTGGTTTAAATGGAAATTGAGAAAGAATAAGCTTGCTAACTAAAACAGAAATTTTCAAGAGAAAACGGACGAAAATTTTACTTTTGCATTTTTGAATTTGTTATATTTTGAACTTCCCAGGGGCTTTAAAAGATTGTTAGAGAGGCTCAGATCATTTAGAACCATTTATTTTAAAGTTCATTATCATTCCAGAACTTAAGTCTTTCAGTTTTGAAATTCCTTGTTTCTATTTATAAATTTTAATGATGCAAGGAAAGTAGGGTGTTGAAACCAGTTTAACCCTTCAGCGGGCGCGCCAATTTTTGGGAACACCAGCAGGCGCGCGTTGCATAAAGTGCAACGTCTCTTTCAACCTTGATTATTCCTTTTCTAATGAACTTTCTTTTTTCAAATTGAAACAATAATTCTGCTTTTTATTACAAGATATAAAATGTTGATAATATTGAGATATATTTATAATTAAAGGCCAAAGAATGCAGATACAATCGCCTTATTTCAAAACTGTCTGGTTTAATGCATCTAAGGACAACTTGCGAATCGATTCCTATTATGTCCAAAAACCTAAAAAGCAATGAGATTGTCCATCTTCGTGATATGCGGAATACCGTGTAATAGCTGCACATTTGATTTACTACATCAACTCAATAATTTTGTCGTATTGCAATCCAGTATAATCGCTGGTTTACCACGGTTCAATCACGACTAACAATGAATGCAAAGGAATACAAGGGTAAAAAAATCAGACCTGCGTTAGAAATGGTGTAGATATAAACAGAAACTGCTTAGAACATTCAAACCTTACTTGTAAAAACAAACCATTCAAAATTACGAAAATGTTGCACTTTGTACACGGGCGCGCTCGCTGAAGGGTTAAAAGAAATATTTTGAATAATATCTCACATTTGCCACCTACCTTCGTATCCATCAGCCTCTTCGTATCAAAGATGAAGCCTAAAACTAGGCGGCGTTTTTTCTTCAGAATTATGTTTTTCTTGTTATGAATCAAAGCAGTAGGGAACTTGATTTTGTACCTTTTATCGCCTACTTCCTCAGCAATGATCGACGCCGAGAGCCTCCTTCGATCGTCCTTAATTTGGTATACAACGAAGCCTTGGATCGTCGTCTGGCATTTCTTGGTATGGAGAACGACTGTAAAAGAGTCCTTCCTCCTGGTGACCTTCCTCTTGGTGACCACCAGGGACCAGTTCGGGGAGGATAAGAAGTGCACGTAGTCATGATCGTATCTTAGTCTGTCGTACTTTAGTCCCCAGTAAAGGATGTTGAACCTCAGCAGCGTTCCACTTCGAGTGCGGTCCAAGTACATAATAGTACTGGAGACCGGCTTCTTCTTAGGATGGGCGACTTCATCCTTATCAACGGCTGACGTGAGCTACAAATATCCCCAGAAAATATTCAGATTCCAATAGAAGAAAATTAGGGCTCAGTTTTACTGTTAGGTTCCCTGCATCTCAATTTTTTTGTCCGCTTACCTGTATTATTAGAGACTCGGGGCCTTGGGATGTTTTTTGGGCTTACCTGCATCCTATTCAGAAAGTTCCCCTTGAGGTATCTGATATGGTTAGGCTCCCTGAAGACGAGACCTGTCGGTTACCTCTGTTGTTTTATGGTTCAGTTCCGGCACTTATACAGAATCTAGCCGTTGGTGCGTGGATGCCCAGAGTGCTTGATTTCTGTTTGTTTCTTGTCTATATTCTTATTATCTATCTCTGTTGGATTATTTATCTGTGTTATTAGAGGTAGGAATTCTATATGACAGCTACTTTGTTCAATCCTTTACCGTTTTACAGGGTGAGGAATTTTTACAGGAATTTTTACCGTTTTACAGGGCGATATTTTTAAATCTTTTACTCAGAAGTAATATATTTTTATTTAATATTAATTTATATTAATCAAAGTTGAATTTGACAGTAATAAATCCTGACATATGGTTTTATTTAAGCGAAAAATTTTTTGTCATCCGACAGTTGTATTTTATCTTGGGCACAAACATTAACATAATTAGTATCTGCTCATTTTGTGCCACATGTTTCTATTTTGGGGAATCATAGCCTAAACTATCTTTTACGAAAGCAGCATGGTTTACTTGAGGATATGGGCGACTAGTTCTTTATGAGTATATGATTAAAGATGAATATTATGACTAGATGTGACTTAGAGTCATTACTATACCTGTAACATTTTTACAGTCCCCTAACAAATTTAATAGTAAGGTAAGCAAAAGCACCTTTAAACATTCTTAAATTTCCACCGGGAACAGGGTACGCTGTGGCACGCTGTATAAAAGCTGTCCAACTTATACTACTACATTGAATTGAAAGCCAGTTAGCACCACATTTAATTTGTGTCTACTACTTGTGTTTGTATCATATTAATGGTAACACCATTCAGTATCTCTGCACCAAGTTAAATCTCGTATCAGGATGATTCTGCAATCTGATTGATCCAAACCTGAACAGTTCTGACAGTGGATAGACAGATATAAACTAAAGAAGAGGCAGAGATAAGAAGAGTTTCAAGAAATTTGACCCCAGATCTTTAGGTTTCTAGCTGGAACGACCACAGTTATATGTAAAATAATTTTTTGCATTACTTTGAATTTACCGAGGGAAGTTATTAGATTTTAAGTTTTAATTTTATTATACATAGTGAAATAGTTTTTACCCCCGATTATTTTCAACTGGTTCACTGAATATTTAAATTTTCGTTGTTTATAACGTTTTTAAAGTGAATATTTCATTTTCATAACAGTATATTGTAGCCTTCATAATAGATTCTCCACAGACACATTAAATCAATGTACTCATTGATTCTATATTCTTTATTTCATTAAGAGCTGCCATCGTCGATTAGGGAGAGGTAAAAAGGCGTAGTTGCCAGAATTTAAGAAATATTAAAAGGGGTCTCTTGAAAGAAAAAAAAAGAGGTTGATGAGCACTATAGTACAGAAATTCATTTCAGCCTGTGAAAAGGATGTAATAAATCATGTGAACATTGACAATGTTCTGATTTTTGAGTTCCCATCTTTTCATTTGTTCAGGACTGACTTCCTACTCTTTGAGCAATTTTTAGTGTCTCTTGCTTTCAAGATCAAAGATAATATTAGGCACTGATTTAATTTAACTTTTCTCTGCAAGTTCTGTGGTTTGGTTTGGAGCGCTACGGTCAATTTTTGCTACACGAGGGCTAATTAGACTGGGACCTATTGCTTAAAGCCTATTCCGAACGGCTACAAACGTTCATGCCAAGAGTGGGATTCGAACCCACAGACTTGGTACCGAATGCCAGCGCCCTAGCCATTCGGCCAACATCCGGCGCAAGTTCTGTGGGAAAAATAATCAAACTATAATGGATTATATAGCTGATGGACAAAAGACTTGGGAGTTTTCTATTCATCTACTTGTATTTCAAATTATGGTTCACATATAGATCGCAAACATGAGGCAAAATTTTGCCCAAGTATCGCGTTTTGGACTAATACTTGAAAACGCTCTCGCTAGATTTAATTAAAAGCCCGGCTTCATCCCTAAATAAGTCGTTGCTTCTATATTTAATTATGCATTCAAACCACATTTGATCTATATACTATTCCCAATGTATTATTTACGATATCACTTTAAAATATTAATTTTTTTTTTGTTCTGCGACTTAATTCTATAGCTACGTTAAAACAATAACTTGGCATTAAATATCGGAAACAAATACTTTACCTTTGTCTTGAATGGGTTCATTTCTTTAAGTGCTTACCGAGAGCTATTACAGTGGGTGGGTTATCAGCTGCATCTGTTAGTGTAATCTATAACAGTTATTGATTCAGTTAAGCAGTGTTGCCACTTTAAACATATTTATCTTCAGCTGCATTCTGCTACTATCAAAAACAATACGTAGCTTCAGGCTTCAAGAAGAGTAGTGATAAGTACATGGCCGGGCCCTCCACAGTAGGATGATATAGTAATGCATAAAACTTCAGTGATCAGTAAAAAACGAAAGTAGGAAGGAAAATAGAAAGTGGGGAAAACAAAAAGCTTCGATAGTAGAAGTAAAGGCAAAACATGGGGAAAAAAGAGAGCAAAGCAAACAAAGAACAGGACAAACAATTAAAAGTCATGAGCAAGAATGGCACATGGCCGTTTCTTGTTAGCTGGGTCAGCAGGGTCGTAATCGACAAGATTTTTAATAAGATCATTTGGTAAATCTTTATGGAAGTTAATAGCAAGATTTTGAGGATAATTTTGAATAGTGGGAGATTTATCTATATAAAGGTCAACATTGCGAAAATACCATGGGGAGTTGGTGATTTGCCGATTAGTCATGTTTTGAGCAAGAGCCAGAATTTTAATGTTGGTGATCTGGTAGCCGCTGTTATCCTGGTTTTTGGTTCTATCTAAGACCTTTTTCTTTCTGCAATATTAGTATACATGACAACAACAACAACAACAATAAGACATAGACAACAGACGTCAAGAAGAGGCAAAAGTATAAGTGGCTAAAATGAGTTGTACAGAAAAAAATTGATTGTGTTCTAACTGGACTGGTTTGGATCAATTAAGTTTATACTTATGTCTTCAGGAAAAAAAAGTATTAGATTTGCATTGAGTCCCTTGGCACTTTAACAAGAGTTTAATTTGATGCTTGAAACAAAAAAATATAAACAATGAAAAGGATCATTTTCTTATCTGCTTTGACGTCATTTTGAAAAGTCAATTAGGGAGTCAGTATTTTATGTTCTAGGCAAATTTTAAATATTCATCCCAATTAACAACTATAGTGGTCGATTTGTCGAATAGTCATGCAATAATTTCGATAAAGGGATGACGTTTTTATTGCAAAACAGATCGAAAAGACACATTTTAGTTTTATAAACGTTGGGGAGCTTTGGCATCACTGAGATCAAAATATATTTTTCCTTCCTCGTTCAACTCCTAATACAGACCCAGGTACATCAGATACATTATCAACGCGAAAGTGATCTCGGTCACTTTCGTTTCGTATTTCTGCGACTATTCTTCAAATTAAAAGATATTTTTAACGATTACTGCAGTTCAAATTGTAGAGAATTTTTCATCTTTATTAGTTTTTCAAGAGTAATTGTGTTAGTTTTTCCTACTTAATTATTTCTAAATAAACCCCAAAAAAGGATAAAATTACCCTTTGATTACTGAAATTAATTAAAAAATAAAATAAATTCATTGCAATCTCAGCAATCTAAATGCCCACCACTGATCCTGAAAATATGGGAAATACGAACAGAAAATTTGTCCAAGTTCTGAAGAAGACGATCCAATAAAAACGTAAAATATCGCAACAAAAATTCTTGAAAACCATGTACATTTCAGTTCGAAGTATTAAAAATAATTCCAAGTCCAAACTCAGTATTGTTCATATTTTTAGTGCCCTAAGTTCAGTCGAAAACTGAATTTCTGAGAGGGAAAAACGAGGTTCTACTTCTGTGATTGCTGTGCAAAGAGTATGGGCCTGTTCACATAGGAGTCCGTTGCGTTCCGTTAAGAAAAAGATGACGTTGAGACGAAAATAAACCAATCATATGCCTCCAAACGATTAGCAATGAAATTTTTAACGCCTGTGGTTGGTTTATTTTCGTCTCAACGTCATCTTTTCCTTAACGGAACGCAACGGACTCTTATGTGAACAGGCGCTATGTTAAATCCAAAATGGGCTAAAAGGAGTTATCAAGGCAGGCATGTTTGAAAAATCAAGGGCTACTGCAGAGTACAGAAAGCTAAGCCCAATTCCCCTCCTAAATATTTTTATTCATCAGGGAAAACTTGGATTATGTGAAACAAAACACAAACATGTTAGTGTTAAAGGGGTTATGTCCCAATCAAGGACTTAACACTCTTTACTCAACAAAAATAAAATTGGAAAAATTTACTTTAAAACAAAAAATTAAAAATTAAACTTAAAAAAGCTGACTTTACAAAAGCCTTTCTTTAATCCCGTTTTCCTCAAAACTATGATTTTGGACTTCACACTCTTAACACTGAAAACACAGAATTAACAGAGTGTACTCCCGTCAAATCACCAACGTTAAAACTTTTTTTTTTTACTAATCCCAGATTGTCTAGCAAGGCTAGACAATCTCCATGAAACCAAAAATATCTAAAAAGTCTAAACACAGTAGATTGTCCAGAAGTACCTCGTCCTTTGTAAAACCCAAACAAGCCAAAAGATGGGCAGGGGAGGCCATGTCGTCTGAGAACCAGTGGCACTCAGGGAAGATCTTCTGACCCTGCCGAAAAGCGAGTGCTTTTACATGACCACTCATGAAGCGCGAGAAGGCCGTTTGATATTTTCTGGGCTTGAGCTGGAAAGACCCACCCGGCATTTTCCAAAGTACCATGGGTGGCGAGGAGGAGTTCTCCAAAGAGGGTTTTGCTCCATCTTCTTAGGGGAGTAAATCTCTCTAAAAGTAAGAGCCTCACAAGGGCTCACGTACTCCTCAGCAGCAGTCCTGGCTAAAAAGTCTGCCCTTTCATTACCGTCAATCCCAACATGGGAAGGGATCCACTGAAAATGAATAATGTGTCCAGATGAAAGCCGGTCAAGAAGATCTAAAATGTCCAGGCTAGGCTGGTCCCCAATAATAGTCCAATTAGAGGGGTGCTGAATGGAAGCACGGCAGTAAGTTAAAATCCAGACATCGTGAAATTGATCCTCAACTTGACACGCATACTGCAAGCCCTTCTTGATAGCAATAAGCTCCGATCCAAAAACCGAACAGAAATCTGTATTTTTAATCTTAAATTCCACAGCACCGGTAGGAGTTGGTATGTGCACTCCACTACCAGAAATTCTCCCATCACCCCTGCTGCCATCGGTATATATATTTAAAGAAGATTGAGGGATTCCATGGATATTCTCTAGAGCTAATTGTCTGATGAGGGCCGTAATCTCAGAGTTTATTACACTAGCTAAGATATCTTCATGGAAATACGTTAAAACTAGTTACAATGAATGACTGGGAAATTCCGAGTTAAAGTGATATATTCGTACAGGTTCACTGCCAAAACTAATGAGTATACCGAGGGTTTTTTTTTCTTTTGGTAGCTGTTGTTGCTCCATTGGTAGGGAAAAAATACCCCTTTAGATGCAAGTTTTTAATACAACATACAACAGAGAAATTAACTCTCTTTAAACTTAATTGTTAATCCTGCACTAAACATTAATGTACATCAAAAACAACCACTCTTCCTCCAGACTGTTTATCGGAACTGAAAAACCAACAGAAACACCACCATGCATTGAGATAACATTTTCCAAAGTTTGTAATTGCTTCTGATAATGTCAAAAACTCTTCTTCCTTTGTAAGCTCAGATTCTTTTCCTCTAATATACACTCCTATATTCTAATGTTCGAATATTAACATACACTGTAGCGAATGTGCTTGTTTTATAAAGACGGAAGCTGATCGAAAAAACCAGTTTATTACTTTCGAAAAATCAACACGACAGATCCTAATACTGGGCTACCAATTCTTTGAATTTTTTTAAAACACGACAATAGCTCCAAAATTTGCAAGCACAAATTTTATTTCAATGAGGGATTTAATGCCAATAGTTTAGTTTAGCTGCTGCTTATTAGAATATTTCATGTTTTTAAATAACTCCTTTAGAATAGATTTTTTAAAAATGATCCACATACTGCATGATAATAAACTCAAGTTTCGCTGTAACTTTTTTTATAAACCATGACAGCTATAAAATACTATTGCAGTTAAATGTTACCATGGTAAACTAAGTTTTATTCTTCTAGAACGACATCTTGTTTCCTGGATATCTTTTAAGAGTTTCTTAATAAGCTTATTTAATTTAGCTCAATGCGAGAAGTTACACAATTTCTCCCTTTATTTAGCACTCAAACTTTCAGCGTGTATTTTTCATCTGTATAAATTTAACAAAAAGCATAACTACAGATCAACAATATTGTCAGTAGGTAAAATTCTCTAAGCGAGCCAATGTTCTTTCGAATTGAATTTTAATCCCGTGACATATATTCTTGCACTGTGATAGAAGCAATATTTATTTATGACAAAATCTGATTAAAACGAAATACTCCTTTAAAAATGATAACTCAATGGTTGTTAACCTTTATAGTCGTGATCCGACAAATCATTGTCATGTAGAAGGAATTATAATTGTAGAGTCAACTCTTATTTCATGAGGTTTATTAACATATTAAAATCTTGGTTAAATACGTCATTTACAAAGTTTCGTTCCGACGAACGTTAACAATAATCGTGAGAGCCGGGCTCATTCTTTCAAAGTCCGACGAGCTCCCTGTCCCTCCGTAAGCGTGTTGACCCTTTCAACAGTCCAAAAATATTCCTCCGTTCGTTACTCGCGTCTGTCTTTTATGCCTCCTCTTCCCCTTCTCGAACGACAATCGGCCTTTTTTATCCACGATACGCAGACCACCTATTGTCGGTTTCATTGTCCACCGTTCCTACCTTAGGTGACGTGCGCCGCTGTGTTTCCTTAATCATTCTAAATGAGTTCGCTGCCTCCTATTGTCAAGGGTTTCCAAAGGTGTATGGCTCTCGACACCTGTTTGCGCTTCTTTTGATGCTTATTGAAGACGCTATTACACCCGTTCATCAATTCCACTTAGGAATGGGAGACGAGAGTCTGACAATGGTCATTGTCATACAAATGAAACCAAAGGGCATGTACGTATATAACGTAAAATGCTGGAATATTTCTAAAAGACGTAAAATTTGAGAATACATAAGAGAGGGTTGATGAGGTAAAGTAATACACATCGTTTTTGTGAACTTAACATGTTTTAATTTCAACACAATATTTTGCATTTGAACTACACGTTATGCCAAAAAAATATTTTGAATGATCCCCCAAGAAAGTTGGAAAAATTATTCAATCTATATACGTATATAAAACAATTCCGTGACTGACTGACTGACTGACAGATAACGCACAGACCAAAACGCTGGACCTAAAGGGCTAAAATCTTGCATGGCGATTCTTCTTATAATGTAGGGGTGCACTAAGAAAGATTTTTGAAAAATTCTTAGATTTTTTTAAAATTAAATTTTTAAACTGTTTTTGTAACTTTTTTTTAAGTTTGCATTTAAAATAATTTGAGGGTTTTACAATTTATATCACAAGAAAGATCATAAAATTTCCTTTAAAATGAAATCTTTTTCAAATCTTTACCTAATTTTTTTGATTTTTGGTGAATTTTTAAAAATTAATTTTTAAAATTTAATTTTTCAAATGCTGATCACATGGTTTATTTTCGTTGTGATATTTTAAATTTTGCGTCACATGCATAACAAATGAATTGATAAAAAAATATTAAAAAACAGTAAAAGATAAAATTTAACCACTAGACTCATTGAGATGGAAGTTTAAGAATTTAATTTGAATTAGTATGTTTTATGGATATTCAACATAGAAATTAATTGCATTCATTGACCTCTGTATTTAATTTGAATATTCTCTTTTATATTTTGTCTATAAAAATATCCGTTACGATTTTTTTCATAAATATATTTTTTGCCATTAATTGCATACATTGACCGTTATATTTAATTTGAATTACTCCGTAGCGAAGCACGGGTATTCAGCTAGTGTAGTTATAAAAAAGGAGTTTGTTCAACAATGATTAGTATTAAAAGAAAGTAGTTCTTTTTTTATACTAACCCCACTGACGGAACATTTTATTTTTATGTTAACAATTATAGTATTTGTGATATATATTTCCCACTGCATGTCCTGTATGTTCATAAATACTAGAATACATCCAACTTTGATAACTGAATACATGTTTTAATAACTACTAAGATCTGTAAAATTACACACGTGTATACAACAAAACATGACGTACACAGGTGTAAATGATCATATGTACAGATGTTCTATATACAAACAAAAATAAATGATTCACTAAAAGTTATTTAAGCCTCATCTGCCATTAACTCAGAAACGACTTCTAGTAAGTGGTGAGTAATGTATAGTCTTGCATTGAAGCTGCTGTGTGCTCGCATTGAATTTAATGCTTTGGTAACTAGTCTACCACACAGTTCGTTTTTATCTATTCCTGCATCAAGAATACCCATGTTTTCTTTTATTTCAAGATCTCTAAACAACTCCAACAACCGATGGATTCTGGTTAAGGGACTTACAGAAGATAAGAAAATACTCCTGTTGTTTGAACTACTTGAGTTGGCATAATTGCCATTTAAATCTTGAGTGGAGAGAAAAATATTTATTCCGCTTGATTCTCGAGAGTTGGAAGAAACAGTCCTGTCACTTGAATGTTGAGGGAGAAACGAAACAGTCCTGTTACTTGAATGTTGAGGGAGAAACGAAACAGTCCAGTCGCTTGAGCGTTGAGACGTGGAGGAATTCATTCTGCCGTTTAAAAGAGACGGGGAAGATGGATTACGCATGCTGTTGTAAAAAGTTAAGACCTCCTATAAAACTTCCTATATTCTAAGAAATGCTTAGATGTAGATCTGAAAAATAAAAAAGCACAGAAAATTTACATTGATATAAGCTGAGAAGTAAATGCAAAATATTTCTTAAGATCAAATTTTGTTTTTCAAGGTTTGAAGCTTCAAGGCGACAATGGACCATGAAAAACTTATTTATCAACAAATTGCTATGAAATTTTGTATACTTATACAGGCAGCCCTCCTACAGCACGGTATCTTACAACACGGTTTCGCTCTAACACGATAGGATCGATAGGATAAATTGCGGGAACCCTCGTATAACACTGCAACCTGTAACACGGTTTCGCTCTAACACGATTAAAAAAATTGCGAAAACCTTTGTACAACACTGTACTTCTACAGCACTAGATACCATGATTTTTGTTTAACACATTTAAAAACTAAAATACCTTAAAATAATGACGGGAAGGAATAAGGAACTATAGTGGCTTTACATGACAATGTATAGACAAGGTAGACGTTGCAAAATATCTAAATGAAGAAAAAGGTTCTGAAAGTGAAGCTGATATCGTTTAACAGAAAAAAAACGTTCTCGTTTGATTGTACTGAGCAGTGATGAGGAAGAAATTTATTTAAGGTCGCATTAAATGAAAATATTTTTTGTTTCTTTTCGTTTTGTGTTATACATACATTTATATTTTTAATAAAAAGTAAGTTGCTTATATGGAATTAAAAAAAATTGTTTATAATAAGTTTTCGGAATGTAAACCCCCCTTCTGTACTGACTCTGGGTCTCATAACACGGTTTCACACAACACGACATTTTCTAGGAACCTATCTACCGTGTTATAGGAAGGTTACCTGTACAGTGAGTGTTGTTTAGAGATGAAAATTCTAAATTAAAAAAACCAGGATGTAATTAAGATATTAATTAAAATCAGTTTGTTAATTACTCTATTTAAAAATGCTTCATGCGCATCAATTTTTGTCTCAGATATCTAATTTTCTTTCTTAAGCTAGCTTTATATAGTTATAATAAAAGTTACTAGCAATATTTGATTTATAGTCATATTTATAAAAACTAGAAGAAATCGATAAAATAGGTCATTTTATGCAAAATTTTATCAAAAAAATTATTGTAAAAATTTTAAGTTTTTTTAAAATAGTATAGTGAATTTATTAGTAAGATTTATTCTAACGTATATAAACAATCATTTTATGAAATTTTATGAAAATTCAAGAAAAATTATGACGCATGGAACATTTTGAACTTACCGAAACGACATGAAAACTAGTTTTGAGAAAATAGCATTTAAAGTTTTAATTTGACAACAGATCCATTGTAACAGCCGTTTGAGAAAATACTTATTACTTGGTTAATAATGATCGGATCAACATACTTTTTTTTAAATTTAAAGCTGATGAGTTGCAGAATCATTCTGAAAGAAAAAATCGCTTTGGGGACATTTTTGGTCAATCTGAAGGTCCATTGTCGCCTTAAAGAGTTGTAAAAGAGCACCAAATTAAAAAGAAAAAAAGAATAGCGAAGACCTTTTAGCCGAATATAACGAACTAGGTGGCCCGTGTGAAAATTTCGCATGCCAATAAAATTACGATTAATTTTATAGCGAGGTTGGTGGTTTGTAGTAGAATGAAAGAAAAACCGATTCGTTTGTAGCCATTGTTTATTTGTCAAAAAATAATGGTGCGTAAGGTAATACAAAATCGATTACAAAACACCTTTGGACACACAATTGGAGGTGAAGGATAACACAAAACAGGGAAACATGAGATATGTACACGCCAAAACATATTTCTAGACAAAAGTTAAGTATGACACAAACTCGTGGAAAATGTGATATTTACATTACAAAACCTCTTTGTACACAATATTCGACCTTGCTGTATCGACGCACCCAGGGAACGAACTCTAGGGTCAAAAGTCAATTTTTAATTTCGATTTTTAAACAAGCAATGCAATGTTCATTCTAAATTAACAATTCGTCAAAAGCCGAGAACTTATTCTTTAAAATGGTACCTAATTTATCGATTTTGGTTATGTATGAAAGATGAAAATGGGATCGTTGCAAAAAATCACCTTCTACAAATATATATGATGATTAGGGATGTGTAGTTTTCGTATTTACGAAACAGATGCGACTAAATGCAAAATTTCGACAGCTCCACTACAAGTTAATGACCATACATTTGAAGCTGTCGACGAATTTAAATATCTTGGAAGTATAATTACCAGGAAAAATGACATTAGCTCTGAAATTAATAACCGACTTGTAATGGCAAACAAGTGCTATTTTGGATTAAAAAGCCAACTTAAAAGCAGACTCATCCGACAAAAAACAAAAATCAATATTTACAAAACACGCCTACGACCTGTGATCTTGTATGGTAGTGAGTGCTGGCCCCTCAATAAATCAGATGAAAATAGGCTAATGATTTTCGAGAGAAAAATACTTAGAAGAATCTTTGGGGCAGTTTATGAGGACAATAAGTGGCGTACCCTTTTCAACCACGAGATCTACAGAAAATATAAACAACCGGACATAGTTCATGTTATTAAAGTCAACCGCATCCGGTGGCTGGGACATATTTATCGATCTGAAGATGACAATCCGACAAAAAAAGATAACGTTCACTAAACCAGACGGAGTTAGGAAAAGAGGTCGCCCTCCTACTCGATGGCTGGACAGCGTCGAAAAAGACCTAAAAACTGTTGGCACCACAAACTGGAGAGCCATGGCGTCTAATAGACCAAGATGGCGGAAACTTCTTGGGACGGTCTTGACCTGCCCTAGGCTGTAGAATCGAAGAAGAAATGAAAAATTTGCCGATATGAGCGAATAAATGAGAAAATTATTTTTTTACTACTTTTCGGCGAAAACTCGGTAATAAACGGATTTTAAGCAAAATTAGGTAATAACAGTTATAATTTCTTAACAATTGCTTATTTAAGACCATCCACGGTCTTTAACTGAGAGATCTCACTCTCGAAATTTTCTTATTGCTAAAAACTTTAGGAAGAGAATGTGGAGACTACTACAATGTTGGCTTTTAACAAAGAATTTTTGATACTTGACCAACCAAGTAAAATTGTTTTGTTTTTTTAATAAATGCGAAACTTTTCAATTTATATATATATATATATTGATTGATTGCGAATGAATGCGAAATTTACGTACCCCTAATGATGATACATGGGAAACCCTTGGTATATTTTCCTACTTTTTGATAAATTAAGCATCCCTTAAACTACTTCACAAAACAGACAATACATAAATCCTAAATTAACTTACATATAGTAAAAATATGACAAAGAAACTATGAATTATTTGGAGTGGATATAGAAGTACGGCGTATTTTATTTTAGGGGGCAAGGGACTTTCAACCTCGAATTTTCGAATTTCTAATTATTAACTATATATTACAGAATGAGAGTAATTAATATTTTTTTTTACTACACTGAAAACCCCTAGAAATCAAAATAAGGAATTTTTGGCAGAATAATGCCTGTTTTTCAAATTTTTTTTCAAAAATGCCAACATTTTTCAAAATCTCCTTGCGCATTCCACGTCATTTCAAAACTTTAAATTTTTAAATATGAGTTTACCATATATATAAATAAACATAATTGTGCATCGAATTTTTGTATGAATCTTAAAGTCTAAAAATTATATATATATATGTATAAATTATATATATATATTTAATTCTGACCCTGTTATTTTTTTTATTTTTGCTTTATTTCATGGTCTATTAATTTCGAAAATATTTGTGGTTTCAAAGAACTATGCACAGTTTTATAACAAACACGTCAATTAACAGTTCTGAGAAATTTGGAAGAAATTAGAAGAAAATGAATGTGCATGGAGAATTTTGAAAAAAATCCATCATTTTTGAAGATTTTTTTTTAAAAGTAGGTATTATTCTTTCACAAAACAATTATTTGTGCATTATAAATGACTTCAATGCAGTAAAAAATATAGAGAGAAGTATATAGAGTAAAATATTGAATATTTGAAAAAAAGAGATTGAAAGTTCCTTGTCCCCTTTCGAGTAAGACTTTTAGAGTAAGACAGCGAATGCACTAAAAGAATAAAAGGTAGAAGTGATGACACTGGAGGTAGGCCGAGCCGTCAGAGGTAATTTAGAGTGGGGGTGTAACGAAAAAGTGTAAACGATTATATTAGCATCTGAATGTCATCAAGGTTCGATGGTAACAAAAAACTTTCACAAAAAGTTATTAGTTACCCCTGAATATTTTTGCTTTCCCCTTTTTTTTCCGGAGAAAGGAAAAATTTCTTCGATTATTCTTTAATTAAAAAGAGCAAGCTGTGGGGTAAGTAATTTATAAAAGCGAAATCTCGGAAACTCCTGCAAATCTGTTTAAAGAAACATTCTTTAAAAAAAGTCACAAGGAAAGTCATGTGAGCTAATGACTATAGAAGAAATAGTCCAATCATCCCAAATGAAAGGTTTATCTGGCACATCTTTCTGACAAATCAACATTTTACCAGTCTCAGTTCAGTTCGATTTAGTTCATTTTTGAATTCTATGGGTGGTTGGTTTACAGCTATACGATCATCTTTTGCAACAGGAGAGCTACACAGACTAGGGAATACAGCTTAATGTCGATTCCGAAAGGCTAAAAAAATTATACCCCGAGGGACTCGAATCCACAGACTTTAGACTAGCGCCCTAATAAATTCGGCCATCACCCGCCTGTGAATTTTAGGGCATACCTACACTCGAAGCTTTAGTCTCATATTGTGAGAAATTCGTCCTTCGCTCTCAAAAGGAGAAATAATTATTGATGACAACTTTATTATGCGTTACGCTCTCTATGATAACCTGAACGGTTGCGTTGAGCTTGGGAAAATATATAAAAAAGTAGTGCTACTTGGACTCCAAATAGCTCGTAAGTTTTTTTCCTTATTTATAGAAAGGAAAATTTCTTTCCTGCTGCCCCACGAAAATCTCAAAGTTTCAGCCCTAAGGTTTGAAGTGCTGTCAGCAATGCCAAGTACTTTGGAATTTCAGTAGAATAAAAACCACATGCTTAGGATGGGTGGTAGGGTTTTGGAGCTGTAGAGTCCATTTGTATCAGAATGTTGTAGAGCCCATATTCTATCAGATACACAAGAACTATACAAACCTCTCATGCTAAAAAAAAAGAGCTAAGCCTATTACTGGATCCAAATGATACATTTTCCAGCTATTCCAATCTTTTGATGCTTAACTTCTAACCATTTTCATTTTAAAACATAAACCACAGTGATTAAGAAGGTAAATAACCAAAATTACTTCATGGCCGGTTTTATGTTTGTTTACCTTAATTTCGCAACAGGATTTATATTTCCTAAAGTTAATTCAAAATATTGTGAGTTTCATTTTCATGAATAGAAAGTTCTTACTTATCAAAGAAATGCTTTTTGTATTTTAAGTTTCGTTTCAGAAACAAAATTCGCAAAAGATTCTTGAATTAATGATGTAATATATTCGCACCAACTTTCCGCCATATATATATATTCACATTCAGGATCTAAATTTGCATATTTGTTATTGTTTCCCGAAGATTAATGGGTAAAAGAGAAGTTTTGCCTAAATATGTCCTAGAATGTGAAATAATTATGGACTAGAATGTAAACATTAATTCTCCATCATAACTCAGTCTAACTGCATACAAACTAGTGCAGCAAACCAGTCATATTTTGATCCTTTACTTTTCAAATATCTAGCACACCGTAAGAGAGCATTTAACAATTTCTACAAAAAATGTACCAACATTCTCAGCAAAGTCTTAAACATACTTTAAACCTGACAGAAATATCGTATTTCATCAGTTATCAGTCACCATTACCCGTAATTCAATTTCAGTGTAACGAACAATTTGAGGTACTTATTTCTGCATATCCTTCATATAATTATTTATCTGTTAAAAGTTTACAGAAGAAGATATTCCTACTAAATTTTGAGTCCACCTCAATCAATGTCTCGCAAGAAAATGTTCCATCAGACTTCAAATTCTGTAAGATTTTTGTATTCTCTAATTCATTTAGAGTAGCCTATTCTTTCTCTGTGTACTTCAAGTTAAAAAAAAGGGTAAAAGGAAGTATTAGCGGAATTTTTAACACGGCCATGTTTAGCCTTCAAATTCAATTCCTACTAAAAGTGTTTCAATTATCAATTTTGCATGTACTCTACTGTAAAAAATATTAAACAATAATATATAAGAACAATAATGAAAACAGCTAAAGATATTAGCTTGTTTCGATTATTACCTAATATGAAAAGAATCTCTTTACCCCTGAAAAGTATCACTTTTCTCTTCAATAAGTAACTGAATTACACTTGCAATATGTCATCGGGTCTGTTTAATGCGTAAAGTTAAATGTACAGTTAGATATGAAAAATCACGTGTTTGTTCATGAGCATGAGTTTGAAAATTTTTTATTGGTCAGACTGGTCAATAACATCTTTGGTTTTGGGCGACGTTAAACAATAATTGGCTCTTAAATTATGAAAGACTGTAGCCGATAATCTTTCGAAAGTAACCAAATTCAAAATAAAAACAACTGGTTAGATGGTCATAAAACATTGGTGGCAGACGACAGTGTCTGAGAGAGAGATTAGTCTGACACGGTGGAGATCAGACGTGTTTGTTCTCTGCTGCTATTTTTCGTTTTACGCTACTTTAGTCACGTAAACTTGAGGGGCTTTGGCTTCCTCATGCTTAACGGAGCTGCTGAATTTATCGATTCTTGGCTTTCTCAGGGATTTATCCCTGCTGATACTGATATGAACGCCGATACAGACACGACATTGAATATGGACTCTACTTTTTCTCTAGAAACGAATAAGGACACTGGAACGAATAAGGAACATTCTTTAACGGACATTGAAATTAACATCATGGAAGATTTAATTAAAGGAACTATCCCGCCCTATGCCATGGAATCCTTGGAAAGAATTTACCCTTTATCATTCGAAAGATTTCGTCTGAGTAAGCATGCTTTAGCTATCAGTGATCATTCTAACCATAAAGCTCACTCTTTTACAAACCCATTTAAACGTCCTAAATCTGCTCAGGATAAAAGTATTGATTTTTCTTTCCCTCCTTTAAGGGCCTGTTCACATAGCAGTCCGTTAGCGAAAGCGTTAAATTTTAACCAATCATATAGCTGAGCGCTATGACATCATTCGTAGACTGACCTATCATCATCCGTGAACATTCCATTGACCTTTTACGCTACGCTAACGGACTACTGTGAACAGGCCCTTAGACTTACTTCAAAAACTCTGTTACCCATTAGGGCCTGTTCACATAGGAGTCCGTTGCGTTGCGTTAAGGAAAAGATGACGTTGAGACGAAAATAAACCAATCATATGCCTCCAAATGATTAGCAAGGAAATTTTTAACGCCTATGATTGGTTTATTTTCGTCTCAACGTCATCTTTTCCTTAACGCAACGCAACGGACTCCTATGTGAACAGGCCCTTAATCCTGACGCTCCTGCTACAACCAACAAATTTGATGTCCTTAAGAAAAAGATTTTAAATGACCCTAATGTTGTCCAACCTGCTCCTAGAATCAGTAATAACTTGCCTAAAATTAAGCCCTTTACCATTGTTAAAATTCAAAATTATAGGTATCTCTTAAATGAAATAACTGGTAACTATAACTCAGTATATTGTAAATAATTCAATAGAAAAACAAGATAGTATATTACAGGAAGAAGGCACTGACAGTCAAACGAAATTAACAGAAAACTTGCACTTAGAACTAAACGCACCATAAATGCATGATTCTGTAGCAGCAATAGAACATACACAAATTTTGAATCTTATTAAAAATCTTGTCGATTACGACCCTGCTGACCCAGCTAACAAGAAACGGCCCTGTGCCATCCTTGCTCGTAACTTTTAATTGTTTGCTCTGTCTGTCCCCTGTCATTTAAGTTGTTCTTCCCTTACATAAACTCTTTTTTTTGTCTTGAAATTATTTTACTGTCCGTTTTTGTATTTTTCTCACTCTAAGGGCCTGTTCACATAGGAGTTCGTTGCGTTGCGTTAAGGAAAAGATGACGTTGAGACGAAAATAAACCAATCATAGGCGTTAAAAATTTCATTGCTAATCGTTTGGAGGCATATGATTGGTTTATTTTCGTCTCGACGTCATCTTTTCCTTAACGCAACGCAACGGACTCCTATGTGAACAGGCCCTAATCCTCCCTTTTCTTGGCCTTGTGACGAATTAAAATAATTCGCACAATGAAAATTTCTGCAGCTGCTGACACCGTTGCACCGCTAACGACCATCAGACCCGCCCTCATTGTACGTGTAGCAGGTGAGGGTGAACTTTGAAGAAAAGGGGTCGCCAGACTGTTTGCAAAACGTGACATCTAGGCTGAATAGGAATTCGCCACGGCTCGCCAGATTGATGACACGAGACAGTCCCAAGACCGGGAAATTGCAAGAATCGTAGCTTGCGGTTCAGCAAATAAAAAGGCTCAAAAATGACATCACCGTTAGACGAGCCAATGAGAAACGAGTTCTGTGGATGAAGCGCGGAAGTCCAAAATTAGACGACAGATCTTAAAAAAAAGTTAGTTAGCTATCTCGTGAGCTGAGAGAACTACTCTGACCATCCAGGGTCGAGATAGCTATAACGCAGACTTGTGAAGTCAGCAGTCTTAATCTCAAGACGAGATTTTTCGGCTTCAGTTAGGAAGCTTGGTTTTCTATTTTTTGGAAGGTATCTCAAGACGAGATATCTGTCCCGATCGTCCTGGTTATAGAGACTTACCTCGCAGTCATCCGCTCTGCCGATAAAGTAATCGAGGGCCCTGCCGGACTCGATATTGTTGTGATAAGTGAGCTAACTCCTCTGCCAGCTCATCCTAAAGGACTTAGAGACTATCTAACTCGTCATTGTTCCTGTAACCTATTTACGGTGCATCACTCTTCATTTTTTCTTCAACTATTTTTTAATAAAGCTAGGGCCTGTTCACACAGGAGTCCGTTGCGTAGCGTTAAGGAAAAGATGACGTTGAGACGAAAATAAACCAATCATAGGCGTTAAAAATTTCATTGCTAATCGTTTGGAGGCCTATGATTGGTTTATTTTCGTCTCAACGTCATCTTTTCCTTAACGCAACGCAACGGACTCCTATGTGAACAGGCCCTAACTCTCTTAATTTACTGGGCTGTAACATTAGTTGAGTCAATCGCTACCTCGATCAATACGTCACAGCCTGATTCACACCGTTCACTGGTCGTCATCTCTCTTTCTGATTCATTCCGGAAACCACTCCAGGATCTGATCAGTTTCTCTTCCCCAACTTTCCTCTTTTATTGCTAATCATTTCCCTTTGGTACACGTGACCATGTTCTTGCTTGGAGCTTCGCCCCGTCTTCAATTCCCCCCCCCCCCCATGTTTTACTTTTACTTGAACTATAGAAGCGTTTTTTTGTTTCCCCCATTTTCTGTTTTCCTTCCTACCTTCGTTATGCATTGCTATATTATCCTACCGTGGGGGGTTTGGCCTATGTACTGTAGTTACCCCTACTTTTCCTGGAGGTCCTGAAAGTCATTAACATTAACTGTGTAGATAAAGCTGTCGCAAGTCCAACATTACTGATACCAAATATTCAGTTAGTTCCAACAGAACTCCAAAAGACTTATTATCACCAAGATGCGTTTGGCACCAGTAAGTTGTGAGAGAGACATCAGACCATAATTTCCTCTATAAAGGTAATCTAATGAAAAACGTCTTTCATCCATTAACATATGAGCAAGAAATAAGGTCACTCAATGACTGATGAAATGAAGTTGTCTCTGCAACTGTAACACCGCATCACTTAGTATTATTTGTAAGCAAAGCATTTTTTTAGGTTATCTTATTTACCATTTTATAATAACTGTCTTTATAGTGAGAAGGCTAGTAAATCAGGGACAAAACGCATACATAACAAGATTTTGTTCTTTTAAAATGTTCAGATGAGACGGATAAGTTAAAAAAAATAGATCAGATCAAGAACTTATCAGTTTTATTGCGTGAGCATCATCAAGCCTAATGAAACATGATAACAACACATTTCCTGCTACATTTGAAAGACTGCTTCGTATAGCGGTAGCCCAATAGAAAATGAGTTTTTTTCAGTTGCTTTCTATATTTAGATGATTGACATACAAACCTCAGCCACATCACACATCCGAAATCCCATCAAGGTGTTGCAAAAATCGTACCTTACAATATGACATACAAAATTTACACCAATGCTAACTGGAGTCTTTACACTTACACTCATCCCATAAGTAATATTTACTTCAATAAAATACCAAGAAGATGGCTGATTTTTTTCTTGCCTTAGCCAGTGACAAATTTTATCAATCGACTAACCGTACGACAAGCCGACTGATGCATAGTTAACCCCTGTGCACCACTCGTTTACCTGAAGCAGAGGTCAAAGTGAAATATTGGTTTCTCCTAGTTACCAGCCGCACGATGGCCGAATGACTAGGACGTTGGTATTCAGTGCTAGAGTCTGTTGGTTCAAGTCCCATTCTTGGTATCGACGTTTGCAACCGTTCGGAATCGGCTTTAAGCAGTCTCGGTCAAATTAGCCCTCGTGTAGCAAAAATTGTCCATAGCGCTTCAAACCAAACCAAAAGTTTAGTTGACATTCGTATAGGATAAACAAGAAAGTGATATGCTCTTAAGGTACATCCATAGTTGTATCATTAAGCGAAATCAGTTCGCAGATTTGTCATAATTGGGCTAGAGTGGATGTTACCTCAGATTGTATTATCTTATTAAAATTTATCGTATTAAAACCAAACCCCCCGTTACCAGGACCTAACTTTCTCAGATACGGGTATCCAGGCACGGAAAACACGTGGGTTAGTAGTGGTCCGTGTGTTGGTAGTTGCACAGAATAATTATCACTTCACGGGGGGATACCTCACCTCTGAAAAAGGAAACCACAACGAGGGGGGATAAGAGTAAATGAGAACTGTAGGAAGGGAAACAGGAAAGTAGGGAAAGATCGCAAGGGTACAACTGGACTGTAACACCCGTGTTGGCCTAAAGTAGGTAAAACCAAGACTGTTGACTAGATTCTGCCCATCAACAAAATGCACTCGCTCTCTCGTTGTTCGGTCCGTGTACCATTTACATTGACTAACATTGCTCTTTGTCCTACTGGCATTCTCTGAGTGCCTCCACCACCAGGTTGTCCGAGAAGAAGGCTGAGATTAGAGAGTTATGTTGGCTCACCTATATGGTGTTCCCATAATAAAGAAGCTAATAAATTCGCGGTGTGGATAGGGCCAACACGGCAGGTTCTGTGTAATAGACACAGTACCTGCCGCGTAGGAAACAACATTACATTTTGCATAGGTGACCTTCGGCCGTAAACGAAGGTCCTGTTCAGAAACTTAAATAAGTTTTAATCTTTGATTATATTTATGAAATTATCATGTTCTTTGACGAAATGTATAAAAAAATATTGTTTTTATTACTTTAAATTAAATAAGAGTGGAAAACGAATAAATTTATTTATTCAATACAAATACCCGGAAGATTGGCTATGACGCCATTTGTTCTCAGTAAAAGGCAAGACTGCTGGCCATTCATTTAAGGGGGCACCGTATAGGTGGCCCGCATTACCCCCATACAAGCCTGTCCCGTAATTTAGAACCGAGTCAAGTGACGAGACCGGAACACTTGACCCCGCACCTCCAGAGGTAAATAAATGAATAAAAGTTTGTAGTATTTTTTGAGAAATTACTGTTTTACTGCACAGTACTTCAGTAAACACTTAAAAAAATTGATGAATTCAACATTTAAGAACATTTTAAATAGAAAACTTTAGTCACCTGTACTTTCTTCGTAATTACGATTTGTAAATTTTATTCCCTTTCTACAGTATACTGCTCTATCCAAACAAGTTGATTGGTTGGGACTACGGTCATTTTTTGATTACAGAGGGCTAATTAGAATGGGACTTACTGCTTAAAGCCGATTACGAGCGGTTACAAACATCCTTGCCAGTGTGACTTAAACCATAGACTCTGGTACCGAATGCCACCACACGGCCTTTACAAGCAAATTACAATGACCTATAAATCCCTAAGGACTTAAAGGGTTGTCAGCATATTTTAATAGAAATAAACAATGAAGCTAAATCTTTAAAATTTTATTTAATACAGTGTATGGCATACATAATATAAATTTATAAAAGCAACAACTAAGGGTTCGTTCCTTTAGTGGACAAACTCAAATTTTTAATCTCAGTTTAAATAGAATAATCAAAGTTTTAAAATGCATATAGATAAAAAAAACTAGACAATACTTTGATCGTAGTATAATGAAAGAAAAGGATATTATATATATATATATCTCAATCTACGTGTAGCTTGCATTATTAAGTTCATTTTAAGAATTATAAAGTTAAAGTTAGTTTATTTTTGAAATGCCCAAACACTGTTAATGTTATTGTAAGGTGAAACTAATGAAATAGAACATTAAATTTAGTTCAAATCCTCATTAAGTAGACAGATTTTATTAGGACTCAAAGTTTGATATATATATTTATTAGTTAGGAGAATAAGTATTTAATGTTGTTAAAATTAACTGGAATGAGTTTTATGTTGGACATGGTATATTCAAAATTGTTTGTTGATATATATAGTTCTCAAAAAATGTACAGTAAAACTAATTAAAAGAAAAACTAATTCTAAGGAAACAGTTTAAAGGCATAAATATTTTGCCACATGCTATTATATATTTTACATGCAGTTGTGTATCAATATGACTGTTTGGATAAAAATACTTTCTTTTTAAGGAAGCAAGTTATGCATATCTGCATGATGAAATCAGTAATATTAAATAAATGAAATTCTTTTAGTTATACGTCTCAATATAGCTGTGATCATTTTAAGAATGAATGCTTACAAACGGTCTATTTAAGGATTTCACTAGATGACTTGTTTGTTATTAAGTAAAATCTCTACGGTATTCCCTTTAAAAGTACAGAATTTTCTTAATGCACGATAAAATAAAATTTCCAACAGTTTTAAAGAACCTGCCAAAAAGAATACAATGTCACACACACACACACACAATTTCGCCTAAAAAGCAAAGAACTAATTCTAAGCAAAGCAGACAGTTTAAAAGGCACACATTTGTCAGATGCTGTTATATATTTTGAATGCAGGTGTGTATTTTAAATGCAGTGGTCGAGTTCTTTACATCAAAATATAAAGAACTTGATTAAGAATATCTTGGTCAAGATTTTTAAGGGTTTCCGCTTTTAAAAATTCATTTCGTTCTATGTGATGCAGTATGTTAAAAGTAGATTCAAAAGAGCAATAAAACAGTCTTGTTTTGTGCGAGAGAAAACCTGTTTGGTACTATTACTCATATTATCCGTTGAAATCAAATTGCATTTGTAGGACTATTTTATTATAAATGCTTTGCGCCAGAGGGGAATTCGTTGAAAAGTAAAGCAACTAATTACTTAAATTTTATTGGGAAATCAAAGTGTACATATGATTTAGTCACTCTCGAAAAGTTACATCCAATTAAAATATTGATTAGGCAATCTATAATCTAAAACTTTCTGCCCTGTCGAAGTCGAGAACTAGAACATACTGAAAATCTTTCAGTTTTTAGTCTCCTTTCCGCAGCAGCCTTAAGATAAAGTTAGGCCTTCGTTAAATATCTGGTTTGTTTACTTATATATTACTAATTTTTATTGCTTAAGTACCTTTCAGCTAATATTTGGATCTTCGATATTCCGAGCTCTAGTGAAAGTTTGATAATTTGTTGTAATTGTGATTTAGATGGGACAGGCACCTGTCCGGTGTATATGAAACATAGAAGGCAGTCCATGACGTCACACGCCACATCCACTGTCATCTCCCCAATTTCTCCATTGCTGCAGTTCTCGTAAATGTACTGCCGGAAATACCTGCTACGAGCTGCCAGGACCGACTTATGAACGTTGAAGGATTTTCCCTTGACGTGAATGATGAAATCGCTAAAGGGGCGACGCGCTGTTAACTTGACAAGGTTCCGATTGTGTTGAATTTGGCAGTTATCCTGACGAGCGTCTTTTATCGATTTTTGTCGACAGTCGATGCCTAACAGCTCGAATCTTTTGTTCCAGTTGAAGTCAAATATTCTGGTACCGTAACGCAGAAATGAGTTCTGTGGGTCATTAACAACTTTCATGGGGAACTCAATTTTGTAGACGGATTTGCTGATTCTGTCAGCATTGGTGGGGCTAGAGCAGACGTTGTCGTCGTAACTTACCGAGCACGCGATTTCTCCATCATAGGTTGTGTTGATAGTGATAGAATAGTAAGACCCCTTTTTAGTGATAGTGAATGACCAATTGTCGTCGCCCGGGGTCCAATAATCCACGTTCCTAGTTAGGTTCTCAAAGTTATTGATCATCCAGGTGAAAACGTCATCATACAATACCAGCAAGCGCCTAAGTTCATATACATGCATTGAAATCGGTCCCATGCACATTTTGATAGGAACATGCTTAGACCTAGCCATTCCATAAACGTCTACGCGTAGCTCCAAACGAACCTGAAAAAAAGAAGTTTGAGAGAAACATTGGACTACTGATGATGAATTTCAATTTTCATCTTATTAATATGCCATAACAGTCTTAATTTGGACCCAGGATTAAGATGTTATGTTCCAGTATTGGGTAAAGATAATATTTTGAGCACCTACATTCTGTTTAAACCTGCATAAATTTGGCACATTCCAGTTTATCAGTAAAATGTCTCTTTCAGTAGAAACAAAATTTTTTAAGCTCTTTTCCTTTAACAATGCTCTCCTTAGAAAAAGAAGATTTCGAATTTTTAAACATATATGATTTAAGATTAACATAAGTTTTCTGAATATATTACTATGTTTAGAGGATTTGAAAGGAAACATAGAAAATTACAAATTTTTTAACAACGATCAAATATTAAAATTTGATCAGATTTTAACTCTTAACTATTTACACGAATTTTTCTACCCGTAAATCAACGAGCTTTTGCTTAATACAGAAAAGTGATGCGAACGATAATTTACACTTAAGCAGTCCCAGAAACTCATATCCGAATAGGTACCAAGAAAGGCTTACTCCTCTTCCCAAAAATTTAAGGTCATTAAATTTGACTTGTCAAACTGGAATACGGACATGAAAAAATAGGATGCACCACAATCAACCCATTACTGTCTTTCAAGGACAGAGCAATGGTTCCTTTTCGTCATTATACAGTTATTTTAAATAACTGCTAACTGCTGCATCGTAATAACTATTGAAATTAAAACGCAAAAGAGTTTTATTGGCAATCGTACAGCAGATTTTGGACGGAGTTGAATGCAGAGGGCCTTAAAAGGCAATTTCAGGTAACCAATCACGTTCAAAATGCAACAAAAGCTTATCAATTTTAGAAATGATCTGGAAAATATTGAAATCGAGTGGTCATTGGATATAGTAAGTAACAAAAATGCCGATCATAAAATGGCGATTACTTAGAATTTCAAACGTTTCTTTTGCTTCTAATTAACTATCTATGGCTGTACCGAAAGTGTTATTGGTAAGTGCATGCGAATCCGCGTCTTTAGGAATGAGTTTCATTAAATAGAATATCAGAAATAATGTTTGGCAAGTGTTTTTCTCGAATTGACTAAATATGAATTTGGTATATGCACTGCCTGTTTGTATTAATCGTTCCATGTTGTCAGATAAGTGTTCAAATAAATTTTCCACTCAGATGGATTGACAGTGCTATATGTTAGTTGGATACTGATTTATGTTTGAAGATTTCTTATTAAATGAACGTAAGCACTGAAAAATCTTAAACTCATTCTTTGATTTACGAGTATTTTCGCATAATAAAAAATATATTTATGCTAACTATTATTTTCATGATCTTTAATAGCCCTCAAATTATGGTCAATCACTTTAATTTGCAAGTATTTAATATGTATCACTTTAACTTTTATACTGAACAGCGAAAGAAATGTATCACGATGTGAGAGTTAATTTACCGACATATAAGTATATAGATTTATAAAAAAAAAAAAATCAAGTTTTGTTTATCCTCTTCTGGTAAGATAAAGGATTTATTTATAATCTTAGAGTATTATACGTTATATAATGGGAAAATTTCCTGTTTTGTCAGATTAATTTTTTTTCTTCAGATTTTGAAACATACGATTGAAATAATCTTTCAGCACCATTAAGATTCCTGTCATTTCTTTAAGCATTTCACAATAAAAGACGTCCTTAAAATTAATGATTTCTTACCTTTAGGTCTAACTTTAGTCAGAAAAAAGGCTTTACATTAGTTAAGAAGCATGTAAAGTAGTATTCAGTGACAGTTAAAGTTACTAACTGAATATTTAAGTTTATTAGTGAGGGTTAATAATACAGTTAGTGACCTGAAAATAAAACACATTTCTTTTTAGTTACAAGCAGGCACGTTGCATTTCAACTCTCCCAATACGTTTATCGTTTAAGGAATGGGTTACTAAAATTCATATGGAAATGTATGTCTAAACTTTTGTATCAGTGCAGATTTAATACAGAACTACAAGTATACAGTGAATAGGAATAGCATATATTTTCTGCCTTTCTTTTATCGCGTGGTTGCATAAAGTTTCCGTGCGGTCAAAGCGTATTTTATTTTAAATAAATTATGGATGTTTCTATCAGATTTTAAAAAATTGTCCTTGTACGAAATATGACATCATTTGTATGCTTTGATGATCTACGTAACAACACGCAATATGACGTTAAAGTTTATTGTACGGTCTAGCCCTTGTAAAGCAAAAGGGCCTGTTCACATAGGAGTCCGTTCCGTTGCGTTAAGGAAAAGATGACGTTGAGACGAAAATAAACCAATCATAGGCGTTAAAAATTTCATTGCTAATCGTTTGGAGGCCTATGATTGGTTTATTTTCGTCTCAACATCATCTTTTCCTTAACGCAACGCAACGGACTCCTATGTGAACAGGCCCAAAGTTAACCATCGCGATCCCAACTAACCAACCAAACCGTAAGTTTACTATGATGTAACTTTCAAATGGCAAGTATTTCCGAGGGTATAAACGTGTGAACTCAATATCCTTTGAACTAATTTGATGTTCTTTGGTCTACTGATACCTGTTGATGTTTTGAGCCACCCTTTATTTCTATTACAGTTCTAGCGGGAAAGTCCGGATGTAGTTTTGCGTCAAAGTTACGTCGTTAAAATAACCATTTTCGCTAATATACAGGGTGTTCCAAAATCCGACCAGGGTGTTCCCCCGACAAATTCAGAGGGGTGATAGTACCCATCCAGACGAACAATAATCACATAGGAATGTATGACCGGAAACGCAAACCTGACGGTAGAGGGCGCTGTTTAATTAATCGGACCATACCTCTTACCAACCCCACTGGATGGCCGGAAATATCGCATTTTTCTGGATGAGGTAGAAAACTCAAAAACAAAACAGAATCACATATTAATGTGTGACCGGAAATGTAAACCTAATCAGGTAGAGGATAAACAAAGATGCAGAAATCCACCAATTGTTGGCTTTTCATTTCTGCACCTTTGTTTATCGTCTAGCTCAGTGGTTCCCAACCTTGGGTACGCGTACCAGTACCGGTATGCGGACAAGCAACTAGCGGTACGTGAATGATTTTATAATTTAAAACAAAATCTATTAAAAATCTGTACTACAAAAAAAGAAAAGAAATGACTATAATAGCTAATAATCCATACGTTTTAATATTTTAGTTTGGAATTTCTTATCCCTTGTTTGTGCTATAATACTTTATTGGGATTTACCTAATCTCAAAAGATGCCGTCTACATCTGAATGTGTTATCTATGACCGCCCCATAAAAATTTGGCACTCGCCTGCGAATTATAACTGTGTCTATAACTGTTTTTTTTCGAATTATAATTGTGTCTGAGAAGTTTCTTGCCAAGCAGTAAAATTTGTAATGCCATTTGCGACCACATATTTGTGTGAAAAAGATTTTCTGCAATGAATGCGATGACAACCAAATATAGAGCTTTGCTGGACATTGAATCGGATCTTCGCCTTAAACTGACAAACATTGAGCCCAATATTACTTCTTTAGTTAATAATAAACAGGCCCAAGCTCCTCACTAATTATATATTATTTAAAGGGATTATTATAGTTAATGTATATGTTTAGCAATAAAAATATATCCCAAGTTACTTGTCTTTCTTACAAATGTTCTCCATTGCATTTTATTCCCCATTTCAAAATTTTTGGTCTACCGATACGTCATCAAATTGTTTACAATGTACAGGTACAGTACTATAAAAAGGTTGGGAACCCCTGCTCTAGCTGATTAGGTTTGCATTTTCGGTCATATATTCTTATGTGATTCTCGTTTTTTCTGCATCTTTGTTTATCCTATAGATGATTAGGTTTGCGCTTTCGGTCATATATTCTTATGTGATTCTGGTTTTTTCTGCATCTTTGTTTATCCTCTAGCTGATTAGGTTTGCATTTCCGGTCATACATTCCAATGTGATTATTCCTTGTTTGGATGGGTACTATCACCCCTCTGAATTTGTCGGTGGAATCTTGGAACACCCTGTATAAGGCAGTTACATGCAGCATGTTGCACCAAAAATCATACGAAAACGACGGGAGAAAGAATTCTAGTTGAACACACAGTTTGCTGAAATTCATATAAAAACATCCTAGTGCTTCACGTGTTAAACGGATGGCATCCATATTCTTCACTTTGTTTATCGCGCAGTTGCCGGAACGAAGTTGATCACATTATGTTTGATGACATCCTTCCTTGTGTTGTGTCCACAGTTATGTTTGCTTTCCTAGTTGCCTTAATTTGTCCGTTAGGATTCAGTGAACTCCCCCAAGCCACCACGACAGACTGAGACCCTTCTGTAGACGAGACCCAACCCTGAGAGCTCCATCTGATCATTGAAGAACTTCCATGAGCAGGGTCCTCTTCAGCTGTGAAAATCCTCCGCTTTCAGCATTCACTCACGAACAACAAAGCCTCGCTAGACACTGAGTCCAGAGAAGCTATAGGCTCGGTGCGCACGAGCGATCCGGTGTCGTTGCGGCACCGCAGTTGCGATCAGGAGTACAATAGAGTTGAACTAACCGACGACGCATAAGTCCGTGTGAGTCGGTTAGTTCAACTCTATGTACTCCTGATCGCAACTGCGGTGCCGCAACGACACCGGATCACTCGTGTGCACCGAGCCTTAGTGTAAATTAGCCCATCCTTCCTTGAATCTTACGTAAGAGAACCACATCCACAAAGCGGAATGATTAATCGACGTAAATTCCCTTAACAAATCGGAAAAGAAGAAAAAAAATCAGCTATGGTCAGCCGTTTTAAAGCCGAAGCTGCCAGTTAAAGAGCGTCTAAATAAATAAAAAAAAACCAAGCACAAGAAAATAAACTGCCCAATTTGAGCAGACAACCCTTGAAACTTCTAGAAAAAAATAATTTCCGAAAGCACGGATGAGGTGTGAAACATGTCAAACATAATACATACAGCTAAATTTGAGAAACAAAAATTCTGCCCCTAAAATTTTAAAAATTATTTATATTTTTCTTAAATAAGATTTCGTCACATAGTTTTCAGTTAAACTGCGTCAGTGCAAAGGTTTGGAAGTGGGATTTGTTGATTTTAAAGTCTTTTATAGTTTTCACCTCATTTTTTACATTACACGGTGCATTTTTTTTTCAGAGTTGAATCAATTTTTTAAATTTTTCTTCGACGATTGCGTCCATGACACATAGTCATTAGCAAAAAGGAAAACAATTTTAATAAAACTGCTTAGTAGTTTTCTTTAGTTTTCTGTTAAGGCTGCTATGTACTGACCCCATAGGATTCGCTCACTTCAATGTTAACCTATGGACAAAATTTGTCCACGGATTGCCGAATTGGATTCAAAGATTTTTAAAAAAAAATTGTACTCCGTCATAGACAGAGAAATTTTACATGTGTATACATTTTTAGTTTTTATAAAAAATGCAATTAATAATTTAAAATTTAAATTATTTGGGGAAAGATCTGGTATAGTGTGTTTTAAACGCTCATAAATTCCTTCGGTGGACGAAATTTATAAAATGAATCCTGTAGCGCTTTGCAGAAACGATCAGGATATCTGACAATACCAATTTTATTTGATGATCAACGTTTATGTACCCGTAAATAGTTGACAAAATTATATTTTAAATAAAAAATATGGAGACAGCGCTTAACCCCCCTATTGAGAGAGAGCCATTACAATCCCTCAAAATGTCAATCCTAAGGGGGTGGAATTCTTGAACTGCCAACTGGACTCCTCCCACCACAAGAGCCTGCAAGAAGAGGAAAAGGGAAATACGATTGTTTTTCTCAGTGCATAGCAAAGTTAAGCCCTACTGTTTAATCTATATACCACCCTTCGACTGAGTCAAAATATTCCATATATTCTATCCCCTCATATTGCCGCCATTGCTTTTTACATCACGAAAAAGCCATGAAATTCTCGAAAAGGGAAGGATTCCTTGATTTATACAGTTTTAAAAGTCAAATCACACATTCCACAGGCTGTCAGGACTATTCCTAAAAGTCATCTTAATCACAAAGTTAGGTTCTAAAGAAGTAGCTAACTTTTGTGATGTAACAAAAGCGTCAAGATAAAAAAAAATAACTGCTCCGTACTGATCCAAATCAAGGCTATGAATTTTGAACATAGTTATAAATATTCCCGCTTCATATGTCGTAATATTAAAGTATTTTATGTATATCTTATGAAAAATCAAAGAAAAATTTCCCTGAATGTCATTGTCTTATATGTAAAACGAAACATAAAGGACTCTGAACTCCAGAAATAAACTAAGTTTAATGAAAATAAAATTTAACATTTGATGTTAAAAACATGTAGTGAAAATAAACGAAAGGTTGAGTCGACCTTGCCCAGTCGCAGAGTCGAACCCTGGACCTATGGAGTGGCAGTTTGACGCTTTTAACCACTACGCCACCGGCCGGGAGATAAAATGAGGACCAAGCATGCTTGGGAACTAAACTCTGGGGGTCTCATGTCAGGTTGACCACCTGACTGACAAATATGCTGTATGGCAACCTAAGCCAACGGTCAAGAAAGCGGAGATGGACACCGCCGGCCCTGGTCCACAGTGGACTGTTGCGCCATGAGTTTAGTTTTAGTCTAGTCAAAGTAAACGAATATATGACAAAAAAGAAGGTTTCAATTTTGAAATACTAATTTATTAGTTATTTGAGATTTTAAGACGAAAGACTTCAGAAATTATTAACAAAAGAGCAGAACACGAAACATAAATTTGAATACACAGTGAAAGAATCAAAGAGCAAAAAAATCCTCCAGAATCCTAGGATTCTAGAAAGTCTTACTGCGGAAGTTGCTGCAGTAAGACTTACTGCCGCAGTTCCCCTTCTGCATTCAGCCAAAACTAAACCTACTAGAATGATCCAAGATGCTTCAGTCTCTATCTCTCTGTAATGTCTCGCTTATACGGGGTGAGAATCACACGATTGAAAAAGTATTGAGAAGATAATTAACTCTTTCTACCGCTTGCATATGGAATTCGCAGGGCAGAATAGAATCAGTTACTGGAAGCCCCGAGCTTAGGGTTAGAGACACATGCTACAGTTCTCGGATTACATATAACTTCTTTGAGACATTATATTCCATACGGGTCATGTCAACAAAGATGTGACCAGTTGCAAAAATTTATGGAAAGGAAATACACTTCACTTTTTTTAAATAGAGACATTATGTACTCAAAATTATTTGCACGGGACATTTATATTACTAAAATTAACAGATGTTTACTTATGACTAAGTTCCCATTTACTATTAGCATTTTCATTTTTCAATTAACCATCTTTTGTAAAAAAATACACCAGATTTTACCTTTGTTAAGCATATAAAAAGGAAATCAACATCTTCATTATATCTTCAGAACCACCATTAGAAAACCACTCTCTTCAAATGACTTCCCAAAGATTTTATAATGTTTAGTTTTATAACCTTCTATTGAAAAACATATAATCTCAAGACTGATAAAAACTTATTAGGAAAAAAAACATTTTTAATTTTTTCATAATTTTCTTCTTTTTCATTTATTTATGAATTTCTCATCAAATTGATTTGCATTTTAAGCTTACAAAATTAACACTCTCACTGATCTTTTAATATATAGTAGTACTTATTCCCCCCTCTGACGAGATAAGGAGAAAGATTGTGAATTATAAGGTCCGAGTTTATATTGTTTTATAACCATTTTTAAGCTCGACGATAAATTTCAGATTCTTAATAAATCGTGCCCGTTAAGACCAGTTCACGAAATGCCTATTGCAAAAATGTTACAATATAATTTCTTAAATCATACCTTGCTATGATCTGTATGGCGTGCAATGAATATAAACAAAAAGTTTTTATTTTTAATTAAACATTTATTGAAAATTTATGTTTAGTTTTGGACTAGTTTAGCTTTCATCTGTTGTATTCCACATCCTTTAGCCCTGTCAAATCCAATATTGAAGCACTGCAAATCATATTCCTCACAAGGTTTATATCTGGTACTCAGCTGACGTCTCAAGAGTTTTCACTTGAACTATGTTCCCCACTGCTATCTATCAATGAACTACTCAATGCTCTTGAAAAATCTACTCTTCTTTTTTGTTGGTGACATAATCTTCCATGTACTTCTTCATTATCGCTTGCAACTTCAAGATACCTAACTTCTCAGATAGTGCGAGGATTTGCTTGTTAAATTCTACTTCTTTGGGTCGGATCATAACATGTCCGGTGTATATGAAAGTTAAAACCATACGCATAGCTTCATGCGTTGTGTCATTAATTATTATCTTCCCCAATTCTCCACGAATACAATTTTCTTTGATGTATTGCCGAAAATAACTGCTGCGAGAGGCAAGGATAGCTTTGCTGGCGACCAAGAGATCTTCTCCTACATATATAAGGAAATTTATAAGATGAAAACGATCAACTATATTTAAAAAGTTTTCAATAAATGTGCTGGGTAAAATATTCTTCGTAATTTTCCGTTGCAAGATCGGTTTTATATCCAAATTAACTTTATTGAATTTGAAAACTAATACCAAGAGGTTTTTCCGTAGATACAAATTTTCTGGCGCGTCAACATCATCATCTGGGAAATTCACCTTCTGCATGCCTCCAGAAATCCTATCTGCAATAATGGGGCACGAGAAAACACATTTGTCGTAGCGGACAGAACACTCTATTTCTCCGTCATAGTCTCCTGTGTTGATCGTAACAGAGTAGAATCTGTTTTTTTTAGCGATCGTAAAAGTCCAATTAAGTTTGTCGCTTGAGTTCCAGTACTCCACATTCTTCCTCAGGCTATTAAAGTTTTTGATTGACCAGGTGAAACAGTCTACTTTCTTTTCTGTCACTCCGCAAACTCCTTTTACATGCATTACAAACTTCTTCAGGCGATGTTTTTGGGGTGCATCTATAAAAGAATCCATTCTGCCCGTAAACTTGAATGTGAAATTAGAAAGAAATCTATAAAAAGCAAGGTTTCAAATTAGATATAGATTTCTTATTTTCAGTTCGTTTTTAATTAGTATTTTACCAGTACTGGGATTAACTGTTTAGCCATGTAAATATGAGAAAATGTCAGAAAAAAGAGGACCGCAACCCAAAACACTTTTCTTTGAAGTTGTCTAGTTTTCGAAGGAAGGAATTTCATGTCTGGGTGTGTAGGAAAAATTGAGAACAGAATTGCTTTTTTAACAGAACGTTATTGATTTTTGAGGTCAGCTTCTGTATAAAAGCCAAAAATTTAGCTTCTGTTTTGGTTACGCAACTGTTGTGGAAAGTTTTAGGGCAAGACTATCTAAAAATCCACTACTCTACTGTAAGTAGTTTAGCACTTTAAATTCAGAGAACGATAATTGGAGGTACAGTTAAAAAATATTGGAACAAAAAGTAGCTATAAAAGATTTTCACATCCTAAATATATTGTTCAAGTTTCATTATTTAGGAAAAAACAATCAAAGTAAGATGTTTATCGGAACATCTGATTGAAATGTATAAACGAGAATGCTGTAGATTTTGTGTAAATGTTTTATTTGATTACTTGGACCCATTACATTATGCAGAGTGGACCTTATGCAATATTTAATTAAAAAAAATATCAATTTTTTGAATTTGTACTATTTGGTCCCCCACAGCAATAATTTCAGTTGTTAATTTCATGAATTAGATCCCTGGCAACTACAGGTAATAAATTAAAAATTTCCTGGCAAACATTGTAAATGATTTCAAATTCCTATTCAGTTTAATTCAAAGGGATATTCGAATTATAATAATAGACAAAAAAAATTCAGGTAGTCTCTTCTAACGAAACTACCGCGGGTTATTAAAGTAGAATTACTTATCGTTGCTTAACTCTTTTGTATGTATATATATGTATCTATATATATATGTGCGTATGTGTATATACATATGCATATATGTATGTCAAAATTTTGACGCATCCTGGTGCTTTTCTGTTTAACTTGTCCAAGCGATAGACTGGGTTTTGCGAGCTGCCAAAATTATAACTCGCGAGGACGGACGGACGGTTTTATCGTCTGAAATTTTCCTTTAGGAGGGACCGTTATGGAGGAACGTAATCCTACGTTAAAAATGTAAAAAAATTACCAATTTTTAAGAAAATCATCGCCTCTTAAATTGCCTTAACTTAGATATTATGACTGATTAGATCAACATGTCCTCCTTTTGTGATAATATATAGAATAATGTTTCAACTTCAGAGAATTAAAAAAAACTTATTCTCTTCAAACTAAATTAATAGCAAAATGTGAGTATAAAATATTATTTATCTTTATAATTGTTTTAATTATAATAGTTTCGTTTATAATTTAACAAAATTCAAAAGGTCTCGAGCAGTGATTATAAACCATTTTTTCTTCCCGGTACGCTTTTAACAATTTAAAAATATGGCGGTACACTAGCAATGAGATAAATTTAAAAGAATTTTAATTGGATATTTCATTGATGTAACCTATAATATATTTTGCAAAAATAGCATAGGAAATAATTTTCTTTGAAACATAAAATGAAATTGCATTACAAAGTAAACAAAATGTTTATTTAACTACAAATTAGCCTTTTGTGGTATTGTCGGATAATTGTATTTAAGATTAATCCATAACGAATTAGTTGATTCTTGTGAATGTTTTGAAATTAAATCTCGGTTTTTAGACACCGAAATTAATTTTTCCTCTTCATTCAAAGTTAATTCATACACCGACGTGTAGTTCATCAGAAATGGATTTCGAATCCAATCAGTTTTGATTTTTTAAATTTGAAAAGAAATGAACAATTTTTGCTTTAGTATTGTCAAATTTTCATGACTATTTTATGAATCATTTTATAACAGTCTTTTGGAACTGACTCAAACTTTTCTAAACTTCTTTCTTGTGCTTTATTCTTCCATAATGTAATTTTTTTTCGAAATCCCAACAATTTATCTGTTGAGTTTAAAAATATTTTCTCTCGTTGCTAGCACACTTGTATTTATATTATTAAAAATTAGAAAATATATATATCAGGTAAGTAAGCTAGCTTAGCACACCATATTTCGTCATTGAACAAATTAACAAAATCATTATCTTGTCAAAAAATATCTTTTCTCATTTTTTTTTAAATTCAAGCAAGCGAGGCAAAACTTGCTCTCTGGACAACCACCTAACTTCCGTGTGCAGTAACAATGATTCGTATTTAGACTCCATAGCTTGGCATAACTGACTGAATAGGTGATATTTTAATGGTCTTGCTTTTATATAATTAATCCTTTTAACACATTGCACCAGCATTATTTTCAATTCTGGTGGAAATTGTTTTGTAATGATAATTGTTTGTGTGACGTCGCTTGTGTATGCGTATTCGCACCTCAGACACACTTCAAGCATCTCGCAGCACACTAAAGTGCCGTGGCACAGTGGTTAAAGTGCCGTGGCACAGTGGTTGCACTGGTCTAGTGATTGAAATGAACCCGGTAACGACAAAAGGAAAATTTTCGGGGAGGATACAAATTTTTCACAGAAAGGACCCTTTTATATACTGTCGGAAAGTCAATCTAAGTGACCCTATGCATATATATACCAATTTCATCAGAAGTATGTTTAACAATTAAAATTTCAATAACCAAATCTTGCTAATTTAAAACCAAAATTATAAAAAAAAGTCATTTTGGACTACACAATTTTTTCAATTTTTTGGAACCCAAAGAAAACATGAATGGACCTTGAAAGTTAAATTATTCAACATTTGTTTCTATCAAAGATTTATTTCCACTAGTTTGAAGGCATACACTCCACCTAGATACTAAAAATTGCTATGCATCCTTCAATATGCAAAAGCTGATAACAGTTTTGTTTCAAAACACAGTTGCTTCTTTCAGGAAGTTTAAAAGGAGGATTTTGTGTTGAATTTTTGACGATTTCATTTTTGACGGAAATGATGGGAAATGAATAGATATAATATATCGATCATTAGTTTCAGATTTATCGCTCATTTCCATTAGACATCGTGGCACAATTTGATGTTGATGTTACGTCACTACTCAGTTACCGGTCTAGGTATAATCTTTGTTAATTATGAAACTATTTTTTAGTTCTAAGCACTGTAAAATTTATCTATCTAGTGTAAATGTACAACAATAAGCAATTTTTATATTTACGTCTTTTGATGCGTAGTAAATGTTGCTTTTGAGTAACACAAATATTTTCTTCCGACAAGTAAATTAAAATATTCCAAAATGCAAATGCTAACGATTCAGAATGAATTAATTCTTTTATTTCATAACATCATAAAGTAATTCCTTTCATAGATCCATTTTCCCCTTAAATATACTTTCTGAATATTTTTACTATAACAGGTTCAAATGGATAGATTACTGTCGATTAATTGATCAAATGCGTTGAGATAGTTAAAGCAATCTCAAAGTGAATAATCTATTAACCTTATCAACTTTCAGCTGCAAGCAAAATATCTCCTCTTATATCTAATGCAATGTTCTCTAATGCATTTAAATCTTTTAGACCGTGGTTCGTTGGAATCCACCGCGATTGTTAGACTGTAAATGCAGAATAACACTTCTGCTTTTACAAAACCCTTTTTATGTTTTCTTAAGATGTGACACGTTGATATTAAATCTCTTTGAATGAGTTAAAAAGTAGTCAGTTTCAGCTGGACAGAGACAACAATAATTAATCATGCCTCATAACGTACTTATAGTTAAAAGCTTTAAAACGAATCATTAACTTTACAAGCGTTCTCTAATATGAAATCATTGAATCAAACATGAGCTTAATAATTATTACAAATAATTCAAACGCTCAGCACTAAAAATGTTCTTTAGACTGGTATTATCATTCATTTTACCTTTAAAGTCTGAGGGCAGTATCTGCCGCTTTTATCAAGTGTTATAAACAATTCTGAATCATTACAATATACTTGACGGGAAAATCGAGTAACACAAATAGCTTGTAGATTATCTTCGAAGCCTAAAAGTTTAAAACATAAATGTTTAAAGTTTAAGAGGAATCTAGCATTATGAAAAAAAATGCATCTTAGGTTGTAATTCTATACAAAAAATATTTTAAAATCGGATTCGCAACATTCATTTAACTTCTTGTTCCATTAAAAATTTATATCCTGCAAAAGAACTAACTGCTGATTTAGTTTTGTATAGATCTCTTTATATCATATACCGACTAAACATTTCTGATTACGAAATGCACAGGATAAAAACACTTAAAAAAACAATTTAATAAATATTTACCTATGAAGATTCAGTTTATTAAATAAATATTTTGCATATGTTAAGATAGACAGTTACATTCATAGTGATGTTACGATCGGGAATTCATGCTCATTCCTGACAGTTAAAGGTACAGTTTCTAACATGGTAATAGCTAGTTATAAATGTATTTCCGCAAACCTAAAATAACGTCGATTAGGGGATCTATTCTATTATTGCGGAAAATTGTCTCTTGCAACAATTTTGTAAAAATAACGCAAACAGCACATAAAGTAAATTTTCTAAGGGAACCTGATTGGCTCAGGAGCCTTTTTTGTGCCTTTTTGCACCTTCACGCCATTTTAGACTACTGTCGACAATGGCGTGAAGGTGCAAGGCTACTTTGGTTATGATCCTAGGGAGTGCTTTAGGCGCCCGAAGGCTACTTTAGTTGTAATAGCGCCTTCACGCCATTGTCGACAGTAGTCGACAATGGCGTGAAGGCGAGTATTCCGTTTTCCCTGTTGTTTGGGATATTGCGACCTTACTAGTGTCATGAAGCAAAATAACGACTATTATCGAGCAATGATGCACTTATTTAATCAACGAGTCTTACCAACGTCTGTTATTTGATTACCATAAGCTGTTCTAAACAGTTTTCTATTACTTCACACGGTTACATGAGGTCATTAAGTATGGTAAGTTCATAGCTCAACGTCTATTGAGTATAGCGCACTAATTTATAAAGTAATTAAACTTAAGATGCCATCTGCTATTATTCACCTAATTCGCTCTTATCTGCTTAACAGAACCTTTAACGTTTGCCACACACAATCAATTTCCTCACTTCGTAACATTAATGCTGGAGTTCCTCAGAACTCCAAGTTAGGACCTGTTTTATTTAATATATTTATTAATGATATCCCACATTCTCCACACACTACACTAGCCATGTTTGCGGACGACACGGCAATCTTAGCGAAGCATCGCAATACTAAATATATGCACAAGCAACTCCAAAGGAGTGTTGATATTCTTGAACGTTGGTTCGAACGGTGGAGAATTAAACTAAATCCTGCTAAAACGAAAGCCATATTTTTTTGCTATAACAGAATTCCACCTCCGCCGGTCACAATATGTGGTCATCTCGTACACTTTGAGAGAGAGGGGAAATACCTTGGAGTTTACTTGGACAGAAGGCTAACCTGGAGGAAAAATATAGAATAAATTATTAGAAAGTTCTTTATGGCACGTAGGGATATCGCACAACTCTTGTATCAGGACCAAATGAGTATTGATAATAAACTTTTATTGTGTAACACCGTGTTTCGCCCAATTATGATGTATGATGTTCCGGTTTGGGGCTCAGCAGCTGACACTCATATCCAGAGACTGTAAACTATACAAAACAAGACTCTTCGTGGTATCAGGAAGGCGCCATGGTACCTACTTAAAGCTCTTATTCATAGGGATCTGGCTATCGAACCAGTTCGGCATCATATTAAAGATCTGGCTACGAACTTTTAAAATAGGATATACTCAATTAATAACGAAGAACTTGCTAACCTGACTGATTATGATCCTAGGAAGTGCTTTAGGCGCCCGAAGGCTACTTTGGTTATGAACCCCGGCCTTATTTCTGTTCGGCAATTCCTTTCCTTATAAAAATTCAAAATTACAATAGCCCGGCTACTCCTGGTTTCTGACCTGTCTTTTTCGATCGTTCCTCTTTCTACCATGATATTCAACCTCGGACCAGCTGTCTGCTGGATAAGGGGATTGATAACCTATTCCCGAAATTACAATCCTGCTTGCTTTCCTCTTTGATTTCGCTACTCGCACCTTACGGACTTCGGACCTACCGCCCTTTCGTGTAACTTCCACTAACTTGTTTTTATTATCCCAATCATATTCCAAATTTCCCGTCTTCTAGTTTTTGAATTTTTTTTATTATAATTTTTACTATTATTATTTATTTAAATAATCTCTTGTTTCACCCCTTGTTTAATTTCTCCATTATCATTTAAGTTAGCCATGCCACATTGGTTGCACGTACTCGTTCAAGTTAATTAGTTGATTTTTCAACTAATTAATTTATTCTTTCTCCCTCCATCATTGTCAACACTATTTGTAAACTTGAGAACGGTTAATCTTATGTCACATACTAACCTTGATACTGAGGATAAGGAGCTCTTGCTCCCTGGTGCCTCTATAATGTTTTATGTCAATGTCAATGTCAATGGATAAACAAAGATGCAGAAATGAAAAGCCAACAATGGGTGAATTTCTGCATCTTTGTTTATCCTTTAGCTGAATAGATTTGCATTTACGGTCATACATTCCTGTGTGATTCTGTTTTGTTTTTGAGTTTTCTACCTCATCCAGAAAAATGCGATATTTCGGGCCATTCGGTGGGGTTGGTAAGAGATATGGTCCTATTAAATTAACAGCACCCTCCAGCGCCAGGTTTGCGTTTCCTGTCATACATTCATATGTGATTATTGCTCGTCTGGATGCGTACTAACACCCTTCTGAATTTGTCGGAGGAATTTTGGAACGCCCTGTATAAGGCAGTTACATGCAGCATGGTGCACCAAAACTACGAAAACGATGGGCGAAAGAATTCTAGTTGAACACACAGTTTGCTAAGATTGATATAAAAACATCCTGGACCTTCACTTGTTAAACGGATGGCATCCATATTCTTCACTTTGTTTATCGAGCAGTTGCCGGAACGAAGTTGCATGACATTGTGTTTGACGATATTCCTCTTAGCGTTGTGTCCACAGTTATGTTTGCTTTCCTAGTTGCCTTAATTTGTCCGTTAGGATACAGTGAACTCCACCAAGCCACCACGACAGACTGAGACCCTTCTGTAGACGAGATCCGACCCTGAGAGCTCCATCTGATAATTGAAGAACATCCATGAGCAGGGTCCTCTCCATCAGTGAAAATCTTTCGCTTTTAGCATTCACTCACGAACAACAAAGCCTCGCTAGACACTGAGTCCAGAGAAGCTATATGCTCCTTGCTCACGAGCCATCCGGTGTCGTTGCGGCACCGCAGTTGCGATCAGGAGTACAATAGAGTTGAACTAATCGACGACGCATACGTCCGTGTGAGGCGGTTAATTCAACTCTATGTACTCCTGTTCGCAACTGCTTTGCCGTAACGACACCAGATCGCTCGTGTGCACCGAGCCTTAGTGTGAATTAGCCCACCCTTCCTTGAATCTTACGTAAGGGAACCACACCCACAAAGCGGAATGACTAATCGACGTAAATTTCCTTAACAAATCGGAATAGAAGAAAAAAATCAGCTGTGGTCAGCCGTTTTAAAGCCGAAGCTGCCAGTTAAAGAGTGTCTAAATTAAAAATAAAAAACCAAGCAAGAGAAATTAAACTGCCAAATTTTAGAAGACAACCCTTTAAACTTCTAGAAAAAAATAATTTCCGAAAGCGCGGATGAGGCGTGAAACATGTCAAACATAATACATACAGCTAAATTTGCGAAACAAAAATTCTGCCCCTAAAATTTTTAAAATTTATATTTTCCTTTAATAAGATTTCGTCACATACCTTTAAGTTAAACTTCTGGGGCGTCAATGCAAAGGCTTAAAAGTGGGTTTTGTTGATTTTAAAGACTTTTATAGTTTCAACCTTATCTTTTACATTACACAGTGCATTTTTTTTCAGAATTGATTCAATTTTTAAAAATTTTTCTTCGACGATTGCGTCCATGACACATGATCATTAGCAAAAAGGAAAACAATTTTGATAAAACTGCTTAGTAGTTTTCTTTAGTTTTCTGTTAAGAACTACTGTTTAATCTATATACCACCCTTCGACTGAGTCAAAATATTCCATATACTCTATCCCCTCATATTGCCATCATTGCTTTTTACATCACGAAGAAACCATGAAATTCTCGAAAATGGAAGGATTCCTTGATTTATACAGTTTTAAAAGTCAAATCACACATTCCACAGGCTGTCAGGACTATTCCTATAAGTCATCCTAATCACAAATTTTCTTTAAGTGAGGTTCTAAAGAAGTAGCTAACTTTTGTGATATAACAAAATTGTCAAGATAAAAAAAATTAATTGCTCCGCACTGATCGAAGCCAAGGCTATGATTTTTAAACATAGTTATAAATATTTGCACATCATATGTCGTATATTAAAGTATTTTATGTATATCTTATGAAAAATCAAAGAAAATTTTCCCTCAGTGTCACTGACTTATATGTAAAACGAAACATAAAACTATAACTGGACTCTGCACTTAGTTTTTTTAGAAAGTTCCAGAAATAAACTAAGTTTAATGAAATTACACTCGCCGAGTCGCAGGGTCGAACCCTGGACCTGCGGAGTAGCAGCTTGACGTGTTTAAACACTACGCCACCGGGCGGGAGATAAAATGAGGACCAAGCATGCTTGGGAACTAAACTCTGGGGGTACCACGTCAGGTTGACCACCTGATTGACACATATGCTGTATGACAACCCAAGCCAACGGTCAAGAAAGCAGAGATGGTCACCTCCGGCCTTGGTCCACAGCGGACTGTTGCGCCATGAGTTTAATTTAAGTTGAGTCAAAATAAACGAATATATGACAAAGAAAGGTTTCAGTTTTGAAATACTAATTTATTTTAGACTTCAAGATAAAAGACTTGAAAAGTTATTAACCCTTTCCTTACGGGGTGGGATAGCATGTATCCCAAGAATACGGGTCCTAGAATGAATATATATATATATATATATATATATATATATATCTATACCTATACCTATCTATCTATATATATATATATATATATATATATATATATGTGTGTGTGTGTGTGTGTGTGTGTGTGTGTGTATGTATATATTAAAAAAAAACCTTAATGACCGTTCTTACAAAGGGGGTATGAAATTTCCCATTCAAAAGAGGGAATCGGAAAAATGGGCCCCGTAAGCTAAAGGTTAAGTCTTCCGCGGTTGTCTTTCCGCATTCTGCCAAAACTAAACCTAGAATGCTAGAATGATCAAAGATGCTTCAGTCTCCATCTCTCTGTAATGTCTCGCTTATCCTGGGTTAGAATTACACGCTTGAGAAAGAATTGAGAAGGGAAGGTAACTAACTCGCTCTACCTCTTTCTTATGGAATTCACAGGGCAGAATGGAATCAGTTACTGAAGGCCCCAAGCTTTGGGTTAGAGAACATACCACAGTTCTCGGATTACATAAAATGTCTTTGAGACATTATATTCCATACGGGTCACGTGAATAAAGATGTGAGCAGTTGCACAAATTTATTGGAAAAAATAGACTTTATATTTTTAAAATAGAGATATTATGTTCCCAAAATTATATGTAGGGCATATTTATATTACCAAAATTAAAAGATGTTTGCCTATGACTAAGTTTACATTTACTATTAGCATTTTCATTTTTGAATTAACCATCTTATGCAAAAATTTACACCAGATTTAACCTTTGTTAAGCATATAAAAAGGAAATCAACGTCTTCATTAAATCTTCAGAACAACCATTAGAAAACCACTCCCTTCAAATGACTTTCCAAAGATTTTATAATGTTTAGTTTTATAACCTTCTTTCGAAAAACATATAATCTCAAGACTGAAAAACACTTATTAGGAAAACACGTTTTTAATTTTCTTATAATTTTTTTCTTTTTAATTTATTTATGAATTTCTCACGAAAATAATTTGCATTTTAAGTTTAAAAACTAACACTCTTACTGATCTTTTAATATATAGTAGTACATATTCCCCCATCTGACGAGATAAGGACAAAGATTGTGAATTATTAGGTCCGAGTTTATATTGTTTTATAACTATTTTTAAGCTCGACGATAAATTTCAGTTTCTTAATAAATCGTGCCCGTTAAAACCAGTTCACGAAATGCCTATTGCAAAAATGTTACAATATAATTTCTTAAATCATACCCTGATATGATCTGTATGGCGTGCAATGAATATAAACAATAAGTTTTTATTTTGAGTTAAAACTTTATTGAAAATTTATGTTTAGTTTTGGACTAGTTTGGCTTTCATCTGTTGAATTCCACATCCTTTAGCCCTGTCAAATCCAATATTGAAGCACTGCAAATCATATACTTTAGAAGGTTTGTATATGTTACTGACGTCACGAGTCAGCTGACGTCTCACGAGTTTTCACTTGAACTATGTTCTCCACTGCTATCTCTCAGTGCACTACTGAATGCTCTTATAAAATCTACTCTTCTCTTTTGTTGGTGACATAATCTTCCATGTACTTCTTCATTATCGCTTGCAACTTCAAGATACCTAACTTCTCAGATAGTGCGAGGATTTGTTTGTTAAATTCTACTTCTTTGTGTCGGATCATCACATGTCCGGTGTATATGAAAGTTAAAACCATACTCATAGCATCATGCGTTGTGTCATTAATTATTATCTTCCCCAATTCTCCACGAATACAATTTTCTTTGATGTATTGCCGAAAATAACTGCTGCGAGAGGCAAGGATAGCTTTGCTGGCGACCAAGAGATCTTCTTCTACATATATAAGGAAATTTATAAGATGAAAACGGTAAACTATTTTTAAAAAGTTTTGGACAATTGTGCGTGGTAAAATATCCTTCGTAATTTTCCGTTGCAAGATCGGTTTTATTTCCACATTAACTTTATTGAATTTGAAAACTAATACCAAGAGGTTTTTCCGTAGATACGAATTTTCTGGTGCGTCAACATCATCATCTGGGAAATTCACCTTCTGCATGCCTCCAGAAATCCTATCTGCAATAATGGGGCACGAGAAAACACATTTTTCGTAGCGGACAGAACACTCTATTTCTCCGTCATAGTCTCCTGTGTTGATCGTAACAGAGTAGAATCTGTTTTTTTTAGCGATCGTAAAAGTCCAATTAAGTTTGTCGCTTGAGTTCCAGTACTCCACATTCTTCCTCAGGCTATTAAAGTTTTTGATTGACCAGGTGAAACAGTGTACTTTCTTTTCTGTCACTCCGCAAACTCCTTTCACATGCATTACAAACTTCTTCAGGCGATGTTTTTGGGGTGCATCTGTAAAAGTATCCATTCTGCCCGTAAACTTGAATGTGAAATTAGAAAGAAATCTATAAAAAGCAAGGTTTCAAATTAGATATAGATTTCTAATTTTCAGTTCGTTTTTAATTAGTATTTTACCAGTACTGGGATTAACTGTTTAGCCATGTAAATATGAGAAAATGTCAGAAAAAAGAGGACCGCAACCCAAAACACTTTCCTTTGAAGTTGTCTAGTTTTCGAAGGAAGGAATTTCATGTCTGGGTGTGTAGGAAAAATTGAGAACAGAATTGATTTTTTAACAGAACGTTATTTATTTTTGAGGTCAGCTTCTCTATAAAAGCCAAAAATTTAGTTCTGTTTTGTTTACTCAACTGCTGTTGAAAGTTTTAAGGCAAGACTAGCTAAAAATCCACTACTCTACTGCAAGTAGTTTGGCACTTTAAATTCAGAGAACGATAATTGGAGGCACAGTTAAAAAATATTGGAACAAAAAGTAGCTATAAGAGATTATAACATCCTAAATATATTGTTAAAATTTCTTTATTTAGGAAAAAACAATCAAAGTAAGATGTTTATCGGAACATCTGATTGAAATATATAAACGAGAATGCTGTAGATTTTGTGTAAATATTTTATTTGATTACTTGGACCCATTATATTATGCAGAGTGGACCTTATGCAACATTTAATAAGAAAAAAATATCAATTTTTTGAATTTGTACTATTTAGTCCCCCACAGCAATAATTTCAGCTGTTAATTTCATGAATTAGATCCTTGGCAACTACAGGTAATAAATTAAAAATTTCCTGGCAAACATTGTAAACGATTTCAAATTCCTATTCAGTTTAATTCAAAGGGATATTCGAATTATAATAAGACAAAAAAAATTTAGGTAGTCTCTTCTAACGAAACTACCGCGGGTTATTAAAGTAGAATTACTTATCGTTGCTTAACTCTCTTGTATGTATATATATGTATCTATATATATATATGTACGTATGTGTATATACATATATGTATGTCAAAATTTTGACGCAGCCTGGTGCTTTTCTGTTTAACTTGTCCAAGCGATAGACTGGGTATTGCGCGCTGCCAAAATTATAACTCGCGAGGACGGATGGACGGTCTTAGCGTCTGAAATTTTCCTTTAGGGGGGACCGTTATGCAGGAACGTAATCCTACGTAAAAAATGTAAAAAAATTACCAATTTTTAAGAAAATCATCGCCTCTTAAATTGCCTTAATTTAGATATTATGACTGATTAGATCAACATGTCCTCCTTTTGTGATAATATATAGAATAATGTTTCAACTTCAGAGAATTAAAAACAAACTTATTCTCTTCAAACTAAATTAATAACAAAATGTGAGTATAAAATATTATTTATAACCGGTAAATATGCTTTTTGTCTTTATAATTATTTTAATTATAATAGTTTCATTTATGATTTAACAATCTTCAAAAGGTGTAAAGCAGTGATTTTCAACCATTTTTTCTTCCCGATACGCTTTTAACAATTTAAAAATATGGCGGTACACTAGCAATGAGATACATTTTAAAAAATTTTACTTGGATATTTCATTGATGTACCTCTAATATATTTTGTAAAAATAGCATAGGAAATAATTTTCTTTGAAACATAAAATGAAATTGCATTACAAAGTAAACAAAATGTTTATTTAACGACAAATTACATTTCATGCGAAATTTGAGCTTGCTGTGTTTTGACAACTTATTTTATATTTGTGAGTAAAAATGATAATGCTACTCTCATTTCGTGATCCAGGTTCAAAAGTCTGGATCTTTTTTCCGTTTTTATGTTGGTCAAATCCGGAAATTCGAATTCGCACAAATAAGTTGTAGAATATTGTAATAGCACACTTGGAGCTTTTTGTGATATTGTCGGAAAATTGTATTTAAAATTTATCCTTAACGAATTAATTGATTCTTGTGCATGTTTTGAATTTAAATCTCGGTTTTTAGACACCGAAAATAATTTTTCCTCTTCATTCAAAGTTAATTCATACACCGACGTGTAGTTCGTCAATAAGGGATTTCGAATCCAATCTAGTTTTGTTTATTTTAAATTTGAAAAGTAATGAACAATTTTTGCTTTAGTATCGTCAAATTTTCATGACTATTTTATGAATAATTTTACAACAGTCTTTTGGAACTGACTCAAACTTTTCTAATCTACTTTCCTGTGCTTTATTCTTCCATAATGTATTTTTTTTCGAAATCCCAACAATTTATCTGTTGAGTTTAAAATATTTTCTCTCGTTCCTAGCACACTTGTATTTATATTATTAAAAATTAGAAAATATATATATCAGGTAAGTAAGCTAGCTTAGCACACCATATTTCGTCATTGAACAAATTAACAAAATCATTATTATCTTGACAAAAAATATCTTTTCTCATTTTTTTAATTCAAGCAAGCGAGGTAAAACTTTCCCTCTGGACAACCACATAACTTTCGTGTGCAGTAACAATGATTCGTATTTAGACTCCATAGCTTGGCATAACTGACTGAATATGTGATATTTTAATGGTCTTGCTTTAATATAATTAATCCTTTTAACACATTGCTCCAGCATTATTTTCAATTCTGATGGTAATTGTTTTGTAATGACAATTGTTTGTGTGACGTCGCTTGTGTATGCGTATTCGCACCTGCGTCATACTTCAAACATCTCGCAGCACACTAAAGTGCCATGGCACAGTGGTTAAAAAGCACTGGTCTAGAGATTGAAATGAACCCGGTAACGACAAAATGCAAATTTTCGGGAGGATACCAATTTTTTGCAGAAAGGACCCTTTTATATACTATCGGAAAATCAATCTAAGTGACCCTATGCATATACAGAGGCTGTTCACAGATATTTTAGACGGTGTATATTGAATTCACAAAACTAAATTACATAAAATTCTTGTGTTTTAAATGTTCTATTTTACATCCCTTATTCTTAACTATCTTTCGACACCGCAATTTCCAGGATAATAATGCCTTTTGAAGTGTCAGAAGAGGTATTCTATCCCATTCCTCCTGAACAGCTTTCCAGAGTCCTGTAAGGGTTTTGGGACGACGTTTGGATAATGCAGATTTTAAAAGTCGGAAAGCACAAAAATCCATAGGTGATACATCGGGAGATTTAGTAGGGATATCAGTGAAGGGTATGGCCTTGATACCAGTTTTTTGTTAAATTTCTTTTAGGAAATTTACAGTGGATTTTGATGTGTGACTGCTAGCTTTGTCCTGATGAAGTCTCATAGATTGATGGCACTGTGGGTAAAGCGATGGTATTTCATTCAGAAAAATTGGTGATAAAATATGTTCCTGATAGTATTTGGAGTTAATCTTGACATTTTTTCCACTCTCTTTATTTTTAACTTGCCATTATACGAAAAAACCAGCAACAATCATGAATCCCTTAGAAAAACTGTCTTTCGATTCTTTGAAACATGTACTTAAATTTTTTTCTCCCCTTTCATGATAATAAATGGCTCTTTTTTTGTGGAAATCATTTAAATACATCCATGAATCATCTATTGTGACAATTGTTTTCCATTTTTCTTTCGATAAGTGTTTCTCATATAGAATTCTGCAGCGTGTCCTGCGTTCAGCGATATGATTTTGAAGAAGACGACGCACATTGCGTTTTTTCGCTTTTTTAAGATTTAAATCAACGTTATCATTTTGTTTACAGTGGACACCGAGAATTTTAATGATTTTGCAACTGTCCTTTGACTAGGGGGATTTTCTTTTAACATTAAACAACGTACCTTTGCAATAGTCGAAGATGTCCGTTGTTTCCTTCGATACTTGTTTGGAATTTTTGTCCCACTTGAGGCTCCAATTTGACGTTTTTTTCCTTTCTTGTTGACGATATTACCTATCGACGCTTTAGATATCACAAAATCATCACTCTCACATCGTTTTTGGATAACGGAGTATGCATATTTCTCTTCGGAAAGAACATAAATGTAGACTTCGAACCACTGCTTTGTTAAAAACGCCATTTTGAATAAAAACAAAACTTTCAAGCCGCAGATTATAATTTTGACTTTTAAAAACATAGTACAATTGCAATTATTTTTTTTGCAGCAAACTATTTTTTATTACCGCTTACCAAAATCGTCTAAAAAATGTGCGAACAGCCTCTGTATATACCAATTTCATCAGAAGTATGTTAACAATTAAAATTTCAACAACCAAATGTTGCTAACTTAAAACTAAAATTATAAAAAAAGTAATTATGAACTACACAATTTTTTCACGTTTTTGGAACCCAAAGAAAACATGAATGGACCTTGAAAGTTAAATTATTCAACATTTGTTATTATCAAAGATTTATTTCCACTAGTTTGAAGGCATACACTCCACCCAGATACTAAAAATTGCTATGCGTCCTTCATTGGCAAAAGCTGATGACAGTTTTGTTTCAAAATACAGTTGCTTCTTTCAGGAAGTTTAAAAGGAGGATTTTGTGTTGAATTTTTGGCGATTTCATTTTTGACGGAAATTATGGGAAATGAATAGATATAATATATCGATCATTAGTTTCAGATTTATCGCTCATTTCCATTAGACATCGGGGCAAAATTTGATGTTACGTCACTACTCAGTTACCGGTCTAGGTATAATCTTTCTTAATTATGAAACTATTTATTAGTTCTAAGCCCTATAAAATTTGTCTGTCTAGTGTAAATGTACAACAATAAGCAATTTTTATATTTACGTTTTTTGATGGGTAGTAAATGTTACTTTTGAGTAACACAAAGATTTTCTTCCGACAAGTAAATTAAAATATTCTAAATGCAAATGCTAACGATTCAGAATGAATTAATTCTTTTTTTCATAACATCATCAAGTAATTCCTTTCATAAAACCATTTTTCCTCTTAAATATATTTTTCTGAATATTTTTTTTATAACAGGTTCAAATGGATAGATTAACGTCGATTAATTGATCAAATGCGTTGAGATATTTAAAGCAATCTCAAAGTGAATAATCTATTAACCTTATCAACTTTCAGCTGCAAGCAAAATATCTCCTCTTATATCTAATGCAATGTTCTCTAATGCATTTAAATCTTTTAGACCGTGGTTCGTTGGAATCCACCGCGATTGTTAGACTGTAAATGCAGAATAACACTTCTGCTTTTACAAAACGCTTTTTATGTTTTCTTAAGATGTGACTCGTTGATATTAAATCTCTTTGACTGAGTTAAAATGTAGTCAGTTTCAGCTGGACAGGGAGGATAATAATTAATCATGCCTCATAACGTACTTATAGTTAAAATCTTTAAAACGAATAATTAACTTTACAATCGTTCTCTAATATGAAATCATTGAATCAAACATGAGCTTAATATTTATTACAAATAATTCAAACGCTCAGCACTAAAAATGTTCTTTAGACTGCTATTAACATTCATTTTACTTTTAAAGTCTGAGGGCAGTGTCTGCCGCTTTTATCAAGTGTTATAAAAAATTCTGAATCATTACAATATACTTGACAGGAAAATCGAGTAACACAAATAGCTTGTAGATTATCTTCGAAGCCTAAAAGTTTAAAACATAAATGTTTAAAGTTTAAGAGGAATCTAGCATTATGAAAAAAATGCATCTTAGGTTGTAATTCTATACAAAAAATATGTTAAAATCTGATTCGCAACATTCGTTTAACTTCTTGTTCCATTAAAAATTTATATCCTGCAAAAGAACTAACTGCTGATTTAGTTTTGTATAGATCTCTTTATATCCTATACCGACTAAACATTTCTGATTACGAAATGCACACGATAAAAACAACTTAAAAAACAATTTAATAAATATTTACCTATGAAGATTCAGTTTATTAAATAAATATTTTACATATGTTAAGATAGACAGTTACATTCATAGCGATGTTACAATCGGGAATTCATGCTCATTCCTTACAGTTAAAGGTACAGTTACTGACATGGTAATAGCGAGTTATAAATGTATCTTCCGCAAACATAAAATAACGTCGATTAGAAGGGTCTATTCTATTATTGCGTTAAATTGTCTCTTGCACATAACTAAATTTTCTAAGGGAACCTGATTGGCTCAGGAACCGTTTTTGTGCCTTTTTGCACTTTCACGGCATTGTCGACTACTGTCGACAATGGGGTGAAGGTGCAAGGCTACTTTGGTTATGATCATAGGGAGTCCTTTAGGCGCCCGAAGGCTACGTTGGTTGTAATGGCACCTTATCGCCATTGTCTATTACTGTCGACAATGGCGTGAAGGCGAGTATTCCGTTTTCCTTGTTGTTTGGGATATTGCGACCTTACTAGTGTCATGAAGCAAAATAACGACTATTATCGAGTAATGATGCACTTATTTAATCAATGAGTCTTTCCAACGTCTGTTATTTGATCACCAGAAGCTGTTCTAAACTGTTTTCTATTACTTCACACAGTTACATGAGGTCATTAAGTATTGTAATTTCATTGCTCAACGTGTATTGAGAATAGCGCGCTGATTTATAAAGTAATTAAACTTAAGATGCCATCTGCTATTATTCACCTGATTCGCTCTTATCTGCTTCAGAACCTTTAAAGTTTGCCACACACAATCAATTTCCTCACTTCGTACCATTAATGCTGGAGTTCCTCAGAACTCCAAGTTAGGACCTGTTTTATTTAATATATTTATTAATGATATCCCACATTCTCCACACACTACACTATCCATGTTTGCGGACGACACGGCAATCTTAGCGAAGCATCGCAATATTAAATATATGCACAAGCAACTCCAAAGGCATGTTGATATTCTTGAACGTTGGTTCGAACGGTGGAAAATTAAACTAAATCCTGCTAAAACCAAAGCCATATTTTTTAGCTATAACAGGATTCCACCTCCGCCTGTCACAGTATGTGGTCATCTCGTACACTTTGAGAGAGAGGGGAACTACCTTTTAGTTTACTTGGACAGCAGGCTAACCTGGAGGAAAAATATAGAATACATTATTAGAAAGTTTTTTATGGCACGTTGGGATATCGCACATCTTTTGTATCCAGACCAAATGAGTATTGATAAAAAACTTTTATTGTATAAGACCGTGCTTTGCCCAATTCTGATGTATGCTGTTCCGGTTTGGGGCTCAGCAGCTGACACTTATATCCAGAGACTGCAAACTATACAAAACAAGACTCTTCGTGGTATCAGGATGGCGCCATGGTATCTACGTAACACTCTTATTCATAGGGATCTGGCTATCGAACCAATTCGGCATCATATTAAAGATCTGGTTGCGAACTTTTACAATAGGATATACTCAATTAATAATAAAGAACTTGCTAACCTGCCTGATTATGATCCTAGGGAGTGCTTTAGGCGCCCGAAGGCTACTTTGGTTATGAACCCCGGCCTTGTTCCTGTTCGGTAATTACTTTCCTTATAAAAAATTCAAAATTACAATAGCCCGGCTACTTCTGGTTTCTGACCTGTCTTTGTTTTTCGCTACTCGCACCTTACGGACTTCGGACCTACCGCCCTTTCGTGTAACTTCCACTAACTTGTTTTTTATCCCAATCATATTCCAAATTTCCCATCTTCTAGTTTTTTAATTTTTTTATTATTATTTTTACTATTATTATTTATTTATATAATCTCTTGTTTCACCACTTGTTTATTTTCTCCATTATCATTTAAGTTAGCCATGCCACATTGGTTGCTAGTACTCGTTCTAGTTAATTAGTTGATTTTTCATTTAATTAATTTATTCTTTCTCCCTCAATCAATGTCAACACAATTTGTAAACTTGAAAACGTTTAATCTTATGTCACATACTAACCTTGATACTGAGGATAAGGAGCGCATGCTCCCTGGTGCATCTATAATGTCTTAAATCAATCTCAATGTCAATGGATAAACAAACACGCAGAAATGAAAAGCCAACAATGGGTGGTTTTCTGCATCTTTGTTTATCCTCTAGCTGAATAGGTTTGCATTTACGGTCATACATTCCTGTGTGATTCTGTTTTGTTTTTGAGTTTTCTACCTCATCCAGAAAAAGGCGATATTTCCGGCAATCCGGTGGGGTTGGTAAGAGGCATGGTTCGATTAAATAAACAGCGCCCTCTAGCGCCAGGTTTGCGTCTCCGGTCATACATTCCTATGCGATTATTGCTCGTCTGGATGGGTACTAGCACCCTTCTGAATTTGTCTATGGAATTTTGGAACACCCTATATAAGGCAGTTACATGCAGCATGTTGCACCAAAACTCATACGAAAACGATGGGTGAAAGAATTCTAGTTCAACACACAGTTTGCTAAAATTCATATAAAACATCCTAGAGCTTCACGTTTTAAACGGATGGCATCCATAATCTTCACTTTGTTTATCGCGCAGTTGCCGGAACGAAGTTGCATCACATTATGTTTGATAACATTCTTCCTAGCGTTGTGTCCACAGTTATGCTTGCTTTTCTAGTTGCTTTAATTTGTCCGTTAGGATTCAGTGAACTCCCCCAATCCACCACGACAGACTGAGACCCGACCCTGAGAGCTCCATCTGATCATTGAAGAACATCCATGAGCAGGGTCCTCTTCAGCAGTGAAAATCTTCCGCTTTCAGCATTCACTCACGAACAACAAAGCCTCGCTAGACTCTGAGTCCAGAGAAGCTATAGGCTCGGTGCACACGAGCGATCCAGTGTCGTTGCGGCACTGCAGTTGCGATCAGGAGTACATAGAGTTGAACTAACCGACTCACACAGACGTATGCGTCGTCGGTTAGTTCAACTGTATTGTACTCCTGATCGCAACTGCGGTGCCGCAACGACACCGGATCGCTCGTGTGCACCGTCCTTTAGTGTGAATTAGCCCACCCTTCCTTGAATCTTATGTAAGGGAACCACATCCACAAAGCGGAATGACTAAACGACGTAAATTCCCTTAACAAATCGGAAATCAAGAAAAAAAATCAGCTATGGTCAATAGGGATTCCCTTATTTTTCAACTTTGTTTTTTTTAATGTCTTACCCCCTCAGTTTTTTTAACTTGCCTAAAACTAATGCCGAAAAAAATCGGGTCATTCGCATAATTTTAAGTGGTGCCACAGAGGCTGTGAATGTCACCATTTATCTAAAAATTCCTGTTTGTCCCACAAGTTTAACAGAAAAAATTAAGTAAGATTTTATGCGCGTTAATAAACTAAATAATATCAAATATACACTAAAACATAGTTTTGCATAACCCACCAGCACTTAGGACTCACGATAGGGGGCGCTCTGCAGGCGGCGGCGGCAGTCCTGGTTGTCGGAAAAACTGACCAGGGCGCTTAGTCATAATCAGTATTGCGTTTTCTTCCAAACGAAGCGGTAGCACGTTGTTTGTTAAAAATGGCGCTAAAGAGTAAACTTCGCAATCATATATGTCTGATTGAAAGAGAAACAAATCAAATATTAGGTAGCAAATTACCGTCTGACAAACATGTAATGCAAGTGCTATTTTATAATATGAAATGCCTAAAATTAAGTCTCCGTGAAAGTGCTCGTTTAGTAATTTCTGAAACTGTAATTTTTTGGCAAAAATCACGAATACCATTTAGAGAACCTCAACATTGCATTGTTAAACTGGAAGCCCTATATAATGAATGGAGAATGCTTCAAAAAAGTTCTAAAAGAAAGAGCGAAACTCAGGAGCAAAAAGAACAAAATTTTAAAGAAAAACTAGAGGACCTATTTGATATTGCTCACTCTAATGCCTTGGAAATTATTACAATTGAAGAAGACAAACAATTTCTCATGTCCCAGAGGCAGAAAGCACGAATTGGTGTTTTAGGGGGCATTGATAAAAGAACTGATGAAAAGGAAAAAATATTTCTAAAACGTCTTAGTGCAGAAGAACAGCGACGAAAAAAATTAAAGAGGATATAAATATGAGTGAAACAATGGAGGTCATGGACTTGAACATCGAAGAGTCGTGTAAGGAAAAACCATTAAGTACTTTTGAAATTTGTTTTTGTCCAATTATTACATTCTTAACTCAGTATTTTGTAGTATATTTACAAAAGGTTTTGTTTTAGTGTCAGTTTCGTCTGAAAAGGAGAATTCATTTGAAAATGAAATTGACCGTGAAGATACGTTGTGTCCCACAAATCAGCCAGGTATACCCAAAGAATGTAAACGTGGGAACATAAATTTTATTAACACCAAGTTGGTAGCAGTTCTTGATAAATGCAAGTTAAGTGACAGAAACTATGTCCACATTTTAATGACTACTGCAGAAGCTTTGGGACACAACACTGAAGATCTAATTATAAATCGAACCTCGATACAGCGATGCCGTCAAAAGCTTCGTGCCGAGCGGGCTTCAGTAATCAGAAATGAACGTCTTACGTTACAGTTAGAGTTCACTGCCGTCCACTGAGATGGAAAGCTGCTTCCATCAATAACTAGAAACAAAAATCTTGACAGGCTTCTAGTAATTATTTCCGCTAAAGGACAAGAGCATCTGTTAGAAGTACCTCAATAGGATTCTTAGCAGTGGAGACGATATGGCAGAAGCTATTCACAACTTGCTTGCTGAAAATAAACTTTTGGATACAGTGCAAGCCTTGTGTTGTGACACCACTGCGCCAAATACTGGAAGAATAAAAGGTGCTTGCGTTTCATTAGAAAAAAACTGGGTAAAGATCTCTTATACCTACCTTGCAGACACTATATATATGAATTGGTTTTAAAGTCTGCTTTTGAATCATGTATTGGTACGTCGTCTGGTCCCGAAACAGGATTATTTAAACGTTTTCAACAAGCTTGGGCCAATATAGATAATTCTAAATATACTGTTGAATTGATGATCAATTTATTGTGGCCGGTAAAGACATAGAGATTGTGCTTCATTTTGCCAAAGCACAAGTTGTTATTAAACAGACAAGAGACCATTACAAAGAGCTGCTGCAGTTATTTATGATATTTTTAGGAGAACACGAAGCAAATGAAATTATATTTCGATTAGCTGGTGCTTTTCACCATGCCAAGTGGATGGCAAAAGCTATTTATTGCTTGAAAATATTTATTTTTCGAAATGAATTTCATTTGACTCAGCAGGAATTGCAAGGAATAAGGGATATTTGTATATTTATTGTAAAAATATACATAAAAGCTTGGTACAAAGCTCCCTTAGCCTGCAAAGCACCATACCAGGATTGGATGTTTTTAAAAGATCTTTATTTTTACAATGAAATAAATGAAAAAATTTCCCACGAAACAACAAAAAAATTTTGTGGACATTTGTGGTATCTTACTGAAGAAATAGTGGCTTTAGCAATTTTTGATGACACAATTCCTGTCGAAAAAAAAGTAAAGATGGACAAAGCATTTAAAGAAAAAGAATCAACTACTTGTGACTCTAAGTGTTTCCATTTTGATTTAAAGGAAATGGTCGAATTCCCACACAAAGAACTATATAACTTTGTGTCAAAAAGCACATCCAAATTATTTAAGCGGTTTAAAATATCGTCCGATTTGTATTGCTCGTGATCCTGTGATCTGGAATTCTCTTCGACCGGGCCGGCTACGATTGTGAAAAGGAAAAACACGTACAGTTATTTGGTGCAACTACCTGATAATGGCATTAGACATATCCATGCCAATAAGATAAGGGAATTCCAGGCATCAGCTAACAATGTCGGTGTTATTTATGATGCTGATGTTGACTTTGGAGAAATTGAAAACGTCCCCAGGATCACTCATTTAGACCCTGATCCAGAAGTGGACCTGACACACTTAGAACCTAGCAAGAGAATGGACGTTATAAAGATCCTTCGGAAACATTCCAGCCTTAGGTCAGGTGTTCCACGAATTGCTCACGTTGGAGAGCATAACATCAAATTGAAACCAGGAAGTGTACCGAAGAAGCAAAAGCCATTTCGAATCCCAGAAGCTTTGAAGGAAGAAGTCGATCGCCAGATTGAAGAATTATTACAACTGGGACTGATTGTACCTTCTGAAAGTGAATATGCACATCCAGTTGTATGTGTCTCGAAGAAAGACGGAACTGTTCGGTTATGTGTGGATTACAGATACTTGAATTCCCAGACTGAAACAGACTCATTTCCGATGAAAAATGCTACGGACTTAATTTATCAAGTGTCTAAAGCAAAGTACATCACTCTCATAGATTTACTGAAAGGTTACTGGCAAGTAAAGCTTAACCCTGATTGCCGGGACTTAACATCTTTCGTCACGCACCGAGGACAGTATGCATTTGTTGTCCTTCCCTTTGGATTACGTAACGCTGCCGCTACATTTCAAAGAACTATGAATAAGACACTTTCTAAGCACAAAGAGTACGCCGAGTCGTACATTGATGATGTTACGATTTATTCAGATGATTGGAATACGCATCTCAAACATCTTGACGCAGTTATGACGACCCTAGAAGAAGCTAACTTTACTATTAATTTTCAAAAGTGTGACTTTGCTAAAGGAAAGATCAAATTTCTTGGTCATATCGTAGGTTCCGGATCACACGAACCAGATCCTGAAAAAGTGCAGGCTATACAGAATTTAGAGCCGCCTAAAACCAAGAAAGATGTAAGAAGTATCCTAGGACTATTATCTTATTATAGAGCTTATGTTCCAAACTTTTCAGATATTGCTCGTCCTTTGACTACTTTAACTAAACGAAGAGCTCCAAACGATGTTGTGTGGCTAAACGAACATGATGTTGCTTTTGTTAATCTTAAGAAAGCAATATGTAACGCCCCTAAGTGTTATTCCCCGAATTTCAAGCTACCCTTCATAATATACGCAGATGCATCTTCTTATGCTGTAGGAGCATGTTTAGCTCAAAAAGATGAACAGGCCATCGAACATCCTATTGCATTTGCAAGCAAGAAACTGACTGAAGTGCAAGAAAAGTACGCTGTAATCGAAAAGGAAGCTTACGCCGTAATTTTTGCTTTAAAGAAGTTTGAGACTTATGTATTCGGCTCAGAAATTATAATCGTCAGTGATCATAATCCTTTGAAGTTCCTTACGAACTGTGCATCCCAAAGCCCCCGACTTCAAAGATGGTCTCTTGCTTTACAACGTTTTCATGCCACGATTACTTACCGTAAAGGAAAAGAACACTTGAATGCTGATTCCTTGTCACGTTTAAAAGCCGATCACTGGGAAGATAATTAATGACTTTTCATGAACTGAATGGCTTTTAATGAACAATTTATTTTTCTTTATTATTAATCCTATATGTCTTGTCTTTTCCAGGAAATAGTAGATGTATCTCGCAGATGATGGAAAAGCTGTTTAATTTTTTTTCCTTATGTTTGATTGAAATGATTAGTATTGGTATATTCTTATTTTAAACCTTTATTTAGTTTGTTAGTTCTCAAAAGTTAAATATTTTAGCTCATTTTTTTAAAAAAAATTTAGTATGTTTAGTGCCTTGCATATGAAGCTTAATTATCAGTTAATGTCTAAAACCTTTTAAAGTATGGGTTTCATTTTTTTTTTATTTGTTTATGTGTTATGCTTTTAATAATCTCATGTCTCATTTTTTTTTTTATTTCTCATACATGTTTGTTATCAAGGTGAATGTTGTTAATGTGATGATATATATATATATGTAAGAAGCAATTTGATTTGTCTTCAAGAAGACCCAATCAAATCTTTTAGAGGGGAGGTGTCAGGGACGAGGCTATGATAGCGCCCCTCCGCCTCTCATGCGCATAACCCTGTCGCCATTTATCGGCACAGCGCATCCTAAGTTCAGGTGAACGGAGAAACCCAATCACGCAGGTCATACCGACAAGCGGTAGCCTGACCCCTTACGAACGTCTCTGTTTTATTCCTATCCTGTTGTTTTGTGTGAGTGTTTTTGTTTGCGTCAATAAACGTTCGTCTTTGTGTTTACGAATGAAGATTTTATGTGTCCAGTTGTACATGACAAAAGAACCACGCCAGGTTACGACAGTAACTAACTCGCTCTACCTCTTGCTTATGGAATTCACAGGGCAGAATGGAATCAGTTACTGGAGGTCCCAAGCTTTGGGTTAGAGAACATACCACAGTTCTCGGATTACATAAATTGTCTTTGAGACATTATATTCCATACGGGTCATGTGAATAAAGACGTGACAAGTTGCACAAATTTATTGGAAAGAAATGGACTTAATTTTTTTTAAATAGAGATATTATGTACTCAAAATTGTATGTAGGGGATATTTATATTACCAAAATTAAAAGATGTTTGCCTATGACTAAGTTTACATTTACTATTAGCATCTTCATTTTTGAATTAACCATCTTATGTAAAAATTTACACCAGATTTAACCTTTGTTAAGCATATAAAAAGGAAATCAACGTATTCATTAAATCTTCAGAACAACCATTAGAAAACCACTCTCTTCAAATGACTTTCCAAAGATTTTATAATGTTTAGTTTTATAACCTTCTTTAGAAAAACAAATACTTTTAAGACTGAAAAACACTTATTAGGAAAAAACGTTTTTAATTTTGATATAATTTTTTTCTTTTTAATTTATTTATGAATTTCTCACGAAAATAATTTGCATTTTAAGTTTAAAAATTAACACTCTTACTGATCTTTTAATATATATAGTAGTACATATTCCCCCATCTGACGAGATAAGGACAAAGATTGTGAATTATTAGGTCCGAGTTTATATTGTTTTATAACTATTTTTAAGCTCGACGATAAATTTCAGATTCTTAATAAATCATGCCCGTTAAGACCAGTTCACGAAATGTCTATTGCAAAAATGTTACAATATAATTTCTTAAATCATACCCTGATATGATCTGTATGGCGTGCAATGAATATAAGCAAAAAGTTTTTATTTTGAGTTAAAAATTTATTGAAAATTTATGTTTAGTTTTGGACTAGTTTGGCTTTCATCTGATTTATTCCACATCCTTTAGCCCTGTCAAATCCAATATTGAAGCACTGCAAATCATATTCCTCACAAGGTTTATATCTGGTACTCAGCTGACGTCTCAAGAGTTTTCACTTGAACTATGTTCCCCACTGCTATCTATCAGTGAACTACTCAATGCTCTTGAAAAATCTACTCTTCTTTTTTGTTGGTGACATAATCTTGAATGTACTTCTTCATCATCGCTTGCAACTTCAAGATACCTAACTTCTCAGATAGTGCGAGGATTTGTTTGTTAAATTCTACTTCTTTGCGACGGATCCTCACATGTCCGGTGTATATGAAAGTTAAAACCATATGCATAGCTTCATGCGTTGCGTCAATAATTATTATATTCCCCCATTCTCCATCAATACAATTTTCTTTGATGTATTGCCGAAAATAACTGCTGCGAGAGGCAAGGATAGCTTTGCTGGCGACCAAGATACTTTCCTCTACAAATATAACGAAATCTATAAGCGGAAAATGATCAACTATTTTTAAAAAGTTTTGAACAATCGTGCGTGGTAAAATACCCTTCGTAATTTTCCGTTGCAAGATCGGTTTTATTTCCACATTAACTTTATTGAATTTAAAAACTAATACCAAGAGTTTTTTCCGTAGATACGAATTTTCTGGTGCGTCAACATCATCATCTGGGAAATTTACCTTCTGCATGCCTCCAGAAATCCTATCTGCAATAATGGGGCACGAGAAAACACATTTGTCGTAGCGGACAGAACACTCTATTTCTCCGTCATAGTCTCCTGTGTTGATCGTAACAGAGTAGAATCTGTTTTTTTTAGCTATCGTAAAAGTCCAATTAAGTTTGTCGCTTGAGTTCCAGTACTCCACATTCTTCCTCAGGCTATTAAAGTTTCTGATTGACCAGTTGAAACAGTGTACTTTCTTTTCTGTCACTCCGCAAACTCCTTTCACATGCATTACAAACTTCTTCAGGCGATGTTTTTGGGGTGCATCTGTAAAAGTATCCATTCTGCCCGTAAACTTGAATGTGAAATTAGAAAGAAATCTATAAAAAGCAAGGTTTCAAATTAGATATAGATTTCTTATTTTCAGTTCGTTTTTATTTAGTATTTTACCCGTACTGAGATTAACTGTTTAGCCATGTAAATATGAGCAAATGTCAGAAAAAAAGGACCGCAACCCAAAACACTTTCCTTTTGAAGTTTTCTAGTTTTCGAAGGAAGGAATTTCATGTCTGGGTGTGTAGGAAAAATTGAGAACATAATTGCTTTTTTAACAGAACGTTATTGATTTTTGAGGTCAGCTTCTGTATAAAAGCCAAAAATTTCGCTTCTGTTTTGGTTACGCAACTATTGTTGAAAGTTTTAGGGCAAGACTAGCCAAAAATCCACTACTCTGCTGTAAGTAGTTTAGCACTTTAAATTCAGAGAACGATAATTGGAGGAACAGTTAAAAAATATTGGAACAAAAAGTAGCTATAAAAGATTATAACATCCTAAATATATTGTTCAAGTTTCATTATTTAGGAAAAAACAATCAAAGTAAGATGTTTATCGGAACATCTGATTGAAATGTATAAACGAGAATGCTGTAGATTTTGTGTAAATGTTTTATTTGATTACTTGGACCTATTATATTATGCAGAGTGGACCTCATGCAACTTTTAATAAAAAAAATATCAATTTTTTGAATTTGTACTATTTGGTCCCCCACAGCAATAATTTCAGCTGTTAATTTCATGAATTAGATCCATGGCAACTACAGGTAATAAATTAAAAATTTCCTGTCAAACAATGTAAACGATTTCAAATTCCTATTCAGTTTAATTCAAAGGGATATTAGAATTATAATAATAGACAAAAAAAATTCAGGTAGTCTCTTCAAACGAAACTACCGAGGGTTATTAACGTAGAATTACTTATCGTTGCTTAACTCTTTTGTATGTATATACAGTGGACGCTCGTTAATTCGATGTCAAAGGTTCTCAGAAAAAAGTTCGAATTTTCCGAAGTTCGAATTATCCGATGTTAAGAGAAAATAAATAACTTTAAATGTGTATCACTGAAGAAGGACTCTCCTAGTATGTATAACCCCAGAAAATATATTATACTATGTTATCTAAAGTTAAACATATTAAAAAGCAATACAGACTTACCTTAATCATTATATGAAGCAGAAGATATGCAGTATAAAGTAAAATTTTATCAAAAATATGAATTACACTTTGGGGAAAAACTGTAAAATGGATGTTTGGTTCTGTTTATGATGCCTACATTGTTCAGCCAGCTTCTCGATTTGAAGTAAACATTTCAATTCATTTTCAGAGGAAGGTTCCACCTGAATAAATGCTTTCAGAGTTATAATTTTAATGCTTTCCGAGTCCATTATGGCTTTGTCCATTATGGCCGCATTAAAAATATCTTTCGGCAGGTAAGTAGAGAAAAGCCCTGGCAGTTTCCTACCGAAATTAGTGCATACGTCTTCGTTTACATCAGAGCTTTGGCCACATACAGTTTGATAAGAAATATTTTGCCTTGACTTATATCGAGAATGCCATCCATCACTGCATTTAAAATCTTCAATACCCATTCTACTTGCCAATTCATCAGCCTTTGTCAGCACTAGGGGCCCTTTATCGGAAAATTTCGAGATCTAACATCCTGGAACCATAACAGTAGAGCTTTTTCTAGAACTTCTTCGGGCGCATTTCCCATGCGTTTCCTTCCTCTAGCAAATTTTGATTTTTCCCATGAATCTAAAATTGACTCATTGTTTTTCAAATTAGTTGACAAGGCATTTTTTTAAATTCCATAGTTAGCTGCTAACTTTGTTTTACATTCTCCATTCTCCAATTTCTTTAAAATTTCTACCTTTGTCTCCAAAGTTAGGGTTTTGTACTTTCCAAGTGTAGACATCCTGAATTTTTACACGTTCACACCACAAAATGAGGAAAAAGCCTAGACCACATTAACTTGTCTGCACTGCAATTATAACTGACGCAGCTTCCTAGAATCTGCAGTAAAAACTAGTTTTTCTGAAATTCTCAGAAAATCGATCCAAATATAGGAAAATTGCTTTTTCCTTTTAGCACTAATAAGGAGGACAATAGCTACTAATGTTTAGCGGACATGAAATAGTCTAGGAATGTAGGCATCTGACTCTTTACACAGAAAAGAAATTTTGACACACAAAATTATAAATACAGTGTGTATTTTGTCCATTAAACGAGGAAAAAGAATTTTTTTTGCCAAATTTTTAGTTCGAATTAACCGAAGTGATGAAAATTTAGTTCGAATTAATGAGATCTCTTTAACATTAACTCCAATACAAGTGTTTTGGGGACCTTTGGATTAGTTCTAATTAACCGAAAGTTCGAATTAACCGAGTTCGATTTAACGAGCGTCCACTGTATATGTATATATATATATATATATATATATATGTACGTATGTGTATATACATATACATATATGTATGTCAAAATTTTGACGCATCCTGGTGCTTTTCTGTTTAACTTGTCCAAGCGATAGACTGGGTTTTGCGCGCTGCCAAAATTATAACTCGCGAGGACGGACGGACGGTCTTATCGTCTGAAATTTTCCTTTAGGGGGACCGTTATGGAGGAACGTAATCCTACGTTAAAAATGTAAAAGAATTACCAATTTTTAAGAAAATCATCGCCTCTTAAATTGCCTTAATTTAGATATGACTGATTGGATCAACATGTCCTCCTTTTGTGATAATATATAGAATAATGTTTCAACTTCAGAGAATTAAAAACAAACTTATTCTCTTCAAACTAAATTAATAGCAAAATGTGAGTATAAAATATTATTTATAACCTGTAAATATGCTTTTTATCTTTATAATTATTTTAATTATAATAGTTTATGATTTAACAATCTTCAAAAGGTCTAGAGCAGTGATTTTCAACCATTTTTTCTTCCCGATACGCTTTTAACAATTTAAAAATATGGAGGTACACTAGCAATGAGATAAATGTAAAAGAATTTTACTTGGATATTTCATTGATGTACCTCTAATATATTGTGTAAAAATAGCATAGGAAATAATTTTCTTTGAAACATAAAGTGAAATTGCATTACAAAGTAAACAAAATGTCTATTTAACGACAAATTACATTTAATGCAAAATTTGAGCTTGCTGTGTTTTTACAACTTAATTTATATTTGTGAGTAAAAATGATAATGCTACTCTCATTTCGTGCTCCAGGTTTAAAAGTCTGGATCTTTTTTCCGTTTTTATGTTGGTCAAATCCGGAAATTCGAATTCGCACAAATAAGTTGTAGAATATTGTAATAGCACACTTGGAGCCTTTTGTGATATTGTCGGATAATTGTATTTAAGATTAATCCTTAACGAATTAATTGATTCTTGTGAATGTTTTGAATTTAAATCTCGGTTTTTAGACACCGAAAATAATTTTTCCTCTTCATTCAAAGTTAATTCATACACCGACGTGTAGTTCGTCACAAAGGGATTTCGAATCCAATCAAGTTTTGTCTATTTTAAATTTGAAAAGTAATGAACAATTTTTGCTTTAGTATCGTCAAATTTTCATGACTATTTTATGAATAATTTTACAACAGTCTTTTGGAACTGACTCAAACTTTTCTAATCTACTTTCCTGTGCTTTATTCTTCCATAATGCAATTTTTTTCGAAATCCCAACAATTTATCTGTTGAGTTTAAAATATTTTCTCTCGTTCCTAGCACACTTGAGTTTATGTTATTAAAAATTAAAAAATAAATATATGAGATAAGTAAGCTAGTTTAGCACACCATTTTTCGTCATTGAACAAATCAGCAAAATCATTATCTTGTCAAAAAATATCTTTCTCATTTTTTAATTCAAGCAAGCGAGGTAAAACTTTCTCTCTGGACAACCACCTAACTTCCGTGTGCAGTAACAATTCGTATTTAGACTCCATAGCTTGGCATAACTATCTGAATAAGTGACATTTTAATGGTGTAGATTTTATATAATTAATCCTTTTAACATATTGCACCAGAATTATTTTCAATTCTGGTGGAAATTGCTTTGTACACTAAAGTGCCAAATTACTTTTTACTTAAAGTGACAAAAAACTTTAGTGTGCTAAACAATTGTTTTGTACACAAAGTGTTTAGCACACTAAAGTGCCGTGGCACAGTGGTTAAAAAACACTGGTCTAGAGATTGAAATGAACCCGGTAACGACAAAATGAAAATTTTCGGGGAGGATACCTATTTTTCGCAGAAAGGACCCTTTTATATACTAACGGAAAATCAATCTAAGTGACCCTATGCATATATATACCAATTTCATCAGAAGTATGTTTAACAATTAAAATTTCAATAATTAAATGTTGCTAACTTAAAACCAAAATTATAAAAAAAAGTCATTATGAACTACACAATTTTTTCACTTTTTTGGAACCCAAAGAAAACATGAATGGACCTTGAAAGTTAAATTATTCAACAGTTGTTATTACAAAAGATTTATTTCCACTAGTTTGAAGGCATACGCTCCACCTAGATACTAAAAATTGCTATGCATTCTTCAATGGCAACAGCTGATAACAGTTTTGTTTCAAAATACAGTTGCTTCTTTCAGGAAGTTTAAAAGGAGGATTTTGTGTTGAACATTTGGCGATTTCATTTTTGACGGAAATTATGGAAAATGAACAGATATAATATATTGATCATTAGTTTCAGATTTATTGTTCATTTCCATTAGACATCGGGGCATAATTTGATGTTGATGTTACGTCACTACTCAGTTATCGGTCTAGGTATAATCTTCGTTAATTATGAAACTATTTATTTGTTCTAAGCACTATAAAATTTGTCTGTCTAGTGTAAATGTAAAACAATAAGCAGTTTTTTGATGCGTAGTAAATGTTGCTTTTGAGTAACACAAAGATTTTCTTCCGACAAGTAAATTAAAATATTCCAAAATGCAAATGCTAACGATTCAGAAGGAATGAATTCTTTTTTTTTCATAACATCATCAAGTAATTCCTTTGATAGAACCATTTATCCCCTTGAATATATTTTTCTGAATATTTTTGTTATAACAGGTTCAAATGGATAGATTAACGTCGATTAATTGATCAAATGCGTTGAGATAGTTAAAGTAATCTCAAAGTGAATAATCTACTAACCTTATCAACTTTCAGCTGCAAGCAAAATATCTCCTCTTATATCTAATGCAATGTTCTCTAATGCATTTAAATCTTTTAGACCGTAGTTCGTTGGAATCCACCGCGATTGTTAGACTGTAAATGCAGAATAACACTTCTGCTTTTACAAAACCCTTTTTATGTTTTCTTAAGATGAGACGCGTTGATATTAAATCTCTTTGACTGAGTTAAAAAGTAGTCAGTTTCAGCTAGACAGAGAGGATAATAACTAATCATGCCTCATAACGTACTTATAATTAAAATCTTTAAAACGAATCATTAACTTTACAAGTGTTCTCTAATATGAAATCATTGAATCAAACATGAACTTAATATTTATTACAAATAATTCAAACGCTCAGCACTAAAAATGTTCTTTAAACTGGTATTAACATTAATTTTACTTTTAAAGTCTGAGGGCAGTATCTGACGCTTTTTTCAAGTGTTATAAAAAAATCTGAATCATTACAATATACTTGACGGAAAATCGAGCAGCACAAATAGCTTGTAGATTATCTTCGAATCCTAAAAGTTTAAAACATAAATGTTTAAAGTTTAAGAGGGATCTAGCATTATGAAAAAAATGCATATTAGGTTGTAATTCTATACAAAAAATATTTTAAAATCTGATTCGTAACATTCATTTAACTTCTTGTTTTATTAACAATTTATATCCTGCAAAAGAACTAACTGCTGATTTAGTTTTGTATAGATCTCTTTATATCCTATACCGACTAAACATTTCTGATTACTAAATGCACCCGATAGAAACAACTTAAAAAGACAATTAAATAAATATTTACCTATGAAGATTCAGTTTATTAAATAAATATTTTATATATGTTAAGATAGTCAGTTATATTCATAGCGTTGTTACGATCGGGAATTCATTCTCATTCCTGACAGTTAAAGGTACAGTTACTGACGTTGTAATAGCGAGTTATAAATTTATCTTCCGCAAACATAAAATAACGTCGATCAGGGGATCTATTCTATTACTGCGGAAAATTGTCTCTTGCAACAGTTACGTAAAAATAACGCAAACAGCACATAAAGTAAATTTTCTAAGGGAACCTGATTGGCTCAGGAACCTTTTTTGTGCCTTTTTGCACCTTCACGCCATTGTGGACTACTGTCGACAATGGCGTGAAGGTGCAAGGCTACTTTGGTTATGATCCTAGGGAGTGCTTTAGGCGCCCGAAGGCTACTTTGGTTGTAATGGCGCCTTCACGCCATTGTTGACAACTGTCGACAATGGCGTGAAGGCGAGTATTCCGTTTTCCCCATTGTTTGGGATATTCCGACCTTACTAGTGTCATGAAGCAAAATAACGCCCATTATCGAGCAATGATGCACTTATTTAATCAACGAGTCTTACTAACGTCTGTTTTTTGATTACCAGAAGCTGTTCTAGAGTTTTGTATTACTTCACACGGTTACATGAGGTCATTAAGTACGGTAAATTTATAGCTCAACGTGTATTGAGTGTTTTGAAAATTATCTGAAATTTACCAAGGAAGTCTTTTGACAACACATGGAACAATTAAATGTTGAGGGGGGAAAATTTTGATCGTACATATCTAAAAATAGGAGGTCCTTTCGCCTTAAAAATGTGATAACCAAGCAATATTTTAGGGGAGGAGGAATCTTAGAATGTCCGAAGTCCCCATCTTAAGTTTGGCCCTCGCGGAATTGGGAGTTCACCCCCAGCATCTGAATTTTCCCATGGACCTGCAGACAAAGAAGAGGGTGAGACGAACCCAGAAACTTTTTGTTAGTGCAAGGGTTCCCAGAAACCAGTATATTTCTTACCCCTTTTTTCGGTTAGGGATCTTTTAGTTTAGGATCGATGAATTAGAGATGGCTAACGGAGAGAACCGAAGCAGGATCAAAACAACTATTCGTGGTTCCTTTAGTTCTTAAAGATTATATATATATATATACACGATCATCGTAAATGGTTGGACGCATTTCGAAAGCTCATAAATCTAAAATAAATTGAGCTAACCCAATAATATTCTTTTCAAACAACTTGGCAAGTGTCCAAGATTTCTAAATGTAAATGGTACGCAACCGTGACGTTGAACGTTGCGCAGAAGAGATGCGAGGTTGAAGAGGTCTTCGTTCGGCTTTCCGTTAATACAATGGCGACCGTTCAGGAGACAGAGTAGTAATTTTTAAAATTACAAGGGGAATTTTTTTCCAGAGTTGATTAAATTTTTGTTTCTTTTCCTTCGACGACTGCGTCCATGACACAGTGTCAGTAGCAAAAAGGAAAAGAGTTTTAGTAAAACTGCTTAGTAGTTTTCCTTTAAGCACTACTGTTTAATCTATATACCACCCTTCGACTGAGTCAAAATATTCCACATATTCTATCCCGTCATACTGCCGTCATTGCTTTAACATCATGCAGAAACCATGAAAATCTCGAAATTCGACGGATTCCTTGATTTATACAGTTTTAAAAGTCAAATCTTACATTCGATAGGTTCTCAGGGCTATTTCCATAAGTCATCCTAATCGAAAAAATTTCTGTAAATCAGATTCTAAAGAAGAATTTAATTTTTGTGATGTAACAAAACCGTCAAGATAAAAAAGAATAATTGCTCCGTATTGATCGAAGTCAAGACTATGAATTTTGAAAATAATTATAAATATTTCCTTTTCCAATGTCGTATATTAAAGTATTTTATGTATATCTTATGAAAAATAGAAGAAAATTTTCCCTCAATGTCATTGTCTGGATATGTAAAACGAAATATAAAAGTTTAACTGGACTCTGCACTTAATTTTTTTAAAAATCCATATATAAATTAAGTTTAACCCGTTCCTTCTCGCTGCCGTCAAAAATACGGGGTGAGGTTTCGCCCTCTATTTCTCGTGCCTGTGATAATATCCGGGCCGGAGTGTTTAAAAGTAACTCACCAAAAGATTAAAATAATCCATTTCATTTGCCCTGAAAATCTTTTATTTCTTATTTTACATACCAGATGGCAGCACCAGACTATTTATAATATAATTGGGGATGGGTTTTTGTTTTTTAAACTAGATGTGTAAGATCAAGAAATAAATGGAATCCTGTAGAAAAAATAGGCACTTTTGATAAAGTTACTTTTGATAAAGTTTCCATTTACTATTAGCATTTTAATTTTTTAACTAACCATCTGATGTAAAAATTTGCATCAGATTTACATCATCCTATGTAAAGCGTATAAAAAGGAAATCAACGGCATCATTAAATTTTCAGAACCACCGTTAAAAAACCACTCTCTTCAGATGACTTCCCAATGATTTTACAATGTTTGGTTTTATAACCTTCTTTTGAAAAACAAATACTTTCAATACTGAAAAAACCTTACTAGGAAAAATCATTTTTAATTTTTTCCCAATTTTCTCTTTTTTCATTTATTTATGAATTTCTTATGAAAATAATTTGCATTTTAATTATACAAAATTAACACTGTTATTGATTTTTTGATATGTAGAATCTATTCCCCAATAACAAGATAAGGAGAGAGATTGTGAATTAGATCTGAGTTTATATTGTTTTATAGCTACTTTTAAGCACGACGATAAATTTTAGATTCTTAATAAATCGTGCCCGTTAAGACCAGTTCATGAAATGTCTATTGCAAAAATGCTACACTATAATTTTTTAAACCGTACCCTGCTATGATCTGTATGGCGTGCAAAGAATATAAACAATAGAGTTTTTATTTTGAGTTAAAACTTTATTGGAAATTTATGTTTAGTTTTATACTAGTTTGGCTTTTAACTGTTGTATTACACATTCTTTAGCCATGTCCTATGCAAGATTGGTATACTATAGAGAACATATTTCTCAAAAAGTTTATATCTGGTACTCAGCTGACATCTCACGAGTTTTGGAACTTTAACTAGGTTCACCATTGCCATCTCTCAATGCACTACTCAATGCTCTTAAAAAATTTTCCTTTACATTTTTTTTGTTGATATAATCTTGCATGCACTTCATGATCATTGCTTCTAACTTCAAGATGCCAAACTTCTTAGATAGTTTAAGGATTTCGTTATATTCTCCTCCTTTGGGGTCGAGAATCACATGCCCGGTGTATAGGAACGATAAAACGGTATGCATAGCTTTAAATGTTGTGTCAATTTTCATAGTCCCGATTTGTCCATCAATACAATGTTCTTTGATGTATTGCCGAAAATAACTGCTGCGAGAGGCTAGGACAGCTTTGTGGGCGACCAAGAAGCGAGAATCTACGTGTATCGCGAAATCTGTAAGATGTAAATTATCAGTCGTTGCTAAGAAGCTATCAACTAATGTGTGTGTTGAATCACTCTTTAAATTTTTCGGTTGCAAGATTGGTTTCATTTCCTCATTATATTTATTGAATCTGAAAACTAATACCAAGCAGTCAGACTGTAGATACACATTTTCTGGTACGTCAATATCAGCATCTGGGAAATTCACCTGTTGCTTGCCCACAGAAATCCTATCTGCAATAATGGGGCACGAGTAAACACATTTTTCGTACCAGACAGAACACTCTATTTCTCCGGCATAATCTCCTGTGATGATCGTAACAGGGCAGAATCTGTTTTTTTTCGCGATCGAAAATATCCACTTAAGTTTGTCGCTTGAGTTCCAGTACTCCACATTCTTCCTCAGGCCTTTAAAGCCTTTGATTACCCAGGTGAAAGAGTGTTGTTTCGTTGCTGTCACTCCGCAAACTCCTTTCACATGCATTGTAGATTTCTTCAGGCGATGTTTTGGGGGTACATTTGTAAATGTATCCATTCTGCCCGTAAACTTGAATGTGAAGTTAGGTAGAAATCTACAAAAGCAAGGTTTCAAATTAGCTATGGGGTACTTATTTTCAGTTTTCCTTTAATCAGTGCTTTATTCGTACTGGGGTTAACTATTAAACAAATATATATGAGCAAATGTAAAAAAAAAAGTGGCGCAACCAGAAACACTTTACATGGGGGTATTCTAGTTTTCGAAGGAAGGAATTTTATCTTGGTTGTGTTGGGAAAGTTGAGAACCGAAATGCTTTTTTAAAAAACTTTATTGATTTTGGGGGTCAGTTTCTTACAAAAGCCAAAAATTGAGCTTGTGTTCTGGTTACGCAACTGTTGTTAAATGTTTTAGGACAAGACTAGCAAAGGAACCACTACTCTACTTTAAGAAGTTAAGAGAGTTTAAATTCAGAGAACGATAAAAGGCACATTTAAAAAATAATGAAACAAACGTAGCTATAAAAGATTTTAAAGTCCTAAATATATTTTTTTTAATTTTATTATTTTGGAAAAAAATGGTCTAAGTAATATATTTATAAGAACATCTGATTGAAATGTCTAAACGGGAATACAATCGATTTGTGAAAATGCTTTATTTGATTACTTGGACCCTTTATATTATATAGAGCAGAAATTATACATTCAATTTTTTGCATTTGTACTAATCGGTCTCATCAGAGCAGTAATTTCAACAGTGAATTATGAATTAGATTCTTGGCAACTGCAGGAAATAGATTAAAAATTTCCTGGCAAACAGTTGTAAAGGATTTCAAATTCCTATTCAGTTAAGTTCAAAGGCATATTCCAATAATAATAATAATAGACATAAAAATGTAAAACAAATTACAAATTTTTAATAAAATTATTGCCTATAAAATTTTCTTTTAGGTATTATGACTGATTAGACCAACCTCTCCTCCAATTTGTGATAATGTACAGAATAGTGTTTAAACTTCAGATAACTTAAAACAAACTCATTCTCTTCAAACTAAATTAATAGTATAAATGTGAGTATTAAAGATTATTTAAAACCTGTAAATATACTTCTATAGATATTATTTTAATTATAATAGTTTGGTTTATGATTTAATAATCTTGAAAGGTCTTGAAGTGGACCTGATAACGACTCAGTGAAAATTTTCGAGGAGGGTCCCAATTTTTCCCAGAAAGGGCCATTTTGTATTAATACTATCGGAAAATCAATCTTTTTCCGATATATGTCACCCTATGCATATATGTACCTACTAGCTGAAAACCCGCGCTTCGCTACGGAGTACATTCAAATTAAATACAACGATCAACGTATGCAATTTATGCCAAAAAATAAATATATATATTTATAATAAATGCGATGATCAATGTATACAATTGATGTAAAATATCTATCTATATATATATATTTATAAAAAAAATCGTAAGGGATATGCATTTTTTTTGGATAATATCCAATCGTCTGCTGCATTAGAAAGAGAAAAAAATATTTTTTTTGTCTATTTAGTTGTTACGCACGTGACGATAAATTTATTGAAAGTACCAGAAAAAGAAATCACGTGATCAGCATTTACTAAATTAAATTCTAAAAATTAATCTTTAAAAATTCACCAAAAATCAGGAAATGGAGGTAAAAATTCGAAAAACAATTCATTTTGAAGGAATTTTTATGATTTTTCCCGTGATATAAATTTTATAACCCTCAATGTATTATTTTAAATGCAAACGTAAAAAAAGTTTAAAAAACAGCTTAAAAATTTAATTTAAAAAAATTAAGAATTTTTGAAAAATCTTTCTTAGTGCACCCCTACACTATTGGAAGAATCGCCATGCAAAATTTCAGCCCTTTAGGTCCAGCGGTTTGGTCTGTGCGTTGTATGTCAGTCAGTCAGTCAGTGAATGAATGAGTCAGTTACGGAACTGTTTTATATATATAGATTTCATCAGTTTACCGTATGTTTAACAATCAAAATTTAAATAGCAAAATGCTGCTAACTTAAAACCAAAATTAAAAAAAGTCATTATGAACTTCGTTTTTTTCACTGTTTTGGAACCCAGAAAAAACCATGAACGGATCTTGAAAGTTAAATTTTTCAACATTTGTTATTACCAAAGATTTATTTCCACTAGTTTGAAGGCATTTACTCCACCTAGATACTGAAAATTGATATGCATCCTTCAATGGCAAAAGCTGATAACAGTTTTGTTCAAAAGATAGTTACTTCCTTCAGGAAGTTTAAAAGGATAATTTTGTGTTCAATCCATAGCGACTTCATTTTTGGCGGAAATTATGGGAAATGAATAGTCTATATATATAAAACAGTTCCGTAACTGACTCACTCACTGACTGACTGACATACAACGCACAGACCAAACCGCCGGACCTAAAGGGCTGAAATTTTGCATGGCGATTCTTCTTATGGTGTAGGGGTGCACTAAGAAATATTTTTGAAAAATTCTTAGATTTTTTTAAATTAAATTTTTAAGCTGTTTTAGTAACTTTAAGTTTGCATTTAAAATAATAACTTGAGGGTTATAAAATGTATATCACGAGAATGATCATAAAAATTCCTTTAAAATGAGATCTTTTTCGAACCTTTACCTCCATTTTCTGATTTTTGGCGAATTTTTAAAGGTTAATTTTTAGAATTTAATTTATTAAATGCTGATCACGTGATTTTTTTTCTGTTACTTTAAATAAATTTATCGTCACGTGTATAACAACTAAATAGACAAAAAAAATTTTTTTTCTTTCTAATGCATTAGACGATTGGATATTATCCAAAAAAAAATAAGTATCCCTTACGATTTTGTTATAAATATATATATATATATTACATCAATTGTATACATTGATCGTCGCATTTATTATAAATATATATATTTACTTATTTTTCGCATTAATTGCATACATTGACCGTTGTATTTAATTTGAATGTACTCCGTAGCGAAGCGCGGGTTTTCAGCTAGTTATAATATATAGATCATTAATTTAAGGTTTATCATTCATTTCCATTAGACATCGGTGCATAATTTGATGTTACGTCACTACTCAGTTACTGATCTATGTATAATCTCTCTCTTAATTATGAAACTATTTATTAGTTCTAAGCACTATAACATTTGTCGGTCTAGTGTAAATGTACAACAATAAGCAATTTTTATATATACGTCTTTTAATGTGCAGTAAAAGTTGCTTTTGAGTGACACAAAGATTTTCTTCCGACAAGTAAAATAAAATATCCTAAAAATGCAAATACTAGCTAAGCAGAATGAATTAAAGTTCGTCTTTTTTCATAACATTACCAAGTCATTCATTTGATAGAACCACTTTTTTTCACTTTAAATATATTTTCTAATTATTTTTGCTATAACAGGTTCAAATGGATAGGCTAACATAGATTAAATGATCAAATGCTTTGAGATAGTCAAAACAATCTCGGGATGAATAACCTATTACCCTTATCAACTATCGGCTGCAGGCAAAATATCCTCTTATATCTAATGCAATGTCCAAGAGCAACATTGCATAGTCCTCTTATATCTAATGCAATGTTCTCGGACCTCTTATAATATTGAAAACTTTTAGCCCGTGGGTCGTTGTAACCAGCCGCGTATGATAGACTGTTAAAGCAGAATAACATTTATCTCTTTATGTTTTCTTAAGATGTGACGCTTTGATATTAAATCTCTTTGAGTGAGTTAAAAAGTTGTCAGTTTCAGCTGGCCAGAGAGGATAATTATTTATCATGTCTCATAACGTACTTTTTAAAAACTTTAAAATGAATCATTAACTTTATTAAGGTTTCCCTAATATGAAATCATTGAATCAAACATGAGCTGAATATTTATTACAAATAATTCAAACGTTCAGCACTATAAAAAGGTTCCTTAAACTGGTATTAACATTCATTTTACTTTTAAAGTATGATGTCAGTGTCTGCCGCTTTTATCAAGTGTTATAAAAAAATTCCGAATCATTACAATATACGTCACGAGACTAAGCAACACAAATAGCCTTTAGATTATCTTCAAAGCCTAAATGTTTAAAATTTAAATGTCCATAGTTTAAAAGGAATCTAGCATTATAATGCAAAAAAAATGCTTCTTAGGTTGCAATTCTACACAGAAAATATTTTAAAATCTGATTTGTAAAATTCATTTCACTTCTTGTTCTATTAACAGTTTACACCCCGCAAAAGAACCAACTGCTGGTTTAATTTTGTATAGATCTCTTTATATCCATCATATACCGACTTAACATTTCTTATTACGAAATGCACCCGATAACAACAACTTAAAAATGGCAATTTAATAAATATTTACCTATGAAGACTTTATTCAGTTTATTAAGTATTTTTTTTACATATGTTAAGGCCAGACAGTTATATTCATAGCGTTGTTACGATGGAGAATTCATGATCATTCCTGACAGTTAAAGGCACAGTTACTGACCTGTAATAGCGAGTTATATTACGTATCTTCCGCAAACATAAAATAGCGTCGATTAGAGGATCTATTTTATTATTGCGGAAAATTGTCACTTGCGACAATTACTTAGATATAACGAAAATAGCAAATGAACTGAGGATTCTAATTTAACCTAATTGGCTATGGCACTTTTTTTGTGACGCCATTTTCGACTACTGTAGACAATGACGTGAAGGTATGGCGTCTTCCCCGTTGTTTGGGATATTGCGACCTTACCTGTGTCATGAAACAAAATTTTCCCTTTATCAAGCAATAACGGACTTATTTAATCAACGAATCTTACCAACGTCTGTTGTTTGTTCACCAATAGCTGAGCTAGACAGTTTCTATTACTTCACATATTTATATGGTCATTAACAACGGTACATTATTGCATCATACTCTTCTGGTAGCACTGTATGACATTGACGTTGACGTAAAACACTGTAGAGGCACCAAGGAGCAAGAGCTTCTTATCTTCAGTATCAAGGTTAGTATGTGACATAAGATTAACCGTTCTCAAGTTTACAAATAGTGTTGACAATGATTGAGGGAGAAAGAATAAATTAATTAGTTGAAAAATCAACTAATTAACTACAACGAGTACGAGTAACCAATGTGGCATGGCTAAATTAAATGATAATGGAGAAATTAAACAAGGGGTGAAACAAGAGATTATATAAATAAATAATAATAGTAATAATAATAAGTAAAAAAAAATTCAAAAACTAGAAGACGGGAAATTTGGAATATGATTGGGATAAAAAACAAGTTAGTGGAAGTTACACGAAAGGGCGGTAGGTCCGAAGTCCGTAAGGTGCGAGTAGCGAAAAGCAGTGTAAGACATGTGGTATTTCTAGATCAGTGCTCACTGTTTAACCTAGTCTATATATATAAAACAGTTCCGTGACTGACTCACTGACATACAACGCACAGACCAAACCGTTGGACCTAAAGGGCTGAAATTTTGCATGGCGATTCTTCTTATGGTGTAGGGGTGCACTAAGAAAGTTTGCATTTAAAATAATAATTTGAGGGTTATAAAATTTATATCACGAGAAAGATCATAAAAATTCCTTTAAAATGAAATCATTTTCGAACCTTTACCTCAATTTTCTGGTTTTTGGTGAATTTTTAAAGATTAATTTTTAGAATTTAATTTATTAAATGCTGATCACTGGATTTCTTTTTCTGGTACTTTAAATAAATTTATCGTCACGTGCATAACAACTAAATAGACAAAAAAAATTTTCTTTCTAATGCAGCAGACGATTGGATATTATCCCAAAAAAATAAATATCCCTTACGATTTATATATATATATATATATATATATATATATATATATATATATATATATATATATATATATATATATATATATATATATATATTTGCATCAATTGTATGAATTAATCGTCGCATTTATTATAAATATATTTATTTTTTTTGCCATTAATTGCATACATTGACCGTTGTATTTAATTTGAATGTACTCCGTAGCGAAGCGCGGGTTTTCAGCTAGTTCAGACTTATAACTCAAAGATGAAAGTTAGGACACTCCAATTCAGAAAAAAATATTCTGACGAATTGCAATCCATCAGGTTGAAGAATGAAGCCAGTGGGTGAAAAATGTTCCAAGTCTTAGATATTTATATACTTCAGCAAGTGGTTTCTATTTCCCCCCAGAACAGTGAGAGCTGCTGCATATTCACCTCAAAGGCCTTTGTTTCATTGTCCTTAGTAAACTCCTCTTCTAGAGTTCCCACAACATAGGTCAACTTGTTATGAGTCCTTGGAAATTTATTCTGAAATTCAGGCCAAGGGAGTCTTTTGATAGCACACGGTATAATTAAATGTTGGAGAGGAAATTTTTGATCGTACATTTGTAGGAATCGGAGGTCAATTTGCCTTAAAAATGAGATAACCAAGCCTTTTTTTATTTTAGGGGAGGAGGATCCCTAGGATGTCCGTAGTCTCCATCTTAGGTTTAGTGCTCCATGAATTGCATGAGTTCATCCCTTGCACCTGAATATTCCCATGGACCTTCAGACAAATTAGAGGGTGAGAGGAGCACAGGGAGTTTATGGAGATACAAGGGTACCCAGACGCAAGCATATTTCTGAACCCTTTTTTAGGTTAGGAATCTCCAGTGAATTAGAGATGGCCAAAGGGAAGAAACGAAGCAGTGGCCTTTTTGATGGTGGATTCAAAACAGCTGTTCGGGGTTCTGTCAGTTCATAAGGATTATGTACCGGGTTGGCAAAAAGTCCGTAGAAAGTTTAAAAATGCATAAAAAACGGAAAAATAACCAAAATTTAAAAAAAAAGGTTTGCAGGGTTAGCATCGCTAGGCCACGGGAATATTTTTTTTTAGACAGGAATAAAATAACTAAAAAAAACAGCCGGCAGGTAGCACTGACGTACACAAGTCTAAGAAAAGATGCGCAAATAACGAAAAGAATGCTTCTAAATCGTTTATTACAGCAGTAGGTGTTCCACATCACCCCACCACAGGGGATAATACATTGCAGGCGAATCGGAATTTACGCAAGGCAATGCTCGCTGATTCCCGGTTCATGTAAAACAACTTCACTTACAATGCTTTATCCTTCGCATTCAGCATCCTTGTTTACATACACGGTTTACAACGGTGAACTGGTCGTGGATTAAGAACACACGTTCTTATAAACGTCTCATTTGCATATTTCCACAGAATTCGCTCGTACCAGCGCCATCTATCGGCTGTTTTTTTAGGGTTATTTTTTCCTGTCTTAAAAGAATTCCTTTGACCTAGTGATGCTAACCCTGCAAACTTTTTTTTTTTATTTTGGTTATTTTTTCGGTTTTTATGAATTTTTAAAGTTTTTACGGACTTTTTGCCCATCCGGTATATATATATATATATATATATATATATATATATATATATATATATATATATATATATATATATATATATATATACATATATATATATACATATATATATATATATATATATATATATATATATATATATATATATATATATATATATATATATATATATATATATATATATATATAGTAGATTTTACATAAACGGGACTGTTTTTACCAGAGATATGGCTTTGGACGAGAGTATCTCACTCGAAATCTCATAAAGTTGAAAAGGTTTGTATAAAATGTAGGTCAAAGCATACCTCTCCTTTTGCAGTAGTCCATGTAAATATTGTGTCATTAAATCGTTTATGTGCAAAATTGAAACATTAAATACATATAATTTTTTTAATAATTTTTGAGGCCAGCATGTTATTTATTTTAAATTTGTTGCCAATATGTTTAAACTATATAGTGGTTTTCCACCAAGTGTTTTGGGGGGCATTGTATGCAGTGGTGCGTACACCCGCATCCACAAAAGGCACAGGGATATTTATACATCTAACACCAGCAGGCTCTTACATGCACATACATAATTTTTTAATATATTTTCTCTTGCGTTTGCAAAGCCTACCAAAGCGCAAAGGATCTAGTCAAATTAAAAATATTTTCATAAATACATTTTTTGGCAAGAGAAACTGAATGTTTATACTAAGGAGTTTTCGAAGATACTTAGATTCAACCACAACGTATTCGTTTGAAAAAACATTTCATATTCAAAAATGGAAAAAAAGGTATTGATTTATTTCAAGAAGCAAAATAATTTAATAAATAATTGGCGATGCTTCCCCTTACAACCATATCGTTATAATCCGATGTCCTACAGTATAATTAGAATTTTTTTAAATTGCACGAGGAATTTTGAAAAATAAAAATAGATGAAAATAACTTTTTAAATATTTTGAGTCTTGTTTTGAGATAAAATCCAACAGTTACTAAATAAAAAAAACTTTTTGAGGAAAATAAAATTCCAATTTACAGATTCTTCGCATTCATAGCACAATGATGGAATGACATTTTACTTGTATATCCAGAAAAGAATCTTTAAATGACTTAAAATCCATTACAGAACATATGAAAGGCTTCAAATCTATGATAACTATAGGTTTTATTGAAGATTTGAAGATGCAGTTAATTACAAATTTAGTTTAAAATCTAATCCATACAGTCTTAATTTTTACTCATTCATAGTGTATATGGGTTATAACAAAATGAAAAATTTTTCTTTCAAAGAATGAACATAACCAAAGAGTCACTAAAATTCCCTTCGCAAGGCATTTATTATTTTCCTATCGATTATAATTTTGTATTCCTTGACAGAAAATTGTTAATATTTGCTTGTGCATCTTAATATTGCCTTTTTGATATAAATTTGTTCATTGACTGCAGTATCATTTTTCGCAGTTTATTTCGTAAGAAAAACATTGGCATATCTCCTTAGTGAAACCTTCAGTTATTAAGCAATAAATGTGATGTTTTAAATCTTCTTCTTGATATATTTTCCCTGAAACAAGGATTGAAAACATTAATTGGCCCCTTTTCCCTCCCTCCCCCCCCCCCTCGCACACAAACCATGAAAAAAACGAATGCTAAGTCCGTATACAGGCTAAGGAGTATACACTGTATACCATTTTTAGATTTTGGACAATCGCTCCAATTTTCCAAATTTCGGGCTGAGGGATTAGCAAAACTAAGTCTTTATGACGGATAACAAAGGAAAACTGATTTAAAAATCAGCTATGTGTCTGCAACAGAAATTTTTTAAAAAAAAAGTGTGCTAAATGATAAGAAAGTGGTTGGTGATAAGAAAGTATTTTATTGCAAAAAATACGGAGTTTATTTACAAGTGAGCTAATAATGGGTAAAAAATGAACATGATGAAGATACAGACTATGCAAGTTATTTGTCTCAGTTTTCAATTTTGGCCACGGTCACTATGGTAACCTCACTTTCCGAAGATTTCTTCATTTTTCTTCCGTTCTTCGGGAACCACACATCTTCCAAGTTGAGGAAGGGTGCCTCGAACAGCAAATGGAAAGTCAGTGACAAGCAAAGAGTGAGCGATAGCGTCGCCAGGAATTCGTAAAACTAGATAAAGAATGAAACTGTTAGCTTTAATCTCATACTTGCAATCGGTAAGAAGGATATCTATATATGAAAATTCTGACGAAAATATATATTACATGATGTAGTCAAAATGTTACATTTAAGCTTCATCTTTGCAATAAAAATAAATGTTAGAACAATACTTTGAAAATTTTCGTGATGCCGATATTGTATTTATCTACAGCCTTTATATGTGGATTAAACATTAGATAAAAAGAAACGTACTTTATTACCCCTTTACGTAAGAAATTCTTTTGCACGCAAATTTTGACTTCGCAACTGAGCCATTTGATTTTGATTCGTAATGCGAGTTGCGGGCAGCTTATGCTTACTCCACACCAACGGCGACGGAGACGAAAATCATGTATCATCGCGCATGCGTATTACAACTGTTGCGCATGCGTATTACAAACAAATTTTCCCGCCTCCGGTTCGTCTCCGTCTCTGGTCTCTGCGGTTTCAAGTTGGAAAAAGTTCAACTTTTGTCTCTGCCGCCATGCTCGACAGCCAATCAGAATAGAAAGAGAGGATTATGCGCATGCGCAAATAAATTTCCTCTTCTCCCCGTCTCTTAGCAGTGTGAAGGCTTTTATGGCAGCCACAGAGACAGGTGCAAAATGTGTCTGTCTTTCGATGCATAAGTGGCATCGATATTTGGTACTGAAGGAGCTTCGATCGAATCCCGACAAGCACCACTGAATGATCTCGTCTCTACGCCGGGTATGATGTCCCCATTAAATCTCTAGGCCCTCCATAAAAAGTCCCTCCGTGAGATTTTTACGGTTCAGAGGAGGGTAAGAGCCCTTCAGATGCCACCCCTGGGGTGCTCGGTCTAAAATGTGGTGGCACCAGGTTTTATTGGCTCCCCTGAATGGTACTCACAGTTAAGATGTCAAGAAATCATTCCAGTGTATGAGCGAATGTCTTCGACAAGTGCCCAATATTGGAAATGAAAAAAATGGTCGTAATTCCAGTATTTTGACAAGATGTTCGTTTCCCTGAAAATAAATTTTTATTCGTGATTAACGTAAGCTGATATAATGGTATACAAGAAGCTTTCTGAATATTTCTTATGGAATAGCCTCATGGCTGGTTGATTGAAATTATTTTCTGAGTAAACCCCATTGTGATCGTATCTTGAATATTAATATAAAAACAAAAAATTGAGTATCTCTTTGAAATACCAGCTATAAAATGTCATGGCTTATACAGCTTTTATAGATGTCATTTGATAAAAAATTATAGATATATGATCTGCCAGAGTGAAAAATATTTAGCATTTTTTTTCAGACAGTCAGATGTGTGCAGGTAATTTACGCTTCCTACAATTTACATTTTTAATTGATAATTTGCAAATTTTACAATTTTTAGACCACCCTTCTATTAGCTTATTTAATTTGCGTAAAATGACAATTGTAACAGAACGTGACTAAAAATATTTTTACAACATGTTAGAGAAATGGACAAATACTTTTTAACGTAGGATTACGTTTTCTTAACGGTCCTCCAGAAAGCAAAATTCCAGATGTCCTGCGTCGCGAGTTATAATTTTAGCAGAGTGCCACACCCAGTCTGTATCGCTTAGACAAGCAGTAAACAATTAAACATAAAAGTACCAAAATGCGTCAAAATTTCGACATATATATATATATATATATATATATATATATATATATATATATATATATATATATATATATATATATATATATATATATATATATATATATAAAAATAAATATATATATATATAATATATATAATATTTATAATATATATATATATATATATATATATATATATATATATATATATATATATATAGAGAGAGAGAGAGAGAGAGATACATATATACATAACACATACATACATATATACATACAAAAGAGGTAAGCAACGATAAGTAATCCTACGTTAACAACCCACGGTAGTTTCGTTAGAAGTGACTACCTGGCATTTTTGTATTTACTTTGTATTTACCCTTTATATCCACTGACTAGGCAGCGAATATGTTTTGCGCCATAGCAGCTATGCTTTCGTTATTTTCATATGTAATCCGAAGTAATGGCTTAATATACTTACAATGTCGTAGTGATGAAACAGCAGTAATTTCCTCCTCAGAGCATTTCTCATCCATAAAATAGGAAAATGAAGAATGTAAGCAGAGTAAGACAGGCGACCAAGAGGAACGAAGAGATCCCACGACAGGAATCGGTTGATTATGCCTGGAAAAGAATGAAGAAAAGAAGTTTCATCAATTTCTAGTTTTAGTCTTGCTTCAAATGAAACGATATCGAAAAAAAGCGGATTCGAAGCTGTCATTTCGATCTTATTTCTGTGTTTGCTGTGCAAAGGGTGTTAAGTCCAAAATGGGCTGAAATGAGTTATCAAGGCAGGCATGTTTGAAAAATCAAGAGCTACTGCAGGGTACAAAAAAAAAGTCCAGTTCCACTCCTAAATAATTTTATTCATCAGGAAAAATTTCGGATATGTGAAACAAAACACAAACATGTTAGTGTTAAAAGGTTTATCTCCTAATCAAAGACTTGACACTCTTTACTCAACAAAAATAAAATTGTAAAAATTTACTTTAAAAAAATTAAAAATTAAACTTTACAAAAGTCTTTTTTGTTTTCAATCCCGTTTTTCTCAAAACTACGATTTTGGACTTCACACTCTTTACACTGCAAACACAGATTTATAATTTCCCCGTTGGACAGTTGTTTATAAAACCTTGTTTTCTATTCCCAGAATGAAAAATATATGAAGTGTAAAACAAGACTTAGAGGGATGAAGTATCACGACAGTAGTCGGTTCAACTTCCTGGTTATGGCAGTGGCGTAGCGAGAGGGGGGCTAGGGGGTCTATTATGCCCCGGGCGCCACTCGCAGAGGGGCGCCAAATGTTCCCCACGACCATTGGACCATTTGGTCCCCAAGACCATGAGGGGCGCCAAAAAGGTATCGTGCCCCGGGCACCAGTTATGCTCGCTACGCTACTGGGTCATGGTCAACCCAGGGTTTCACACCCTGTGACACAGCAACATATAAAATTTTCACCACAAATCGGGTATATAAATTCAATTCAATTTCCTCTTAATCTGGATAATAACAAGAATAAATAGCATTTTTGGCAAAAATATAGTTAAATTTCATTAAGATCATTACATTTTTACCTCAGTGTTATGCGCTGATTTCCTGAGCAGGAGTCTATGAATTTCAATCGCACTGTTGCCATCAATGTTTGCAGCCGTCTGGAATGGGCTTAAACTGTAAATGCCTGTCTAATCAGTTCTCGTGTGCTAAATTATTACCGTAGAACTTTCAACCGACCAAACTACTCAAACCCATGATAAGGAAGAAACCACGTACGTTATTTTGTTTTCCTTAGACTGAAGTTGCATCTTATTTTGGATGGAGGGAGTTATTGACAACTCTTTGGTACCATTGCTATACCGCTACGAATTCTAACGCAGTAAATGACACAAACAATGTATCTTGAAACATCATTGTAGTACGTTACCTCCTCTACCGATAATGCAGATGTACACCAGCCACGCTATGCCCATCGCCCAGGCAGTTCTGTGTAGAATGGCATATGACACGTCGACGACTTTGGTGGGGATGTTACCTCTGTTCCACTCGAACGCACTGTAGAGGACCGCTACGTTGCAGGTGATGGCTGCACACCAACCTATAACTTGATACAGCTGAAATAAAATGTTAAGGCAATCCTTTTCAATGGATGATTCCAAATGAACTGTAACGTACATAGTCAAAATGTCAAAAAGCGTGGATGAATGGAATCAGCTCGGTTGGGTAGCCACCATAGACGTTCAGACAAGTCTAAGGGCCTGTTCACATAGAATCCGTCAGCGTCAGCGTTATTCGTATTGACATATTTTAAACCAATCACAGACCTTAACAATTTCGTTGTCAATCGTTTGGAGGTTTGTAATTGATTAAATACATTTCAATACGAGTAACGCTGACGCTGCCGGATTCGATGTGAACAGGCCCTTTCTTAGGGCCTGTTCCCATAGGAGTCCGTTGCGTTGCGTTGCGTTAAGGAACAGATGACGTTGAGACGAAAATAAACCAATCATAGACGTTAAAAATTTCATTGCTAATCGTTTGGAGGCATATGATTGGTTTATTTTCGTCTCAACGTCATCTTTTCCTTAACGCAACGCAACGGACTCCTATGTGAACAGGCCCTTATACAGGGTGCGGCAGAATAGGCTCCCACATATCTGAAGGTCACTGATAAGGGAGTGATAGCGCTAGGGTGGTGTGGGAGCTGGGAACTGTTCGGGACGATTTTCTATTTGTCAGTTGACACCATGGGTTGGTTCGGTGAACATCGCGGTTACGTTATCGAGGCATTCTTTGAAAACAACGATTCTGTAACTTCCACACAGAGGGCATTTAGGACACGCTTCGGACTGTATAGAGTCCAAAGCGTGTCCTAAATGCCAATCAGTATAGAACTGATGCCATTCCTGATCAAAAAACAATTCTGCGATGGGTTTTAAACTTGATGGGTTTTAAACGGGACAGCAAGTGGGTCTTCATTACTAAAGAAACCAAGTGGTCGTCCTCGGAACATTAGGAACATTCCTCGGACATTCCTCGGACTGGACTCCTCCCACCACAAGAATCTGCAGGAAGAGGAAATGGGGAAATACGATTATTTTTTTAGTACATAGCAGCCTTAATAGTGTTTACAGACAGACAGAAGGATGGCTGATAGCATCACGTCTGTCTATTTTAGACTTTTTACATACTAAGATATCCATTTAAACTAATACTAACTTAAGTTTTATCAATGGTACGTATTTCCCATCTGTTGGATACAAATTGTCAATTGTTTAGTGAAGAGTAATTCTGGACAACATTCGGTAGTAATCAGCTAATGATACATGGTAGTTTATTTGTAAAACAAATACTGAATGAAAAGCTCTTTTATAATGGGGAAGTTTAATTTCAGGTTGAATAACTTAATAATTGCCTTCGTTTGAATATGTATCACCTGCAGGTTGATGTGTCAAGTAAGCATATTTGTTATCGTTTCCTTAATTTTACTCTTCTGCAAATCAACAATTGCAAGTACTATCTAACTGCGCATGAGAAATGTTCACATAGTTCGAGATTAAATGTTATTGTGTTTCATTTTGTCGAAAGAGCTGGTTTTCAATCTATACGCTGAAGTATTACTTTTTTTTAATTAATTTTTCATGCAACTTGGAGCAGTAAGTTATCAGGAACTTCGATATTATTCCTCCACAAATAAGTGGCAACGTGCAATAGATGGCTCTTAAATAACATAACCATATTCGGGGTTTTTGACGTGAAACTCTATTAAAAGCTGGTTGAAGGGATTCTGTACGTATAGTTTTTCATATTCATTAGATTTAATCTATAACATTTTGATACATGGAAAAAAGTTGGTTCATAGAGGAGGATAAAAAAAAAAAAACGAGTGTAAATCTGAATTAAAGAGATTGAACTCTGTAAAAATTTGAAAACTGATTCCATTCTCGTTACATTTTAAAGGTAGGTACACAGTAATCTAGCTTACCGGTTTGATGTCGACCTTCCGATAACGAAGAACAATATATCCGAGGGCGAGTCCAACACAATATGCACCCATGTGGGGGTATGGTCGGAAGTACATCAGATCACACTGAAGCGTCGTGAACCTGAAATATGATTTAAAGTCAGAAATATAAGCCTGTAAATGCACTAATATTCTCTTTTCCAAGTTAGGAGGATGAAAAATATGTGTAGAGTAATACGGGACTTAAGAGGTAGGAAATATCACGATAGAAATCAATTCAATTTCCAAATCATGAACCTGGGTTTTATGTCAACCTTGTTTCATACCAATATATTTTAATTTATAATACAGAGACCTGTGGAAAAAGCCATAAAAGGGATAAATACAACATTGCAAAGTAGAACAAAATGAAAAATGCATAAACAAGAAAAGCAACTAAGACAAAATCATGCGATCACGGTCCTCTCAATAACGTCTGTACAGAAAACGCCCAGTTAAGGCTGAGCAGGACGTGGTGTGCTTACCATCCATGTTGTTGAAATTACAAAGGGGGAATACAGGGCTAGAAAAAAATTCCCATTCTATTTAAATGCAAAGCTAAGCAGTTGTGTTCAGTTGCAATTCTGAAAGCAGCAACTGCTATTTCACGTGAGCCATCGGGAAGGTTATTCAGGGTCTTGCTCCAGGATTTACTTTGAATACGGTTTTGGAGGTCAGAAATAAAAAAAAATCCTTTATTTTTCTGTTTTATAATCATATGCAGTTTTATAAGGAATTTTACTGAGAGCACAGAGGGATATTGAGGTTCCTTTTTCTGCTAATAAATCTGCTGCCTCATTTCCTGGTATGCCCGCAAGGGGATAATATCCATTGAAAAACTTTTTTGAGAATAAGTCATATATTTGATAATTATTCTGAACTTTTGTATTTTTAAGCATGAATCAGGTTGGTTTTGATTTGATATAGCCCGGATGGCAGCGGAAGAATCCGATAGAATTACAACACTGGAAAATTCAGGTAATATGTGTCTTAAACGGACAAAGCGTACCAGAATTGCCTCGACTTCTCCATCGAAGGCTCTGTTATTATAACCTAACTAGCCGCTGCGCGACCAGCAAGGTCGCTTTTAGTTATATATTTTCTTTTGCAAAACAATTCATCTGAAAGTAACATATGTAAGGAATGTTACCATTACCTGTTAACATGAATTTACGTTGTTAAGGGTTAGAGGAAGTTTAGCCAAAAAAATTTAAATCATTGCTAAATTCACTATAAGGCTGATTCTAAAATATCGTGTTTAAAAAATGTGAATTTCCATTACTTCAGAACAGAGTTAAAGATAAGACTGAGAAACCCAACACCAATGATTTTAAAAATTATATCCCTCTCTGTATGTACTATTTTTCAAAATGAAGATATATACACTTTATCATTATATCAAATAATAAATTGTTGGGAAAATTTCTTCACTTATAAAAAGAGTAAAATTTCAGCAAGTACTAAAATATAGTGTAGATTACTCTCTGTATGTACTATTGTATGTACTATTGTATGTACTATTGTTCGCAATTCAGATATCTCCACTTAATCATATCAAATGAATAAATTAAAATTATTTCGTGAATAAATTAAAATTATTCACGAGTAAAATACAGCAATTAAATTGTACCAAATTACGTGCTATCGTCGAGCCACTACACACGCGCGCGGACAGCCGCTAATGTTTACATCCGGTAGTTGTAGCCGTTGCCGTTCGTTGTGTAGAAATATCGTCGATTTTTGTGCCGCATACCTACGCGTTTTATATATATAGATAGTAGATCATAGCAACATATAAAACCACAAATTGATCATTTAAATTCAGTTGTTTTCCTTGTAAGCTGGCTAACAATGGGAATAAATTTCATCTTCGGTGGTGAATGCATAGTGAAATTTCCGTAAGTGGGCTGCATTTTTACTGCAGTGTTTTGCGGTCATTTACAGCCCAGTATCCCGAGTCTGCGGATTCAAGGCTCACTGTTGGTTTGGATGTTTGCGGCAGTGTGGAATTGGCTTTAAAATGAAGGTGCCTGCTTATCAATTCTCGTGTAGCAAAAGATAACTAGCTCTCAACGAGCCAAACTACTGAGACCCATGATAAGGAGGAAACTACGTCCATTTTTATTCATTTAGAAAAGTGGTGTGCAATTTTGTTTCGATCATGAATCACTTTATTTAAATAAAAAAAATCACGGGAACACGCAAGAAACAATTTTTGGTAGTAGCAAATTAAAAAAAGAAAAAAAATGGAAAATGTTAACCAAAAAATAGGAAAAAGAAATAAGGAAATTTTTATAAACTATTTTAAAAATCAATGAACTGTAGATTGTGGGTATGTATTAATTTTAATATATACCCACATATATTAACGGCGTATATATATATATATATACAGTAACCACCGCTTATAGCGATCAGTGGTTATAAGAATCAACCGTTTATAAGAATCATTATCGCGAAAACAAAAACAAATGTATTATTTCCATGTTAAAATTTTCGCTTTAAAGAATCAACCCACCGGTTTTAAGAATCAGCTTGCACTTTTCGCTTTCCTTTCATTTTTCCAAAAAAGCCACTTATACCCTCAAAAGGCACGATGTTCTTTCTTTATTTTTTTTTTAATGAAAGAGTAATAAGATGGGATGGAATACAGTCGTAAAATGCATCCCTTTCTTTGTTAGACATAACATAATAGTTTCCCCTTAAATAATTTAGCTAAACACTGTCCTTTTAGCTTGACCCAAGGGCATCTAACTCGTCCGAGTCCGATTTCACTTTTATCCACTGACAAAGACAGGGACTTTTTTTTCCACCTCCCACATCCTGGTTGCTACTTCCTGGACCCTGAAACTTATAAATCTTCGAAGTGTCCACTATCACTTAGGCAAACGTGACATTAGTAGATTCAGCACGTTATCAAACCCTGAAACGTAAGCTAGAAGGTGAATCTTCGTCTGAGACTATTGGTATTAAAATAGGTATAAACGGCCTCCTGAAAACTTCATTACGTCAAACTACCATAGAAAACTTTTTCTTGCATCCTTCCTGTAGTTGAAATGGTAAACTGTTAAGCAGGTATGTTGTAACAAATATTGGATTTTTTTCTTCTCTTATTATAATCATGTGTATCTACTTATAGGTCTAGAAATTATGTTGTATTTTTAAAATTATAAAGAATAATTTTAATAAAAGATAATTAACGTAAATTAAAGAGTATTTTATGGTAAATTATCTAATATATGTATATAGGTGTGCGTGTGCCTGTCCAAAAACCTAAATTTCGGCTATGAGAATCAACCGCTTATAAGAATCAAAAACAGTAATAACAAACGTGATTCTTATAAGCTGAAATCACTGTATATATATATATATATATATATATATATATATATATATATATATATATATATATATATATATATATATATATATATATATATATATATATATATATATACACTGCTGGCCACTGTAAATGCAACACCCTGAAGGAAACATGCAAATAACATGAAATTAACAACATGCATTAGCGGAGGTGAGATATGCAACTGATTAGAATTTCAGCGCAGACGCACATCACGCGCGCCTGTGGCGCCACTTCAAAGCGCTATTTAAGGCTTGGAGATTTAGACGATTTCAAGTTCGGTAATTGTGTTTTTCTTGTGGTTTTTTAAAAAAAAACGATCAATTATGCCTCGTCGAAAACAGCGATCATCTTTTGATCAAGTATCCGAGTTCGACAGAGGAAGGATAGTGGCCTACCGAGATTGTGGATTATCTTTCAGGGAAATCGGTAGTCGTGTTGGACGAAACCAAACAACTGGAATGCGGATATGTGATCGTTGGATGCAGGAGGGTACGACGGACCGGCGTGTTCGATCGCATCCACCTCAGCGCACCACTTCACGTGATGACAGGCAAATTGTGCGCATGGCAGAGACGGATCTCTCAGTCACATCACGAACCATAGCACAGCACATACAGTCTGTAACGCATCATCCAGTGTCTGCGCGTACCATTCGACGCCGTTTACAGCAGAGTGGTCTGTCCGCTAGACGTCCATTGCTTTGTCTACCCTTGACGCAGAACCACAGACGTCTCAGCCGCTAATGGTGCGATGACAGAAGGATGTGGACGGCAGAATGGAATGAAATTGTCTTTACTGACGAGTCACGCTTCTGTCTGCAACACCACGATGGTCGCATTCGAGTCTGGAGACACCGTGAAGAGAGGATGCTGAACAGCTGCGTTATGCACCGCCACACTGGTCCTGCACCGGGTATTATGGTATGGGGCGGTATTGGATATCACTCTCGCACACCTCTAGTACGCATTGCCGGTACTTTAAACAGCCAGCGCTACATCTCCGAGGTGTTGGAGCCAGTTGTCCTTCCTTACCTTCAGGGCTTGCCCACAGCCATATTTCAACAGGATAATGCGCGACCACACGTGGCACGCATTGTCCAACGGTTCTTCGTCAATCGCCAGATTGAATTGCTTCCCTGGTCGCCTCGCTCTCCGGATCTTTCGCCGATAGAAAACATGGGGTCCATGGTTGCTCTACGATTGATCCAGATTCCATCCCCAGCTGCCACAGCAGATCAACTTTGGCAACGTGTGGAAGCTGCTTGGTCTGCTGTACCCCAAGAACTCATCCAAAGTCTCTTTGAATCAATGCCGAGGCGTGTGGCAGCGGTGATCTCCAACAATGGCGGCTACTCTGGCTACTGATTTTGGCAGGAACCACACTTCACAGAAGTCTATAAATTTAATCATTTGATACTTGGTCAACATGTTATCTACAAAATAAATTTTGTTGTGATATCTCTTGTCTTTCTTGGTGTTGAAATTTGGGTGGCCAGCAGTGTATATTGTGGGTATATATTAACTTTGTCTAATAACAGTTTAAAAAAAGTCTCGCTTAGACTTCTACCAATTTTTTTTGTCAACACTTAATGTAACCCAAACTTCATATTGAAATATTAATGTGTATTTGTGTTTCCTTTAGGCAAAAGAGCATGCTTTCAAAATTATAAGCTTTTTATTAAAATATTGAAAATTTTAAACGGAATTGATTTATATAGAACTAAAATAGAAAAAAATATTGAGAAGGGTGACCTGAGTTTCGAATAATATTTTCAATATTAGTAGAAATTTTTTTGAGTGCTACTCTTGTATATTCTTCCGGGTTAAGTATTGATCTTTATATGGTTTTTATAGCAATTTATATTGAAAAGCCCTTCTCCCACAGATAGGTAGAAGCGAATGTAAGCTATGTAAGTATAGCGTTGCAAAACTGCTTTACACCTTATATAACAATACCATATCATGCATATTTATATAATAATATCGTATCTTATAAGAAAATATAAATAAAAATATTATAAATATGTTATAGAAAATTTAAAACATATATTTTAACTAAATTAATTCAATCATATAAATTTACTTCAAATTAACCGCGACCCCTTCAAGTTTTTTCACGACCCTCAATTTGGGCACTATTTGATTAAGAAGATGCATGTTATTTTGCCAGGAGTCAGTTATTACTAAATCCATGCATGGGGAAAAGAATCAAATGGTATTTAAAGGAGATACTTATCACCAATTAAATAAGCATTGGAATTTACATCTAAGGAAATACTTACGTTTCATTGGGAGTGAAATAGAGCAGTGTGGGATAGAAGTCATGTATGATGGTTAGGACTGTAACAATACCCATACAGGCTAGTGCCAGGAAAAGCATAATCATGAAACCAATGACTGGCCATCTGCAACAGAAAAAGATGAATCTATTACGATGCATACAAGTATTTAATTCTACAGAAACATATTTTAGGTACTTAAGGCAAAATTATGTAGCTTCAGCGAACAGGTAGCCCTGGACCTAGATTTTGTCCTTGACTTCAGCAAGACTCAACTGATGACTAAGCGAGACGGAAAGGCTTTACTGGTTAAGGTACTTATCGGTTATGAACATACTTACTTATCGGTTAAGGGGAGTGGTACACTCCCCTTAACCGATACACTTTTACACCGATACACCGATACACCGATACACTCCCGTGACACTTTTACGTACCTTTAAAAGTATCATTTTTAGACCTATGTTCGATTGTATGTACTACTCATGATTTTTGCTTGATTTACATGAAATGTTTTGAGTAACTGCCTATAATACTGTTTATTATAGATGAAATTTTTCAAGGTAATTAATAAAAATGACTTTTTATGCATAAAAAGTGAATAATTTTATTTTGAATCGAGCATTTTGCACTCAACTACTGTGCGCATTCTGACAAAATAAATTATTAAGGTACATTAATAATTTTTTACTATATGTGATTACAATACTTCAGGCAACAATATCCAGCAACATTATTCTAAAATATATTAAAACATTTTAGTACGTACTATTTTTAATTAGAAATTTCAAAAATGACTGAGTAAAAGCTTATAAAAAAATTCTTTAAAAAAATTAAAATATATTAAGGTTCAAACATTTTGGTGGATTTTGTTGTCTAAAGTGTTGTAATCACATATAGTAAGCAATTATTAATGTACCTTAATAATTTATTTTGATACAATGCGCACAATAGTTACTGCAAAATGCTCGATTTAAAAAAAAATATTCATGTTTTATGCATAAAAAATCCTTTTTTTAATTATTAATTACCTTGAAATATTTCATATATAATAAACAGTATTATAGGCAGTGACTCAAAAAATTTCATGTAAATCAAGCAAAAATCATGACTAGTATATATAATCCAGCATAGGTCTAAAAATGATACTTTTAAAGGTACGTAAAAGTGAATCCCCCTTAAATCACGTTTGATACTTATTTATCGGTTATGTTTTGATACTTACATCGGTTATGAAACTTTCCTTCTCGCTTTCGTATTCATCGGATATTACGTTTCTAAGCATCCCATAACAAGGGGAAACTTAAGTCCAAGATTACCTGTACGCCTGAGATGTACCGTAAAATCTCGAGTATAATACAAATTTTTTTTTCACATTTTAGTCCGCAAAAATGAGGGTGCGTATTATACTCGCGTATAAAAAAAACGTAGCTTTAAACATTGGATAAACGAACATACAGCAGCTGCAAGACATTGTCGCAACACGGGTGCATGCGCATCTGCACTCCGTGATTCACCCACCCGTTTACTAACCAGGTATTCCTTTTAAACAAACGGATCTCACAGTTCGTATCGTCAAGTGAGGAGGATGATGGCGATATATATTACGACGGCAACAATAATTATGACCTGGACGCAACAACAATAGATGAGCTGTATTCCCGTGAAAGTGATTAAGACTGATAATTTGACAGTAATGTTTGTTTTGAATTAACAATTTAAGTTTTTTCCCTACCGAAATTGACATTTTCGTTCTTTTCATTACAAATTTTATTTGTGTTAATAAATATTTGAGCAATTTTTTAAAATAAAATATTGAAAAGTTATGGGTGCGTATTGCAGTCGGATTTTAATTTTTTCCGAAAATTTCGCTCAAAATCAAGCATGCGTATTATACTCGGGTGCGTATTATAGTCGAGATTTCACGGTAGGTTTTTACTTTAAGCTCCGCTAATTTGGCAGGTTTTATGCACTTTCTCATTTTCTAGGTACATCTGAAAAGACGATCATATATCTCATGCTGCCTTTGAAATTAGACAACATATTGAAACGTGTTTCGATATTTCATGCCAACAAGTAAATCGCATGTTTGATACTTACTTATAAAGTGGTATGAGAATGACGGGTGCCAAAAAGTAGAAATGCATATCAGATGCAATGTACCACGTATGGAGGAGGCACTAAGGGAGAAAAAGATAATTTGTTCAAGTTTTCAGTCAGAAGCAAAATTTAAAGATTGAGTCAAAGCAAAAATTTCACGCTTGAGAACATAGAAATTGCTACTCTTGTACTATACATCAGTGATTAAAAAAAGGTTTCAGAGCGTAAGAAAATGAGCAGTTACGTTTGATAATGATTTTTAAACTTCAAATTTAAAAATTATATGTCTTTTACGATCTTTAAAACAAAAACATCAGTATTTCTGGGGCAATGTTCTTAATGGTTCCAAAGTTACTATCTTTAAACATTGTCATCTTGTGATGTTTTATTCTAACTATCCCTTTAAGCCACCAACTTCTTTCAGTGCAGGTTAAGTGAAGATGAATTTTATTTTATATTATCTAATTATTGTTTTAAATTTTGTCTGTCTAGTTAAAAGATTTTGTATAATAAAAACAACGCATCCATTTATAAATTGCCCAATAAAATGAGAAATTTTGGGTTTTCAGGAACGAATTAATTCAATTTACATTACTCCTTATGGGAAAAATTCATTCGGTACTCGTCATGCCTTCTGGAACCAATTAATGACGAGTACCCCGAGGTACCACTGTATTTTCATAATAATTTCTTTAAAATATTTTGTGGTCCTGTTTTACATAAACTTTTTTTCCCGGCGTATCTCAGATGGAAGATTTCGCTGAATTAGGATACGTAAGTTCGAGTTACAATAATGATTTATTTTCGCTGACGTACAGCTTAGACAAGCTCTGTCTTTAAATACTTACCATGTCGTCAAAGTGGGTCCATGTGTTGATGGGAATAATAAGTGCTTGCCACCAGTTCTTCTCACAATTACCGACCTGGTGTCCAATGACATCCTTGAAGAGGGGACCCGAACCCATTAATGGAAGCAGGAACATGATCAGCAGAGCTCCTGCCACTGGAGGTGTCAGTCTAGTATAGGAAAGACGAGTTATAGTAAAAGCACGATTGGGAAATTAGATCTTGTTAGAGCAGTGGGTCTCAACCGGTGGTCCACGGACCCCAGGTGGTCCGTGAGAGCCTCGGTAGTGGTCCGGCACCACATATAAAAAAGTTGCCAAATGAATGGGGATTTTGAAAGCAATGTTCATTGAACTAGGTGGGCCGAATGTATCCGTGACTATCAGGTGTTGAATTAAAATTTCTTAAAAGTTTAACATAATTACTTTATTATAAGAATATGATACATTAGAAAGTGAGTACGTTAATCCTGCATACCTTTTGCCTGAAGGATATGCTATACCCCAAAACTCCCCGGAAATCCCCCCTCCTCAAACCTCCTCGGTGGGTGGAGGTGGTCCGAACATGGTTCAATTTCTGGCTTAGTGGTCCGCAGACTTCTACGGCTTGGAAACCACTGTGTTAGAGCAAAAGATAAAATTCAACTGGGGTACGGCGTGCCTTTTCTGAGGTATTGTTCTGAAGAAATCTAAACGTTTTGTAAGATGTGTTCCGGAAATCCTTTCAACTATTAAAAAGTTTTTTTTTATATTAGGAATGATACGTACAAAAGGTCATAATATTGGTTGAAAATATTATAAAATACTAAAATAAAGGAATTTAATGTATTTTGATATGGAAACATTTATCCCGTCGCCTTGAGGGACAAAAATGAATAAATCAGGTTATTTTTATCCTAGGAGAGATGGGGCGGTTCTTCAACATATGGTTTAATCTTGGTTTATTCCTTTTGATTCCACAAAATACATTCGAAATAAAAAGTTTTGTAACCACCAAATAGTTTTTCAAAAGGTGGAATTTTATTCAAAAGGTTGAATTTTGGCTCTCAAGAAATCTTGTTGTCTAAGTTAGCCCCCTCAAATATATATCTGGATGGTAAAACGCGCACGAATATAATACGAAGTATATTCATAGGAAGGGTGAGATTTCCAACGGTTTGGAAGAGCATTTTTATTAGAGTTCTGAAAAAAGAACATTTCATCATTGCAAAATATACCATGTTTGGTCAACTAAGGATTTATACCCCAATGAAAATTCTATTTAAAAACTTTTTTTATACGTTCCAAAGAATTAAAGCATTGATATTTTAAAAGCAAAATTCTTCTATACTCTTTTATATCGACATATAAAATCCTAACTTTTATTATAAAAGGGTAAAAGTTAGGAGTAAATTTTTTCGTATATAGTTAAAAGTAAATTTTTTCGTATGCACTTACCTCCAAATTCTATGCAAATAATATCGAACGTAATTCAATCGACCATTGTCTTTATCTAAAGATTTCAGGTTCGAATGAGCCACTAAGAATGCCCTGAAAATTAAAATAAAAATTGGTTATGAATACAAATTACTCTGTTAAATTTTATTTGAAAAAGAAGTACATCATACATGTAAAAAAAAAGACAATACGTTATACTCGCATTTTCTTATATTAATAACTACAACGAGACAGTAGACTTACTACACAGAAAACGATTAAGCTCTCAAAAATATTTCCCGAGCGGTGTAGTGTTGAATTTTCCTCTCTCTAAAAATAAATTATTCTATTATAGATTATATTAATTTAATCCATTTTAAATATCTATGCCAAACTCAAAAAAACATCAACAACAACTAGCTATTAGGGTAAAATATAATATAAACACTGTGTATGAAAATATTATCTACTAAATCTATACTAATATATAAAGAGAGAGGGGATTTTGTACGTGGAGGGTAATCTTCAGAACCACTGTACCTATTTGAAAAATTCTTTCACTGTTTGAAAGGTACATTATTCCAGATGGACATAGGCTATACATTATGTATATCTAATCAGTAGAAATAAAGTTAGGGGCTTAATCCTAACAATCTCCATTGTTACCGCTACTGTCCTCTACCGCTTTTTGTTGCGAAGTCTTCAACGATCCTTAGCGTGGTGCTATCTATACTAATATATAAAGAGAGAGGGGATTTTGTACGTGGAGGGTAATCTTCAGAACCACTATACCTATTTGAAAAATTCTTTCACTGTTTGAAAGGTACATTATTCAAGATGGACATAGGTTATATATTATGTATATCTGATCAGTAGAAATAAAGTTAGGAGCTTAATCCTAACAATCTCCTTTGTTTCCGCTACTGTCTTCTGCCGCTTTTTGTTCTGAAGATTTCAACGATCCTTATCGTGGTGCTATCGCGGTGGGCTTCTGTTCTGACGCTAGCGGTTCGAACCTAGCCGTTCTCCGGCACGACTTTTACTTTTAAAACATTTATTTTAATTATTAACTAACATAAAATTAATTTAATGTATTATTTAGGTTATTATTAAGGTAAAAAAAGATTTATAATTTATTGGCTATCAACTGGAAAGTTATTGGTATAATATTTTGTTCAACCCGGACAAAGTCGGGATGGGCCGCTAGTACAAAATATTTTAGAATGTAACATCTGAGAATATGCACCTCGCATCGAACCTCGTTTTATTTCCTTTGGGAGGAGTTGACAAAAGAATGAGTGGTCCATGGAGGAGTGGACTTCTTCAATTAATGGAGCAGTCAAAGGAGGGGGAGAGAGGAATTTCGAGATCAGCTGAAGAAGTACTTCATTCATAAATCTGAACGTAACAGGACGAATTGGAGATTTCTTCAATGCATGAAAACATAAAACCAAAAGTTTCAGACTGATGTATGGCGATATTCTACAGAAAGATTTAAGTTGTGGGCCACGTGTAAGAAGCAAGAGACATCACACAAATTTTACCAACAAAATTTTGTCAATCCATTTTAATGAATCTACAATCAGTTTTATTACTCATTTTCAGAAATAAATCGATTCAAAAAGAGGCATTTATTATGACCTTACAAATATTTATTTGCTCAAAAATCCAATCTATAATGCTGAAAATTAATAATTTATTGTCATTGGAGAAGGCGCTTATAACAATAAATTTCCTAAAATTCTGAATTACAAAGCGAGAATTAATTTTAATACATCTGTTGTATATTTAACACTAAGAATGTTTTAATTATTAATTGTCTTTTTAATTAAAACTAAGGTTTAGGCAGTTAATATAAAAACATAATTCAATTAATATACTCTTTATTTATAAAGCACTACCTGAAAACCCGCGCTCCGCTACGGAGTACATTCAAATTAAATACAACGGTCAACGTATGCAATTTATGCTAAAAAATAAATATATATATTTATAATAAATGCGATGATCAACAATGTATACAATTGATGTAAAATATATATCTATCTATATATATATATTTATAAAAAAATCGTAAGGGATATGCATTTTTTTTTAATAATATCCATTCGTCTGCTGCATTAGAAAGAGAAAAAAAATATTTTTTTTGTCTATTTAGTTGTTACGCACGTGACGATAAATTTATTGAAAGTACCAGAAAAAGAAATCACGTGATCAGCATTTAATAAATTAAATTCTAAAAATTAATCTTTAAAAATTCACCAAAAATCAGGAAATGGAGGTAAAAATTCGAAAAATATTTCATTTTGAAGGAATTTTTATGATCTTTCTCGTGATATAAATTTTATAACCCTCAATATATTATTTTAAATGCAAACGTAAAAAAAGTTTAAAAAACAGCTTAAAAATTTAATTTAAAAAATCTAAGAAGAATTTTTGAAAAATCTTTCTTAGTGCACCCCTACACTATTAGAAGAATCGCCATGCAAAATTTCAGCCCTTTAGGTCCAGCGGTTTGGTCTGTGCGTTGTATGTCAGTCAGTCAGTCAGTCAGTCAGTGAATGAATGAGTCGGAACTGTTTTATATATATAGATTACAAAATATTTAATCAATATTAAAGCCTTGATTTTTTTGTTACAGTGTTACTCGGATTTGAGTTCAGAATTATAGAGAAACTAGTATATACATCGAAATCATCTCTACCAACAGAACTATTTTGATGTTACGAACACACATTTCCAAATTCCATTTCTCACATTCCCCTTCCATTTCGAGGCCAACGACGCGGGATTTCGCCTGTACACCCACATATACATACACAAATTTCTATAAATTCAATTTTCGACGTACCAAATAATTTTCCGTTATAAGTTTTCGTCATACAAGTTGCGGCCATTAATTTCCAGGACTGATTTAATAACCCCAGAAAATATTACATGAAATATATACTCATTTAATATGTTTCGAAGTAACCCCCGCCTGCCGTAATGCACTCCTGTGCTCGGCTGTATAAGTTTCGAAAACAACTTATTAAGTCCTCTTTTGGAATGCTCTTTAATGTGGACGTCACCGTTTTCTTGATGGCTTGGACAGCCTCAAATCTTGTTTCCTTCAGCATATTGGCCTAGCATGAGATCGTGGAGATGCAGCATCCTCCATACTCTCCGAACTTAGCACCGGCAGACTTTTTCTTGTTTCCAAAACTGAAAGATTTTCTGAAGGGAACGAGATTTGAGGATGTTGGGGCCATCAAGAAAACGGTAACGTCCACATTAAAGAGCATTCCGAAAGAGGACTTTAAAAGTTGTTTCCGAAACTTATACGGCCGAGCACAGATGTGCATTACGGCAGGTCGGAGTTTCTTCGAAACGTATTAAATGGGTATGTATTTCATGTAATATTTTCTGGAATTATTAAATCAGTCCTGGAAATTAATGGCCGCATCTTGTATGTTTGACTGATAGTCCGTACCAGTGGCGCAACCATGATTTTTCTTAGGGGGGGGGCCGAGATGAACGAATAAAAATATTTATAATGCATTGGGGGAGGCGAGATGAACGAATAAAAATATTATAATGCATTGGGGGGGGGGGGGGGGGATGAACGAATAAAAATATTTATAATGCATTGGGGGGGGGGGGCGAGATGAACTGATAAAAATATTTATAATACAAAATCAATATTCATAATGCAATTGCTATTTCTTTAGGGGGGCACGACCCCCTTGCCCCCCCCCTGGGTGCGCTACTGGTCCGTACATTATGGATACGCTACTTTTTCGAGGGATTCCGGTTAGTTATGTCCCGTTTCAACGGTCTGGAACCAATGAAACAACCTTGTTGGCCAAACCAGGGGTCCACCAGTCTTTCAACCTCGAAGACGGTGGTTTTTCAAAGGAATGGCCCTTGCGATGTGAGGAACTCTCATTTTTTGGTAAGTTTTCCGTATATCTAGGAAAAAAAAGGCTTGGTAGCGAGCACAGGTTTTGATAGAATATATTAAAAATGTTCGGTTTTGTCACTAAACACCGCCTGAAAAAACTCATAAAAGAGTTTAAGTGAAGAATTTTAAATTGAACGGAATAACTTGAAGGCAAAGTATATGAAAATTAAATACCAAGGGCAAAATCAAAAGCGCAAAGGCAAAATCTGCATGCTACATTCTTACCCTAGAACGAAGAATGTGTCTACGATGATCCAGGCATTGATTATGGTGCCGAAGGTCACTTCGTCCAGTGTATCTTGTGCATTCTTCATACGAGCTACAGGTGATAAAATATACTTAAAAAATATGAAATATTGAAAAGCAAGCAACATTCAGTAGTTAAAGAAAAACCGAATAATTCGGTAGAAATAAAAAGTCCAAACGATAGTTTTGTATCAAATGTTGTTGTATTAAAATTGCATTGTATCAAATGTTTTGATTTTATATATTGTTTTATTCTCTGCTAATGATAGATAAAATGATAGATAACCGACAATTTTTTATACGAGTATTTAGCATAGAAATTATTTTTTGTAACTGTTTGCAAAGTTTAGGTTACCTTGTTTTCTGTACTAAGAAGGAATACCAAAAGGTACTGCTAAGTTTTGAAAGAAAGAAAATTAAATAAACATGCGTGAAATAAATTTCACTTTTACGAGATACAATCGTAATTTGCGGTAAGACATACTAGTTATAACAATTTAACAATATTTTTTTGAGGGAAATCATCAGTTTCTAGTAACCTATTTCGATAATATCACAACTGTTAAAGGACAGTTGTGACAGTCAAACCAGATTTTAAAAATCACATTTTTTTAAAATGGCAAAACTTGGAAAATTTCAATTAACTATCTTTAACCAAAAGCTTATATATTTGAAGCAGTGCTCTCAGCTTACTACTGCTGCATACCCCACAGATTATTGTTATGCTGTCTTCTGCAATGGTCGAAAATTTAATTTAATTATTTAATTATGACTATTCTATCAGTAGCATCTCGTTTAGCAATAGTTAATATTTAATATTCATTTAATATTCAGGTACATCGTAATATTCATAACAGAGAACAAATTTTGTAACCATATGCATACATTCCACATTAATTTCCAAGTAATCAGTTCTACTTATTCGTAAATATTATTGGAAAATAAAATTTACAAAGACAGAATGCTTTGAGAAGCATCAAACATCATGCATGGTACATTTTAGAACATTTTATCATAAAATTATCTCTAAGTTTTATCCCAGTTTCAAGCGTTACGAATTTAAGTGTTGATGGAATTTTTAGAGTCATAACTGACCCACTCGAGAGCATTATCAATATCTAGCAGGGCCCTGCTTCACGATCTGTACCACGTCTACGTTCTACACTGACTTAGTCCCTTTTTGAGTAACGACCTGAATACAACATAGCACTGTCCTGAACCTTAACATTTTACCTAAAACTTCTTCCGCATTAAAAACAGGGCAGTACTTAGTTTTGAACAATAAATCAAAGCTTCACGATCTGTACCACGTGTACGTTCTACACGGACTTAGTCACTTTTTGAGTAACGACCTGAATACAACATAGCACTGTCCTGAACCTTAACATTTTACCTAAAACTTCTTCCGCATTAAAAACAGGGCAGTACATAGTTTTGAACAATAAATCAAAGCTTCACGATCTGTACCACGTCTACGTTCTACACGAACTTAGTCTCTTTTTGAGTAACGACCTGAATACAACATAGTACTGTCCTGAACCTTAACATTTTACCTAAAACTTCTTCCACATTAAAAACAGGGCAGTACTTAGTTTTGAACAATAAATCAAAGCTTCACGATCTGTACCACGTCTACGTTCTACACGGACTTAGTCCCTTTTGGAGTAACGACCTGAATACAACATAGCACTGTCCTGAACCTTAACATTTTACCTAAAACTTCTTCCGCATTAAAAACAGAGCAGTACTTAGTTTTGAACAATAAATCAAAGAAATTTACTTCTATTAGTAGTTGTGTAATGGAAATTTAAATTGTCTTGGAAAAACGAACTTCGTGTAACACGACTATCTCATTCGTAAATGAACTTACAAAATCCCTGCTTGTGGCTGAATCCATAGGTGTGAACGAGCACTACCCAGACCATGGAAAAGACTCTCAGACCGTTGAGGACGCCAAAATTCTCCTTGGACTGACTTATCTTCAACAACTTCTTCAAGTTCTTGTTGATTGAGAAGCTTATAAGACTGTCCGCCACTGTGCCTGAAAAAGGAAAGAATACAGAAATGGAAATAGGTCATCTAAGTGATGTACGAATGATATTCAATTGTCCGGAAATTCAATTATATTACAAAAATTTACATTTTTGATCAATGATGTGAAATAGTAGCAGCATAATATGGCTAATGGTAGCAAAAATAAAATTCAAAAGATGTAAAAATCTTTTGAATGAACTTTAATTAGTTGGAGACTTAGTTGCATAGTATTGAAATCCTTAACAGTTTTCCAAGATCTTTTAATACTGAAATAAAATAAAAAGATCAAAATATTTGTGTTAAGGCATAATTAATATGCTATGTCAAAGAAAAAGACGGCTTCCTACACTTGTTTTCTGTACATTCGCTCACGAGGACGCTTGCAACCTGATTTCATGTCTACGGTAATAATATCAATGGCAAAATTTTTTGTTTAAGATGAAATAAAAAAAGGAATGTATTAATATACGATTAAAAGAAATCATTAGTTTCCAGATTAAGCTATGGGAAACTTTCACCTCGGTATTTTTTAATCGTAATCAACCAAATTAATATTTTTCAATATCTTTTTGCATTTGAAAATAGATGTTTCAATGACATGGGCATGTTTTTCAAAAACCTTTTTACTCCAATTTTTACGAAAATCAATTTTGTAGCAATAGATCTACATATTTTAACACCCGGTAAATTAAATATATTAAATTATATTAAACTGAAATTAGAAGTTTTACAAACTACGCGGTCTTTAGTTAAATGTTTATCATTATATCCAAAACATTGAATTCAAAAAGATGCTTTATTTATCTGATATTAGAAAATCACTGAGAAGAAAATTCCCCCATAATTTAACGGGGGAACTGATATGGGTATTGGGTCATTTTTAACTATATATGTAAGAGAGAGGAGAAAATATGGTTATTTCCTCCAAGCACTAGAATTCAAAATATTTTAATCGCAGTTGCTGAACTTCTTTAATTACAAAAGCTCGTAGAATAAAAACTGTGCAAGATATCTGAAATGGTCTAAAAAAACATCAAGAATTGAGGTATAATATTTCCTTGCGATGGACAGATTTATTTGGTGATGTAATGGTGAATGTTTGATTAAATGGCGTGTTGAAAGGACACGAAAGTGGTACAGACATCTCTCCCATTTTGAAGAACAATCTTGGACTAGCTCATAAAAATTTGTCCGTAGTGACCGTAAAGATTGGATGAATTCTTTTAAGGGGACTCACTAATCTTAAATCTTTAAAACATTCGATTTTTTGAAAAAAATATATGCTAAAGTCTGATCATTTCTGAACAAAATAAAGCAAACCGCATGAAAATATTCGGCTTAGTTCCGGAGATATTGATATTCTAAATATTTAATAAATGATGAAGTTTATGGTAAGAAAAATTTTAAACTCATTTTTCTCAAAATGTAATTTTGCATCATTCCACAACTAATATCTCAAAAACTATGAAATATAATTCCATGAAATTTTTATCACTGCATAATCATGGTATTTTATTATTGCGTCTCAACTAGAATTATTCCAATCACTGCACATTTTGTTATTTTTTAAGGGGTAAATTAATGCAAAAATTTAAGAAAATTTTAAGTATATTTTGAGCAGTTTTTTAAAAATTTAAAAAATATTTTAATGTTGAATGTTTTATGTTCAATTGTATTTTGAATTATTTATTTTAAATATAAAACAGGAATTATACATTTAAGTGTAAAAATAATTTCATAGTTCTGCGCGCAAGCCAGTATACAATAAAAGTACTTAAAAAACAAAGTATATCTAAAGCATTTAAAAAAAATATTTAAAATTATTTGGAGAGTTGAAAATTTGTTTATTAAAATAAATATATCAATTTATCATATACATAAAATTTGGAAAAATTGGGAGTAAATTGAAATACTAGTTACAAAGAGTCAAAAAGTATGAAAATATGCCTTATTTCCTCGACTTAAGGGTCGTGAGTCCCCTTAAATTTCACTCTCATCTGGGTATAATATGTCCAGATCACTGAGTAATTAATATTCAGTAACACAGCTACAAATCACAGAACTCCAAATATTAATTCCAGATAAACTAAGTGTCATTCAAAATGTTTTGACCTTTTAAATAAAACTGAAAAAGGGAACACGATTTTTTATAGTTGTTGAGAGCCCATTACAGGAGATTATCTAATTTCTCTTCCATCACCTCCAAGTAAGCGAGGCTTAGCATACATGATATGCTAAATTTTTCCTGTTTTCGACGTTTAACTCTATTTTACGACTCTAATAAATTCCAGATAAACTAAACGCCAAATGACCCGTTAAACAATGGGGAAAACATTTTATTCGAGTATTTCTTTAAAAGAAAAAACTGAAATCTTACACAAAAGTCATTAGTTGCGTTAATAACAGTCAATGCAGTGAATTCCATTGTTAAACAAGTATCCATCCATATTTTTATTTGGTTACCTTGTTTGTTCTTTTGCTACCGTAGCATATAGAAACACCTCTCCACTTTGGCCAAGTGTATCCTGCTAGTTTTTCCTCTCTCCCTTTTGGTTTCTCAGCATTTTTGACTCTAAGCCCACCTGTCTGTTTGTTCTGTGTGACCTAGTTTTACTTACGAGGGCCTGCTCCCCTGGTAACTTGAGGGTAATTTGGGTACTGAGCAAGGTTTTACACTAAATGGTGACCGCCTACTGAGATATGTCCTTCCGGCAACTTCGAAGGTGTGTTTCTGGGTAGGGCCCAATGCATACATCACATTCACGTGTCAGCCATGGGAAACTCTTCAACGTATGTGCTCCTTTTTGACTGCATTTTTCTTAGAGTGTTGCTGAGACACAAGTAAATAGCATCATGTTCCATTCGGTAGTGCGGCTCGCTTACGTAAAATTCACAGCCGATATTTATGAATTAGTTATATGCTGATTAGCTCTTTGCCACCTCTGATGTTAAAAAGAAAGAAACATTATGGTGGTAGAAATGTTTCTAACTCCTCTAAAGATGTTTGGATTTAAAGGAATAGTGAATCTCATCAACACCTTCATTTCTCTTCAAACTCTAAAACAAAATATTTAAATGACTGATGCCCCAGAAACATTTTGAATTGAATAACATAATATTACGAGTTTTTGAATATTTTATTTTAACCAATGCGGAGGCACTTGTAATCAAACATTGGCCTATGCTACGCCGCAATTTTACTGCCCATTTTATTATGGGGGCACCATATAGGCGGATAGCATTACCCCCTATGAAGGGACGACACGAACGGAGGCATTTTTCGTGGCGCAACGCCGGGATTCGAACTGAGCACCCTCAGCACCGAAAACCAGCGCGCTGTACCACAGGGCCGCCACAAGCCCAGTTTTTGAATATAAACTGCTCTTCATTGTAAGAGACATTGGTAATTCTGTTGTACTAATAATGAAAGAATTTCGACATGTTCTTGCAGCTTACCTGAACACAATTTACTCCACGAATTGAACGGACTTGATGTCTTGACGTCGATAAAAGTTCCTATCATTGCTAGAAGAACCAGCCCTGCAATAATACTCCTGCAAAAAGTAAAAGAATTTCAGCTTAACAGGTTACGGAATATCAGAGAGGTTTCGCTGCAGAATTTTTTTTCCCCGAAAATTACAAAGAAAATTTCCCACTGGAGTCAATATCTTGTGGTGGAAAAATTTTTGGTTCAAGATACTAAGGTAGCCTGATTGAAACCTCCGTACAATGCAGTATTACTGCAACACAATTTCGTTCTAACACGGTTCGAGATTAGGGGAAATCTCGAGTTACACGGAACCTGATGAGAATTTTCATGTGCAAGAACTTTTAAGGGCCCTTTAAACGGGGCAACAGGAGCTAGTCGAAATAGAAGTAAAAAATGTGATAAAATTAGGAATACCGATAAAACTTTTCATTTAAAATTAAAACTAATGAAACTAATATACTTTAGGCACTTATGAGACTAATTTTCGTAAGCTAGGCATTAATTTGTTTCCATCTTCTTTTCGACTAATATGATTTAGTGATAAAAAAAGCTTGAACATTCAAGATACATCTGAAACTTTTCAGCAGGAAAAAAAGGAATTAATTTCTGAATTTTTCTTTAAAAAAATTCAGTGTTCAAGAGAGACAAACTTATCTGTAAATTGAAAGCGTTAAATCATAAGTCTATGAATTTAAACAGGAAGGTAATTCTCGTCTAAGAAGAAAGCTTAGATGGAAGATAGGAAAGCACATTTCAAACCCGAGAAGAAAAATAGAGTAACTTGGGAACAAACGTAGGCTGCATCTAAATTTGTAGCATTGGGAAAACTGTCCGTTATTTTCTAGTGATTCTTCGAGTCACGTGAGTCCATTTGTAAGCTCCTTTACAGACTTTTTAAATATTTTTATGTCTGGCGAATTCGCAAATGTGGTAAAGCATTGGTTACTCATGCGAATTAATATAGCGTAAAGCCTTAATCGGAGTCTTTACCAGTTGTAAGCTCTTCGAAGTCGTTCAGATATTTCATGGCAGGGTGAATTCGCAAAGTGGTAAGGCGTTAGTTACTAATGCGAATTAATATAGCGTAAAACCTTAATCAGCGTGGAGTTAAACTAATTTCTTTTCATTTTCATGGATCTCCAAACTTAAAGGAAAATATTTGTACTTACATGCTAGCGATTTGTAAATTGGACACGTGAATCGGCTCTTTCACTTCGCATCTGTCTATTTTCACCTTAAGGGGCATATCTTTTAGACCTATGAGCAAAAGTAATAACAGGAATTAATGCACAATCTTTGAGAATCAAAGGTTTAATGCTTCATATAAATTAAATTACTACATAAATGAGTTTGATGGGCCCCCATGACTCCGATACACGCACACACACGCCATATACAGTCAAACCCTGTTATAACGAACCCGGTATATAACGAATTCAAGGATATAACGAACGAAAATTTGGGTCCCGCAGTTTTCCTGTTGTATGTATTTTAATTAGTATAGTGTCAGTTTAATGTAATCGATTTTAGTCGATTTAATTCATTAATGATCATTTTAAATAGATTTTATCATTTTTTTAATACATCATTATTGAATATACATTGCAACTAATGAGTTGTACATTTTGTGACCTCTAGCATTTTTCTTAACGGTTCGGATATAGCGAACCATCGGATAAAACGAACAAAACCTTTGGTCCATTGAAGTTCGTTATAACGGGGTTCGACTTTATATAAGTATGTATGTGTGTATTAGATAGATACAGATATTTAGATATAAATCATTTGCTATTTTACACCTGTAGTTTTACCAAATTTCTAAATGGTATTGGACGGAATTATTCATTTTCAGATATGATTATTCTTAATGCGGGCTTAAAGTTGATGTCTAAATGGAGAAGAGAAACGAAATAGAATATTTCTGAGAAAAAATTTTTAAGATTCAAAATTTGGAGGTGAGGAAATTGATAATATGAATTTACTTAAGAAATGCGTTTAACGAAATTATTTCTGAACCAGAAATTTAGATCGCAGTAACTTACAGTTTTTATTGGAAAAAGACATAAGTAATTCTGTTTTGTTTTATCAAATGTCTATTCTTCAATCAATATTTATGTCAAATTATCAAGTTTTCATTTTTTTTCTTTTGAAACGAATATACTCACAATTTTTTTTAAAAAAGGGTCTGAGGTAGCCTAGTGGTAGTGCGTTTGAGTTTGAACTGGGAATGCTCGGTTCGAATCCCGAAATCGATGCATGCCATTAGATACCTTCGCGTATGAGCTGTATATGAGCACCAGAAATACAAGGTGCGGCCATTAATTTCCATGACTGATCTAATAATTCCAGAAAATATTACATGAAACACATACCCATTTAATATGTTTCGAAGTAACTCCCACCTGCCGTAATGCACTTCTGTGCTTTGCTGTACAAGTTTCGGAAACAACTTTTAAATTTCTGAAGGGAACTAGATTTGAGGATGTCGAAGCCATCAAGAAAACGATGACGTCCTCATTAAAGAGCATTCCGAAAGAGGACTTTAAAGGTTGTTTCCGAAACTTATACAGCCGAGTACAGATGTGCATTACGGCAGGTCGGAGTTTCTTCGAAACATATTAAATAGGTATGTATTTCATGTAATATTTTCTGGAGTTATTAGATCAATCCTGGAAATTAATGGCTGCACCTGGCATAATTCATGTGATTCGTTAAATCCGTAGGCCGGAAATACCTTCTATGAGGTCAGATAGGGTGGGAGAAGGTACGATCCCCCCTCGCCCTCGGGGGTTCGCGGTTAAAATGGAGGTTGCACTTGGCTAAATCGAACTACGACTCTTGTGGTGCTATTGTAAACTGGAACCGAGCCCCTCAGTCACTAATCCTCTATGGTACTGGTCTGGAAACTCCATCCAGGGGGCATAAGTAACAACAACAACAATAACAACAACAACAAAATAAATTCTGTATGAAATTGACTGCTCATAGAATATTTTAAAAATTAACCTCTATTGTATTATAGAATACAAGACAACACCTAGAACCCCGTATGCCATTTAAAGCCGTCTTTATGTACAGAAAAATAAACTTTGCTACTGAGAAACGTATTGTTACTTGCTTTGAATACTGAGAAATGAGCAAGCCATTTTAAAAATACGATAAATAATACCGGGGAATTTCCGTGTGACTTAAACTGGGCTTGTTATGGAAATTCTATATCAAGAGGACCTGTCAAAATAAGCTTCTGAATTCGCTCACGCTTCTCAAGACCCAATAAATAATCAATCTTATATCGTTTTAACAATTATAAATAGAAGTGAATCGTCTTGTTGACTCGAAATGAAACTTCAAAAAGTCTACATAATTGTCTTATAGTTTTGCTCTTAAACAAAAAAGCCATTTTAAAAATACGATAAATATTACCGGGGAATTTCCGTGTGACTTAAACTGGGCTTGTTATGGAAATTCTATATCAAGAGGACCTGTCAAAATAAGCTTCTGAATTCGCTCATGCTTCTCAAGACCCAATAAATAATAAATCTTATATCGTTTTAACAATTATAAATAGAAGTGAATCGTCTTGTTGACTCGAAATGAAACTTCAAAAAGTCTACATAATTGTCTGATAGTTTTGCTCTTAAACAAAAAATGTGAATCAGAGCGATACGTTTTGATGACTCTTTTTTTTTTCACACAAACAAGTAAGGATCTACTGCTAAGCGACGCAAGTCATAAACATTTGCCCATTCCACATCGTTCTAGTTCACATTAAGTTCGAGGAAACGGGAAACGTCGCATTCCCATTACAACTTCTGACGTATAAAACGTTTATACAACATTATTTAATTATATTTCTTTTTTCTTCTCAAAAATACTTAAAGTTTTAAAGAACGTGCTGGCAAATGATTACCACTAAGGAATAAACTGGAACTTAAATGTGAGTGACAGTTATCATAAAAGAATTATTATAATTGACAATTCGATTTGCGGAGAAAAGGATTTTTTTTTACACTAGAAATGAACACAACCAAAGTTTGATCACTCAGATCCTTTTTAATGTATTTGTTTTGCTAAGTTTGTAATGAAAAATAACTTTAAATGTTTAAGCAAAACTAAAGTTTTGACTTTAAATTGTACTAACGATGGATTGTTGAGATTAATGCCGACGGTATAAAGCCATCCACTTTAACATTGTTCTTTCTTCCGAAACTTTGAACACAAGGACCTGAGGTCATTAGCATCTATTTGGCGACACGAGATAAAGTAAAATTTTCATTTACATTAAAAATAATCATTATTCATTGCATTAAAAATAATCATTATTCATTACATAAAAACATATTTTTTTAATCTTCATCAGTTGGCTCTAAGAAGATAAAAGTTGAAAAAAATTTCAAAAAGGAATCCATTTTCTGGACTAACATCACAATAACAATGAGAATGTCAGCCTTCACAGATTATAGAACAGTGATTCTCAACCTTTTTTTGCTCACGGTACACTTTTGATAATTTTGAAATTTGGCGGCACACTAATAATAATGCAAATTTAAAAGAATTTTATTTGGATAATTGATTGATGTACCTAAAATATATTTTGTGAAAATAACATACGAAAAATATTATCATTGAAATATACAGTCGAACCCCGTTATAGCGAACCCGGTATATAACGAATTCACGGATATAACGAGCGAAAATTTTGGTCCCGCCATTTTCCTATTGTACGTAATTTAATTAGCATTGTGTCAGTTTAATGTAATCAATTTTAGTCGATTTAATTTATTAATAATCATTTTTATTAGATTTTATCATTTTCTTAATACATCATTATTGAATACACATTACAACTAATGAATTATGCATTTTGTGAACTCTTAATGGTTCGGATATTGCGAACCACCGGATAAAACGAACAAAACTTTTGGTCCCTTGAAGTTCGTTATAACGGGGCTCGACTGTAAAATGAAATTGCATCACAAAGTAAACAAAACGTTTATTTAACTACAAATTACATTTAACGCGAAATTTAAGCTTGTTGATTTTTGATACCATCATTTATATTTGGGCTTAAAAATGATAATGCTACTCTCACTTCGTGATCCAGATTTAAAAGTCCAGAACTGTAATAGTCCAGAGTCACCAGTTACCAGTCCAGAACTGTAATAATCATGCGCATTGGTTCAGCCAGTCCCCTCTAGGAAGGTAGACCTGATTGAACTACTTGTGTGACGTCGCTTATGTATGAGTATTCGCATTGGAGGCACACTTCAAGAATCTCGGGGCACACTAAAGTGCCGCGGTACAGTGGTTGAGAATCACTGTTATAGAATATCACACGCCTGTATATATTAACCTAAGTGCCTAATGTATTTTTTAGGAAATTTTTTTAGGAAAATAAATTGAGGTTTTTATTTAATCTATATAATATAAAATAGTTCCGTAGCTGACTGACTGACTGACTCACAGATAACACACAGACCAAACCGCTGGACCTAAAGGGTTGAAATTTAGCATGGCGATTCTTCTCATAGTGTAGGGGTGCACTAAGAAAGATTTTTGAAAAATTCTTCTTAGATTTGTTTAAATTAAATTTTTTAAGCTGTTTTGTAACTTTTTTTAAGTTTGCATTTAAAATACTAATCTGAGGGTTATAAAATTTATATCACCAGAAATATCATAAAAATTCCTTTAAAATGAAATCTTTTTCGAATATTTACCTCCATTTTCTGATTTCTGGTGAATTTTTAAATATTTTTAAAGATAATTCTTAGAATTTAATTTATTAAATGCTGATCACGTGGTTTCTTTTCTTTTTGAGATAATTTAAATTAATTTTGCGTCACGTGCATAACAACGAAATAAATCGACAAAAGAAATATTTAAATACGGTAAAAGATCAAATTTAACCACTAGACTAATTCAGATGGAAGTTTTTTAAGAATTTAATTCAAAATAGTATGTTTTATTGATATTAAACATGCAAATTAATTGCGTACATTGACCGTTGTATTTAATTTGAATTGTTAGAATTTAATGCTGATCACGTGGTTTCTTTTCTTTTTGTGATACTTTAAACTAATTTTGCGTCACGTGCATAACAATGAAATAAATTGACAAAACGATATTTTTTTTCTTGTTAATGCGGCAGGCGATTGGACATTATCCAAAAAAATATTAAAATACAGTAAAAAAAAAGTTCCTCAAACTGTAATATATTAACTGTAGTATATTATTTAGTATGTTCTATTAGATTTAATCTGAATATTTTCTTCTACATTATTTTGTCTATAAAAATTTCCGTTACGATTTATATATATATATATATATATATATATATATATATATATATATATATATATATATACATATATATATATATATATATATATATATATATATATATACATATATATATTTGGCATTAATTGCATAAATTGACCGTTGTATTTAATTTGAATCTACTCCATAGCGAAGCATGGGTATTCAGCTAGTATGTTCATATAATAGTCACTAATGATGCTGCACTGATGTATGAAATAATTTTCAATTTCATGATGCCTAGTAGATGTCGGATTCAAATATGTTGAGTGATGAGAAACTTTCCCCTGATTTTAGTGTAAACAATTATGGGATAGAAATACCTTAATATATCCCATTGGATAATGTTATGCAACAAGAAACAAACCTACGAAAGTTTCAACACTAGAAAGACGGGCATTTTTTTCCTTCTAAAAAGACAGAACGCCGTCATCTTGACGGTTTAAAATAAATTCAAGAATTTAAAATTTTCAATGTTTTTTTTATAAATATGGATAAAACTTTAAATTTTGAACTATTTCATACCAATAATAAATTAGTATATATTTAGATATATTTTTATGCAGGTATGCCGAGCTGACAACCTGATATAGTTTATCCGTAGAAATATACGCATGGTTTGTGCAGTCCTTATTTTTCGACACCAATATTTCCGAAGAGCCAATATTTCTGTTATTTGCAAAAGGGTGAAAGATACGAAAAGTAACTAACATTTTACCGGTATTATTTTAAAGATTTCTGCCTGTTTTCTATATTGACGTCAAATCGATGGTTTTCAGTCTTAGTAGGTATACAACACATTTTCTCCAAATCTTTACCATCGAATATAATTTTGTAAATGTGTGTGCATATTTCCCGTAAAATTAGAAAACGTTGCAAAGTTTCAGAAGCCCGAGTACATAAATACAGACATAGCGCTCAATAGTATGTCCGAAACCGACAAAATGACGGCAGCCGTCTTTCTAGTGTTAAAGCTGAGTTAAATTACTCGTAGGGTGTGCCCCATGTTTAGCTACATAGGAAAAAAATTATTGTTTTTCTAGGCCAAATAATATTCTTTTCATTCAATAGAGAACCCACCACCATCAGCAAATGGAGTTTTTAATTCAATGTTTTATCAAAACTCATTGCTCTCAGATTCAGTGTAGTGAGCGTTGGTTCCTTGTTACATAACACTGTCCAATCAATAGTCAAAGAGGTTTCCAAATTATGTATTTAGGTTTTTCTACTTTCTCATTTCGTTTAAGGGTTTTCACCCGAGTTAATTATCGTTAACAAGACGCATGTTATAGCTTCATGAGCGTGAACTTTGTTTTGGGATTAATAAAGCAGCACAGAAAAATGCCCAGAGTTCGTTCATACTTTATTCACCTTTTTATATCTATTTTCTAAATTTTAACACACAGTTAGATTAAGTTTATTCCGTACAAGTATATAAGTTCACAGCTCACACTGTATAGTGGTTAGCGTCGTGAGTTTCCCAAAAGCTGCCTCTGTTTCGATACTAAGGCATAGATCAGAGGTGGGGAACCTTTTTACCATTAGAGGCCACATGTAAATTAGGTAGTAATAAAGGAAGCCGCATAAGTTGGTGAACCTATAAATGCGACTTTTATGAAATTATTATAGTTAGATATAGTTTTAACAATTTGGTGCATTATATAGAAAAATAACAAAAAAAAATTAAGTCCTTATTTATTTATTATTTGACGTAAAAAGTTACAATATAAAATATTTTTGTATTCACATAAGGATAAAAACTTGTTATAACATTAATCATTAATTATTATTTTTTTCAGAAAAAATAATACGTTTTAACGTACATGGTGTCAGTCACAACAATAATAGTAAGAAAATAGTTTTTGCGTAGAGATCACATAAAATGTCTGGTAGTATTGCTAAGAAACTCTGAGCATTAAATTGCATATAAAGTGTAGTTAAAGTATCATACAATCAAGGTAAACGAAGCTCATTTGGATAAATATACAATTGTAGCGACTTTAGACAACAATTTCAAAATGTCAACTTTATTTTGGCCGACACTGTACATACATTCATGCCATTCTTTATTTAATTCTATTGATTTGGAAATTGTTGTAATCTATATAATTAAATAATTATTAATACAAGTGCTAGCTTTTATGAAGGCCGCGCGTTCCCCACCTCTGGCATAGATGTTCCTGAATGCCATCATACGGAGTATTTCTGTTCACCTTAATTGTGCTCCCCTTATTAAGTAGTTTACAAAATTGCGGAGTGATTGGTCGAGAGCCAGCAGGAGAAAGTGCCTGCCACGTTTGGGAGAAGTGTATGTAAGTTCTCATTTATATCATGCACTATTATGTGCTATGTGTAGAGCAAGGCAAGTTAGCATCACAGGCGCGATAACGCCATCTAGTGGTACTAGGCGAAACGTCAGAGGTTATTGTAGACTCCGGACGTGTCTGGTATGTTCTTCGGAACTTTGAGTTAATCCTATTCTATTTCTTCATGTAAATAGTGTCGTTCTATGTGTAAAATAGTTGTCCCGTGTTTGTCCGTTCTGTGATCAGTCTTGGAATAAACTATATATGTTTAACCCTTCAGTGGGCGTGCCAAATTTTGGAACACCAGCAGGCGCGCGTGGCAAACGTCAAAGTGCAACGTCTCTTTCAACCTTGAATATTCTTTTTGTAATATACTTTTTATTTCAAATTGAAAATAATAATTCTGCGTTTTATGACAAGATATAAAACGAAATGTTCATAATATTGAGATATATTTATAATTAAAGGCTAAATAATTCAAAACTGTCTTATTTCAAAACTAGAAAGGGTGTTAAAACTAAGAAAGGGTGTAGCTATAGATAGAAACTGCTTAAAACATTCAAATCTTACGAGTAAAAAGAAACCCTTCAAAATTACGAAAATGTTGCTCGGAAAACTCCAGACTAGGTCCAAAAAGGGCTTGCGGATGCAGTAGGCACCTCCGGTTTTATGGTAACAAAAAGGCCGGAGTCCGATTTAGTCAGGTGCCTCCACAATTTAGACCAGGCAAACCCAGGGGCGACAATCGAAAGGCTCGTAGTCTCCTCTAAACACCTACCACCCCACAGAGGGACTTTCGGGTCTGCATATTAAAATTGCCCATAGCCGGCATAGACACTGTTGCACTCAGTAGCACTTGTCGGGATTCTAAGCCAGCACCATCGGTGACGAGAAACAATCTGCTAACCACCTGGATGCAAATGACCAATATGCTATGTGTACTGTTCGAACTGAAAAGCTTGAAACTTACTTGCTTTTGAAGAAAAATTGAGTCATAATATCTTTTTTATACAAGTATTGAACTCCGACTCACCAAAGTTAGCCATCTCTTGAACATCTTTGACGCTACAAGTCGAGGGAAGACACAATCCCAGACGCAGCGTCATGAGATAGAACATGTTTGCATTCGACGCCAGATCGGTCAACACCTGTGATAAAGAAAGAAAACGTTTTTAAATCCAATGTATGCTGCAGAATATAAATCTATAAACTCTATTAACGGCTTGTGACAATGCATTTTTTATACAACGGTAAGATATAACTTTTTTATCTTTATTTATTTTGATTAATGAGGTAACGATAAAGAATAATACTAGAATAGAAATAGCTAGACTAGCATTTTTGTCCTTCGTTTTTTGTCAAATCATTTTGGCAAGCATTCGTTTCTACTGTTAGAAAAACTTTTTCGCTGGTAGCACAGTGAAATGATTTAGGCAGCTTCTATCTGAAACTTTTACAGGTAAATTCTGTAAGTATAAAAAAAATGGAAACTAGAATGATACTGATATCTTTAAAACAGTTACCTAGTTGGTATAATTCTTACAAACAAACAAACAAACAAAAACAAACAAAAACAAACACACACACACACACACACACACACATACATATATATATATATATATATATATATATATATATATATATATATATCTTCAGTTTTTTCCAAGATGACTTTGTTTTCTTACGTCTTTTTAAAAAAATATTATTTTTAATGTAAGAAGTACCCAAGTCTGTACAGTAGTTTAGAAAACACTTTTTAAATCATCGGACAGACTTGGGTACTTCTTACAATGAAAATAATATTTTTTTAAACAGACATAAGAGAACAAAGTCATCTTGGAAAAAACTGACTTTGGCCCTTCTTGTAACAAGCCACAGATACATATATACATACATACATATAGATAGATAGATAGATAGATAGGTAGATAGATAGATACTAGCTGAAAACCCGTACCTCGCTACGGAGTACGTTCAAATTAAATACAACTGTCAATGTATGCAATTAACGCCAAAAAATATGTTTAAATATATTTATAATAAATACAACGATCAATGTATGCAATTAATGTTAAAAAAAAACGAAAAAAGATATTTATAAAAAAATTGGAAGGGATATTTTTATAGACAAAATAATGTAGAAGAAAATATTCAAATTAAATCTAAAAGAACATACTAAAGAATATAGTACAGTTAATATAGTACAGTTTGAGGAACATATCTTTTTTGTATTTTAATATTTTTTGGGATAATTTCCAATCGTCTGCCGCAGTAGCAAGAAAAAAATATTTTGTGTCTATTTCGTTGCTATGAACGTGACGATAAATTAATTTAAAGTACCAGAAAAAGAAATCAAGTGATCAGCATTTAATAAATTAAATTCTAAAAATTAATCTTTAAAAAATCACCAAAAATCAGAAAATGGAGGTAAAGATTCGAAAAATATTTCATTTTAAAGGAAGTTTTATGATCTTTCTTGTGATATAAATTTTATAACCCTCAAATTATTATTTTAAATGCAAACTTAAAAAAAGTTACAAAAACAGCTTAAAAATTTAATTTAAAAAATTCTAAGAAGAATTCTTCAAAAATCTTTCTTAGTGCACCCCTACACCATAAGAAGAATCGCCATGCTAAATTTCAGCCCTTTAGGTCCAGCGGTTTGGTCTGTGCGTTATATGTCAGTTAGCCAGTCAGTCAGTAAGTCAGTCTGTTACGGAACCGTTATATATATATATATATATATACAGTGGAACCTCAACTTACTAGTGTCTTAACTTATGAGTTTTTTGAGATGCGAGCTTTCTTTCGGCCGATTTTTTGCTTTAAGTTGCGAGCTAAAATTCGGGTTACGAGCCAGCTTCAGATACCCCACCGCTAGTTTGCGCAGCGAACACCATGTAACGTTCTCGTCAAATGATCAAACGAGAAACATATAATATTCTCAACTTTATGTGCAATTAATATACCATTACATACATATTGTTCTAAGACTCCTTTCCAGCCGTTAACCGAGATATTAACTCTCAATAATTATCAAACGAATCAGCTTGCTTTGCCCACATTTGAGTCGCCCTCCAAAACAGAACAGCGTCCAACCTCTCACTTCAAAAACATTCTGAAAGGGGGGATGGAAAGAAATCTCTTTGTAGAAGTTTTTATCGAAAACCCCCAGGGCCCCGGGTTGCCCCAATTGGTCGGCAGAACTGTACTGTCCGCCAGGCGCCTAGGCTCATATGGAACATAAACCGAACAGGGGAAATCAACCTTCGGCTGAGTTTGCAGGTATTGCTACGCAGCACTGGTCTTCAGTTTGACACTTGTCGTATGGACTAACCGTACCGTTCGGCGTAATCATTTCGAATTATCGAAAAACCCCTACAGACGAAAGTGCGGAAAGCGTGGTGAAAAGGGCAAAGATCAGCGAATAAGATTCAATTATTTAGTTCAACCTTTCTCCCCCACCTCCGTCAGCATCTTCAAATCTTCTGATCCTCAAGGTAAATGCTGGGCATTATACTTAATAAAACCAGATTATTGCAGTACATTCTATTGTGTCGTGTTTTTAAACAATATTCGTTATACACAAGTACATTTTTCTTATTTAAATAATACATGTAACAAAAAATTGCAGTGTTTTTCTGAGGGGGGGGGGGGGCAGAACGGATTAATGGCATTTCTGTTCATTTCAATGGGGAAATTCGATTTGACATACGAGTAATTCGAGTTGCGAGCTCCATCACGAAACGAATATATATATATATATATATATATATATATATATATATATATATATATATATATTAATTATATATATAATTATATATATTAACCAATGTGGAGACACTTGTCGTGAAGACATTCGCCTATAAAACACTGCAGTTTTCTGCTAGCCATTTTATTATGGGGCACCATAATGGTGGACCAACATTACCCCCTATAAAGGGGCGACACAAACGGAGGTATTTTTAGTGGCGCGACGCCGGAATTCGATCCGAGCACCCTCAGCACCTAAAGCCAAGCCCATATATATACCAGTATACATACATACACACATACACACACACACATATATATATATATATATATATATATATATGTATATATATATGGGGATTGTATTATCCCAGGGCTCCGGCTATGAGCAGTATGCCGCCGCGTACGTTATGCGACGACAGCGCTTCCAGAATTCCTAGAGATGAACTGGGAGAAAGTGTTTAGGGGGAGATAAGCTTTGGAGGCGACGAAGGGCAGAGGCTCTCGTGCGCTAGTGTCAAAGGACGGTGCTCCTAAGCGAGAACGGGGAAAGACACCCCGGGGATTGGGCCTAGCTTGTAGCTACGGGCCGCAGGGAAGCGATATTGAGCTCCCGTGCTGTAGAAGTCTCATTGACTTCAGGAAGACCAAGTTGGTTGAATGCTTGGCAAATCTGGTTGAAGGAGTCGAGTGACTTCAGAAGTCCAAGCGTTAGAGTTCTTGGCAATACTGTTATTACTGAAAGGTCAACTACTATATGTTAAATGTTATGAGTGTGAATTATGGTGTCAAGTAAATAAATGTCTATTGTTATTGTTAGTGAGAGACTATTCATGAGTCATCCTGAGTGTATGTATTAAATGTGGGGTGCTAGATTGGTTATAGCAGACGACTAGTTTAGCCCAATCTAAAGGAGGCATCCCACATATATATATATATATACACACACACACACACATATATATATATATATATATATATATATATATATATATATATATATATATATATATATATATATATGTGTGTGTGTGTGTGTGTGTGTATGTGTGTGTTTTCCTCAAGACAAAAAATGAATGAAGTTTCAAAGATTCAGATAATATATTCACCGAGTCTGGTTGCGAAAAATTGGAGACATCCAGGACCACAGTTTTGAACTGCACCCTGTGTGGCGCAGGAGGCAGTAGAGGGGTGGCATCCACAACACAGTACTGTCCAGTGAACTGTAACCTCTTCCTGTTGTCTAGTTTCTCTATCGCTAGGCACTCGTCATAGTCCCCGAAGTCGGTCAGTGTTCCGTCCAGGATTCCTGAAGGTAACTTTGCGCTGGAGTCGAGCACTGAAAGGATAAATACGAGACTTGATTTAGATTGAATCTTGCAAAGATGATAGACTGTGGTGTATTTCGTGGTCAGCGAGTGTAGATTCATAGTTACATATGGTAAGTGTAACGATAAAGTGAAATGATAAATAATGAGAAATGTGAACATCTTATAAAAGAATGGTACCTTAGTATCTCTCTATTCCAAAAAAAAAGTAACCCCAGCTGCCGCCGTCGAAAGCTTGTCACGCTATCTCCCCCGAAACCGCTGGGGGTATGGGGTCGAGAGCGATACCAATGGATGCAGAAAATTGGGAGGACCAAAGTAAGACATGTCTCATCATTCTGCTGTTTCGCCATAACCGTCACTTACGGAATTGGGGTATGTACGCATCTTTCATTTTGCATTAGGATTTTGTGTGCTTGCATGTAAGGTGCGTTGAGCCCATACTGTAAGTTGTGTTTGTCTCTTCATTTTCTTTTTGACTTATTGCTTACTTGGGGGATTCGGGGACTTATGATGTCTTTTGGGCTTACCTGCATCCTATTCAGAAAGTTCCCCTTGAGGTAACTGACATGGTTAGGCCCCCCTGAAGAAGAGACCTGTCGGTTACCTCTGTTGTTTTATGGTTCAAAGTGCTTGATTTCTGTTTGTTTCTTGTCTATATTTGTATTATTTTTATCTATCTCTGTTGGATTATTTATTTGCTTTTTCATTATGGCGGTATGAAGCTTCTGCGCTATCCTCTATTGAAAATGTTTTCTTTGCAGGATTTGTTTTATGTTAAAGTGATTTAGCAGTCTATGCTTGTTTTTTATTTTTTATTTTTTGTTTATTTCTATTGTTTATTTTTTACATGTCTCATCTTCATCGGACTTTTAAGTTTTTTTTATTTTATGTTTTGTGGGAAAATATTGACTTTTTCATCTTCAGATTACGATAACTCGCCAAAAAACGATCGTAGAAATTTTGATCTTTTTACAGTCTAAGACTACAGACATTTCTCTTTCAAACTAGACCTCATTTGTTTAAAAATATTTTAAAACAGACTAATATTTTCATCAAAAAATGAAACACAGTTTTTCAAGAAATATCGTCCCCTGTGTGGATGTAATATCGATGCTCCTCGAGTTTTTATCTTACAAAGAAAATATTTGCATCGTCTGGAAACTGAAACTTTCTTATTCATATAAACCTCATTTCAAGTCTATATCTTAAATTTTCGATTTTTAATTGAATTTTAAAGCTGATAATTCAACAGTGATGAAATGCCCTTTGCATTAAGGGTGACAACAGTAAATGGAAGCTGTTACATTGCCCGAGAATCACCCCTATGTATCTCGCTATCAGCCATAACGGAGGAGTGAGCGTAGCAAGCCTAGGGGCGAAGTCCCTTGTGATTAATAAAAAAAAATGATTAATCAAAAATTAATCAAAAAAGTAATAGATGAGCTGGTGATATACAGGCAGGGTCTAAGAATTCAGTTAATTATAATAAATCAAATCGTCTTTAAAGACAATAATTAAGAGCTTTGGAAAAACTCTGTTTCACATTTACTGTTTGATAAGTGTTTGTTCCTTCAATTACACTTAATATTTGAAAATTCCCAACTACTGGTATCAAACACATCTTTACACATCGCGCGTAAACACTTGACTCTTCATATGTACGCTCCCCGCTTAAAGGCGAACAAACGTGCCCTTTTACATACCACTTCACACACGTTTACTTTATTTATTAAGTACATGCCGAAGAAATGACTGGTTTCGTAAAGATTTCTCGTGCATGTCAGTGTAACAAAACATAGATGGACATACTGCAGCCGGACGACTGTTTTTCGATATAATGAGAACATGTGAGAAAGTGTAGCAGAATGTCCTTTGATTACGTGCATTATCACACAAAGATTACACAAAGATGGTTTCTGTAAAAACACCTTGCAGATGACACATTAAAACACAGTAGAATACAGAAAGACACGGTAAATATGTCTCATGAATTCAATTATAAATGATCTACATATTTCATGGGGAGGGACTAGTGTTTAACGATAACATACATTTTACAACTACGACGTCCTCATTGTTTGAGTTATTTTGCATACACAGTAAAATAGAACAACTACTATGTTTATTTTTCTTACCACACTTACAACAATAGAACTGTTTATCCCACTTTCTTCCTAAATCTATTTACAAACATATTTTTAAAAAGAAGAAAAGAGTGAAATGTAACCTTTTTTTATGACACAAGAAAGTGACGTCTTATATAATACGGAAGCGAGTCGTTCTTTAACCCCTCAACACGCATAACCCACTAGCACGTCTTTCCTTCTAACAGCCCATTAGTCATTTGATGGTTTCAAAATGTTGCATAATGACATTCATCATTCAAAAAGAAAAGGACTGCAATATTACTGTTGAAAAAGAGCGGTGAACGTTCACTCGGCAAAATCCAAAACCAGTTCACAATACCTTTGGGGAAGTTTAACATAGCGTTTCTTGCGCCTATTAACCTATTTTGGGATGCCAGAACCTCACAGGAAAAATACAGTTTCTTTATTCAGAAAATGGTACTATCTTTTTTGTATATTATTTTATATATTTGCTTATGATTTCCTTATCTCTTCTATCTCGGTGCATTGAAGAATGAAGAAGGAGTCACGCAGTTTTACAAACATACCATGTACAAATATGAGATTTGTGGTGTTCAGGAAAGCTTGATAATCGTCAAGCTCACCTTAAACAAACAAAATCTTGGAGACATGACCTTCAGTATTCCTTTAGGTGTGAAGTATAATTTTAAATGAGGCTGAATCATAGAACGTTAACAGATGTCCCTTTTAAATGATCTCATACCTTTTAAACTTTAAAATATTTATTTATCTTATAACAGATCATTCTTTTGTACTAAAATCTAAAAACTTGAATAAAAGACTAAAATAAAAAATTTCTAATAGAAAAAAGCATCCCTTTGACAAGTATTAAATACAGACAAAAGTGGAATGGTACTGAGCTGTCTCCACCACATGTAGTTAATAAATTAGCACTTTAGAAGCGGGTTATTTTGCACATCTTAACCGTAACATTTGAAGTGTCGACGGAAATTAATAAAACTTTTTGACTTATACAAACACCATTATAAGGAATTTCAATTTATTGGAATCATCACATAAAAAAATGGTTAGATAAAATCCCAATTTCAAAAACGTGAGAAAACAATTGTTTAGGAATATGTCGCCCATAAGTAAGCCAATTTAAAGCAATAGGCGCTACATTAGTGCTAATTGCCCCGGCCGACAGCAAAAATAATTCAGAAGCCATTTCAATTACTTTCAGTTATCTAGTCGGAGACAAAGTTAAAATATTCATTAACAAATTCAGCTGTTAGTGAACGGTCTTTGAATTCCGCGATAACTTTCCGTGTACGTGATTCTTGTTAATAACGAGAATTTTGAAGCTATTACTTATTTTTCTATTTGTCATCCCTGAAAATTACGCAAGGATGATTATATTTTTAAAAGATTTGTCCTTTTCCTGTAGATATAATACTAAGCATACATTTAAGTAAATTAAATCTTAAGTTTGGATGGAAAAAAACAAATGACACGAAATTTTGCATTCCGTGAAACTTCCAAAATAACCACTATGTATTTCAACTAGCTGAATATCCGTGTTTCGCTACGGAGTACATTTTAGAATAATTACAATGAAAAAAATAAGGAAATTTGTAGAGGATTTCCTTATAAACAATATTTTTTGTTTCTTCATTGGTATATTACCAGGCTCATCCATGAACTTACGCGTGAGCAAGCTACGTAAAACTGACCGTGAGAGAAACAATTTTCTCTTAAATTTACGCCAGCGTATTTTAAAGTTTGGCCTTGAGATTTATTCATCTTCATATAGGTTATATTTAATATCCAAAAACATACTAATTTAAATTAAATTCTTAAAAATCTTCCATCTCAATTAGTCTAGTGGTTAAATTTTATCTTTTACTATATTTAAATATTATTTTGTCAATTTATTTCGTTGTTATGCCCGTGACGCAAAATTAATTTAAAGTATCATAAAAAAGAAAAGAAATCTCGTGATCAGCATTTAATAAATTAAATTCTTAAAGTTAATCTTTAAAAAGTCACCAAAAATCAGAAAATAGAGGTAAAGAAGCGAAAAAGATTTCATTTTAAAGGATTTTTTATGATCTTTTTCGTGATATAAATTTTATAACCCTTAAATTATTGTTTTAAATGCAAACTTTAAAAAAGTTACAAAAACTGCTTAAAAATTTAATTTTAAAAAAACTCTAAGAAGAATTTTTCAAAAATCTTTCTTGATGCACCCCCTACTCTATAGAAGAATCGCCATGCAAAATTTCGGCCCTTTATGTCCTGCGATTTGGTCTGTGCGTTATCTCTCAGTCAGTCAGTCAGGGAACTCATATATATATATATATATATATATATATATATATATAGATAGATAGATAGATAGATAGATAGATAGATAAATAACTTTTTGACAAGATAAAAAAAATGTAAAAAGGATCAAAATCCTAAGACGATTATTCAGTAGCTTCAGTGCAGGAGTCAAACCTAAATTCTTAAAATTCAATTCTATTCAGAAGAATACTAACAAAAATTATTGAGATATTTGAACTTAGCTTCTTACTCCTAAATGTCATATTAAGCAGGGAAACAACTTTCCAAATTTTTGCATTATTTAACGTCCAAGAGTATTCGGTGTGATTATCATAGGAAGTTCATACATGCAACAGTCGTTAAATCTTTGAAGCACATTGGAAAATTCTGAGCCAAACATAATTATCCCCAGCGTCGGTAGCGTCAGTGGAGGGGCTCGTCCCCCCCCCCTCCAACTTAACTTGAAATAAATTAAAACGTTAATAGAAGTTCAGTTAAAATCAGGAAATTGTAGAAAACTTTTAAGAAAGTTGGTTTTTTCCCGCTTTTTTGAAACTGGGAAACTGAAGATTCCGTTTCTTTAGTCTTAAAATAGTTTTTATCAATGATGTGATCTATTACAAACATTCAATGCTATATTTATTTTTCATTTTATTTATATTATATTTATTTTTCTCATTGTATAACTTTTGAATAGTACTCAAACATCAATTCTACTGTTATTCAATTTTGAAAAAATCATAATATTTCATATTTTAAGGACCGTCCGGCAATCAATACGCTGAGGAGGGCCCTAACTGAATTCAATTCGTGCAATATTTCAATTCGTCAAATATTTCAATGGGACTAAGCTATTTTGGCTCAAATTCTCAGCCATCAAATTGCCTACATAGGGATTCAAACGTAATAGTGGAGGACATTACAAACGTAATAGTGGAGACAATTAGAAACGTAATAGTGGACACAATTAGAAACGAAATAGTGGAGACAATTAGAAACGTAATAGTGGAGACAATTAGAAACGTAATAGTGGAGACAATTAGAATCGAAATAGTGGAGACAATTAGAAAAGTAATAGGAGACAATTAGAAACGTAATAGTGGAGACAATTAGAATCGAAATAGTGGAGACAATTAGAAACGTAATAGTGGAGATAATTAGAAACGTAATAGTGGATACATTTAGAAATGTAATAGTGGAGACAATTAGAAACGTAATAGTGGAGACAATTAGAAGCGAAATAGGGGAGACAATTAGAAACGTAATAGTGGAGACAATTTGAAACGTAATAGTGGACACAATTTGAAACGTAAGTTGAGGTAATATAATATATAGTTAATCAGTTCCCACCTCTATAAGAAATCCTCCATAAATCTTATCATAAAATACTATCACGGGGAAAGGTTGATTCAGAGGCGTTCCCCTCGTGTAATTACACGTGACTGTAAAACAAACAAACAAGAAAAAAACTTGAACTTTTTGTTTGGGACTCGTAAATGGGCCACCCCGAACAAGCAATTCTAACTGGAGGCATGGAGATACCTCGCCAGTTCATATGCACCGTTTGCAGCTAATCTCATACGAACCGAGAGAAGTTATTTGTCTTCAGGCAGTTCATAAGATTTATTACCTATTTAACTTTCGAAAATGAGAGTTAAATTCAGCACGTTCGATAATGGATTCTCTGTGCGTGACGGATTTTGAAAATAAATGACCGACATCGTTCTGGCATGTTTACTTTTCGTTTCCATTCCTCACTGATATGATACTAAAAGTGCTTTTACGAAATCAAGTGCAGAGAAGAAAATGTTTAAAACAATGTGCTTTTAAACATTTCAAGGTAAAAGGACTTGGAATAATTACTTAATTGAAACCTCAGTATATGCGCTGTTGAAATGCATTTCTCTACTTTCTTTGGTCTGTTTTGCATCCTATTCTGAGAGAAAACGTTTCTAAAAATAGGGAGAAATCATTGACATGGGCGCATTTAGCTACCCTATCTCTGTTAAATCAGCGGCAATAAATCATATAAAAGTACTGCCCATTTCCAATTTTTTAAAAAAAATCTTAGGTTTTAATTGAAGACTGAATATAGCCTCTCTTGAAATAAATTTCTCAATTTTGTTGAGTTTACATCCTATTCAGATCCAAAATTTATACAAAAAGAATTTCAAGTAATCTCTTCTAACGAAACTACCGCGGATTATTAACGTAGGATTATTTATAGTTGCTTACCTCTTTCGCATGTATATATATATATATATATATATATATATATATATATATATATATATATATATATATATATATATATATATATACTATATATATATATATATATATATATATATATATTATATATATATATACTATATATATATACTATATATATACTATATATATATATATATATATATATATATATATATATGTAAGTATGAATATATATACGTATATGTATGTCAAAATTTGGACGCATTTTGGTACTTTTCTGTTTAACTGTTTACTGCTTGTCCAAGCGATATAGACTGGGTTTGGCGCGCTGCCAAAATTATAACTCACGAGGTACGGACGGATGGTTTTACCGTCTGAAATTTTCTTTTCCGGACCACCGTTATGGAGGAACGTAATCCTGTGTTAAAAACAGGGCAAAATCATTCATACAAGCACATTTATTTGTAATATTTATGTAAAAATATAGCAATAAGCAATCAGAAAATAACGCCGATTTCCAAAACACGATTTGCCGAATCTAACTTATTCACAGATTCATTATAAAAATAAAAAAGTTCCTCAGTACTTACGTTTACATATTTTTGTCTCTATAGCATTGTTCAAATATGTAAAAAGACTTGTAGAATAACTTCTAGATTTTAATTTGCTCTATTTAATTACTTGCTTCATTTTGCTTCATGAAAGAAATTTATTTAATTATCGTATCCGAGTATTTTTCTTTAAAAAAAGAACAATTCTAACTGTTTTATGTTTAATTTGTCTGAACTTCAATCATTATATGTTATGGAGTTTGAGCTTTTGTTAAACACTATATAGGTAATTGTATAATGCTAACTAACTCTCTCTCTCTCTCTCTATATATATATATATATGTATATATATATATACAGTCGAACCTCTATATATCGAAGTAGCAAAATATCGGAAAAAAATTCGATACATAGAAATTTGGATATATAGAATTGCTCTTAGTTTTATCATAATTCTCCTAAAACATTAAAATTAAAGCTAATTTTCATATAAGAAACTACATTTCCAATTTATATGCGAATCACATTAAATGGAAGTTAACAACTAAAAAAGAAATTAATGTGAAAGATTTATTGCGTACTATATACCTTTAAAAAAATAATCCAGTTAGTGGTTACAGTGATCACAGTTACATTCTTTAAAAAAAAACTACGAATGTCTTACTGAACAGCCAGTTTTGCGGAAAGTTCATCAAATAAATGCTCGCATTTATTCAGTCCGTTAAAAACTTCATTAGGATGTTTTCCACGAATTGAAGTCCACGAAGTATTGTTTCAAACGCCAAAAATTGGGAGATTTTATTCTAAAGTGGAATAAAATCTCCCAATATGTCGTGAAAAAAATTTCGATATATAGAGATTTTTTCGATATACAACAACAGTTTTTCTTTGCAATGAACATGGAGATTTGCTAAAGAGAGCATGGAGATTTGCTTATGTTCGATATATAGAAAATTTCGATATAGGGAAGTTCGATATATTGAGCTTCGTTTGCATATATATATATATATATATATATATATATATATATATATCCATATTAATTACCCAAAAGAAAAGTTGTTCAATATTATGCTAGAATATGTACATATATATTAAAAATTTTACATGCTTTGTAGGTGGTATTTAAACTTTGAATTTTCAAAAGCGAGATATATATATATATATATATATATATATATATATATATATATATCAACATTTATTTAAACGTTTAGCATTGTTTTCAGAACCTAAAACTTCTGTTTCCTCAAATAACTAAATAATGATTGAAATAATTTATCCGTTACAAACGTGACATAAGGAAAATTTCTAAAGAATTATCCACTCAGGTCTAAATTTATAAGATAATTATCGAGACAACAGTTGAACAAAGCCTTGCAAGCTATTATTATAAATATAAATGTGGTAATTAGCTGTTTGTCTTACGTTTCCATATTGGTCAACGCTTTCCGACTGATTAGGTATTGTAAACGTTCCACAAACTTGCATTACGCTTCACTGCATAACTGCTTTTGTTCGCCAGCGGTCCGTTAGGTAATCCTTTGCAGGTTGTTGACCCGTTTGTTGTTAGTTTCTTTGGAAATAGAGGGAAAAACCTATATTTTGCTTTATTGGCAAGACCGGCTAAACGTGCTGGAATGACATGCATAATTATGGTCATAGATGCATAAATATAGAGTACTTCCTGCTTTGTGGATTATCAGTCAAAACATCTGAAATTAAGCTGATTCTTAGTTCAAAATCGAAGGTAGGTTCTGTCTAATTGTACAATAAGTTGTGTTACAGTACCCTATATAAGATATACACAGTTACGCACAGGTTTCAAGCATGTTTCAAGCCACGTGACCACCTCGCTTCAGTTATGACAGAATTTCGCTATTAATAGCAGCTCTGATGAGAATCTCCCTAATACATAGCTATTAAACTCCATTTTTGGTCAAAATTTCTATTTTCTTTTGCATCTGCAGTAATCTTAAGCCTGATTTAATATTTACGTTTAATGATAAAAATATGATAAAAATTATGTAAATTAAGTGCAAAAATATAATAATAAAAAAATAAATTATTATTAATAATGATAAATAATGTATGTCCAGCTTTTGCTTCTGCTTAGAGAGATTATAATTAATATCTGAATTCCTTAGGAGAAAGTTGTAGAGTTATAGTATTAGCATCTGATTCTATATAGCCTCCAGCAGCAAAAATTAAACTCAACTTTTCACTCTTCATTAGTTACTGTTTCTACTAAGCAATGAAGCGAGGAAAATACAAGGCGAGGAATTTTTGGGGAATCTAGATGTTAGGTTGTTGTTCAATATCTTGATAATGCGGAAAATAAAAATTGTTTAACACTTTCCTCTTATTATTTTTATTTATTTATTTATTTATTAAATACTAAAAAGTCTTTTTAAGAAGATTTCATCCATCACTGATGCAGCCGAATTTCAATACAGAAATGTAAATCCTTTATAAAGAACTTAATTGCAATTAAAACTTTGTTACTTACAATTCTAATTGTACCTCATTAGTGAAAATTACAGATGTAATAAGAAGGTCTTGAATTTGCCGGATAACAAAATACCTGAAACAAATGATTTTACATGTCGAATCTAGTAAATTTTCAATCTTGAAAGTAAAAAGTTATTTCTTGGAGAGAAAAATCATAAATTTTGCCCTTACCGTACTGTAATCGTGAAGTTAAAATTTACAATATTTTTCAACTAACATTTAAACCATGAATTATTTCAAGGTTGCAACCACCTGAAGAGTTTCGTCAGTCGGTTCAGGCCGTTTAGTAATAACAGGACTTTGGTTGGCAAAGGGTTTAGTTATAATAGTTCTCTAATTAGGCTTCAATTTGATAATTGACATCATTAAAACCTCACAAAATATACTGCTAGGAAAACATACCGCAACAAAATGTTAATCAGAGGACTGGGTCAAGAGGAAAATGTAAATCAATTTCTAGCCTGCACCAGAGAGACTGTCAGAAACGGTCTGGTGATTTCGTTTACTCCAACACCAAACCGGGTTTAAAAATAACATCCTCAAATATCACCTGGATAGAGTGTGTGTACCTTTTCATGAGATGTCATGCCTTTCGTGCGAAGAAGGAAACCGAATGAGAACTGTTTCCTAACGTTCAAGATTTAAGCACCCTTGTAACTTGAGCAACAGAATTGTTTCTTTTTGAGGGTAAGATAACACTTCTATTAAGTGTTGCCGATTTTGAGGTGAATTTCGATATTATTCAAGGAGAAATAAATTTATTAACTCATTGATATACAGCAAATTCGTCACCCCATTAATGACCTACGGCCATTTTGTGACGTAAGTATACCAAGGAAAATTCTTAAATAATCTAAGCTTGTGAAATGATTAGTGTGACGTCATTTTTACGTTACACATCTAAATATCTATAACTAGCTGAATAACCGTGCTTCACTACGGAGTACATTTTAGGATAATTACAATGAAAAAATAAAGAAATTTCTTTTTAGAGGATTTCTTTATAAACAATATTTTTTGTTTCTTTATTAGGTGGAAGTAATATTACCAGGCTCGTCCGCGAACTTACGCGTGAGCAAGCTACATAAAACTGACCGTGGGTGAAACAATTTTCTCTTACATCTACGCCAACGTATTTTAAAGTTTGGCCTTGAGACTTATTTATCATCATGGCAAAGCCTACTTTGAAGGGAAATTGCCGTTTAATATATATAAGTTTAATTTAATATCCATAAATCATACTAATTTGAATTAAATTCTTAAAAATCTACTATTTCAATTAGTCTAGTGGTTAAATTTTACCTTTCACTCTATTTTAATATGTTTTGTCAATTTATTTAGTTGTTATGCACGTGACTCAAATTTAATTTAAAGCATCAGAAAAAGAAAAGAAATTTCGTGATCAGCATTTAATAAATTAAATTCTAAAAATTCACCTTTAAAATTTCACCAAAAATCAGAAAACGAAGGTAAAGATTCAAAAAAGATTTCATTTTAGAGGAATTTTTATGATCCTTCTTGTGATATAAATTTTATAACCATCAAATTATTATTTTAAATGCGAACTTGAAAAAAGTTACAAAAACAGCATAAAAATTTAATTTTTAAAAAATCAAAGAATAATTTATCGAAAATCTTTCTTAGTGCACCCCTTCACTATAAGAAGAATCGCCATGCAAAATTTCAGCCCTTTTAAACCAGAGGTTTGGTCTGTGCGTTATCTGTCTGTCAGTCAGTCAGTCATGGAATTGTTAAACGTATATATAGAGAGAGAGGTTATAAGACAATATACAATCACATGATTAAGTTCTGAGCTACATATTTTGCTAAACAAGCATGAATAAAGCCTTATTTTTTTTTTATGAATCTACACACAGCAGTAATATTCAGTGATACAAAATTACTCTAATTTGCAAATATTTGCTGTGATAAATGAATCTTTACAGTTTTCCCTGCAATTAGATTCACAGCAGAAATAAAAGATTATCATACGTAAAGTGAAGCTGTCCCGTTGGAGCTGAAGATTTTGGGGATCATACTGAACAAAATTTTCATATTCCATTTTCTAAATTTGGTGCCTTCATAGTTAATGATTAAAAAAACAAATTGATTTGTTCCAAAAAACGATTGAACTATTAGCCTTTTTTATGGTCAACTTTTTCTATCATGCGAGTGTCCGTAAAAGGGGGGTTTTACTGAAAATTAATATCATTATGATTATAATAGGGCAAAATTAAACGTTAATAATAAATCGCTTGATATATATACATCTATGTTTGAGTGTTTTTTAAAATGGCTCGTGGTTTTTAGTTTTTTCCAAACGATCTGTCTGTTACAAAATAGACTTTTTATTTCAGGTAGAATGGTTTTTGTTTCAGTTATTCAACATCTTTTTTCAACAGAGCAATTATTATCCATTTTGGAAAGCACCGTTTTAATATTGTTTGTTAAACAGGTAATATATTACATAACTGGGTTTAAATTGGAATTTAATTTCTTTTAAAATCCTGAACATGCTTGAGGAGTTCAATCCTACTTTACTTTAAAACTTCCTTTCGTAATTTCCTATGTTTCTTATTTCGAAGGACAGAAATATTTTATGACCTGCACTTCCTTTTATTTCAGTAATTTATAACATTTACGTAGGTCTTTATTAATTAAAATACGTGCCAGGATTTCGGGGAAAACAGTCACTCAACTATTTTAATGTAAGACGGATCGTTACGGATTTATTAAATTCTTAGTCACAAAATTTAAATCATTCCAGTTGAAAATAATTTATTTTAAAGCATTAAGATAGAAGAAATTGATTGCCAATTTGTTTCTTCGAAAATAATTTTTTTTTCTAGTTTATCTAGAAATCGAATATCTCAAATTTTATTACACTGACTGTCACACGTATTACAATGACTGTCATTTGCTTGTGCTGGCATTCGGTTCCGATCCTGTGGGTTCGAGTCCCACTGTTGGCATGGACGTTTGTAGCCGTTCGGAATCGGCTTTAAACTGTAGGTCCCGGTCTAATTAGCACTCGTGTAGCAAAAAGTTGACCTTTGCGCATCAAACCAAACCGTTTGCTTGTAGTGGGATTTCTAACTAAGCTGAATAACATTAACATCAAATTTTTATCAATTATAATAAATTTTGAATGTTAGAATGAATTTTTTAGATTTATGTTGTTATACGCAAATAGTTTTCTTATGGACCACGTAAATAAAAAATATGACCTTAACAGTTTGAAGACAAATAAAATTAAGAATATAGAAATACTGGCGAGAAAAATTAATTAGCGAATTAATTTAATGAAAATAAACTTTTCCTACCTTAATGCTTGAAAATATTTTCAACTTAACTGGCTTTTGATTTTGTGGCAAAGCATTTTAAAATTCCGATAGGGGTCTGTAACATAAATTACTAAAGTACCAAGAAATTGCAATTAGTTATATACGTAGGTGAATTGTGGGAGGAAGAGGATATCTTTTTCTTGTTCTGGTCATCAATATATGAAATACTGAACATTAAGATAAGAGGCTGTAAAGTAATGAAGGTTTGAACTATGTCGTTCATTGATATTTTTGAGGAATTGCACCTTTGTGCTAACTCATTCCGGATCAAACCGATACACATTTAGAACTAAGCATTAGGATGTCGTTGCCTAAGTTCACTTATACTACAAGCATTTTTCTACATTTGTAACACGTTTTAGTCTTTTCTGGCCTGATACAAACATATATATTCCTAAATATATTTCTAAAGTATATTACTTTAGAAACATATTTTACTTTAGAAACATATTTTTAGGAACATATATGGATTTTCATTGGTTGGTTTATTTTGCTGGTTTAGAGCGCTACGATCAGCATTTGTTACGCAAGTGCTAATTAGACAGGTTTTCTCTGAATTGTATCACATACCAGTGATTGTTATTAACCTTTTCCTTACGGGATGGGTAGCATGTATCCCAAGAATACGGGTCCAAGAAGGAATATATATATATATATATATATATATATATATATATATATATATATATATATACTAGCTGAAAACCCGCGCTTCGCTACGGAGTACATTCAAATTAAATACAACGGTCAACGTATGCAATTTATGCCAAAAAATAAATACATATATTTATAATAAATGCGATGATCAATGTATACAATTGATGTAAAATATATATCTATCTATATATATATATTTATAAAAAATCGTAAGGGATATGCATTTTTTTGGATAATATCCAATCGTCTGCTGCATTAGAAAGAGAAAAAAATATTTTTTTTGTCTATTTAGTTGTTACGCACGTGACGATAAATTTATTGAAAGTACCAGAAAAAGAAATCACGTGATCAGCATTTAATAAATTAAATTCTAAAAATTAATCTTTAAAAATTCACCAAAAATCAGGAAATGGAGGTAAAAATTCGAAAAAAATTTCATTTTGAAGGAAGTTTTATGATATTTCTTGTGATATAAATTTTATAACCCTCAATGTATTATTTAAAATGCAAACGTAAAAAAAGTTTAAAAGACAGCTTAAAAATTTTATTTTAAAAAATCTAAGAAGAATTTTTGAAAAATCTTTCTTAGTGCACCCCTACACTATTAGAAGAATCGCCATGCAAAATTTCAGCCCTTTAGGTCCTAGCGATTTGGTCTGTGCGTTGTACGTCAGTCAGTCAGTCAGTCAGTCAGTGAATGAATGAGTCAGTTACGGAAGTGTTTTATATATATATATATATATATATATATATTATAAATACATATATATATATTTTATATATATATATATATATATATATATATATATATATATTATATATATATATATATATATATATATATATATATATTATAAATACATATATATATATATATTATATATATATATATATATATATGTATATATATATATATATATATATATATATATATATATATATATATATATATATATATATATATATATATATATATAACACCCTGAATGGCCATCCTTACAAAGGGGGTATGAAATTTCCTGTTCTAGATAGGGAATCGGAAAAAATGGGCCCCGTAAGCTAAAGTTTCATAAATGTAAAATAACTTTCTCTAAGTTTTTATCCATCATTATTTCTAGAAATTAGTATTTTATATCCTAAACTATTGATATTAAAGGATAGGGAGTGGACACTGGAGAAAAATTTTACTAAGCAGCCTTCATGATAGGATGATCTTAAATACTCGTGTGAACCAAATTTCTTTCCTGTCTGGTTACGTGAGTTAAAATAACAATGCCTCTAAACATATACTTCCTGTTTTTAAAATCCTCTACCTTTTTAATACCATCGTCTTAGGTATTTTATAAGACAATTTATCCTGATAGGCCGTTTATTCTGTTATTAGCTCATTTAATAATTCTATTTATATAGATCATGCTAAAAAATATTATCGGATAAAAAAGACGAGGAAATTAAAACAAGGATTAGAAAAACATACCCGAGTGCCATAATAAAAACTAACTGAAACGAAAACGAAATGGTGCCTTAGAAGATTACTATAATAAACAGAAATTTTACTCAGTCCATATTTACAAGTCATAAAGCAGCTTATAAGCCTCGAAGTCATAATTCACAGATTATGACTTCGAGGCACACAGAGAAAAGCCGTGAAACATGGGAATTAGCAAACAGAAAAGCTCCGATTAGAAAGGATGCATTTGCTAATCTGTGATTAGGGTAATACTGAGAGAAAAATTTCTCATTGATTAATATTAGGATTGGAGATCAACGGAATGTCAACGGATGCACAGCTTTGAGCGGGCGTTTAAAACTTTTTTTTCAAATTTCAATTAATTTATTTGAAACTTTTGTATGTAATTAGAAAGGAGCGTAAACACCATGTTCTAAATGTGTATAAAAATGTTTTAACATTTTCCTTACTGGGTGGGATAGCATGTATCCCAAGAATACAGGCCCAAGAATGAATATATATATATATATATATATATATATATATATATATATATATATATATATATATATATATATATATATATATATATATATATATATATATATATATATATATATATATATATATATATATATATATATATATATACATTCCCTTTAACGGCCGTTATGAACCCCGTAAGCTTAAGGTTAAGTTATTAAATTTTAGTATTGAAGAATAGCATACTATTTATTTGAAATCTTCAATTCACATTTTTTCCCCACGAATGACGGGATTTATAAGATACTACCCATATCCTTGAACAAAACTTGACGTTTAATGTAAAGATTCATTGGATTTACAAAGCTAGAAAAATCACATCATTTAAATGGTCTTTTTTCTTTTCAACATACCAACATCTTTTCAGTTGCAAAAAAAAAATTCACAAATTACATCTGATTTACAGATATATTTGAAATTATTTTATAATACTATATATTTTAATATAATATGAAATTAATTTGAAATGAATTTGACAAAAAGGTACGTGAAAGGACTATTCCAGGCATATATAGTGCATGTAACTTTCAAAATTCAAAGAATGCTATTTAAAACATGTAAAAGAATTTAAATTTAAAATTTGTTAACTACGGTACTAATGTAATACAGGAAAGGTGCTCACTATATGTTCCTGCATAAGTAATTTTTACCTAGCCGTGCACATAATCTTTAAGAAGTGTCCCCAAATACTCAACTACATGTGCTAAAAGCCCATTGTTCCTCAACGAAGTACTCCTGACTTGGGAATAAGTTTTCAGAAAACATCGGAAGATGTCTCTGAGATCAGTCGTGCATTCCTATTTTTCCATCCAAATTCTGCTTATAAAAAATCTTGCTGAAAATCAAAAGTATACGTATTTTTTTTCATTCTGTGGCTACAACTGAGGGGTTGCTTTGACTCCGTGTCTGTAAGTGCTTCATCATCTAAGTCAGTGCTCCCCAACCTTTTAATCGCCGCGGACCGGTCAACGTTTGATAATTTTAACACCTCCCGCTGAGGGGGGGGGGGCTATGACTGCAATTTTAATTCATAATTTTGAAATGTTTAATAAACAATAAACTAATTTAAAATAGTTACAAGATTTCTTCTGTTACAAAGGTATAAATTATCACAAACCCGACAAAGTCACACTAACCCGAGAGAAATACACCGCAGTAAATAAAAGGGAAATAATTTAAAGTTCCTTGGGAAGGCGCGGTACCATTTGATCCACGGACCGGTACCGGTCCGCGGCCCGGGTGCTGGGGACCACTGATCTAAGTAATGCAACAGAGTAATGAAATTTGGTTCGTTATATGTCTTTAACATGAAGGTATCAGTTCTGATTATTTAGCTCGAATTCAGTCAGTTAATGTTATATGAAATTTCAAAATAAATACGAGGAAAGATTAAAACTTTGTATAAGTAATTAAGTTTCTATCGTCCACAGCTTCTTCCTTTACAAGAGAATTATAACTTGGGGCACGATGGCCCAGTTGGCAAAGGCAGCGAGCCAGGGATAGGAACGTCTCTGGTTCGATGCCGGTCGCTGGAAAATCCCACCGCTGTGTACGCTAATGGCGGCTGGTGCACGAAAAATCTGACGTGGCTGCAATGTCCTCCAAGTTCTCAAAATTTACCTCTGGAAGTACGGGGTCAATAGTACCGGTCTCGTGACTTGACTCGGTTCAAAATTACGGGACCGGTCCTTTAGCCAAGTCGGACTCCAACCCTTGTGGTGCTATTCAAAACCGGAGCCGCACCTTTCAGTCTAATGGCCTTTATGGACTTGATCTGATATACTGTCGGTCAAGGGGCATAAGACACAACAACAACAACTATAACGTTATGCGGTTTTATTAAGAAAGATCATATGATGGCCTGATAGGGGAAAATGGTCAACCTTTCTTTCGGGTTGAATCTCTAGTAAGCTGTACTAGGTTATTGCTTCGATACAAAAGTGTGAAAATAGAAGGGTTTAAAGGGATGCGGCCATCTTTTCCTTAGGTAGGTGAGAATATAAGTACAGTCGAACCCCGTTATAACGAACTTCAAGGGACCAAAGGTTTTGTTAGTTTTATCCGGTGGTTCGCTATATCCGAACCGTTAAGAAAAATGCTAGAGTTCACAAAATATATAACTCATTAGTTGCAATGTGTATTCAATAATGATGTATGAAAAAAATGATAAATTCTATTAAAAATGATCATTAATGAATTAAATCGACTAAAATCGATTTGTTTTAGTCGATTTAATTCATTAAGGTTTTGTTCGCTTTATCCGGTAGTTCGCTATATCCGAACCGTTAAGAAAAATGCTAGAGTTCACAAAATATACAACTCATTAGTTGCAATGTGTATTCAATAATGATGTATGAAAAAAATGATAAAATCTATTAAAAATGATCATTAATGAATTAAATCGACTAAAATCGATTTGTTTTAGTCGATTTAATTCATTAAGGTTTTGTTCGCTTTATCCGGTAGTTCGCTATATCCGAACCGTTAAGAAAAATGCTAGAGTTCACAAAATATACAACTCATTAGTTGCAATGTGTATTCAATAATGATGTATGAAAAAAATGATAAAATCTAGTAAAAATGATCATTAATGAATTAAATCGACTAAAATCGATTACATTAAACTGACACAATACTAATTAAAATACGTACAATAGGAAAACGGCGGGACCAAAATTTTCGTTCATTATATCCGTAAGTTCGTTACATACCGGGTTCGCTATAACGGGGCTCGACTGTATAATTAAAGATCATCACGATATGGCATTATGGTTTAAACATCAGAAATTTTGATCAGAAAGTAAGAGTTTGATTTCCGAGCCACCGCAACTTTGTTTTGTGGGAGAGATTCTAAAATAAAATTGTTTGTCGCTATAAATTAGCAGGTCACATTGCCTCAAAAATTATCATCGATCTTAAAAACAACATTCCCAACTCAGATTTTTAACTGAGAACTATGAAAAGGTAGGTACATCAGCGCTTAACTGTGTGAAGCCTGTCCACCATGCCTAGGATTTGAATCAACACATTCAAACTTCGAACGGGTATACGACAAACTTAATAGTCGAAACGTCCAATGATGAGAGAAGTTACTACCTTAAACGATTTCACTTACTGTCGTTATACCCTAGGGACTCTCTCACGTGTTTCTTAAATGAATCTCGTCGTAAACTCTATTTTTATTTTTCTCACCGATTACAAATAGGAGATCTCTCTCACCCACAGTCTCTTAATGTTAATAAAAATAAAAGATTGTATGCATATAAGATCTGAACTCTAATAGTTTTAAGGGGGTCCGGGACACATTTTGAAAAAAATTTTATTTATTGAGTAAAAATTTTGAATTTTTTTGTGATGGTTAACCATATAATTTGTAAACAAAATCACACCATAAAACTTCTCAAAGAGTTTTTAAAAAATTTTAAAATTTAAAATTTTTAATAAAAGTAGAGTAATTTAAAATCGTTATAACTCGAAATATTATTTGTCTAATTTCAAAATGTTTTCATTTAACTAAACAGAAATATATAAATTTTAATTTTGATTCACCATTTTTTAAAATATTAATTTTTAAAAAAATTAAAAATTTTTAGATAAAAAATTACGAAAAAATGATGTAACTTATTTTTAAAAAATCATATTTTCCAAAGCAAATATTTTTTTCAAATTTGCTGAATTAAAACTAAAGTAAAATAGTTGAAAAAGACATGTTACAAGTTTCAACCATTTATCTTTAACGGTTCTTGTCTTATAACAATTTAAAGACGAGAAATGGGGAAAAAACCCATCATGAAGAAAAACGCACTTACAGGTTTAAATAACGATTGGCTACTATTAGAATGTTGAAAAATAAATAATAATTTCTCCTGTTCTAATTAAGATAGAAACATGATTTAAACGTCATTTTAAGCGCAAAAGAACACAAAATTTTTAAATGCAATAAAAAAAATTTCGAAAATTTGAACAATTTTATGTCCTGGACCCCCTTAATCACAGTTATAAAATACATATATATACTCTGTAGAAAAGGATAAACATTAAAATGAATTATTATCTTAAATGGGCTTTTAAAAGATAATTGAATATATGGATACTAAACAATGGCTCTAATGAATTATTCAACTGTGGCTTTGTATCGTAAATTGTTTTTCCCTTCATAAACTCATAATTGCGGGTGAGATTGCTAACTTAATTTTCGGGATTCTCTTATACATATTTAAGATTTGCAAATGGCCCTCTTTCATATTCACATCAGAAACTCTCGGACGGTATGGAGGACAACAATTATATAACGGAAACTAATCGCATATTCTCATGGAGCACTAGTGATGCAACTGTGATGAACTTAGTGATGCAATAAAATATTTGAGTATTATGTCAACATTGCATGAGAATCAGAGGTTTTCAAAGATAATTGTTGTAAAGTATATCCAATATTTTTCTAAATTCCCAGGGGAATGAAGATTAATTTTGCGAATTAATGATAAGATATGTTTGAGATAATAATTCGGGGAATTTCAACATCATTACTATTAATCAAGAAAAAACGAATCTGTTTACCTTATTAAAAGACTAGCTGAAAACCCGCACTTCGCTACGGAGTACATTCAAATTAAATATAATGGTCAATGTATGCAATTAATGCCAATATATATATATATATATATATATATTTATTTATAATAAATACGATCTATATATACAATTGATGTAGAAAAAAAATGTATATTTATAAAAAAATCATAAGGGATATTTTTATAGACAAAATAATGTCCAATCGTCTGCCGCATTAGCAAGAAAAAAAATATTTTTTTATCTATTTAGTTGTTATGCACGTGACGATAAATATATTTAAAGTACCAGAAAAAGAAATCGCGTGATCAGCATTTAATAAATTAAATTGTAAAAATTAATCTTTAAAAATTCACCAAAAATCAGAAAATAGAGGTAAAGATTCGAAAAAGATTTCATTTTAAAGGAATTTTTATGATCTTTCTCATGATATAAATTTTATAACCCTCAAATTATTATTTTAAATGCAAACTTTAAAAAAGTTACTAAAACAGCTTAAAAATTTAATTTAATAAAATCTAAGAAGAATTTTTCAAAAATCTCTCTTAGTGCACCCCTACACTATAAGAAGAATCGCCATGATAAATTTCAGCCCTTTAGGTCCAGCGGTTTGGTCTGTGCGTTGTATGTCAGTCAGTGAGTCAGTTACGGAACTGTTTTATATATATATATAGACGTTAACTTCATACACTGAGTTGTTTGTATTTCATATAGAATTCGGAAAGGGACAATAAAAGAACAAAATTTATCACCAGTTCTAAAGTAGCTCGCATTAGAGAGAAATAAAGGTTACACAAAACGAGGGGAAAATTATAGATCTGAATATTACGGAAATGAATAAGACGTGATCTTCAACAGAAGTAGTAAAAGCGACTTTAACAACATCCTTCAAAATGCTTAATAATTAGTATTATCCCAAGAATTTCATCTTACATGATTCTCAGCAACATATTCTATAAATACAGCAAAAGGTCATCATATGAATATTTTTTCATTCAGATATTAAATTCTACGATACATTAAATCTGTTCGAAAATCTCTAAAAATTAAAATATAAAAGAAAAATTTATTTGCCAGACTTAGAGTTCAACAAATCCCGTGATTTTCATTAATTATAATATTAAAGATCTGGTAATATATCCATTAACTTATCGATAAGCGTTAAACGGGGAAATATTTGGACTCATAACACTTCCTCCACCTTTGAACTTTATACTATTATACCAGTTACCGCGATCACGCTACTTTCTACAAATAGTTTAAAATATTAGAAGAGCTACTTACTTCTGAAGGCCCAACTTTTAAGTCCTCTTACTCCTTGAACAAGTGCCATGATGCCCTTGGAGCACTCGGCAGATAAGTTAGCATCGGATCCTAATCTCAGGAACATGGGCAACGCCTTCTTCATCTGACCATCTATGGTCTTCTTCATTGTCTTTTCGAACGTTTTCCATGTATCGTGGACAAGTTCGGATTCGGACATGTTGTAGGTCACCGTCGTCGTTGCCGGACTGGCCGACACGGTGGTCAAGGGGGTCCAGATGCGAGCCCTGCTGAAAGGCCGTCGGACATCGGAGTTGTTTGTGTTAGAGGAAGCTTCCACATGAGGGCTGAGTCCTAAAGACAAGTCCTTTGAGGATTTGTCGCCGTTCAACGACACCTCTTTGGAAACAGCTATTTGGACAGACACGTACACAACAAATAACAAATAGAATACTCTTGTGTTCATCTTCGGTGTCAAAGTAGAAATGTTTTTATAATACTGGTGGTTGGATATTAAAAATGGTCAACAGATGCTGCAAACCAGTAAAACTAAGTCAGAAATGCAACATCTAAGTGTATGAATCGCTGTGGATAAGAGAGATTAATTAAATATCTCACTGTCTTCAATAAGTTTGTAAAAGTATTTCGGTATTTTCACGCTGTACTGTAATTATACTTGTCAATATTACTTGTTTGTCTCTAGATACAAACTGAAAGATTTAATAAAACAAGTTCCTAAATTACAATCAGATTTTGAAAAGATAAATGTTTTACTCCTATTATAAATATGTCTAAGAGTGTTTGGCTATTTTAATTAAGTTCTATGATAATAATTGATATTAAAGCATACTTTTCTTTCATAGAAGGATTCAGGACCTTCCTTATTTCAATCCTACTAAATACTGCTAAAATATAATGTGAACAAGAAAATTTATTTGAAATATTATTACTTTTTATATATTGCTCTTTATATATTACATAAACATTTAGTCCCAGTTTTCTTTAATAAATAGCCCTCAAGTTCTTTGGTTTGTATATGCAGTAACATATAATGTGACAATAAACAATTACACAATTTATAATAACTCAATCTTTGGAAGAAATATTCAATACTAAGCTCTATTATACGGAACAAATACTTACAATTAAGAAATTAGCAGTATTCCTTATTATTACTATGAAGTCACTTTCATACATCAATATATATTCACAAAATGTTGTTTAGCAATGATATCACCTGGTTTCCACACATTGGAAAGTCACAGAAGAGATGATTTACTCTTCATTCGTTACTTTGCTTTAGTGCAACAATTTCACATTACTTTCTCTCACAAAAAAATGAACAATTATTATTTTCGCGCCGTTGTGAGCACGCACTTAACCCAAAAATAGATCGACTATTCTTAGAGAGAGTATTGAGTTTGAAATGAGAATTACTTTCGATGGCACATTTTCCCTCGGTGTGTCCGAGATCGCTCGAGTAGGCCTTTCTCCTCAAGACTAGGAGTCGTTTGAGTTGTTTCGTTTTCGGCCGGCATTTTTGCTTCCTGAAACAGGCATTGTGCAGATCAGGTGCTGTTGTCGCCAACCGAAAGTCGCCAATTGTATTAGACCATAACTTTGAAAAGTAAATGATGAGTGTTTGTGGATGGAGATAATATAGGTTAATTACTGCTATAGAATTTTGCATGGATGAACACGTGGCTCGATACAAAATAAATAAATTAATGAAATCGACTGATATTTTACTCGGCAAGGGTGTAATGAAATCGTTGCTAATGTCAACTTTTGTTTCATTGATTTGATTTAATGCATGATAGTTGAGAATGACATTTTGAAAATTTCACAGATTTGAAAATGAAAGGTTAAACTGATGATATTTCAAAATTAGTTTATTTTTTATGAATACAAATGATGGTAATTTTTCTTTCATATTTGTCTGTTTTTAACAGAGTCAATATAAAGAACTTAAGTAAAAAATTATCATTTTGTCGAATAATTGCTTGCTACTATTATCATAAACCTCCCCAATATGACAAAATTTGTTCGAAAAGTTATTTTTTCTCTCCTAAAGAAAGCAGAGGAAACTTTTATATCCAATGTTTTATATTCTACTTCCAATTAAAGAAAATAAATTAATATTCGGTTCTCTTTGAGCTGATATATTAAGGTATATCTACAATTATTATTGACAGTGATCACCTAGTATTGCTAACAGAATAAAAAACACTGAAAGGTACGAAGTAAAAGAGTTGATTATGCAGTTTATTATTTAAGCGATAGGGGCTTGTGGCGTCCCGGTGGTACAGCGCGCTGGTTTCCGATGCTGAGGGTGCTCGGATCGAATCCTGACGTCGCGCCACGAAAAATGCCTCCGTTCGTGTCGTCCCTTCATAGGGGGTATTGCTGCTCGCCTATATGGTGCCCCCATAATAAAATGGACAGTAAACTGTAAAGTAGTATAGGTGAATGTTTGACGACAAGTGCCTCCGCTTAAATATATATTTCAGCTATTTTTACAAAAATAGTTAAAACATCTGGTAGGTCCATTTTTTAGAAAATTTTCCCACACACACTTTTTTAATCTAAAATGTAATATTCATATCAATAAAACATACTTGAACAGAAATTTAAACTCTACGAATATATCATTCGTAATTTAAAAGTCAAATATTTAAGAATGATATTTATACGTAGATAAAATTCACACAGTTTAACCTGGAGAAAAGTGTTTCATTATCGTAGCGATGTCCAATATTATTCATTAGGAATAAATTTCAGTTCTTTTATTCGGAAACTCAAGCTTAAGTTCCCATAAGTTACAGTGAAGTGTTACTTTGTTGAAGCTGAAACAAAATTATTTCATTTAAAGTTTTAAAAGTGACTTACATGAATTATGCATAAAATACTTATTGATTTGAAACCCTTCATTCCGTACGAGTTCCCCCTTATTTGGTGGGGAGTGCATTTTTAATATATATTCCGTTTCAATAGTACACTTCGCAATGGAATCTGTGAAAAGTTCTAATTATTTGCATCCGCTTTGTAGGTGAAATAAAAAGATTCGAATAGGGTCTAAAAAGTCTCGATTTCAAAGACTTTTTAAACTCTAATAAAAAAAACCAGTTTTTCTTTTCCCAAAGCTGTAATAATTTCTCAAAATTAGTTCTGTTTGTACAAGTCCTTCGTTATTACAACCGTTGTTTCGCTTTGCAGCTTCAGACTATAAAACTTGATAGCCGATCCTAAATCAACAACTGATTATGTGTATAAAATTGAACATATTCAGTTTCAACCATCGACCTTAGAAAACAAACCCGTATTTGGAAATCAAATAGAAAAAATTCGTTTGCAGAGGGGTGAACGTTCGAATTCATAGACGTAGCGTGCTTCTAATTTTATTTATTTATTTTTTTCTTTGGGGGGGGGGGGAGCACAAATTGAATTAAGTTAGGGCCCTCCTTAGCGCATTGACTGTCGGACGGTCCTTAAAATATGAAATATCATTATTTTTTAAAATTGAATAACAATAGAATGGATGTTTGAGTAATATTCAAAAGTTATACAATGCGAAAAATAAATATAATATAAATAAAATGAGAAAAAAAAGCATCGATTTTTTGTTATGGATCATATCATTGTTAAAAATTATGTTAAGGCTAAAGACATAATAGGAAACTTCAGTTTCACAGTTTGAAAAAGCTGGGAAAACCAACTTTCTTTCTGCAATTTTCCGATTTTAACTGAACTTCTATTAACGTTTTAATTCGTTCCAAGTTAAGTTGGGGGAGGGGACGTGCCCCCCCCCCCCCCCAATGCCTATGTTCGAATTGGATATTGAAAAGTTAGAAAAAAGGAGTTTGATTGTATGAATCGAATCTCTGTTTTGTACTAAAAGTACGCAGAAAATGTATCGGAATCTTCTTAAAGTTATAGACTCGATTTGTTTATTCAAAACAGCTTAGTTTTCACGAGGTATTGCTTTGACTGGGAATATGAGGATATAATTTCAACTGGGAATTTTTTTCTGGGAATATAATTTCAACATTTTGTAAGCTGTTCGGATAGGCAACATATTGCAAACCCTTATTTGAGTGTTGGATTGTAAAAAAAGTGGGTAGTAAATTGGTAAAAGTTCCTGTTAGTGCTGGTGGCGAGAATATTTTTCACATCAGATGGCAAACTAAGCATAAAATTTCCCCTTAATTCTCAATTTTTGACACGGCAATAGCCAGGGAAACTAAATATAAAAGCAGGTGAATGCCGAAAGAAAGGTGTGATGACGTATCTGTGCAGGCTGCATGATCAGTATGATGTCTAACCGAGCTTGAGAGTGCTGTAGTTTGTAATTATAAATGCTAAGACAACTTTAGATTGTATCTTGTATTTATAAATGATAGACAACTTTTGATTTTGACACTACTCACAAAGAAGTAAAATTAATTTTTCACAGCTGATATTTTTCTAGCATCACTGAACAGAGTTCGGCAGTCTCTGAGAGATTAATGTATAAAGGACCATGACATGATCTGACGGCAAACAGACGGGAATTTTCGTCTGAAAAGCAGAAGATCTTATGTCCGATTCCGAGGTCAGCTTAGTTGCTTTCCAAGTATGCAGTCAAAATTTTTGAATATACTTAGATAAGTCGTTGTGGATTTTGGGAAGCACTGTCATAACCTAAGTGATTTCAACTGAAGACGGGTCTTCGGGAATTCCTGCTTTAGGATTAGTATGAGATTTATTTGAAATGATTTTCACTGGGGCGGTGGTAAAGAAATCAGCAACATACTCAAAGTTGATCCCAGTTTCCAGGACAGGCAAGTTGTTTTTCCAAGACTTGGATTATATATATATATATATATATATATATATATATATATGTGTGTGTGTGTGTGTGTGTGTGTGTGGGTGCGTGTCATCATCTTACTGACTTTATAGCTCTTTCCTTTCGTCTGATTGGCGCTTAATACCTGATAATTTCTAGTTTCGGCCGATACAATGGGTGGCTTGGAAACCTTGTCAGTTTCATAATAATGAATAGTTTAACTCTGTAGCTTTATATAGAATCCGAGCGATGAATCGCCAAACATGGTGACGCTTCGCCGACTGTTTAGGAAGAAGGATGGGCTAATAACCTGGTGGCCTGCTTTTTCTCTCTACCCGCCGAAGAAATCTTACTATTCAATCTTTTCTTTCATTACGATTTTAGCAGACTTCCTCTTTGCCCCGGGCTTCGTAGTTGGTACTCTAAATTAGCTTTCAGTCGGAATGTAAACAAATAACATACAAGGAGGTGGTACATTCAATCAGAGTGTCTGAAGCAAACAGGCCGCAGATTTGTCCAAAGAATTACTGCTCTGAATTCACTGCTTTTTGATCTCGTTTCACCTGTCTATAAGTTTAGGTCACCATTTGATTCTTGGATAGCATTTAGAAATTTCACCTCAAAACTTGGTCCGGAAGAGTCTTTTTAATCCGACACTTTCTGACATCTAATTGCTTTATAGACTCTTCCGTGAGTTGTTTAACCCTTTTGGCACAATTCCTGGTACAATGTAACTGCAGTAACACTTGAACAGCCCACAAGCGAAATCGAAGCACAAGCTCTTCGCGTTTTCATGCTTTGCCTTGTTACAAATCCTTATATGCCTTTTGCTTTAATCACCGCATTTCAATTTTTACTAAATAACTCACACGTTATTATAACGATTTAGTTCACTAACTCCGCACTCTGGGGAGTCACGTAGTTATCTCGTTGTTTTAATTTCGCAAGAGACTTACTTCATTGATGCTCAGCGTTGTCATTATGTACTCACATAAGCCCGCATAAAGTTCCAACGTTAAGACTAGATACAAGTGCAAAATAGTTTTATTTTAAAACTAATTTTGTTTTTTGATGTGAATAGTAACTTATATTAGCGCTTTATTAATGACTGAGTCATTACAGGAATCATTAGCTAAAATATTTCTTTAAGGTTTCGGAACACATAGAAAATCGCTGGACGAATTTTACACTTTTGCGGAGAATGTTACGAAGTCTGCATAAAATGTTAACATATATCATCATGATTGATCATAATAAATCCACTAGAACCTAGGTTCTTAAACTGAGGTCCGTGGACCCTTGGGGGTCCGCGAAACAATTTTGACGTTAACTTTACATAACCAAACTTTTCGCTTTTATTCAAATAACTCATTTAATAAAAATCCTACATGGTCAAGACTTTTTGTATTTGTTGTTACTTAACTTGTTATTAATATAACTAAACAACAGGTGGTAACAATTATTTTTATTCAGCTGCAGATGCGGAAAAATAAATAGAACAATGCAATTTTTTAATTGTTTTGACTATTGCGCGGCGCGGGAACATGTAGCTATAAATAGACTGATGACTCAGGGGAACCGTGTTCAACCGTACTTTCCTATGTGTGCTACACACGTTTTCCTACCGTGCCTTCAGTTGTTCTACGTGTTTCAGTTGTCTACGTTAATTATTTGACCCATAAAATGGATCGTTGGATAAAAACTGGATATACACTGAAAAAAAATATAGATGAAAGTGACTCAGATTATGGAGCATCAATCTTGAAATCCATCAAGAAACGTAAAATTTGAAAATATTGTGATGAGTATTTATTATATGGATCCATAGGCGTAGCTTGCTTCTAACTTTTTTTTTTTTGGGGGGGGGACACGAACTGAATTCAGAAAGGTGCCTCCTCAACGCATTGACTGCAGGACGGTCCTAAAATATGAAATACTAGCTGAAAACCCGCACATCGCTACGGAGTACATTCAAATTAAATACAATGGTCAATGTATGCAATTAATGCCAATATATATATATATATATATATATATATATATATATATATATATATATATATATATATATATATATATATATTTATAATAAATACGACGATCTATACATACAATTGATGTAGAAAAAATATATATTCATAAAAAAATCATAAGGGATATTTTTATAGACAAAATAATGTCCAATCGTCTGCCGCATTAGCAAGAAAAAAAATATTTTTTTATCTATTTAGTTGTTATGCACGTGACGATAAATTTATTTAAAGTACCAGAAAAAGAAATCGCGTGATCAGCATTTAATAAATTAAATTATAAAAATTAATCTTTAAAAATTCACCAAAAATCAGAAAATAGAGGTAAAGATTCGAAAAAGATTTCATTTTAAAGGAATTTTTATGATCTTTCTCGTGATATAAATTTTATAACCCTCAAATTATTATTTTAAATGCAAACTTAAAAAAAAGTTACAAAAACAGCTTAAAAATTTAATTTAAAAAATCTAAGAAGAATTTTTCGAAAATCTCTCCTAGTGCACCCCTACACTATAAGAAGAATCGCCATGCAAAATTTCAGCCCTTTAGGTCCAGCGGTTTGGTCTGTGCGTTGTATGTCAGTGAGTCAGTTACGGAAATGTTTTATATATATAGATTATGATTTTTTTTAATTGAATAACAATAGAACTGATGTTTGAGTACTATTCAAAAGTTATACAATGAGAAAAATAGATATAATAAAAATAAAATGAGAAAAAAATACATAGCATGAACTTTTTGTTATGGACCATATCATAGTTAAAAACTATGTTAAAGCTAAAGACATAATCGGAATCTTCTGTTTCACAATTTGAAAAAGCTGAAAAAGGCCAACTTTCTTAAAAGTTTTCTACAATTTTCTGATTTTAACTGAACTTCTGTTAACGTTTTAATTTATTTCAAGTTAAGTTGGGGGAGGGGGAACGGACACCCCCGACGCTACTCCTAATGTTTGGATCCACTTATATAGTTAATAAAGATGTGGAAAGGCCTGTCTTTGTTCTATGTCTCGGAAATTAATCAAACGAAAGTATAAAACCCGCCAAACTCCGACGTCGTTTGCAAACAAAACACAGTGAGCACTTTAGTAAGTCTATCGATTTTTTTAAATCAAAAAATGGGAACTTGCTTGAAGTCAAAATCTGATGCAAAAGGCCACAACTGGTGGTATCATTAAAAAAGCAGTAAAAGCATCATATGAAGTATCCCTACTAATGCACTACTAATCCCTGCGAAAGCTGGAAAACCCCATAATATAGCAGAGCAACTAATTCGTGTTGTCACGTGGGAAAGTACTCAATCGCCTTTTTGAACTTTGTGGTGAAATACGATTATTTTTAATGGATACGCAATTTGAAGTGAAAGTATGTTTTAACGATTTTTCCTGGTTAGCTACTTGACTGATAGTTTTAACAAGTTGAATGAACTGAATTTGAGCCTAAAAGGTGCAGCTGCAAATATACTTAAAGTTGAAGACAAAATAGAAGCGATTATAAAAAAAAATCGACTTGTGGTCGAAATACATTCACCACTGTGTGTATGAGTCATTTCCAACACTCAACGATTTTACAGAAATTTCCAATAAAGGGCTCCCTAATGAAACACGGCAGATTTTTGTTGAACATTTAATGGCTCTAAAAAGCAGCTTTAGGAACTATTCGTCCAGTCCTGATTCTGGAAACAACCGGATTAGAGATACATTCAACATGGAAGTTACTAAGGCTAAACATTTATCTATACTTGAACAAGATAGTATCCTGGAAATACGTTTCTGATATACGTCTTTTCAACTAAAATTCAACAAAACTGAACTCACAAACTTTTGGTTACTTCTCAGATCTGATTACCTTGCTCTTGCAAATAAAGCAAAACAACATTTGATTCCGTTCTGCACAACATATTTATGTGAACAGACATTTCTGGTACTGTTGTATATGAAATCAAAGTATAGAAACAAACTCGATGTAGAAGCGGACCTCATAATAAAACTTTCCGACATAGAGCCGGATATTGCGGTTCAGGTTTCAAGAAAACAACTGCACCGATCTCCGTAAGTAAAAATTATTTACAGAAAACATATTATAATAAGATCTATTTTCACCAATATTTGACCTAGAAATGTTTGTATGAGTTTAATGTATTATGAATTGTAACTTTTTAAAATTCTTTTTACTACTATTTTTATTCATTTTTATGTTTTTTATTCTATATCCTAATAAAAATGTTTATCTCTGTAAATGCGCAAAACCATTGTAACGACACCCGTACAATAGCAAATATTTTGTGCGTGGAAATTCCGTGAAGACCAACCAACGCGCGGTTTGCGCACATAATTGATTTAGACGGCTGGAGACAGACAGTCTTGGAGACATAAAGACCGGAAGTGTTACCGATACCTCGTGGAACAGTTCGTCAGCTACAAAAGGAAAGTTGCCGTCCGGCGGCGCCTAGTCGTCTGGGAACAATAACTAAATAAAGAAAGGCGGCGTTTTCCAGACCTTTCGAGAACGTTCGGCGAAGGTATATAAAGTCGCGAGTCAAAGTCAGTCAGTGATTCAGAAACTAAGTTATTCAGAGTGATGCTGGAGCCTTAGACAAGGAGATACTGTCGGACCTAGATAGACTTGAATGAGCGCAGCTACAACTGAAGTCTGACCTTCCTGGTCGATGCCGTGAACCCACGAATTTAATCTCTTTATCTATATTGTAAATAGCCTGTATTTAGTCGAGAAATGCAATTAAAGCATTAAATACAAAAAGGCTGGCAGTCTTTTATTTAAGGCAAAGTCCTTACACCATTTATTAAAATACCCAGCGATACATATTTACCAATATTTATTATAACGTAGTGCCTATGAGATTATTGAGCAAGAAATTAAGTCTCAAGAACTACATAAAATGCCTTGGGTTGGAATAGGGTCCGCAAAAAAATGTTGTTCAAGAGGTGGTCCTTGGACTATATAAGTTTAAGAACCCCTGCAATAGAAAATCCGCATAAAATTGCTTTTCTATTCAAGAATAAGTGTAGGAATTATTTACTCATTTTTTTTTACAGCTGATATAGAGAGATTTTTTATACAATCCTATTATAAAACGACATATACTGCTTATTATCACTAATTTTCTTATTTGAAAAAAAATTGTTTTATCTTATTTGTCATTTATAATACTTTTAAGGATGACTGAAGTCATGAGGGTAAAGGAATACTGATCACTTGCCGAATGGTTTTATCCCTATCATTTGCAAATGCTGAGATGCAGGAAATGTCGAGAGGGAAGAAAAAAAATGGCGTTTTCCTTTAACTATCCTGGGTACAAAAATGTTTCGCCAAGAGGCACAGGAAAACAAAATCGTAACCTTAACCCCGAACTACTCACGGGATCTCACTCGTGAGCAGAGAGTAGGGGCGTTGACTCCTTACCTGCTTCATTTATGGTAGAGAAAGGACAGGGCCATCTCTATTGCCCTAGTGCTGCTCTGGACTATTCTAGAGTGACCTTCAGGCTTTGAGAGAGATCAAGGATGCGATAGTGGAATGTTTTCTTTGCGGGAGTGTTGAAATCATGAAAAATGACCCATAAGTGACATTTGATTCCAAACGATGTTTCTAGAATACAGTAAACAAAGTTAAATATCTGGGTTTAAGGAATGTTCTAGTCGTTTTCAGCCTTGCAGTGATCTCAGAATTTGTAGAAACCAACTTAAACTAACTTGTGTTTTGCGTTATTGTATTGTTCTCCAGACATAGGCGTAGAGTGCTTCTAACTTTTTTTTTTTTTTTTTTTTTTTTTTTTTGGGGGGGGGGGGCACGAATTAAATTCATTTAGGGCCCTCTTCAGTGCATTGACTGCCGGACGGTCCTTAAAATATGAAATATGATTTTTTTTTAAATTGAATTACAGTAGAATTGATGTTTGAATATTATTCAAAAGTTATACAATAAGAAAAATATGATATAAATAATATGAGAAAAAAATATAGCATCGAATTTTTGTTATGGATCATATCATTGTTAAAAACTATGTTAAGACTAAAGACATAATCGGAATCTTCAGTTTCATAGTTTGAAAAAGTGGAAAAAATCCACTTTCTTAAAAATGTTCTACCATTTTCCGATTTTAACTCAACATCTATTAACGTTTTAATTATTTCAAGTTGTTCCCCCCACCCCCGACGCTACGCCTATGTCTCCAGATTTAAGTAAGCTAATAATCTTTTTAGAACAGTGGTTCTCAACCTAGGGATCACGCCCTCCCCTTGGGGATTCGTGAGTGATATTGAGAGGGGAGACGCCATGAAGGGTTAGCAAATATATATATATATATATATATATATATATATATATATATATATATATATATATATATATATATTTGAAGAACGTATTTTAAGACTTGGGAAACCGAAAATTAAATTTAGCGATTAGGTATATAACAGTTATCGTATTTTTGTTACTTTTTGATTATTATTTTACGATTGCAATGAGACGTGATTTAAATAGCATAGAGCCGTTGTATTGCTTACTGTTTAATATAATAATACTAGTTTTTCAAACATATGTTTGAGAATATATATATATAATATATATATATATTCTGTGGCTTGGTACAAGAAGTGCCTAGGTCAGTTTTTTTCCAAGATGACTTTGTTTGCTTATGTCTCTTTAAAAAAAATATTATTTTCAATGTAAGAAGTACCAAGTCTGTACAATGATTTAGAAAACACTTTTAAAACATTGGCAGATTTGAGTACTCCTTACATTGAAAATAATATTTTTTTAAAGAGACATAAGCAAACAAAGCCCTCTTGGAAAAAACTGACTTAGGCACTTCTTGTACCAAGCCACAGATATAATAAATATATATATATATATATATATATATATATATATATATATATATATATATATATATATATATATATATATATATACACTGCTGGCCACTGTAAATGCAACACCCTGAAGGAAACATGCAAATAACATGAAATTTACAACATGCATCAGCGGAGGTGAGATATGCAAATGATTAGAATTTCAGCGCAGACGCACATCACGCGCGCCTGTGGCGCCACTTCAAAGCGCTATTTAAGGCTTGGAGATTTCGACGTTTCAAGTTCGGCAATTGTGTTTTTCTTGTGGTTTTTTCAAAAAATCGATCAATTATGCGTCGTCGAAAACTTCGATCATCTTTTGATCAAGTATCCGAGTTCGACAGAGGAAGGATAGTGGCCTACCGAGATTGTGGATTATCTTTCAGGGAAATCGGTAGTCGTGTTGGACGAAACCAAACAACTGTAATGCGGATATGTGATCGTTGGATGCAGGAGGGTACGACGGACAGGCGTGTTCGATCGCATCCACCTAAGCGCACCACTTCACGTGATGACAGGTAAATTGTGCGCATGGCAGTGACGGATCGCTCAGTCACATCACGAACCATAGCACAGCACATGCAGTCTTTAACGCATCATCCAGTGTCTGCGCGTACCATTCGACGCCGTTTACAGCAGAGTGGTCTGTCCGCAAGACGTCCATTGCTTTGTCTACCCTTGACACAGAACCACAGACGTCTCCGCCGCCAATGGTGCGATGACAGAAGGATGTGGTCGGCAGAATGGAATGAAATTGTCTTTACTGACGAGTCACGCTTCTATCTGCAACATCACGATGGTCGCATTCGAGCCTGGAGAAACCTTGAAGAGAGGATGCTGAACAGCTGCGTTATGCACCGCCACACTGGTCCTGCACCGGGTATTATGGTATGGGGCGGTATTGGATATCACTCTCGCACACCTCTAGTACGCATTGCCGGTACTTTAAACAGCCAGCGCTACATCTCCGAGGTGTTGGAGCCAGTTGTCCTTCCTTACCCCCAGGGCTTGCCCACAACCATATTTCAACAGGATAATGCGCGACCACACGTGGCACGCATTGTCCCACGGTTCTTCGTCAATCGCCAGATTGAATTGCTTCCCTGGCTGCCTCGCTCTCCGGATCTTTCGCCGATAGAAAACATGTGGTCCATGGTTGCTCTACGATTGACCCAGATTCCATCCCCAGGTGCCACAGCAGATCAACTTTGGCAATGTGGGGAAGCTGCTTGGTCTGCTGTACCCCAAGAACTCATCCAAAGTCTCTTTGAATCAATGCCGAGGCGTGTGGCAGCGGTGATCTCCAACAATGGCGGCTACCCTGGCTACTGATTTTGGCAGGAACCACACTTCACAGAAGTCTATAAATTTAATCATTTGATACTTGGTCAACATGTTATCTACAGAATGAATTTTGTTGTGATATCCCTTGTCTTTCTTGGTGTTGCAATTTGGGTGAACAGCAGTGTATATCAACCATCACAATAATTTTATTTGTTTCCATGTAAACTTCTTCTGCTAAAATTTTTGCTCTCTTACGTTGTACTGGTTGTTTATTTTTGCTAAACATTTCTTTTGTTAAATAGATCTTTCAAAATTGATGTAGGTATGTTCAAAATTTATGCAGGCCAAGAGGAGGGGGAGAGTAGGGTCTGAAGGCCATCCAAAGAAGGGCTTAGACATAAGTTGAGAAACACTGATTTAGACAGTTGTGGTTCCTTGAATGAATATTAAACTTCTTAAATTTGCACAATAACACAGTCAAAAGTTGACACTAATCGTTTGGTAAAATCCGTCCTCTATCTCAGCTGAGGAATGGGAATAAAACTAAAAGATAACTCAGATAGTCATACCAAAACACCCCGAAGGGGACTATCAATCAATGCATTGCAAGTATTTCTTTTCATACATTTGCATGGAATGCTGAAATGCCCGATGATAGATATGCAATGACAAGATTTTAAATGCGTGTTTTGGGGAGAGAGTATCCCAGTGGATAACATTGCTACAGCTGACTGCCTTCGTGAATTATCCTTTAAGATTATAGAGAAATTATTACCCCGGAAACGAGCGCATTTATTTATTTTTAACTAGCGAATATATTGTATCTTCATAGTGCTCTGTTTGTGAGGTGGTGTGTGTACTTGGAAAATACTGTAGTCTTGCCCCAGCATACAGTCTTAAATCGTGAAATCGGCTCACTGGTTGGATGATCTACCATCAGCACAATTAATAGTTGTGCCATGCTTAGCCGCCAATCATTAGTATCAAGCGTATGGTTCATGGCGTCTTTTTATGACGCTAGACATAAATAACGTTTTTGAATGTCTCAAAAATATTTACAGTAGTATTAGGCGTATGTTTTAGGACGTTATTTCAAAACTTCATGAAAGAAATAATTCAGCAGTTTCTCTTTATCAGCAGTTAATTAAAAAAAGTTAATCGTTGTTCAGTATTTAGAATATCAGACCATTTGCAAATATGTTGGAGTCGATTCCTGCCTTGGTCATAGCTTGTTTTTAATGATCGAGAAAATAGGAACTAATCAGTCTAAATTCTGTGAATTTAGACTGATTTTATCTTCTATCACTTTCATCTCTCGAAGAAGGGGAATGTACTGATAATAAATGACATAGTATGGAAGTTCAGTGGTTAGGAATTCAATCTGGGGTGCTGAATATTCAGTACCTGCCCCGGCCGTTATAAATGAGAAAAAAATAGGCGTGGTCTGAGAGATATTTTTACTACAAACTATAATAAGGACCATTTTATGAAGAAAAAACCTTTTTTTAAATAAAACTTAGTGTTTTTTTGGGAAATTGAAATAAAAATTTCAGCGGGATGAAGTTTTTTTCCCAATAGTAAAGTCTAAGTTTTTACTTGTAAGAGATATGATAAGTTTGGTATACGCTAATACATCGATGACATTAACACTTCGATGCAACGCATGTTCTAAATTCCCGCAATTTCTTGCATTGAAAAAATTCAATATAATAGTTTGCGAAGGGCAGATATTTACCAGGATATTACGGCTATGTTCAATAAAACGTAAGTCCCCCATTGTCTGGACTACAATATGTATTTTAATAAATGTATCAGACGTGAGATTTCAAAAATGGTCTTTAACAAAATGAGCAAATGAATATTGTCGATGTTGGAGTGCCAAGTCATTGATCTAGTAGTTACACTTTCCCATATCTGTTAAATATGGATTCCGTTTATCTTAGCTATCATATTCGAAACACAAGTATATTTTTATATATTTGTGGATTGTTGTGGTTCGACAGATAACCGTTTCAAAACCACTGGTCTTGAGAGTTTGTTTATGGTCTCATGGCCAAGACACTCAATTATGAAGTCTGTTAAGACGGTATATTTCGGACCAGAAAAGCAATTTCAACGTCTAGTTCAGATAAAAGGAATAAATTATTCTTCATTAAATTCCCCGCCTTAACGTTCTATCACATGAAGCTTGTTTAAGCCTGCTTTTGTATAGCAATGCGTTTGACCTATGTCATAAAAATTTAAAATAAGATGACTTATATTTTTATGTATTCCAGTGCTTCCAATGCACCAGGCAATCCAACTAAGGCCATCTAGGGTTCCCTGTCAGTAAATATGCTGCCATCACAATTTTGATCGAGTTGCCCCAGGGGTGACATCTGGGTGGGTGGGGGGTCTCGAACCCTCCTCACACCCCCACAAACCAAATGGAGGAACTTTCTGGTTTATAGATTTAACATGCTCATAATCGGCGTAGACACGAGATTCAGTGATGCCTGTCGGGACTCGAACCTAGAACCCTAAGTACCGAATCCCAAAACTCTAGCCACTAGGTTGCTCCAAGCCCTACTGTTTATTCATAGAGGCAATAGGTATCTTACATTTCTATAAGAGTCATTAAAAAATAGTATATTGATGTTTAAAGCCCATATCAGCAATATACTATTTTTTAATGACTCTTATAGTCCGTTTTGATAAGTGGACAAATTACTTGGTTTCGTTGACCTGCATCGGGCTATATTTCTGCCCCCCCCCCCCAAAAAAAAAAGAGAAAACATCTTAATTTCAGTAAAGTGGTAGAGATTTTCTGTACACAACACCCCAATTCAACGTAAAAGGATCAAACAGTGAGCGGAAGAAAAGTCCCACGTGCAAACTCCTCAAGCTTTCCCTCATTTTTAATTGCTTTCGTATGGATTAGAAAAAAAAACCAAAGGAAAATTTTTAAAAATCAGTATTCATCCTCAGGATGACATCGGATCTTCCACACAGCGGGAAAGAGCACTTCGGAATCGAAGAGACATGACATCATTACGCGAAATAATTACGGCATTATGTCTAATGAGTATAGTTTAAAAGAACCAAAAGAAAAATACAGCAAAAAAAAAAGATGAATAACAAACCAATGAAGCGTTAAATGTGGGTTGCTGAGAAATGCAGCAGGATAGAATCATTTTCCGCTCCTTCCGACTTCCTCTCAGAAACGATGCGAAGTAGGAAACACAACACATTTTTATTGATGTATGTAAACAAAATGATGGGATTTCTTTTTCCCTTTGTCCAATTTGAACTTTGCACGAAAATTGCTTCTTGTTTCCTGCAACTTTCCTGCAGCATTAAGAAAAAACACTGAGATAAGGTGGTGGTAAGCAATGTAGATGTTAGGACAGGCTACCGGAAATGATCATCAGTAGCCCCCAGGAAAAATATATTTTCTTTGTATGTATTGAGGTATATAATATGCTTTATTAAAGGATTTTTTATACTTATATTGCAGTTCCTTGTTTCAATATGTTTCAAATTCCCCAAAGAAATGTTTCCGGGGTTGAATATTTCACTTACAAAGAACAACGCCCTCTAAAAATAAAAAGATATTTATATTTATATTGCAGTTCCTTGTTTCGATATGTTTCAAATTCCCCAAAGAAATGTTTCCGTGGTTGAATATTTCACTTACAAAGAACAACGCCCTCTAAAAATAAAAGGATATTTATATTTATATTGCAGTTCCTTGTTTCGATATGTTTCAAATTCCCCAAAGAAATGTTTCAATGGTTGAATATTTCACTTACAAAGAACAACGCCCTCTAAAAATAAAAGGATATTTATATTTATATTGCAGTTCCTTGTTTCGACATGTTTCAAATTCCCCAAAGAAATGTTTCCGGGGTTGAATATTTCACTTACAAAGAACAACGCCCTCTAAAAATAAAAGGATATTTATATTTATATTGCAGTTCCTTGTTTCGACATGTTTCAAATTCCCCAAAGAAATGTTTCCGGGGTTGAATATTTCACTTACAAAGAACAACGCCCTCTAAAAATAAAAGGATATTTATATTTATATTGCAGTTCCTTGTTTCGACATGTTTCAAATTCCCCAAAGAAATGTTTCCGTGGTTGAATATTTCACTTACAAAGAACAACGCCCTCTAAAAATAAAAGGATATTTATATTTATATTGCAGTTCCTTGTTTCGATATGTTTCAAATTCCCCAAAGAAATGTTTCCGTGGTTGAATATTTCACTTACAAAGAACAACGCCCTCTAAAAATAAAAGGATATTTATATTTATATTGCAGTTCCTTGTTTCGATATGTTTCATATTCCCCATAGGAAAGTTTCCGTGGTTGAATATTTAACTTACAAAGAACGCCCTCAAAAAATAAAACGTTATCCTTTATCTGAGGAGAGCATATTTTCTCGCATTCTGGTCGAACATTTTTTTAAAGGGGGTCGAACAATTGAATCTATTAGCTGAATCGTGAAACCGGCCCGTTTTTACTTGAAGTTCAAAACTCTTTCTTTGGTGTTAGAGTTTTAAAATATGAAATTAAACCTGTGGGATGTTTATCTTCTTTTCTCAATGCTCTCAAATACTTTCAATGGCAAGGTCGTTAATCACTCTAAAATTCTTAACTGCCTTATTTGCCTCCCTTAAGGGGTCCGGACACATTTAAAATTTTTTTAAATATTTTTTCAGTTAAAATTTTGAATTTTTTTTGTGATGGTCAACCATATAATTTGTAAACAAAATTACAACATAAAATTTCTCAAAAAGTTTTTAAAAAATTTTAAAATTTAAAATTTTAATAAAAGTGGTGTAATTTAAAGTCTTTATAACTCAAAATATTATTGGTCGAATTTCAAAATTTTTTCATTTAATTAAACAAAAATATATAAGTTTTAATTTGGATTCAGCATTTTTTTAAATATGAATTTTTAAAGAAATTAAAAATATTTAGAGTAAAATTTACAAAAAAAATTATGTAACCTATTTTTAAAAAATCATATTTTCAAAAGCAAATATTTTTTTTCAAATTTTCTGAAATAAAATTAAAGTAAAATAGTTGAAAAAGACATGTTCCAAGTTTCAATCATTTATCTTTAACAGTTCTCGACTTATAACAATTTAAAGACGAGAAATGGGGGGAAAAAAACCATCATACAGAAAAACGCACTTACAGGTTTAAACCACGATTGGCTACTATTAGAATGATGTAAAAAAATAATAATTTATCCTGTTCAAATTAAGATAGAAACATGATTTAAACGTCATTTTAATCGTAAAAGAACAAAAAAAATTTTAATGCAATGAAATTTTTTTCGAAAATTCGAACAATTTTATGTCCTGGACCCCCTTAAACGTTTGAGCTTACTACGTTTGAGCGGCCCACATGGTGTAGTGGTTAGCTTTCTGAGCTGCCCCGCAGTCGGCTTGTGTTCAAATCCACGAATAATGGTGCATCTGCATTCATGCAGAGTTCTCTGCATGGAGACCCCCCGACTCCTGCCATCACATTAGTCACGGTAACCCTACCCGTCCAAAGAGATGTGAATGAACACGTGTCTTCCAGATATTCCCCCATTTAGAACCCTCCCCCATTCCCGCCCCCAAGGTCCCTCGTGTTTCTTGATCTAGTGTCCCCCGCCCCCGCTTGACACCATTTGAGCCCCGGGACCCCGGGATCTTTGATGGTCTGTAGCAGGACCGCCAGAGGAGGAGATCCACGCATATACGGAGGACGCAGTGAACATAAATCACTGGCTTACCCCGAGCAGAGCAGAGCAGAGCACATGAATGCAAACGCAGCATAAGGCTTGGTCGTTTCCGTGTCGTCCCCCTCATAGGGAGCAATGCTAGCTTCTTTATGGGCTCACCTACATGGTGTACCCATAATAAAGTAGCCAGTGCATCGAGGGGAATAACAAAAGGCGAATATCTCACGATAAAGTGCCGCATTAGGAAAAAAAAAAAGCTACGATTGATACGTCTGTGCAAAAATAATTACAAGATAAAATGAACTTTTTATATACCCCGTTTTTAAATTTTCTATTCAATCATATAAACTTGACAATTCTATGTATTGATAAGTACTTTTTTTAAAAATTTTTTGATGAATTATCCCATCAACTTGAAAGAAAATGATCAAATGCGTAATAAAGAGAGCAATTATATGAAATTTTCAAACAACAAAATTAACTGAAAATGAATTTAATTATGCTTAAAGATGGCTAAAAGTATTAAAAAATGCATTGTCATCGTGTTCCGAGCTATTCTAAAAGTATCAAATGTCTAGCTAGTCGGGAAGTTAGTTAAAAATCGATTGCAAGATTTGTAAGCGACAAACACACAAACAAACAAGAAAGCAAGTTAATAAAAACATGGTAAAAAATATCAAATAGTGAGTCATACTTCATGTCCTATCTTAAGCCACTGTATCCTGAATGTCATTTGAAATATTATAACGTTTCATTATTCATTCTTCCCTTCTGTATTTTTAAGGCGTTTAACATCATTTAATCTGTTAATGATTCTTAAATGCAGGGTGTTTAAAAAAGAATCACCCGATTTGGAATGAGTATCTAAGGAAAAATATTGAACATAAAAACTTAAAATTAATTTTATATTACATCACTGATCATAAAGTTTTTTTTTACAAAAGGTGCTGAATATGCCCACCTTTGGATGCACGACATATGTCTATACGGTAGGCGAATTCGTCCCAAACTTTTGCGAGCATATCTGCATACACCGCTTCGACGGCTGTTATGCGTACACAGACAACCTGTGACTCGGAATTGTTTATACCATCGCCTAATCCTCTGAGAGGTAGGAACTTCAATCTACCAGGGTTTTGTTGACGAAAATCACGCTGAACAGTTGTTAAGGACTCTCACTTCGCGATGCGTAGAGCACAAAATGATTTCGGTTGGGCAGTCGCCATCTTTACAAACACTAAAGGGGCGGGCGAAGGACGAGCGTTAGCGCTACCTGTCGGCTACTGCGTGAAACTCAAGATTTCCCTCTTTCTGCTTATACATTATTCGATTGCAAGATTTGTACTGGACAAACAAGAAATCGAATTGATAAAAAACGTGGTAATAATGAAAATTTTGCTTTTATTGAAAAAAAAATTCCTATATAATCTTACTTAAGGTTAATATATTTGGTCCAATGATTTTCATGCTTTTTATCCCCTCTGTAAAATAACACTCATTCAGCTTTGCAAAATAAGTTTTTGTTTCCCGAATTACTTCGAAATCCGATGCTAATTTCTATGCCTTACAGCAGTGCTCCCCAACCTTTTTATCGCCACGGACCGGTCAACGTTTGATAATTTTACCGCGGCCCACTGAGGGGGGGGGGGAGGATGGACGTTGATTGTTTATATTTTAGATTGTTTTGATTTAATAATTTTAATTTAACTGTACTTAAACATGCCTTCAAAATAAAATACAGTTACACCAAAATATGAATATAAAGTGATTTAACATTTTAACTCACTAGAACGCTAAATCAATGAGAACCCTGAGCTTGTGGCCCTACGGGCCTTATTATACACAGCCACAGCTGTGGCGCGCCTTCGACACAGAACTGTGGCGCTGTTCAGTAGCTCTGTATAATAAGCTCCATAGGAAAGAATGGTCCACTACCGCAGCCAAGGTCGCGCAGGCGAGTCACAAGAAGCGAGGGTAGGCGTCTGGAGTGGCTCGCCCAGGCCACAGTCGCGACCTGTAGCCACAGCTGTAGCCCAGTATAATAAGCTCCGTACGACTGCATGTATCTCTTCGAGTGGCTTGTCTGGGCGTGTGAAGCTGTGGCGAACGCGCGCCACAGCTGTGGCTCTGTATAATAAGGCCCTTAGCTGGCGGCCCGGTACCATTTGATCCACGGACCGGTACCGGTCAGCGGCCCGGGGGTTGGGGACCACTGCCTTACAGGAAATTTTTTCATGTTAGGGAATAAGTTGCCATCCGAAGGGGCCAAATTTTGGAAAATATGGAGGGTGGCGAACACTTTCGTAGCGTAATTCTAAGAGTCTTGTAGCCGCAATCACAGAAGAATAACCAGCATTCATAATGGGAATGAACCTTTTCAGTTTTTCCTCTTAATTTCCCTAGTTAAACAATCCAGTTAATATGAGTAATACCCTCAGGGGTTTCTTTCACCCTCTTCCAAGTAACCAATGAAGATTATACCATGGGCGTCCTCAAAAAAGAGGAACCAATACATTTTCTGTCTATGGAACCACGTTTCTATGGTATAGGTTTGACTGTTCTGCCTGGTAGTGATGTATACATGCTGAATCAACTGTTACGAAACGACGTAAAAATTTATCTTTATTTCTTTGAAGCACCAAGTTGTGCTTAGTTAGTGTTCCTTGGTTCACGTTTTTTTACCGATTGTTAGCAAATGTGTCACCAATTAACCAACGGATATTCTATATCTTAATATTTCTACAAAATAACATATAATTTAATCTTCTATCCTTAGTTAACCTTATCATGGATATTATTTCAATCATTTCTGGCGTAGTTTTTTTTTTTTTAATGCGGAGGCACTTGTCGCGAAGACATTCGCCTATAATTCACCGCAGTTTTGCTGGCCATTTTATTATTGGGACGCCATATAGTGGGACCAGCATTGCCCCCTTTGAAGGGACGACATAAACGGAGGCATTTTAGTGGCGCTTCTCCAGGATTCGATCCGAGCACCGTCAGCACCGAAAAACAGCGCGCTGTACCACAAGGCCACCACGGCCCTTTCTGGCGTAGTAACCTCAGCGGAACGACCAGGACATATAGCGTCGCTTGTACTCGTTCGGCCGCTACGAATATCAAACGTCTTTCAACATATCCTAAGCGACAGTGCACACTCCCCATACTTATTGATCAAGCCTGGGTTTAGTTTCTGTCGCCGTTTTGCCTCTTTAAGAAGGAATGATTTTAACAACACGTGGAACTCGTTTTTCTCCATTGTGTGAGCAGTAACAAGAGTTGGCTGACTAGAATGGCTGTTAATCACACATTAAGAGTGGATTCTGTTTACAATCTGACATGCGTGCCTTTGAAGCAGACTAAAAGTGAGAGCGTTGATAATTTCGGTTCAGTAGCGTATGGATTTTGCGTAGACTTATTGAACAAACCTCGTAATATTGCAACACTTACTAATGTTCATTTTAGTCATGGAGGAGTACTAACTGAACTTAACAATTTTATATCACTCATCAAGAGGAATATGTGTTCTAAAAACTTAGAACACAGGAAGTAGATAAAACAAACCCAGAAAAAAAATTCCAAACCCCTTTATCGACTGCTAAAAATGTAAATCGTAATAGCCATGTCCGAGAAAAAACTATGAAATGTTAAAGAGAGAAAAACACTTCTCATTAACCTTGCATTGAAATAAGAACAGTGGATAAAATCATGCCAAATGTATAAGGTTTTCATAAGAATTTTTTTAGCTATTGTATCTACAGGCAGGTAAAAGCCACTAAAAAGTTTGCATATAGGCGTAAAAGATATCATTCTTTGTCAGATTTTCGCCAGGTACACTGAATGTCAGATAATTTCAGAAAGGTATTATCTACAAAAGAGAAGTTCCACTGACGCTATTTCATCTTGTATGCACCCAATATTTAAGGTTTATATTAGTATAAGTTACAGCTTAACATACAAAATAATATGACTGCAAATAAATCTCTATGTTTTCTGTTTTTGAAAAAAAGAATTTTAACCATTATTTTAATTTCTTTTAGGACAAATTCCATTGGGAATTGCAATGCTCGTAAATTTCTATATTTCTAAATTAGTGCAGAACACCAACCATACCTGACTGTCGGATTTCTTGCTCATTACAGTCGAACCCCGTTATAGCGAACCCAGTATATAACGAACTCACGGATATAACGAACGAAACTTTTGGTCCTACCGTTTTCCTATTATATCTAATGATAATTTATACTTTTATACCAAACCTCCGAAATCTTAATAATCGGCTATAACTAACCATTTTTACAGTCGACTACTGAATTTTTTTTTATTTTTAAACTTTTTAAGAATGTTGGAGATACAACGAATGTTGAAGATGATGAAGATTTACCTATTGCGATGTGGGTAGAAAAGCACAAAATTTCATCCTTCTCAGATTGTGACATGCAACTGTTCGAAACATGTGATGATGAAGTCATTACATGTGAAAATCCGACTGATGAAGATATTGTGGAAGAAATTAAAATGAATCATTCTGAAATCGAAGATTCTGCATCTGATGCTGATGAAGAGGGGCACATAAATGACGAAATCCCCACCATCTCAGATGCTACAGCAGCGATGAATGTTATTAATAGGTTTTTGTCTACAGAAACAGTGAAAGAGTGTTGGAGTCATTTGATGCATTGGACAAAGAAATTCATAAAATGTTTTTGAAATCGGCATCACGTCAGCAGAAGATTACCGATTATTTCTGTATCAAAACAGTGAGCAACAATTAAAGGTAAAATGAATTTATTTCCATTTGTCTTCATCTTTAATTAATTTAATTAGTATTGTGTCAATTTAATGTAATCAGTTTTAGTCAATTTAATTCATTAATGATCATTTTTAATAGATTTTGTCATTTTTTAATACATCATTATTGATTTCACATAGCAACTAATGAGTTATACATTTTGTGAAATCTAACATTTTTCTTATATAGCGAACAAAACCTCTGGTCCCTTGAAGTTCGTTATAACGGGGTTCGACTGTATTAACTTGGGCATTCAGAGGTGACATTCTCTTGTGACAGTTTTACAGACAATTTAACTTCGACTCGTCACCGAATTGTGCACCAAGCAGTGATTGTGCATTGTGATTTCCTCCAGACTACTGCCTGAATGTATAAAAGATAAATATGTGATTTACGTCACCGTGACATATCGATGACACATTCGGTCTTCAGTTGAATTCGTCACTGAATCGTTCGTCAGAAAATCTGCCGTAATAGCCCTGTCATCAGATGATGAATGAAGTCACAATCAAGTCACAATGAAAGATGTTGTTACGATGTAGCTTCACTACGAAGTGAAGATACGACAAGAAAACATCTCTTTGTTTCCTGCTGACAACGGCATATTCTGGGTCAAGGTCAATTTTATGATAAGAAAGCGATTCGTTTGCATTCATAACTTTCTATATACAGCTATGAATTATTGCGAGTTCTGACGGGGAAACTACTTCGAAAGTGCAGAAATAAGGTTTGCATGTAGTTGTTTGCGAGAGAGTCAGCGTGTACTAGTACAATAAAATACTAAGCACGAGATTTGAAAAAATAAGGTTTTTAATGGGGCAGAATATGTAACAAATGGAATGAGGAATTTTTTTAAACAAATTATGGAAGCTTCGTATACGTAGTTTTTAGTTAATTCAATACAGTGTCCCCTATTTCTATCTATTTCTTCTATCCTGGCCAGGTTGTTCATGAACACCATTACTGGGCAGGCCCTGATTTTCCATTAGACCCAGTAGGCCCGGGCGTAGGGCCCCCCCCCAAAATCTTTTATTTTAAAAGAAAAGAAAAAAGAAAATTCCCAATTCAATTTTTTTTATTTTACCTTTTTTAATAGGAATTTTTTTTTATATATCCTTTCAAATTTGATTGATAGGTTCATCATGTGTATAGTTTTATTCCTATTTTTAAAAGCATTATTATTATTTTCTTCTTCGCGTCTCATTTCTATCTATTTGACTTCGACCGTGAAAGCTGGTGCATCCTAGACTTTTATGGGAGATTATTCTACAACTCTGTAGAAGAATCTCCCATGTAGGCAGACCCTGATTTTCCATTAGGCCCAGTAGGCCAGGGCCTAGGGGCCCCCGAATATTGGGGGACCCCAAAAAATTTTTATTTTAAAAGAAATATTCCCAATTCAATTTTTTTTCATTTTACCTTTTTTAATAGCAATTTTTTTGTATATCCTTACAAATTTGATTGATAGGTTCTTCATATGTATAGTTATATGTATAGTACATCATATGTATATTATAGTATATATAAGGGATTAAAAAGTTTTTCTGGTTGCATTGTATTGGTGTTTTAATGAAGAAGTTAATATATTGTATTGTGTTTTGTTATTTGATAATGTTCTAAGGTTCTATGCTTCAAATAGCCAATTCTTGGTAAAATGGTACTTTCAGAATGATTCATGATTATTTTTTGTGTGTGTCAATTTTGGAAATGTTACGCCCACATCAGTGTTAGGGGGCCCCCATCCCGAGTTGTGCCTATAGTCAAGAATTTTCTAAATAGGGCCCTATTACTGGGCATTCTAATCCACACTTATAAAAATTGAATTTCCTTGACTAAAGAAATCAATATTCAGGTCGTTTTTATTTTTACATGTCCTTCAAATAAATTAAAAATAACGTTGTTGCATTTTATTTGGAGAATTCATGAATGCATATAAAAGTTGTATTGGCTTTTATCGGTTTCTTTTGGATGGAAATTAAAATTTAAGTTACAAGAAATAATTCGTTGAAAAAAATTAAATATAAAAATTGAGTATTTGTATATTCTGTATATCTGTCTACATACACACCCGCATATGTACGTAATTGTGCAAGACTATGAAAAGAAATCAAAGAATAGATAATCAAAAGAAAAGAAAAATATTAACAAAAAATATTACTGAATCAATTGTCCCAAAAAATTATTACTATTGCGTCTTCTTCAGCATACCATTACTACTAATCAATACTAGTAGACTAAGGGTCATTACTAAGGCTCTTTTCTGAAGAGCTTTGTGTAGTTAAGATAGACAAGTTCGTTAACTAAAAACAACATTTTTAAAAAGTAAGCTGTCTGGAACAACTGTTGACTAAGTACACTTCAATTAGTTTATTGTTAAAAAGCTGAACAATTTCTCACATTTTTCTGGAAATTTTTGTTTTCATATATATATATATATATATATATATGCACACACACACATATATATATATATATATATATATATATATATATACATACAGTGGACGCTCGTTAATTAGAACTCGGTTAAATCGAACTTTCGGTTAATTCGAACTAATCCAAAGGCCCCTAAAAACTTGTATTGGAATTAATGTTAAAAATATCTCATTCATTCGAACTAAATTTTATCACTTCGGTTAATTCGAACTAAAAATTTGACAAAAAAAAATTTCTTTTTCCTCGTTTAACGGAGAAATTACAAGCTTTTTTTTATTATTTTGTGTGTCAAAACCATCTGTATTTCTTTTCTGTGTAAATAGGCACATGCCTGCATTCCTAGACAATTGCATTTCCGCTAAACGTTAGTGGCTATTGTCCTTATCAGTGCTTAACGAACAAAGTGATTTTCCGTTATTTGTATCGATATTCTTAGAATTTCAGAAAACCAATCATTACTACAGATTCTAGGGAGTTGCGTCAGTTATGCCTGCAGTGCAGACAAGTTAATGTGATCTAGTTTTTCTTCCTCAGTGTGTGGTGTGGAAGTGTAAAAATTCAGGATGTCTTTTCTTCTTCAGTGATACACTTTTAAAGTTATATATTTTCTCTTAACATCGGTTAATTCGAACTTTTTTCTGAGAACCTTTGAGTTCGAATTAACGAGCGTCCACTGTATATATATATATATATATATATATATATATATATATATATATATATATATATACAGTGGATCGATCGTTTTCGGATCCATCGTTTTTCCGTATGTGTCGTTCGTTTTATCCAGTCCCAATGATCCTATTGCTTTGTTATGTTTCCGCATCTATCGTTTTCCCGCATATATCGTTCATTTCAATCGGTCCCTTGAAAAACGATAGATCGAGATTCCACTGTATATATATATATATATGTATGTATGTATGTATGCATGTATGAATGTAGATTATTATACAGAGAAACTTGTCTAGCTAGCAACCCTTCTAAATGGTCATATTTTGTTCAAGACTCAATAAAGCCAGTATTATGGAAGAAGCCTCTTTTCGACAACCACCCCTCAAAACGGCCATTTTTTTACGGAACCATTCCTGGCCTTCATAGAGAAGTTTCACTATGTATATAAAGGAAAAGAGTGAGAGACAGAGATAATACCTATGCAAAATGTCTGCATCTAGAAGGATGTCGTAGTATAAATTTTTAAGCCTTTGTTGTAAATTCGAAAGGCATTATAAAAATTTTCTACGTGTTGTGTTTAGAAATAATAGTCCACTACAAACAATAAAAAATGCTTTATTAAAATAAAGGCAAAATAACGTAAAAATCCTTCACTTGAATATCTTTACTCAGTGCATTTTGCAGACACGCAACATATTGCAGAAATCCTTGAGTTTTAGGAATAACACACTTTTAAGTTTGAATTGGTATTCGAGATCAGTTCTGTCTTGAAAATATTTCTAGAAGTTCTAGAAAGTTTTGTCAGGTAGACAAAAAAAGGGTATCAATCTTGAAATATATCAGTCCAAATAACAGATATTTCATGATTAGCTCCAAGGAAAACATTTGCCCTTGATTCTGGAAAACGGATATTCGACGATATTTCGTCCGTTGCAACATTCGCATTTTAACGACAATCAGAGTTCTACCTATATTGTAGATGAACAAATGACCTTCAATTTTTTCATCAAATCAATGTTGTCTTCATTTACTGACGGTCAAATATTTCGTAATTATTTGAAAAGGTTAAATGATAAAGAAAACACTCTCCTGTTTTTTTTTTCTTCGCGTGTTTAGATTGCATGGCAAGAAACAAAACCTTGATATGTGTATAAATGAAGGTGATTATAATGAAACAGACATCACATTGTACTCACAGAAATAGAAGAATTCATGTAAAAACATAGTAACTCCGCAGATGGAGTGAGAAATCAACACACTTAAGAATATAACATTTTGCAACGATATAAATTTAAAATAAAACTGTTTAAAATACAAGAAAAACAATCTAAAAATTATGCGGTTATTTATACAGCTATAAACCTTTCCTATTAGTTTTTGCTTCATAAAATAAGAATAAATTCAAAACAGAAAGACATTTATGACAGGAAAAAAGTTATATAAAATTATCACAACCTAATATATATATATATATCTACAAAATTAAACACCTTTTTGAAATAGTCTTTAAAATTCCGCCATAAAAATAACCAGTTATCAGTTGTTATTATTATTATCAATTAAATGGCACCATATTTATATCAGCCAAATGTAAAACGTCTTCAACATTTTTTGACTGTTCTAAAAGAACAACCTTCTGGATCCAAAGACGTTAAAACTTGTTATGAATCACAAAGAAATATAAAATCTTTGCGTTTTAGCGCCACAAAAATTATAAGGAGTATTCTGTACATATGATAACGGAGAAATAATGAAATAAAAGTTAGTGTATGTAAGTACAAACAATCAATGAGTTTTAGTAGCAAAACTTAGAAAAACAATTGTCACAGAATGATAGAATTTCGATGTATCCATTTCATATAATGAAAAACATACAAAAGATGTTGAAATACAAAAAATAAGCCTTAGAAATGAGAAGCTAATGAATAGCTAATGAATAGCTAATGAATACTATTCACCCGATTATTTTTCTCATACATATTGCAAGCAACGCATGTCACAGGTTTCTAGCAAATTAGAAAGGTATGTTTTTAACTTTATAATGCTTACTGACTGTGTTTAATTCAAATAATATTAACTTGTTCTTTAGAAATTAAACCTCTTAGCTTGGATATTTATATATTTTTGAACACTTTTGCAGAAAAAAATGAAATAAAAAATTATAAACATTCAGTTGTCTGAAGGAGGGAGAGAAATCTAATTTTTCAATTAAAATGTTAATTAAGAATTTTAATGCAAGTTTACTTCTCAGTAAAATTGTGAAAAATAAAATCCTATTAGCAATTATTAAAAAAATTATAAATTAGTATTCGTATATAATAATTTTTAAAATGTTTTTTGAAGTTAGGTAGAAAGCGACAATCTCCGAAAATAACTGAATGCTTCTATCTCATTCAGAATACTGACTAAATGGTGGATTCATTATTTTGAGCGACAATCATCAAAGAATCTCAAAGTTAAGTTACAGAACGTTTGTTCTCAGCACAATATTTTGTTTTCCCATTTGAACAAGGGTAATATATTCTTTTAAATGTCCCCTATCCTTTTTGACTTCTGTATGTCATATGTGCTGATTTTTTCAGCATTTTCAATAACCATTACTTCATATTTTTAAATTGCGATAACTTTATCTGATTCAAATTTCTTTTTTCCTATTTCATTCTCAGATTACTGCGAATTCTGAACAATATTGATTTGTATTCTATTCAGGCCTTCTAACCAGATTTAAGAAAAATGACTTTATCTCAAATAATACCTTGATAGCTTTAAGTAAGCAATTATAAGAAGCATAAAGTTGTGTAAAGTATTATTTGGAAGCAAAAAATTCAGCTCTCTTTGAGAAACAAAAATGTGTTGCGAAGCATGTTAGAGTAGTACAGAATTCACAATGTATAAATAAAGAGCTGCTCAAAGAAATTTCCGTAATTTATAAAATAAATAAAAACAGAGTTAGAGATATTTTCATATTCTTGGGTATTTATTTACTGAACATATCAATCTTTGATCTTTGACTGTTTCAATAAACAATATCTACAACTTTTCATATCTGCTTATAACTCTGCATGATATTGCTTGAATTTTGATGTTTCTCTTTTCAAATATCATCAGTAATGATTCGATTGATTATTTCAACCTATTGAAACAATTATCAGAATGCATAATATGTTTACCATAATTTTCTTATCAACTTCATTTTACATTCTTTTTGCTTAAGAAAATTTTAAGCATCTTCCCTATTAATTATGATTTTAATTCGATGAAGTTTATTAGCCTGACTTTCTTGCGTGTTCAATTAACTTATGAGCTATTTCATGACTTCCAGTTAAATATTGTTTAAATTATTTAATCATTATTTTGATTTTTTTTAAAAATCCGAAGTTTTGGAATTTGTTTTTATGGTTTTCGTTTTAACTATATTCCAGTATATTAATATCATTCATAAAACATTTCCTAGTTACTCTTCTTACCTGTCAGCATTCTATAATCTATGAGCATTTTTGTACACCCTCCTTTCAAAATTGCATCCTTTTTTTAAAAAAATATCAATTTTTTATGCATTATGAGGTTTTTTGAGGTCTTCGCATATCAATACCTATAACATAATTATTTTTACAAACCAAATTTTCTTGTCTTTTCATTAGGCTTATAACGTCTTTTACCTTTATAGCATATTTATGTACATTGCTTTACTGAAATATTTCTTGGATATTCATTTCACAAATGATTTTTTATATACATTTTACAGTCCATCTTCCAGAAAAAACGCTTTCGTATTAGACCATCTTCACAGAAGAGTCTTACCCTATCGTTTGAATATAAACAATGATATAAACATCACCTGATGAGTTGGACCAACAGAGGATGAAAACAAAAACTGATTGCTGAGCATTGTTTATATCATCTGCGTAAAAACAGTAGAAAATGAACACGGTATAAATATAAATGCATGACATGTATCTGCACCATAGGGCTTTTTTGGGTTTCATAGTTTCACTGGACCATCTGTCTCATTTATCTCCAGCTGTAAGAGTCGATCGTTTTGACTTTCAGAAGACATTCCTTTGCTTTTCGTGGTTCAAATTGTTATTGGCCGTCTTTTTCTCAAAAGTTTTGGCAAGCTCAGGGGCGGGTGCTGTGCAGTCTCCCATCAAAAGCCTCATGAGGGCCTCTACGGGGCCATCAAAGAGAAAAAAGCACGTAGCGGATAGAGCATATGACGTCATGATGTGGCCGAAGAAAAAATATGCCTAAAAAAGAAAATGAAATTTCGAAAATGAGATAAACATTTTTTAGCTTCTCATAGGAGACATTGGGATTTTTAAAAAATTACAGGCATTCTCAAAATGAACAGCATACATGGAGCAAGAGTTTTCACATATGAGGCGGTGAAAGGCAAAGTGGTGTAAGTCAGTAAGTCAAGTGGTGTAAGTCAAAGAGTTTAACTGCAAAAACTACAAAAAATTCCACCATAAATTGAACAAATTATAATTCATAACAATTATTACAATATTGCAAATAATAACTATTTACAATTCCACTATAAATTGAACATGGAGATTACATATTTGCTCTCAAATGAAAAAAGTTCAAAATGTGACTTACACCACTTTGCCTTTCAACGCCTCATATCACACCCTGGCAGGAAAAGTGACACAACTCAAAAATGAAGCATTTGAGAAAAATCAACTTAGAGAATACTATACAGCTTGAACTAGCATTACAATAAAACTGATACAACTGCACTCAGGTGGACAAATTGCGAAATAGAGATGTGTTGCTTTTCGTGCACGATTGGGCACTTCATACATATTTTCAATTACATAACCTCAAAATTACATATGAGCTTTTCTAGTGTGACTTAGATATTGAATGTATTGAAAAGAGCGCAATTTTCATATGAAAAATTGAGTGAACTTTTTCTCATGGGGGAATTTATTTCCATCATTTTACCAATATAGCTAATACTACACTATACATACTCCACTACGGTTTCTGCTGTTTACCAATATAGCAGAGAAAAGCAACTTTTGAATATCTTCCATAGAAGATCACGACATGGATATCTATTTTAAGATTCAACAAGGTTTTACTATTTCACAAATTCTGTATATCATCAAGAGAATTATTTTGAATTTGAGAACAACGGGGGACCAACTGGCTTGGACACTGGCCTGCCGTACCAGAGTCCATTTGTTCGAACATCGCTTTTGATATGAAAATTTGTAGCCTCTAAGAAGGGTCTAACTCTAGGTTCCGTTTTCATGCTAGGTTTATGTTCAGCTTTCCTGCAGCAAAGGAGACCGTAATCCTCAAATAGCCAACCATCCAATCATTGGATTTGTCCGCATCCCTTGCATAGTCACGCTTTGTGTATTGTTTTTTTAGTTTCAAGAAATAAGAATTCTAAATCCCTAGAAAGTTAAGATATTCAGGTAATTATCTCGTTTGTAAACACACTAAATTCAACTATGTTCAACTGCAAAATCCTGAGGTGGTTTCACGTAACTTAGAAATTGCACTTATACTTAAGCGAAATGGTATACACACTAATAAAGTCCTTTAACAAAACTAGTCTATTGACGAAAAACTCAAAAACCACGGAACCATACATGAAATCACTCGATTGTGTAAAATTTATCACACTATTGTTTGATATTTTATTCTATAAGAAAATTCAAAATTTTAGCTTTACTTTTTAATTTATTTGCAGTAAAAAAATTAGTTTAAGAGTCAGAAACTTTATGTGCCAACTTTACTCAATACTGGTGTTAAGTTCTGGTGTGAAGCCAAAATCTGCTATCGCAATTTTAATAGCAAAATTTTCGATTAAACAAGTACATTGCTCTGAAAGATGTGTAAATAATCATGTAAGTTTTAATAGATCCGCCTCTCTTATGTAAGTTTATAGCATATACCTTAACTTTTATCTAGTAATTCATTCATTCCTTCCTTCTTTCTTTTGTAGTTCAAAAATGAACCCTTTGATTCAACTTTGAAACCTGGCGTCAAACGTTTCGACTCTTTTAAAACTTGATTTTTTGAAATCTCTTTCAATAAATCATTATTAGTTGTCAATAGCCGATTCCGTGACTTTGAAGACTTCCTGGATGTGACGGAAATCCGGAATTCTAGACCTCAAGCGACTATTTTTTACCTCTGAAAAACAAGGCCAGAAGAACCACATCCGAAAATAAACGAGATCCATTCAAAACTGGATAAAAGGAAGCTACTGTAAACCCCGAGCGATTGTCAGTTCAAAAGTCCAAAACATACTTTAAAAACGAACAGGATGGAAAATTTTCCATTCTGACAGTCCATAAAAGGAGGTCACATATCTTTAATTCGGATGTGCAGTCTTGAAGCAAACTGACCTACATGGAGGAATGAAAAAGTTTGGACGTCTGCAAACATTCCCCAGGGGTCATCTCGGCTGGATAGTTTAGGTTAGACGTTTCCTTGCCGTGAAGTAAACTGTAATATTAGTTCAACCCCTCCCCTTCCCCCCTTACGCACACACGCGCGCATGAAACTATCCTCAAATATTTTCTTTTCATTCATTAAAAAATTCGTTTTGAAATCTGATTGTCATTGACTGTACCATCTAATATGATCTATGTATCATCTATATACGATAAAGAAATCCAGGTAGAATCAGGGTCAAAAGGATCAGCTATTTATAATTAGGGAAAACGAGGGGCCCTTTCCCCCCCCTCCTCCCCCCCCCCCCGGCACGCTCTACTTGGTACCAGGCGCCAAACTCGTGTATTGCCCCAAAACATTATTAAAGAAGCTTCAAGGACTATTCATTTTGGTATAAGAAGAATGAAAATAATAAATTGGCCTCATTACGCTCGTGATTCGAACTTTTTTATTTTCAGATGTCTACAACATGGCAATACAATATTTATATTAATATTTGGGATTTCCCCGAATATTTTATAAATACAACGGTAATGCCACGACTTTCTCAAAAACTTTGGATAGTATCCGTCACATACATAAAGAAGATTTTTTTGTGTTTTTACTGGATAAATCCAGGTGGTATATAACATTAATTGAAAAATGCTATAGACGAATAATCTTGAAAATTTCCCCTATTTCTTAACATCATGAGATATTTCATAAAATATCAAGAGAAACTCACGGCGAAATGAAAACATTTTATGTCACCAAGTTTTTCTATCGTTTTCCATTTTCTTTCCACGACTGTCCCAGCATGTAATCAGTACAAACATTTAGAACTGGTTTTTCCTTAAGGAATCAATTGCCTTATATGAGCAACTTATTTTTGCTTCTGATATTGGTTTTTATATATCATCGTAAACTAGCTGTCTAATGGGAATGAGTTGATAAAAACTAGATTTTCCTTCTGCGTTCAGTTATATAATGGGAAAAAGTAAACCTCTAAAATAGCCTTACCTGTCCCAAATAATTTTTGTTTCACTTTTGGATAATTCACCTACAGGCGTATGATGGGTTTTTACGCTTAAGGCTGGTATGTACTAAACCTTTTGGTTTCGCTCATCTCAATGTTGACCTATGGAGAAAATGTGTCCAAGGATTGCCAACTTGGATTTGAAGATTTTTTTAATGTACTCCGTAAAAGAGAAAGACATTTTATACCTTTGGGCATTTTTCGCTTTTTTAAATGCAAATAATATTTTTAAATTTAAATTATTCGGCGGAAAAATCTGGTATAGTGAGTTTTAAACGCTCCTAAATTCCTTTGGTGGACAAAATTTATAAAAATGAATCCTGTTGCAAGGTGCAGGAAAGTTCAGGCTATCTGAAAGTATCATTTTTACCACGTTTTTATTAACTCGCTTTCTTGTTTGTGTGTTTGTCCAGTACAAATCTTGCAATCGATTTTTAGCTAACTTCCCGACTAGCTAGACATTTGAAACTTTTAGAATAGCTCAGAACAGGATGACAACGCATTCTTTTAATACTTTTAGCCATCTTTAAGCAGAGTTAAATTCATTTTCAGTTAATTTTGTTTTGTGTGGGAAGTTATTTCGGAAAAATCTGCAAGTTGGGGCTTCGATCGAATTCAATGCTTGCACTTTTGCGTAACGGCGTTTGACGATTTTGAAGACAGAATACATGTGAATTTAGTTTGTTTACAAAAATATTGAGCAAAAAAATTTTTAAAAATTATAAAAGTTAGCAGTTTATAAAGTCTGTAGATAGTGGAGACGACTAAAAAGTGACTAAAATTAAATAAAAGAAAGTGAAAAAGAATAATTAAGTGGAGGTTTGTGCAATTAGTTTATATGATTCAACAGAAAATTTAAAAAGTGGTATATAAAAAGTTCTTTTTATCTTGTAATTATTATTGGATTGTCAGTATTTATGTAGCTGTAAATAGTAGATAAATTTTCTCTATAGGTTAACATTGAGGTGAGCGAATAAGCTTAAAATAGGCGAATCCAATAAGCTTCCAATTCAACAGCCTTAAGAACTATGCTACCTTTTGTTATTCAGTTAAAAGTCGATTGAAACCAAGCGTATTGAACCAAGAGTATATGACTTGTAATTTTTTCTAATACAAAGATTCAGTGTTTTTCATGAAGAACTAAATTTATAAATCATGAATAACTTTTAAAAAAATGAATCCCCTGAGATCAACTTTGCTGAGTGATTTTCCTTAATTTATTCAGAGGTACATCCCAGTTTTTCAAGAAAATCATCTTATGAATATTTACTTATGCAAACTATGTATTTCTTTTCAGTTAAATAAATTCAGGAACTAAAAGTTTGATGAATATATGGCATCTAGTTCCCGATTCGTTATCCATATTTATATCAAAGAGAACTTTTCTTATGATGTTTTACTGACTGTAACACGTAGAATTATTTTTTATCCATAGTAGGAAGAAGGAAGTTTGAAGATATAGTTTAGCTATTTAAATTTTATTTCTTTATCCACTTACACATGATGCAAAAATCCGGTAAGTATTAAGATTTTACGAAGATAATCTGGTTTCTCCCTCACTATATAGCCATACATTATGAATCACTAAGCGTTTGATAGTTATCTACATGTAACATCTAGTTTTATTTCTCCATTCAACTTTACAGCGTGATGTAAGAAACATATAAGAAGGTTCCAATGAACATTTGTTTTTGTTTTTTAATACCTCGATTTGATGCATAACTAATCATATGGAGTTGTATAGAGTATATAAACGTTATTCGCTTAGATATGATAATGATAAACTAAAGGGATTATTTATAGGCATGCAATTAGAAATTTCGCTTTCATTTTTCAGTTCAATGTCAAAGAGAGTCAGTCATAGTTATACATTGAAGATCTACTTTTAAAAACTTAATTTTTCTTTGTCCATCAATGTAAATAACATAAGTGATAAAGCTTATAAAATCGTTCTATTTGGTTTGAGGTTTTTTAGAACTCCATGGTTATCTTTCGCTGCCTGGGGGGGATAAACAAATTGAGACTTGCAGTTTAATGTCTGTTCTTAACTGCCCCAAACACCCATGCTGACTTCAAAATTTATAACCGCTGACACAAATACCGAAGGCCAGATCCTTAACCGTTCAATCATTGCCCGATCAAGCATATAGGAAAACATAATATTGTAGCCTTCTTTCTTTGTCCCGGTGCCTGACGATGGCCGAATGGCTAGGGCGCTGGCATTCGGTATCAGAGTCTGTGGGTTCAAGTCCCACGCTTGGCATGGACGTTTGCAGCCGTTTCGAATCGGCTTATAACAGTAGGTCCTAGTCCAATTACCCCTCATGTAGCAAAAAATTGACCGTAGTGATCCAAACCAAACCAACTGTTCGTTGCTGAGCAGTTTAGATATGTACTACGCATATGATAGAAATTAAATTATACCAACTCGTTTTCTTTCGCCTTTGTACTAAATATCGAAAGGAAATAAGCGTATGCCTGGAACGTGAAAAGTAGTTTCTTTTAAACATTATCTAAATATTTTTACCGAGAACTTCCGAGAAATTAGTCGGCTTTACGGTCATCATTTGCAATACGAGGACTAATCCTTCCAAGCCTACGGCATAAATCCGAATCCGATCGGCTGTTTAAACCTCTTACCTACCACAAGAACTATATGGAAATCTAACTACATAAGCTTTTCCGGTTTTTAGTTAATAATTTGGAATCTGTCTTGGAACTTAGTATGCAATAGGCAAATGAAAACTAGTTTATCCTAAGTAATTGCACTGACATAGGATGGAACTTTAATAGTGGCACCTAGGTATGTACAAAGTACACAGAACACTGGGTACACAGATACTGGGGTCAAACTTTTATAATCGTTCAAAGTAGTAACCAGCATTGTTTCGCACCCGTTGCTAACGTTCTTGAAGCTACAGGATACCGTTGGAAGCACCTGATCTCTTGATCCTTCGAATGGAGTGTTCTACAGCCTGCAGAATACCTGGTGGAATCCATGGAGCGGTTCTTTCATCTTGAGGATGAGATCAAAGTGACAGGGACTTAAGAACGAGAAATATGGGGGATGGTAGAGCCCCTGTCAGCAAACACATCAACCACGGTGTGCGCAAAAGCCTTTTCCTTCCATAACGATGCAACAAATTATTTCGTACAATAGACCGGTAACTAAAACATGGCTGTGTTCATTCATGTGCATGCATGCGATGTTTGTGAGGAGAACGCATTCGCTCTGAGGTAAGGCAGGTATGTGACGTACGTGCGGTGTAAACTGCTTTCCTGGGCTCTGTTGCATAGGGGCTCTATAACAGTGTTGCCAGTATTAAAGTTCCATCCCTCGTAAAAGGGAAAGCATATGACGGGTATTAACTAATAACTAGATTTTCTTTCTACTCTCAATTACACAGTTCAGTGAACTAAGCATATAATCAACTATGTGACACTTGCTAACTAGTTGTAGATTTTCATACTCAGTAATCTTTTAATATGTTGAGCGAACTAAGCTACGATGCGAGGATCTAACATACATTTTAATCTGCCACTAAGTTAATCTGCAATATATCATGCAAAGAGTATGTGTGGGTTATCTAATGATAGTCAATTTCTTTCGCTGTTCAGTAGCAGAATACACTCACCAGAATGATATGGTTCGTCTGCAGCCTCTCCCGGATGTATCCGGTAAGGATGTACTGGATGAGGGGGTGGATGAGGTAGACCATGTACGTGAGGCGGCTCAGGGGGATAAACACTTTCCACGACAGGATCCGGTTGATGATGCCTGAAACGTAGAAATCTCACGAGTATTGAATAAATCAAATATTAAAAAAAATCACACTCATCTTCTGCATATTTTATGAAAGCCATTGTTTTAAATAGTTGTGAATCAGAGATTTTTGGGTACTTTTTCGTTCGTGGGACGCCATTTGGCGCCAAATGTAAATGTCGCCAAGTCGTCCCCAAGTCATGCAGTTAACGGAGCACTTGGCGTGATCCACTTGGAGCCAAATATAAATGTCGCCAAGTCGTCCCCAAATCATGAAGTTAGCGGAGTACTTGGCGTGATCCACTTGGAGCCAAATATAAATGCCACCAAGTCGTCCCCAAGTCATGCAGTTAGCGGAGCACTTGGCGTGATCCACTTGGAGCCAAATATAAATGCCACCAAGTCGTCCCCAAGTCATGCAGTTAGCGGAGCACTTGGCGCGATCCACTTGGAGCCAAATATAAATGTCGCCAAGTCGTCCCCAAGTCATGCAGTTAGCGGAGCAGTTGGCGTGATCCACTTGGAGCCAAATATAAATGTCGCCAAGTCGTTCCCAAGTCATGCAGTTAGCTGGGCACCAATTCTGGGCACCAATCTGAGCGCAAAATTTTGTGCTGACTCGCGAACGATTTCAACTTGTACCGTGGACCACGCCAAACATCGTGACTCGTCATGTTCAATTTTAATTTTTTTTTTGCTGTTGCTTATTTGTTTTTATTATAAAACTGAGACAAATTTTACGATCTGGCAATTGCCGGATGACGAAAAAGGTGCCATCAAAATGCTTCAAGATGGAGGAATTATTCGCAGGAAGAATTTGCTCGAATAATTACCAGATGAAATTAAGTTTTAGCTCGAACGCAATTCCGAAATGGTGATGTTAACCCACGATCATGCCGAGAACAGCAAGGATTGCGAACTCAAACATAGTTTGAAGGATCACGTATAAAATACAGTAACACCTCGTTTATCCGGAACTCGATGATCTGGATCTCTGGATAATCCGAATCAGATGTTTAAACATTATTTTTATTTAATGTTCACATTAGATAATAATTTTTAACTATGATAGCAAGAACGCCAAATATTCTCTTTTTAGTTTGATTCAATACAGTTCCTGCATAGAATGTAAATACATTTTGGTAGTAAAATACTTTTTGTTGAGTTTAAGAAAGCTTTACTAGACTTATATTACCAATTCTTTGTTAGGAAATGATGTGAAAAGTTATTTTCATATTTTTTTAATGTCTTGTAAATTATACTATGTAATTTTGTTATAAAACATAGGTTTTCTTATCGTAATAAACGGTTAAGTCTGCTTAGTTAAGGATTTTGTTTTGCTTATTACCCATATTACCCGGATTATCTGTATTTTCAATTGTCTGGATTGCCTCTGGTCCCAGTTTGTCGAGATAAACGAGTTTTTACTGTAATTGTATAAAATAATTGTCCACGACAAGATATTCTGTCACATTACTTCCCATTCTTACATTTATGATAGGCGACGATTTGACGACATTTATATTTGACGCCAAGTGGCATCCCGCTAACGTAAAAGTACCCATTTTTATTTATCATTGAGCTCAAATGCAACGATGGACCCGACCTTCCCCCACGAGAAAACTTTGCTCTTTTTCTTCCGTAGTACAACACTTGAACTCCGCAGCCCTTCAAAATGACAAGCTTTTAAAAAATGTAAAAATGTGTTATCTTATTCTTTGTAGCTTTAGGGTTAACGGTGCAGCGGGTAATATTGTTTTAGGATGACAAATATTACCTTGACATGCACGAATCATTTTTCGGTTAAAAGAAACTGTTAAACGAATATACGGACATTACACGTAGTTTCTTTTCCCTTCGGACACACACACACATCTGTAAATTATTCTCGTCCTTGTAATCTATATTTTACGTCACTTATATAAATACTAGCTCAATGCCCGTGCTTCGCTACTGAGTACATTCCAATTAAATACAACGGTGAATGTATGCAATTAAGACCATAAAAAACCAAAAAGATATATTTATAAAAAAATCGGAAATAAAACGGATACTTTTATAGACAAAATAATGTAGAAGAAACTATTGAAATTAAATCTAATAGAACATACTAAAGAATATAGTACAATTTCTATAGTACAGTTTAAGGATCATTTCTTTTACTGTATTTTAGTATTTTTTTTGATAATGTCCAGTAGTCTGCCGCATTAGAAAGAAAAAGAAAATTACGTCCATTTATTTCGTTCTTATGCACGTGACGATAAATTATTTAAAGTACCACAATAAGAAAAGAAACCACGTGATCAGCATTTAATAAATTAAATTCTAAAAGTTAATCTTTGAAAATTCACCAAAAATGGGAAAATGAAGGTAAAGATTCGAAAAAGATTTCAATTTAAAGGAATTTTTATGATCTTTCTTGTGATATAAATTTTATAACCCTCAGTTTATTATTTTAAATGCAAACTTTAAAGAATATTACAAAAACAGCTTAAAAATTTAATTTTAAAAAATCTAAGAAGAATTTTTCAAACATTTTTCTTAGTGCACCCCTACACTATAAGAAGAATCGCCATGCAAAATTTCAACCCTTTAGATCGAGCGGTTTGGTCTGTGTGTTATATGTCAGTCAGTCAATCAGTCAGTCAGTCAGTAACGGATCTGTTTTATATATATAGAGATGGATTATCTTATTACTTGTAGCTTCAGGGTTAAAGTTGCAGCGTGTAATATTGTTTTAGGATGACAAATATTATCTTGACATGCAGGAATTATTTTTCGGTTAAAAGACACTTTTAAACGAATATACGGACATTACACGTAGATTCTTTTTCCTTAGGACACACACACACATTTGTAAATTATTCCCGTCCGTGTAATCAATATTTTACACCACTTATATAAATATTTAAATGCATCAAGTTTTATATACTTTTCACATTAAAAAATGGTTAAATTTTGTTAATCACTAAGCTAATAGCAGGGTATTAGAAATGCGTAAGCATCAATGTAAAATGTCCAGTCAGGTGTTCAATAGCTTAAAGCGTATCTCTTAGTCATCGAGAGAGATTTAAGACGCTTTACGTTTCATCGCCGGTGTGACTTAAGGCTGCTGTGTACTAACCCTATTGGATTCGTTCACTTCAATGTTAACCTATGGAGAATATATGTCCAGGGATTGCCGACTTGGATTGAACAGTGGCGTAGCGAGGGGGGTGCAAGGGGGTCTATCATGGCCCGGGCGCCACTCGCAGAGAGTCGCCAAATGGTCCCCAAGACAAACAAGATTTTCCGGAAAATTTCACTTGAGGGCGCCAGTTATGGTCGCTACGCCACTGGGATTGAAAGATTTTTTTTTAAATTGTACTCCGTAATAGAGAAATAAATTTTACAGCTTGGGGAAAAAATAAATTTTTCGTTTATTTATGCAAATAATATTTTAATTTTAAATTATCCGTGGGAAAACTCTTGTATAGTGTGTTTTAAACACTCATCAATTCCTTTTGTGGACGAAATTTATAAAATGAATGCTGTTGCAAGGTTCAGAAAAGTTCAGGCTATCTGAAAATACTATTTTTATTGGATTTGCAGCATTTATGTAGCTGCCAATAGTAGACACGTTTTCTCCATAGGTTAACATTGAGGTGAGCGAATCCAATAGGGTTAGTACACAGCAGCCTTAATGATTAGAGATTGGACTTACAGATCGGCTGGGATATTCATGGATTGAATATTGGCTTTGACGGAATTTCGCTATAGTGGCACTCGACTGTTTGAAAGACAAATTTTGAATAGCTGAGTAAATAAAATCCAATAAGCGAAGTTATTTACCTTCGATAAAAGTTTTTAAAAAATGGCACACAATTTAAATAACATTAGATAATGTATATGTAACTTTTTTGCCGTTGGCCGGGGAAAAGAGCAATCCAGGTGATACAATATTCAAAATACATTTCCTCACCTAGCTTGGAGGTCTTACAGGCGAGTGTAAGTATCTGGAGATACCTACTCGAGTCGTTGCTTTATCAGAAAATATTTTAACTGTATTATATAAAAAAAAATATGTCTCGTTTTCATTATAATCTGTGAAATGTCATTCGCCAATCCACGTATAGTAAGATAGTGCTATGGTTAAATAGTAATGCAAAAGTTGTACAAAAATATTTTTTAAATTAAAATTCTTTATTGCGTATTAATGAATGTCGTTCCTTTTATATAACATGTAGAATGAAATGTTATTAACCAGTCTATTTGTTAGCAGGAACTGGTATGGGTAAAATAATGTGAAATTCCCAATGAAGAATTCAGTAATAGGAATAACAGAAGTTTTTACGCAAATATTCTAAATATTTAGGACTTGCAAATAAGCTGTTATTTAGAAACAGCGAGAAAGAGAAGGATTCAATAACCCAAATATGAATATAACTGGTATGGGTAAAAAATTTCTCAATGAAGGATTTTGATATCTAAAAATAAACCATTTTCCATGCATTTTTATAGTATTTTAAGCTCTTCAAGTAGGAAACTGTTTAGCTAGTATCACAAAGAAAATGGATCGGCAACCCATATAAAAAAGTTACTCTCAGCAACATCTCTTAAAATTTTTCTCCCACTCTCATGAAACTCTAATTAAAAGGTAATTACAGGCAACCCTCCTATAACACGGTAGATAGGTTCCTAGAAAATGCCGTGTTGTGTGAAACCGTGTTATATGAGACCCAGAGACAGTTCAAAAAAGGGGGGTTACGTTCTGAAAACTTATCAAAAACAAACATATTTTAAAAATTCCATATAAGCAACTTAATATATATTAAAAATATAATTGTATGTATAACACAAAACGAAAAGAAAAAAAAAATATTTTCATTTAATGTGACCTTAATTTAATAAATTTCTTCCTCATCACTGCGCAGTACAACCAAACGAGAGCGTTTTTTCGATTGAACGATATCACCTTTACTTTCAGAACCTTTTTCTTGATTTAGATTTTTTGCACCTTCTATTCTCTTTCAAAATCAGTAATTTTGGTTTATTTTCTGGTTCTTACAAGGTCATTGTAGATTCACGGTATGGAGTTAGACAATTTTGCAGCTCCCTTCTGAAATTTCGGCTTCTTTTAGCGAAAGGGTCTGCATTCAGGAAAACTGATTCAAGATTTTCAGCTAAGCTTAGGCCTTCTTGTAATAGAGTTGTAAATGAATAAATTTTAATTTGTTTATACATTTTCATGTAAAGCCACTATAGTTCATTATTCCTTCCCGTCATTATTTTAAGGTAATTTAGTTTTTAAGTGTGTTAAACACAAATCATGTTATCTAGTGCTATTGAAGTACAGTGTTGTACAAAGGTTTTCGAAAAAAAAATTACCGTGTTAGAGCGAAACCGTGTTACAGGTTGCAGTGTTATATGAGGGTTCCCGCATTTTATCTTATCGTGTTAGAGCGAAACCGTGTTGTTAGATGCCGTGCTGTAGGAGGACTACCTGTACTGTGGGAGATATTGTCTCTAAATTTAACGGCTTATGATAGGCATTTAGAATTCGAACCTCCGTATCCTGCGACGCAGACGACCGTGATCCAGGACAGTCCCAAGGCCCAAGCTGTGCGGTGAGTAGCAGCATAGGCAAGAGCTGCCGGAGTGCTGGGCAGGTTACCTTTGTTCCACTCGAGAACACCATAGACGACGGCTGCTGTCACGGACACAGCGCTACCCCAGCCTATGATGTGATGGTACTGCAAAAGAAAACAAGTAGTAAAAGATTATGTTAAGCAGAACAACAAAAAAAAATGTTTATCCATTAAAGTTCTACAGTTTCTTGTAAACATCCCTGCGGCAAATTTGATTGCCTCGGTGTACAAGGATATTCGCTTTCGTAATGCTAGGAGAACAAGTCCTCGTGAAAAGTCATCGTCTTTTAGGGAAGCCTGGAATGTACTAAAGGAGAATTACCTCAACGAAAGAACTTTTCGTACAAAAATAAAGTGCACCCCCAGGTATTTCACATTTAGCTAACGGGACCCATTTTTCCAGTTCCCTCTTTAGAACGGAAAATTTCATACCCCCTTTGTAAAAAGTAAGAACGGCCATTAAGGGGGTTATTTATATATATATATATATATATATATATATATATATATATATATATATATATATATATATATATATATATATATATATATATATATATATATATATATATATATATATATATATATATATATATATATATATATATATATTTGTGTGTATAATATTTTTTAATTTGAATTATTGGGGGGGGGGGATGTGGTATACCATGTCTTAAACGCACATAACTTCCTTTGGAGGACAACATTTATAGAATGAATTAGATAGCGAGTAAGAGAATTAATGAGCACGATTGAAATAAAATCTTTAAATCCAAATCAACAATAATTGGAAAAAAGTTTCTTCATAGGTTAAAACATTGAGCTCAGCAAACCCAACTTATATCACACCCAGCAAACTTGACATAAGTCTTGAATTTTATTTTATTCTGATTAGGGTAATTAGTAAAATCTAGTGCATAAGCACACCAGAGATAAAGAACCAGAAATTTTTCTGCTTTGATTTTTAACTCCGAGTTCGCGTAAGTCGGGGTATTACTGTATATTCAGATATAAATTTTGAAATTCAGCTGTTCCCTTAAGAAGTAGAAAATATATAAAAATCCACACTCTGTTTCTCGGTTTTTAAGTTTGTTTTCTGTGACTAAAAAAATATAACCTTCTTGGCACGCTGCCAATATATATTTTTTTAAAGGAAAGAAAAATCTAACATTTATGAATCAATTTTTGGAACCTCTGTGGTCGATGTGTATTTATTTCATATAATTGCTTGCATAGCCACATTTTAATAGCGTAATAAAATGTACAGAATCGAGGAATGTTACTGGACGAAAGCTGCTTTGTTATTGTGACCTCGTAAAATCATACAAAATAAGAAGCAGACAAGAAAAGAATAACAGGTTTGCAGCAAATGGGGGCCATTTGCTTTTAATCAATCATTGACAAGTTTAAAATAATAATATTTCTGCAGGTGAACTAATTTACTTGCTTTCTCGAGTTATATAAAATGTGAGGAGCATATTTAGAATTGGAAAATTGAAAAATATGATACAGAATATCAAAGCTCTTTGGATCAGCTTTATTACTACAAAGTGAATTAATATCAAAAGACAGCATAGGTAAAATCAACAGAGATTCAATTCTCACTAACAGGCTACAGACATTTAATGATTATTAGATCTGAAACACGTCTATCCTTGAATTTTTTAAAGTTATCTCTCCTACTCTGGCAAGCTGGACGATGGCCGAATGGCCAGGGCGCTGGCTTTCAGTGACAGAGTCTGTGGGTTCGAGTTCTCATCTTGGATGGACGTTTGTTGCCGTTCAGAATTGGCTGTAAGCTGTAGCCCCCGGTCTAATTAGCCTTAGTGCAGCAAAATTTGACCGTAGCGCTCCAAACCAAACCAAAGCTACTCTGACGAACATTTAACTTTTACTTCAGTTATAAATGAAGAAAAACACTCTAAAGTTATCGATAATCGCATATAACAAACACGAAATAAGCTTAGATTTAGAAAAGCAGAGAAACAAGATTCATTTACTAGTCCTTTTTAAACATTGAAGTGGTGTTTTTCAGATGAATCGTTAAGGCTGCTATGTACTAACCCCATTGGATTCGCTCAGCTCAATGTTAACCTATGGAGAAAATATGTCCACGGATTGCCGACTTGGATTCAAAGATTTTTTTTTAATTGTACTCTCATAGAGAAAGAAATTTTACATTTGTGTACATTTTTCGTTTTTTTTAAATAATGCAATTAATATTTTTAAAATTTAAATTATTCGGGGAAAAATCTGGTATGGTGTGTTTCAAACGCTCATAAATTCCTTCGGTGGACGAAATTTATAAAATGAATGCTGTAGCGCTTTGCAGAAAAGTTCAGGCTATCTGGCAATACCAATTTTATTTGATTATCAGCATTTATGTACCTGTAAATAGTTGACAAAAATATGTATTAAATAAAAAATGTGGGGGCAGCGCTTAACCCCCCTATAGAGAGAGAGCCATTACAATCCCTCAAAATGTCAATCCTAAGGGGGGTGGAATTCTCGTACTGTCAACTGGACTCCTCCCCAGAAGTCTGCAAGAAGAGGAAAAGGGAAATACGATTTTTTTCTTAGAACATAGCAGCCTTAACACAGTCATAGAGTTTTACAAAACGGACGCTCCATATTTATAATTGTAAAAATCAAATGTCGAAACCTAAGAGCATATTTTCTTTTAAATTTCACTTTTCCCATCTCCTGGCCCCAAATCGAGGTCTTGAGAAGGACTCCAAGTTTAAAATGACTTAGTACTGCTCTGATATGTAATTACGTTGAGAAACACTGAAAGCTGTTACTCCCGCAGAGAAACTAAATTTTCCTTTCACTCAAAACTGGTATTTTTATGCATTCATTTCTCCATCTGTACCAAATGTTGTGCAAAAGTATTTAAACGATTTGCTCATTCATGCTGTGTTTACTCATGTGAAATGCATGTTGTAAAACGCTTTAGTACAGTTTCTTAAACCGTGTCCGATTTTTGTTGATAATCTTTTCTTTGATAATTCGTTCGAATCAGCTGCTTCAGCGAAGGCAGCTGCCTCTCGTAAACAATAGGCAACTGCATTTCAAAGTTCCTTCAACCGCGAGTAACGCTTTTTTTTCATAGAATGTCTCGTTTCCAATCCTGCATATCGATTGATATCGGTTATAACTGGTAAATTCAAATAGTTTAATATCGGTTATAACTGGATGATTCAAATACTTTTATATCACTTATACTTTTATATCACTTGTTAATTCATTTCTTGGTTATCTCTCCTAATGTGTCATAGTCGAAATTTATTTGAAGAGTTGAGTTGGTGTTATTCCAACAAATTTGTCATTTACAGGCATTTTTTACCCGTGATTGTTTCAGACTTTCACCGATTTTTTCATAAGAAGGAACTTGATTAAAATAACCCCAACAATTTCACTTTTAAATTGACAGAATCTCAACCAGAAATAATGTTATAATCAGAAAAGTATTGCAAGACTAGTATAGTAAATCCAAACAGAAACAACGAAAAACATTCCCTCATTTAAATACATAGCATTAATTATGTTTATTGTTTTTATCAATATTTTTGCATAATTTGATTGATTACTCAATCTACTTAGCTGAGTAAATTTTATTAAAATTCTCTCTCTTTTAATCTGATCTGAAAAAAATAATAGAAAATAATTAATTACGTGACTTATTTCATTTAATAAATTTTTTTGTCAGAAGATTTAGGATCGTACCATTCTTTTTATACCATTTCTAGCAACGAATATTACTTCGTGGCTTAAAATTTCGATTAGAATCTTCTTTTCCTTTTTATGTAAAGTACAGTGTCATTTAATCAATCAATATTTCTGACTAGTTGATCAGAATTCATATTCTATTAATCTATCTTTAATTGCTGTCAAAAATTGTTAATACGTCAGATATTCAACACATATTTACTATATTGCATGACATAGAACTTACGCTGTATAAAAGCATTTTTACTCACACCAAATCAATGGGGTTCAACTATTGTTTCACCTTAGATTGTCTTTAATTTATTAGATAAATTATCCCTTAATTGAGTAGTGGGATGGATTGGAGAATTAAGGTCACCTTTTACAACACAACATTAGCCTTTGAATAACTTTATGTTCCCTTAAACTGATCAGGGCTTATAGCTTAACAACGCCAAACACTCATAGTTACGCGAACTCGCTGATACTGCTTATGAAGAGTAGCGCCCTAACCATGTGGCCATTGCACGGCAGAAAATTACTAATAATTACAAGATAAAAAGAACTTTTTATATACCATGATTTTAAATTTTCTGTTGAATCATATAAACTTGACAATTCTATGTATTAATAAATACTTTTTAAAAATTTTTTTGAGGAATTATTCCATCAACTTGAAAGAAAATGAAGTTAATTGGAAGTTAACTTGCATTTAACTTTTCGTTCCCGTTCCGGGCGATAGATGGCTGCACCAGTCTACAAAACAAAGTTAACTGAAAATTAATTTAATTATGCTTAAAGATGGCTAAAAGTATTAAGAAAATGCATTGTCATCGTGTTCTGAGCTATTCTAAAAGTTTCAAATGTCTAGCTAGTCGGGAAGTTAGTTAAAAATCGATTGCAAGATCTGTAAGGGACAAACACACAAACAAACAAGAAAGCAAGTTAATAAAAACATGGCAAAAAATATCAAATAGTGAGTCATACTTCATGTCCTATCTTAAGCCACTATATCCAAAATGTCATTTGAAATATTATAACGTTTGATTATTCATTCTTCCCTTCTCCATTTTTAGTGCGTTTAACATCATTTAATCTGTTAATGATTCTTAAAGACAGGGTGTTTCAAAAAGAATCACCCGATTTGGAATGAGTATATAAGGAAAAATATTGAACATAGAAACTTAAAATTAATTTTATATTACATCACTGATCATAATGTTTTTTTTACAAACCAAATTAAAGGTGCTGAATATGTCCACCTTTGGATGCACGACATATGTCTATACGGTAGGCTAATTCTTCCCAAACTTTTGCGAGCATGTCTGCATACACTGCTGTTATTCGTACACAGACATCCCGTATCTTGGAATTGTTTATACCATCGCCTAATGCTCTGAGAGGTAGGAACTTCAATCTACCAGGGTTTTGTAGACGAAAATCACGCTGAACACTTGTTACGACTCGCACTTCGCAAAGCGTAGAACACAAAATGATTTCGGTTCGAAGGACGAGCGTAGCGCTACCTGTCGGCAACTGCGTGAAACTCAAGATTTCCCTCTTTCTGCCTATACATTATTCGATCAAAACGGATTAAAAGATGAATAGTTATGATGTTTTACATGTTTTTATTAACTCGCTTTCTTGCTTTTTTGTTTGTGTGTGTGTTTGTCCAGTACAAATCTTGCAATCGATTTTCAACTCACTTCCCGAGTAGCTAGACATTTGAAACTTTCAGAATAGCTCAGAACACGATGACAATGCATTCTTTTGATACTTTTAGCCATCTTTAAGCAGTATTGAATTCATTTTCATTTAATTTTGTTTTGTAGACTGGTGCAGCCATCTATCGCCCGGACGGGAATGAAAAGTTAAACGCAATTTAACTTCCAGTTGACTTCATTTTCTTTCAAGTTGATGGGATAATTCATCAAAAAAAATTTAAAAACGTATTTATTAATGCACAGAGTTGTCAAATTTATATGATTCAACAGAAAATTTAAAAATATGGTACATAAAAAGTTCTTTTTATCTTGTAATTATTTTAAATCGGATGATTCTTTTTGAAAAAACTTGTAGATTAATTTTTTTTGGATCATCAAAATTCGTTATGTATCAATAAAACTTTAGTCATAGTTTAGTATATGCGGTAGTATATACGGGATTAAAATTTCAAATTCAAAATCATTTTCGACCGAACTCAGCAAGGTTGTATACTGATTATTTATCACTGATTATTGATTCCATACACAAAAATTTTAAGACCACTGCTGCCGAGCTAGGATGCCTTGCTCATTCTTCTTAGTAATAAAAAGAAGAAGAAAAATTTCTAATAGCATTAAATAAATTTGTATTAAATTCCTCATCATTTTAATAAGCATATTATTTTTCAAAATTAATAGTGGAATAAAAATTATTATAGAGTAGAAATTAAGATACCAAAACTAGGAAAGTAGGAGAAACTGAAAAATATTACATCCTGAAGAGGGAATTTTTTAAGTTTATCTTTTATTTGTTAAAAGAAATGTCTTAAAATTTCCTACATCCACTAGTATTATAAATCATTCACTAAAGAAACTAAATATGCATGGAACACATTTATTATAATATTTTATCAATTTCTTGAAAGGATTTGCTTGTAGAGTAAGTGCACGAGTAGTGTCTTTTTTTAGTTTTTTTTAGTTTAGTGTTTTTTTTAGTGACATTTTAAAGAACTTTACTCTCTCCCTCTATACTACTAATTAAATTATTAAAATCAATTCACAAATCAGGAAAACACTGTAGGAAGCAAGATACATGCATTTCATGGCAAAAAACAAATTCAGGTAGTCTCTTCTAACAAAACTACCGCGGGTTATTAACGTAGGATTACTTTATCGTTGCTTACCTCTTTTGTGCGTATGTATGTGTTATATATATATATATATATATATATATATATATATATATATATATATATATATATATATATATATATATATATATATATATATATATATGTATGTATTTCAAAATTATGACGCGTTTTGGTACTTTTCTGTTTAACTGTTTACGGCTAGTCCAAGCGATACAGACATAATTCTGGGTATGGCGCGTTGCCAAAATTATAACTCGCAAGATACGGACGGGCGGTTTTAGCGTCTGAAATTTTGCTTTCCGGAGGACCGTTATGGAGGAACGTAATCCTACGTTAAAAATCATGTTCATGCAAGCAACAGAGAACGAGTAACACAAGGAACATAGCAAAATTTTAGCACAATGTAAGAAAGATTCGTTTCCACCCCTTTTTACTCTGTCACCTATTTTTCATTTTTATGTGACGTAAAACTTGTGACTAGCATGGATTGGGATTTTCTTAGTTCAATGGTAAAACTGTGTGTAGTTAAATTATGCACTTAAATTAGGTTGCTACTGCTTACCAAAATACCACGTTGCTTTAGTCACATTACGGAAAGGCGTGCAAAGATGAAAATTACTGAGAAGTACTGTGAAAATCAATAAGACAACGAGTATAGACACACAGAAAAAAAAAGAATAATGAATGCAGTACTTTATCTATACTTACCGGTTTCAACTTGATTTCCTTGCATTTGTAAAAAAAATATCCCGTGGCCAGTCCTATGCAGTAAGGACCTAGGTGGCAGAACGGCTTACTGATGATTACATGGTTCAGGAACTTGCGCTCCCTGGAAAAGGAGAATATCTTTGTATAAATTTGAGTTGATTTGGCAAGACGCTGCGCATGGTCTAAATTTGCAGCTTGATGTTGCTAGCCTCAACTGACAAATTTAGCTTAAGGCTGCTATGTACTAAATCCATTGGATTCGCTCACCTCAATTGTCAGACTCTCGTCTCCCATTCTTAAGTGTAATTGATGAACGTGAGTAATAGCGTCTTCAATGAGCCCAAAAGAAATGCAAACAGGTGTCGAACGATATACACCTTTGGAGAAGTGCGACAATAGGTAAAAGGATGCGAATCATTTAGAATGATTTGTGAAATCCATTAGCGGCGTGCTTTTACCTTGGAAAAGGCGGCAGGAAAGAAAATTCGTCATAGATGGTTCGAGAAGGCGCTGAGAAGAATGCATAAAAAAAGACGGTGTTGCGAATGGAGGGGAGAATAGACTTGGACTGCTGAAGGGTCAACACGCGTACGGAGAGACGGGGAGCTCGTCGGACTTTGAATAATGAGCCCGGCTCTCACGAGTGTATTAACGTTAGTCGGAACGAAACTTTGTAAATGATTTATTTAACCAATATTTTAATGTGTCAATAAACCAGATGTAAATAAGAGTTGGTTCTACAGTTATAATTACTTCTACAAGGTAATGATTTGTCGGATCACGACGATAAAGGTTAACATCAATGTTAACCTATGGAGAAAATTTGTCCACGGATTGTTGACTTGGATTCAAAGATTTAGTAAAAAAAATGTACTCCGTCATAGAGAAAAACTTTTACATTTGTGTACATTTTTCATTTTTAAAAAAAAAATGCAATTAATATTTTAAAATTTAAATTATTCGGGGAAAACCTGGTATAGTGTGTTTTAAACGCTCATAAATTCCTTCGGTGGACGAAATTTATAAAATGAATCCTGTAGCGCTTTGCAGAAAAGTTCAGGCTATCTGACAATACCAATTTTATTTGATTATCAGCATTTATGTACCTGCAAATAGTTGACAAAAATATATCTTAAATAAAAAATTTAGGGGTAGCGCTTAACCCTCCTATAGAGAGAGAGCCATTAGAATCCCTCAAAATGTCAATCCTAAGGGGGGTGGAATTCTCGAACTGTCAACTGGACTCCTCCCACCACAATTGTCTGCAAGAACAGAAAAAGGGAAATGCGATTTTTTTTCTTAGTACATAGCAGCCTTAACCTCATAAAATCAAATCATCTGAGTGAAGATCCAACAGAAACCTGAGTCCGGTACTTTGATGCATTGATACTTTGGGAATATGTTGAACCAACGTATCAATGCATCTTAGTGAATACTAGTAGTTCTAGTATTCACTAACCTATTCTCGAAATTTCAGGATCGATATTTGAGTGTTGAGAAGAAAAACATCCTCTTTTAGCTGGCAAAAGGTTGCAATAAAATTTAAAATGAACCTACTAATGGCAATCTGAGCTTAAGGCGACAATGGACCTTCAGATTGACAAAAATATGTCCCCAAAACGATATTTTTTTCTTTCAGAAAATGATTCTGCAACTCCTCAGCTTTAAATTTAAAAAAAAAAGTAGGTTGATCCGATCATTATTAACCGAGTTATAAGTATTTTTTTTCAAATGTAAACAGTGGAAATGTTAGTCAAATTAAAACTTTAAATGCCATTTTCTCAAAACAAGTTTTCATGTCGTTTCGGTAAGTTCAAAATGTTCCATGCGTCATAATTTTTCTTGAATTTTCATAAAATTTCATAAAATGATTATTTATTTATGTTAGAATAAAACTTAGTAATCAATTCATTATACTATTTTAAAACATCTTAAAATTTTTACAATAAAAAAATTTTTTTTGATAAAATTTTGCATAAAATGACCTATTTTTATCGATTTCTTTTCTAGTTTTTATAAATATGACTGTAAATCAAATATAGCTACTAACTTTTATTATAACTATATCAAGTTGGCTTAAGAGAGAAAATTAGATATCTGAGACAAAAATTAATGCGCATGGAGCATTTTTAAATAGAGTAATTAACAAACTAATTTTAATAAATATATTAATTAATTACATTCTGATTTTTTTTTTAAATTTAGAATTTCCATCTCTAAACAACACTGTATAAGTATACAAAATTTCATAGCAATTGGTTAATAAATAAAAAAAAAAATTCATGGTCCTATTGTCGCCTTAATAATGAATGCAATTATATGTAATTAAAATGTCCATGGATAGAATACTCGTAGCGCGATAGAGACTAAACTGGCTTAACCTGCTCTCATGAGGCGTATAGAGTATTTTTTGAAAATTGGCATACTGTAAAATATATACGGAAAAAAACAAAGAAATAAAAAATGTAAGAGAATGTAGGTACAAACCGAATAAGCATGTACCTTAAAGTTTTTTGAAAAGTGGCATACTGTAAAATATATGCGTAAAAAAACAAAGAAATAAAAAAGGTAAGAGAATGTAGGTACAAACCGAATAAGCATGTACCTTAAAGTTGTACCTTAAAGTTTTTTGAAAAGTGGCATACTGTAAAATATATGCGTAAAAAAACAAAGAAATAAAAAAGGTAAGAGAATGTAGGTCCAAACCGAATAAGCATGTACCTTAAAGTTGTACCTTAAAGTTTGTTGAAAAGTGGCATACTGTAAAATATATGCGTAAAAAAACAAAGAAATAAAAAAGTTAAGAGAATGTAGGTACAAACCGAATAAGCATGTACCTTAAAGTTGTACCTTAAAGTTTTTTGAAAAGTGGCATACTGTAAAATATATGCGTAAAAAAACAAAGAAATAAAAAAGGTAAGAGAATGTAGGTCTAAACCGAATAAGCATGTACCTTAAAGTTGTACCTAAAAGTTTTTGGAAAAGTGGCATACTGTAAAATATATGCGTAAAAAAACAAAGAAATAAAATAGGTAAGAGAATGTAGGTACAAACCGAATAAGCATGTACCTTAAAGTTGTACCTTAAAGTTTGTTGAAAAGTGGCATACTGTAAAATATATGCGTAAAAAAACAAAGAAATAAAAAAGGTAAGAGAATGTAGGTACAAACCGAATAATAAGCATGTACCTTAAAGTTGGAAATAATATAGCTGCACAAGCGTAAGGTTTTGGTTGCAAATTTTTGTTCCAAAGAACAGAATTTTTCTTTTAAAGTGAAAGACACTGTATCGAGAATATAATTAAACTCAAAATTATAATCTAGGATTTCCTGTTTTTAACTGAAAAATAGGAATAACACAAAATTTTGGTATATATTACTGTACTTGCTTTTCACAAAATGGCGAGACAAAATACAATTACAAAATACAATTAAGTTCAATGTGATAATTATATATCTTAAACTTTAGAGTAAATATTTTGTTAAAGAGTTACCAGAGGTTTTTTAGCTATGATGCACGCAGTGCCAAGATTTGTTGTTTTGAGTAAAGTAACACATTATGAACATTCCCATTCGAAAAGTAGTAATTTTTGCTTTCATATTTTTTAATCATATCTCGAGTAAAAATAGAAAATTTTCTCCGGAATTCTCTTAAAGAACTCAGGAATGCATAAACTGATATCATCTTTGGAAAATTTGAATTATTTAAGGTTTAAAGGTAGTATTACGCAAAAAAACACATCTAAATTCTATTTTATAGAATGTTCAACAAAGATCTCATCCTTGAGATATAATCTCAGACATTGCTAAGAGAACTTGTAAAATTTGCCTGAATATGCGTAATTTTTCAGTCAAGTCAAATAATACGGAAAGTTCATAATATATGGTCAATCTTCATTGTTATTTTTTTGTAATAACTTACTCTGGATCAGGAAAACTGGCCAGCAGGGTTGGTGGTACTTTGTAATGGTAAGTGAGGAGTCCCGTCATTACCATAGATACCATGATCATAATGATGTTCAAAGCTATGCCGAGAGCTGGACGTCTGAAATAAACAAGTAAACAACAGTATCAAGTAAAACTCTATGGATAAAAGGAGTTGTATTTAAGAATTTAATCATGTTTTACAATTAGGTGTGTTTCATAGTCCTTCTTAACTTACATTAATAATAACAACTATCTTCGAACACTTTAAGGGGATGGTGGACATTACAAAGCAATTTTTGAAATTTTTACCTCAGAGATGTGAAATTTTGCATAAATATTCATCAATGTAAAACTATATCAAACACCTTATAAAATTTTATAAATATTTAAAATTTTATTTTTTATAATTTAAAAATTGTAATTTTTATTACGTTTTTTAAAATGCTCCTTGCGATCCAATTTTTAACTTTCCCCCTTAATTTTGCATTTATATTGCTTATAAATTCATTTTGGACAGAGTTATGTATTATTTTTGTGCTTTCGTTGAATAGTTAATTTTTAGAAAATATTTGTATGCCTGTACTCTGAATTTTCGTGAAATGTTTGTACTTTTCCACACTTAAGTTAAACTTTAATAATATTAATGATGTCGAAACCTGAAATGGATACATAACTTTATTTTAATGTATAAGAGGAGTCTTTTAATGTATAAGAGGACGCAAGGAGCATTTCAAAGACTTGCAAATCTGGAAATTGCTCATATTTATAAATACCCGTTTAAAAAATATTTTTTTCTCCTACCTTTAATATTTACTTTTCTAAAGCCACCAAGATTTCATTTTACTTTTCCTTACATATTTTAAATGCATTTTATTCCAATATTTACATATTTTAAAAATATTAATACACCTCCCCCCCCCAAAAAAAAAAATTCCATTTTTGTTCGATTTTCAGTAATTTGAAAGTTCACCATCCCCTTAATAATATAAGATATCCTCTCCGTGCAGGAGAGATAAAATTCAGAAGTGTCAGGGGTTTTTTTCACAGATTTTGACTTCCGTCATGAGATGAAATTTATGTAAATATATGCGGTCTGTTTATAGCACATGCGCCAAATGAAAATTCCTCATTTGTAAAGATATAGTTCGGATTTCACCTAATTCTCCGTATTAAATTTTACTTCCTTACGATTAATGTCACAAGAGTAGAAAAAAGTATTTATAAATGCTATTATAGTACATTAAAAGTAAAAGAAAAGTCATACCGGAAGATGGCCGTATGGCTAGGGTACTGGCATTTCGGTATCAGAGTCTGTGGGTTCGAGTCCCACTGTTGGCATGGACGTTTGTAGACTTTTGGAATCGGCTTTAAGCACTAGGTCCTGGACTAATTAGCCCTCGTGTACCAAAAAGATGGCCGTAGCACTCCAGACCAAAAGAAAAGTTACATAAAAGTTTCAATTTACCAAATCCTTTCCAAAGGTAAGGAGAATAAAATACTAATTCACCATTTGCAATAGCTCTATATTCAGCCCATTATAAAGATATAAAAAAATTACTTTCCTTTTCTTCATATGTAAAATGTTTATCCCTTACTGTTTCAATTGACTAAATCCTTTCTAAAAGTAATGAGAATTTAATATTAATTCATCATTTGCAATAGCTCTATAATTTCAGGCCATTATAAAGATATAAAATAATTAATTGCCTTTTCTTCATATGTAAAATGTTTATCCTTTACTGTTTCAATTGACTAAATCC